>OZ022501.1:67388019-68588019 GCA_963989385.1 Ctena decussata | reverse complement strand
TGCCGAGACTTTCAACTAGGGCTTCTGGTTCCTACTCTTCCTCAGCAAGAGCGCCAATATCATCGGGAAAACAGTAGATTGTTAATATTTCTGCTACCAATGCTAACCTACCAGAGTATCAGACACTATCTTTTCAAGAAAAAAATGTTGAAAAGGGTGGTTGGAGAAGGCATCTTTGCCTCACTCCAACTGTTGTTCTGAACCATTTTCTTGTGCAGCCATTCATCTGAACTGCACGTATAGCCTTGTTATAAAGGTGTCCAATCGCGCAAATTAGCTGTGCATTGGTGTCGTACTTCCGCATGGTTGCCCAGAAGTATGCATGCCATACCCCGTCAAATGTGTTTTTTTCGAAATCTGTGAAGACATCGTACACATTATGCTGATGTTGAAGGTACTTTCCACACATGATCCTGAGGTTGAAGATCATAATCAGAGTGTTTGGTGATTACATTTTTGTAAAGCAGGGGCAGTACTGACAACATTGAGTCTGTTGTGAACCGAATTGTCCATTGTTGTTGTCGGCCCATCTAGCACTGATTTCCTTTTTAGATTGTGTTGAAATTTGCCTCTACATTAATATAATTGCTGTTCGTTGGCCAATATTTTTGGAGGAAAATGTGGTTTTGTCATAATATCTATTAACGGTGCTGAAAATTCAAATTACATCCCATATTTCTTATAATGTTAAATCGAATTTTATTACTAGGTAAACATACAGTTAATCTGGGCACGGCAGACCAACAAAGTTGTTTTTATAAAGTTGTATGATGAGTCCATTGTTTGGGCTTTACTAAGGTACTTTACTTCATATGCGAACAAGCGTCAAATCCGCTTGTATAAATATTTGCTGCTATTACTTGAAAAAAAAAATTAAGGTCCATAATTGATTCATACGAAAGGTGAATACTTTGACCAAAATTGTGCTAAGATCGATCTGAGTCTTCATTGTTCACACATGTTATAAGGCACCGTTTCTTATGCATCGGATAGATCGGACCTATACTCAGAAGCAAAAGAAAGTATACACTTTTTGAAAGCATTTTTTGCAGTGCACCTATCTGAACTTTCACATAATTTACTTTTACTCATTATACAGTCAAGGATCAAAAGTAATTCCACGAACATGATTTTTCCACAGACATTAGTGCATTTTCATGTTTACTGGAAATTATACTTTGGCACTTCTGTTGTACAGATTATAATTATTTTGGTACTGGTAGAAAGCTAAACGAATAATACATTGAATATCTTTGTTTCATTTCAGTCGTTCATCATACACTTGAACAGCATTATTTCAACCTTTACGTTTGAGAGTTTGGTCCATTTTGCGCGACGTCGCCAAAAACGTCAATGGAAACTTCTTAATTTCAAAATATACGCTAAGTTTGACAGCCTGTATCTTAAGACTGTGGTGTGTGGGGGCATGAGAGAGAGAGAGAGAACAGCGTTTGTTGCAATGATCATTTAGCTTTTCAACCATAAAAATTGGTTTATGCTTTGCCTAGGCGAACTGCCAAAATTAATTTTCTTGTTGTATACATGTAAACACGTAGATACACTAAAGTCTATGCAAAATGTTGTTATGGATTTACTTCTGACCCTTGACTTTAATGTGATGTAGTAAACTTACGGAATTAAACTTTTGATAATAACGACACTATTATTTCGGTTTTGCATTTTTACCACTTGCATCATATCTGACAATTCGGTATATTTAAAGTATAGGTTGTTTTTCTAATTTGGGTTTCGATTACATGATGGGAAGGCTATCAATGGCAGACAGAAACCATGACATTAGGATGTTACAGGCTCTAAGCCAGCCCCGAGGTTATAAAACATTTCGTGCTCAACTCGGCTGAGCATGAAATTTTCTCTGCTGATAAATATAAAAATGTTAGCTAACGTTGGCATTTTCATATTCATATGCAGAAAAAAAAAATCATACTCATCTAAATAGAGCAAGAAAACAACTGTACTTATCAGTATCAGTAATTTGCTATTTATTAGCAGTTAAAAATTTTGTGCTCAGCTGAGTTGACCATGGTACAAGTTTTATAACTTGGTCCCAGTTTGTGTATGGCTTTTTTACTTTGCATTAGTTTTGCGACTGAAGGCTATGAAGTTTACGCTTTCTTTTGCCTTTGAGTATACTTTGTGCAATCCTTAGCCTGTACTGTCCAAAGAAGATCCTATCTGTTGAGACATTGTATCACGCGCATCTTATTGTTGACGATGAAATTGGAGGCTGGCTCACTCTTAATATACATTTGCTGTCTTGTGACGGTACATGGTTGCGCGTATTACCAATGTGTACTAGAGGAAGACAATGATGCTAAAAGTTTGAAACTTGGAGAGAAAATGGACGGGTTGTTGTCTAAAACTGAAGCTATAATGGGGCATCTTGGCCTCCACGACGGAAAGGATGCGGTACCTGTCAACTTCAAGTCAGGTAGATATACATTATATACACTTAAAGCCATTAGAAATGCAAGTTTTACAAGTTAAATATTTCACAATTTTCTGTACTAGGACTGAATAAGTGGCATGCATGTATGATGTATTAAAATGTATCAGAGATTATTTGCTAGCGCAGGTGTCACAGAATAACATACAACATTTTAAAAGTAGGATTAAAATTCTGGTCTTTTTGGCAATACCGTACAGCCGTCATTATGAGGTATTAATGGCTTAACAAATAGTTGAGCATCTCATAGGGGATTTTACGGGTCTTAAAACGATTGGTCATTTGGTATGAAATTTATGAGACGAGCATACGAAGTACTTCATTCATTTCAAATCAATGAAAACGCGTTAAGAATTATGTTTACCATACAAAGAGTTTTCAGCTACTCTATGCATACGAATTCATTACACATTTAATGGGGATGCCAAGGAAGCACCGCAACTACGTGTTAGCGATATGTAATGTGTGGTAAATCTATTCTCGAATAACGAGATACCAAGTAGTAATAACGAGAAACGATAACGAGAACCCAACTCATTATAACAAGGAGCCAACACTCGATAAAAGAGAAGCCAACTCGTAATAACGAAAAACCACCTCATGTTAACGCAAAGCCAAATTGTTATAACGAGAAGCCAGTTGTCATAATGAGTTGATTTCGCGTTATTTCGAGTTAGTTTCTCATATTTTACGAGTTGGCTTCTCTTTAAAACGAGTTGCTTTCTCGTCATTTATTTTTAGTTTTTATTGTTTTGAATACGTCCTTATAGGCTTTCGTAAAAAAAAAAAAAAAAAAAAAAAAAAACGATTGATATGATTGATAGGATAGCCGCATTAAATTTAAACAATGGACGAATTTGCAAATCCCGCGTTTTGCACTATACTATACTACTACATGAATATTAACATTTATTCTGAAATTGTTTTATATAATATCAAATATTTCTCACATAAGGAAAATCTGCATTTTCAGTTTCATTTTTAACAAGAATGCTCTTCAAACGATGGCTAGCAATCATTCAATACAGGGATACAGTGCATACTTTGCGTTATCAACTTCTTGAAATCCTTTGAAACTTTGCCTGTATATCGAGGACATCTCGCTGTTTCCATCCCCGTAACGATGTTCTTCAAGAGGCTCAGCGGAAAGAAGCCATATTTTTTAACAAATTGGCGGGTTTCAAACTTTTACGATGCTACGGTATTCAGTGCATGCATTTTGTAACCAGTTTTCTCCCAGGATTTCCAAGAAATGAATTTGAAACTTGGTACTGTATTAGATATATATACTCCTCGCCAAAAGTTTAGCATATTTTCAAAGTTAATATACCAGGATTATTAAAAAAAACACAATACTTTAGTTCTAACACTCAGTTTAAAGATAAATGCATTCTTTCATCAACACCAATGCTCAAGCATTGTAAAACACCAAAATTAAATTCATTTGAGTAAGCACTGCATAAAACGAGCACAGAAATAAAAGCCCCTAAAATTCGCATTTTTGAAAGAACATTATGCTTTTTTTAATGATAATAAAAGCAGTAATTTCGTATTAGCCAAAACATTTAGCGTAACAGAACGTTCAAATGGTGTAAAAGAAAAGTCACTCACAGCGCATTACAATGATATTTTTTTTTTTTTTTTTTTTTTTGCCAAAATGTGTTTTTGTGACATATATGTTTTTGCTCACTTTCTGCGGTTGTTACTCAAATGTAAATCAAAGTTGTTAATTCTGCGATAATTCACCATTGGTGTTGATGATAGAATACATTAACTGCCACAGAAAGTTAGAATATAATTGTTATTATCTTGTTATATGTGTTTTAACATCATGCTAAACTTTTGGCGAGGGGTATATATTCAACATGTACATGACTAAAGGTTTATTTGAAATATGTTCGACAAAATTAAAGCCTTTCAAACTTAGCCATTTTAAGATGAGTGTTATTATCAAATACAGAGATACGCGACACACAAGTAGGCTGATTAACGCATACGCGAACGACAAAGCCGCTTCCGCGCATAATGATCCGAACCTTTGCTGTTCACACACATCTAGTATGGACCCTAATTGCGGAATGCGGCTCATATAATAAATTCCTCCTGGAGTTTAATACTTTGCCTGTCTGTTGTGAACATAATGATTTTGCGTTAATAGTTTTGTTTTTGATATAACTATACCATTCCAACCTAGCCATTTCTGGGGCTTACGATTATTCAACAAATGGACACAGGGCATACTATGTGAACACACTATTTTTGTAAGGCTTTCGGGGAACGGGTTGGAATTAAAGGCAGCTTCTAAATATTTTGGTTAAATCCATGGTGGCGTTGAACAGAGAGAGAGAGAGAGAGAATTAAAAAAGATATAATCTTGTGTGGTTATATTGTGTCGTGAAAACCACAGTCTAAAGGAGGTTATTGTACGCTCCACTTACTGCCAAATACAGATTCGATTGAACAGGGAACATTTGAGACATTTAATGATCCCTGGGGACCAAAATGTAACACCAGAAAAACAACAAATATCAAATTGAATATAAAACACCCTGTGAATAAATGTGTGGCTTGGAAGCAAGTACGATACCATCAGGAACGGCGACAACAGATGCGGTTAAATATGCACCAGAGCACTGGTTTCTTTTGAAATTACTTATGAAGATACTAGTACCCAGGAAGTGCAATAGTCACAGATAATAACCTCCAAATGACACTAAGGGGAGAGTGGAAGAGTTTTCAGAGATGTGCCGTATTTATTCTGTTATAAGACGTGTCTCTCTCCATCCATTAAAGTACCCCAGATATGTAATTCAGTCTTTATAATTAGGCTATCAAACAGGAATTGTTTTGGAAAGGAACCCTCTCCTACACACACGCACTCACACACACACACACACACACACACACACACACACGCGCGCGCGCGCGCGTCTAATAGCCGAAGTATACGGTAAAGAGTACACACGAAACGAAATAACGAAAAAAACATCAAGCCAACCCGTACCTAAAACAATAAGGCGACCCGACCACATTGCCATACAAGACCTTACGAACACAGCAACAAGTTACGAAAGCTACAGGACCCATTGCAAAAAGGCCTATTATGAAAATGACTTAAAGTGAGACCGATAGACACTGAGGACCAGAAAATAAAAACACACACACACACACTTATTTTGAAATCGTTTCGGACTTAACAAATGCATTGCTTACAGAGGACACAACAAATATTTAGTAGCATAGAGATAAATTCACAGGGGGATCTTAAAACTTTGAATCCAAAGGTACATGTATCCTAGGTATGAATAAGCCATCTTTAGCATAGACGGAATTAGAACGTTCAGACTGATTTACAGCAGATTTTGTTTTTCTTTCATTTTTTAGCAGTTTGTCCGAAAGACTGGACCAGGTTTGGAGACAGTTGCTACCATTTTAGAATCTATGGTGGATATTTCTCATACACCTTGGTACATTCTGTTTATACAGTACATGAGCCGCGACACGACAAAACCAACAATGTGGTTGTGCGCCCCACGTAGACTTAGACCAGCCTGTGCATCTTCCCAGTCTGATAAGACTCTTCACTATGCACTTTAGGGGTAGCTAAGGGACTAAGCTACCTTCATGCGAACAGCGAAGACTCTGATCAGACTGGGCGGATGCCCAGGCTGATCTGAATCTGCGCTGGGCGCACAACCACTTTGTTGATTTTCTCGTGTCGCGGCTCATAGGTTTGTGAAAGAAACGAGTGAAAATTATGAGCATTAGAGAACACAAACTAAAATCAATATCGTTATTATTATAAGTACAGATAATATACCAACAATTTAGATACATGAGCATTCATTATTATCGTTTGCGAAATTTTAGATTTGAGGCCATATAATGGACAAAAGGACATCAAATAATATGCAGTTTGGTATAAATCTGCTTTGTATGTAGCAATATTAGCATCGCTTTTTAACAATACCACACTATTTTGTATATAAGCTGAGGCATGTGTATGACGTGTATAGGGCATATTTGAACAAATGAGCCGCGTCACGAGAAAACCAACAATGTGGTTGTGCGTCCAGCACAGACTCGGAT
Source organism: Ctena decussata (assembly GCA_963989385.1). Lineage (NCBI taxonomy): Eukaryota > Metazoa > Mollusca > Bivalvia > Lucinida > Lucinidae > Ctena > Ctena decussata. The sequence continues at coordinate 68,581,463 of OZ022501.1, read as the reverse complement.
CAGCCTGGGCATCCGCCCTGTCTAATCAGAGTCTTCGCTTTCCGCATGGAGGGAGCTTAGACCCTAAGCTACCCTTTAAGCGCTTAGTGAAGAATCTGATCAGACTGGGTGGATGCCCAGGCTAGTCTGAGTCTGCGCTGTGCGCACAACCACTTTGTTGGTTTTCTCGTGTCGCAGCTCAAATATCGAAAGCAGATTACACAAACTGAGGGACGAAGATAGTCCGTCTTCGCTATTTGAGTATGCGCTCAAGACCTTTTGTGCCTGTGATTTTTTGTTGGCGTCACGTGGAAAGGGACACTATCCCTTGTGATGCTGCAAATACTGAAATCAGCCTGCACAGCAATCCAGACTTTTCAGAGTCTTCAGTTTTCGCGTTTGAAATTTTCCAATGTTCGTATACTGTTTATGTGAAAAAGGGCGTATGCGCAGGCTGAGTTGAGTCTTCACTGTTCGCTGATGCTGTTGGTTCCCTGTTAACGAGATGTCAATCATCGAAGCAAACACGTGCTTATGCAATACCCTCCTTGTGCGTGCGCGTCCGCATGTGCCTTTGTAAATTGCATTTAGCTCAGACTCTAAAGCCCCGTTCTCACTGTCCCGGTTCTGGTCCCGATACACCCCGGTGAAGGAAGGCCGGTATACCGTGATGATTTGGGACACTTTTACTAAAAAATAAATTGCGTTCTCACAGTGCCGATGTTACCCTGATGTATCCCCGGTACTCTTTCAGTTTGACCCCGGAGTAGCAAGGTTAATTAACCACGGAGTACTTACGGTGCAGGGTTTATCCCAGTAAAGCGGTTATACGCCGGTGGCGACCCGGTGACACGCCAGTATTACTAGACAATATAAAACCAGGGCAAAACGTGGAACAACATCAGTTCTCGAGCTCTTTAGTCTCTAGATCGCATATATGCTACCGCAATACCCGCAAAGAGGAAACCTGCGAAGAAGGTGGTGCCAGTAGTGGAGCCATCATCAGACGAGGATTCTGGTAGTGATCGATCAACTGTAGCTGGTGATGCATCATCTGTTTCGGTTCTGTTTATGAGGTAATTCATCGTGTTTCATGAAAGGGGGGTCAACCGGGCCCAACCATAGTAGCACCACCATTATCCTAATACAAACGGGGCTCAACCAGCTGATAACCGGCTCATACCGTGCCAGTCCCTGTCTCCACCGGTTCCAAACGGGACTATTCCGTTCCTCCTGCCGGCCCAAAACCGGCGTTCACCGGGGTCAACATCGCACAGGAATGCTACGGTTAATCACGGTAGAGGGACGGTAGAGACCCGGTAAAGACACGGAAGCCCCGGAATGTTCCAACATCCCCCGGATTAAGCCGGTTCTTGGCATCTAACCCGGTGACTCCCGATGAACCCCGGTTGTATGAAACATTTTAAAACATCCGGGGCCATAAGCCGAATCAACACGGTTCATCACGGTCCGTCAAGAATGTCCACTGTGCCGCCAAGGTTGTTACCCGGTTCGACAAGGTTTACCCCGGATCACTGAACCGGGACGAACCGGGGTCTCAAACCGGGACAGTGAGAACAGGGCTTTAGTAACTACAAGGGCTAAAAGCTTGAAAATGTTTGATCTGAAACTAACTATATGATACAGAAACCTATAGTTCATGGTCCAGTGATTTTGCCTCATATTTTCATGCCCCAAACTTTAAAAAAGTTGGTGGGGCATATTGCTTTTGGCTTGTCCGTCCGTCATTGCATGCGTGTGTGCGTAACACGTTTTCATACTTGCTTTATCTTTGGAACCCTTCCAGCTAGAGTCTTGAAATTCCATATATAGATTTCTCATGCAAAAATAGCTGATACATTTTTTTTTTCTTTTCGAGTTATGACCCTTTCTGGAGTTATGCCCAATTTAAGAAAATGAGATGAATAGCTTGTTAGCAAGCTATCTCAAAAAGATTTTAAGCTATGGCCTTGATATTTGGTATACTGATTGGGTATGAGGAGTTTATTACCTGATTAACTTCTGGGAGAATTCCATAAAATAATGACTGAATTATGATGGAATTCTTTTAATTTGGCATTTTATCAACTTTTGAACCGCTTGATCTAAGAAGCTGATTTTGGTGTAGAAGTAGTCCTTGATGAGTTTAATACTTTAATTTAGGCTTGGTAACTCTGCATTTATTAATTACGGAGTTATTTTCCCTGATATTCAGTACTTATGCTGTTACTGGGTTCAATAACCACCGGGCATAGGATTTTGAAATTTCATAACCAGATTTCTCATGAAAATATAGCTGACACATATAGTGTTTCTTTTCCAAGTTAAACCCCATTTGTCCACTTTTTTATGCCCCTTAAAAAATTCAAAAAAGGATTTCTCATGGAAAAATGGGTGATACATATTGTTTTCTTACCCAAGTTATGCCCCTTTGTAGAGTTATGCCTATTTTTTAAAAAATGACTTAAACATCTTGTCAGCAAGATATTTTTAAAAGTATTTGAGCTATGCCCTTGAAATTTGGTACACAATCTGGGTATGAGAAATTGAGTACCTGATTAACAAAGAGAATTCCATAAAACTTTGTGACGTTATTACCCTTATTTGACTTTGGCATTTGTTCAACTCTTGAATTGCTTAAACTAGGAAGCTACTTTTTTGTATAATAGTAGTTCTTGATAAGTTAAAATTTAAGAAAAGAGTAAGTAGCTCTTTTTAGATGTTAGACATTCCTAAGTTTGACACCTTTAGTGGCAAGCATATGGTTGGGGGCATAGTGTTTCACAAACACAATTTCTAGTTAACATTTACTTTTATGTATGGTACTTAAACTATGAACTAGGATCAGGAAATTGGGCGTAGGAAGTGAGAGTGAGTAAGTGAGTGAGAGAGTGAGCTCGGACTTAACGTCCCACCGACAACTAGGTCATACGGAGACGTGACCTCGGTTTAGAGTTTCATCCGAAAGACCGGAGAAGCGAAGGGTCGAGCTTGCGATCCCTGGATTGTTAGTTTAGCGCGCTATCCACTACACTACGACCGCTCTTATGGAAGTGACAGGTAGGAAGCGAGATATAACCACCGGTCTCTCGTTGATTTCACTGAATATAAAACTTTTTTCTCTGATTCTTAATATATTTATCATTTGTAGTACAACTGCCACGAGAAAGGAGGACATATCGTCGAGATAAACAGTCAGGTTGAAAGTAATTATATCGGCAATATGAGTAAGCTGTTTCAGAGTGAGTATTACTATGAACCTTACGATATTCTTAAGATGACAACAAAAGGGGTAAACATTCCAAAGTCAAATAGAGCGTAGTAACCATTATTCCACCGTCCTCGTACAAACTTAATAATATAATATAAGTACAGATATAATTTGCCGCCTGAGTTAAAAAGTTCGAAAATTTGAAAAAATCTACAAATGGGCATAACTCGGACAAAAGCTAAAGGTTTATTCAAAAAGTAATGTAGTATTCCACTCCTTTGTCCCTCAGATTATGCAAAATATCAAAATCTCAGCTCAAATAACCAAATTTTATGTGACAAGATAGCTTTAAGATTTTGAAAATGCAAGTACAAGTCTATAGAAACAAGAGGGCCATGAGGCCCTGAACCGCTCACCTGAGTATGGTGGCCATGTAGGTCATGTGACCTAGACCGCTTGATAAATTTTGTTCCATCAGCCCCTGGAGGCTGTGTATGATATTTGGTTACAATTAGCCCTGTGGCTTTTGAGGAGACGTCTTAAATTGTCAAAATATGAAAGACATGGGTCAGAGGTCAAAAGATGACCTTGACCTCTTGTACCCGCAAATCTTTCATGTACTAAGACGACTGTATACACCAATTTTGAGGCCAAAATCTTCAAAACTTGCCATGAACTCTTATGTTCTACCATTTTCCCATACTTGACCTTGCCTTAAAAAAGGTCAAGGTCAGCCCAAGGTCATCGTTTGAACAATCTTGATAGTACTTAAGTACCTGATGCTATATACCAAGTTTCAAGGCCATCGATCACTTGGTTCTTGAGAAGGAGATTTGTAAAGGTTTTTGCCACATATGGGCATGGCGGTCATGTTGGTCATGTGACCAAGACTGTTTGAACAAATTTTCATTCCCTCGGCCCCTAGAGGCTCTGTATGAAATTTGGTTACAATTGGCCAAGTGGCTTTTGAGGAGATGTGTGAAATTGTCACAATATGAGAGACCAGAGTCTAAGGTCAAAGAATGACCTTGACCTCTTGTACATACAAATTTTCCTGTACTCATTAAGATAACTGTATATATCAATTTTCAGGTCTAAATCTTCAACAGTTTCCAAGAAATCTTATATTCTAGCAATTTCCCATATACAAGCTACAAAAAGTAAATTTGACCTTACCGTAAAAAAGGTCAAGGTCAACCCAAGGTCATAATTTGAACAATCTTGATAGTACTCAAGTACCTGATGCTACATACCAAGTTTCAAGGCCATCGGCCTATTGGTTCTGGAAAAGAAGATTTTTCTAGGTTTTTACCATATATGGGCATGGCGGCCATGTTGATCATGTGACTAGGACCTTTAAACAAATTTTCGTTCCCTCACCCCTTGAGGCTCCATATGAAATTTGGTTACAATTGGCCCAGTGGCTTTTGAGGAGATAAGAGAAATTTTCAAAATATGAGAGACCAGGGTCAAAGGTCAAACAATGACCTTGACCTCTTGTATGCATTAATTTTCATGTATTTATTAAGGTGACAGTATATACTAATTTTCAGGTAAAAATCTTCAACAGTTTCCAAGAAATCTTATGGTCTGGCATTTTCCCAAATAAAGGCTAGAGAAAGCAAATTTGACCTTACCGTGAAAAAGGTCAAGGTCAACCCAATGTCATAATTTCAACAATCTTGGTAGTACTCGTGTACTTGATGCTACATACCAAGTTTCAAGGCCATTGGCCTATTGGTTCTGGAGAAGAAGATTTTTCTTGGTTTTTACCATATATGGGCATGGCGGCCATGTTGGTCATGTGACCAAGTCCATTTGAACAAATTTTCGTTCCCCTGCCCCCTAGAGGCTCTGTATGAATTTTGGTTACAATTGGCCCAGTGGCTTTTGAGGAGATGTGTGAAATTGTCAAAATATGAGAGACCAGGGATAAAGGTCAAACGATGACCTTGACCTCTTGTACGCATAAATTTTCGTGTACTCATTCAGATGACTGAATATACCAATTTTTAGGTCTAAATCTTCAACAGTTTTCAAGATATTTTATGTTCTAGCATTTTCCCATATAAAAGCTGCAGAATGCAGATTTGACCTTACCGTAAAAAAGGTCAAGGTCAACCCAAGGTCATAATTTGAACAATCTTGGTAGTACTCGCGTACCCAATGCTACATACCAAGTTTCAAGTCCATCGGCCTATTGGTTCTGGAGAAGAAGATTTTTCTAGGTTTTTACCATATATGGGTGTGGCGGCCATGTTGGTCATGTGACCAGGACCGTTTGAACAACTTTTCGTTCCTAAGTCCCCTAGAGGCTATATATGAAATTTGGTTACAATTGGCCCAGCGGTTTCAGAGGAGAAGTCGTTTGAAATTGTGGACGGACGGACGGACGACGGACGACGGACGCCGGAGCCTTACCATCCTATAAGCTCCCCCGGAGCCGCTGGCTCAGGTGAGCTAAAAAATGTAGAAAGCTACCTTTTCATTTCGAACCCACATATGAAGTTTCAAGATATATGTACTCGCTATGAAGCATATCCAGCTATTACAGACAAACGGGCGAATGCGCCAAACACAAACTATTGGAGCACAAGGTAGTGAAAGTCTTGATTACAACTGTATTGCCCCCGGTTATATAACGTGTGGTTTTCGACTCGAAAACCTGTAAATGACAGAAAAATGAGATATGAGCCGCGACACGAGAAAAACAAAAAATGGTTGTGCGCCCAGCGCAGACTCAGATCAGCCTGGGCATCCGCCCAGTCTGATCAGAGTCTTCGCTGTCCACATGCGGGTAGCTTAGACCCTAAGCTACCCTTTAAGCGCATAGAGAAAACTCGGCTCAGACTAGGTGGATGCCCAGGCTGATCTGAGCTTACGCTGGGCGCACAGCCACTTTGTTGGTTTTCTCGTGTCGCGGCTCATATTACTATGTGTATCAGTTGACCGGTAAAATAATAATATAGAATAATTTCATTCTCTCTAGCTAATCTGTGGCTCGGTGGGTCCGATCTTGTGGTGCAAGATGAGTGGTTGTGGGTTGACAGCTGGACACTTATTTCAAACGACACATACACTAACTGGGCGACTGGTAAACCTGATGGCAGCGGAAACTGTTTGGCTGTCAACTATCAGACCGGTCAATGGCAGGACGATCCCTGTGATGCGCGAAATGCTTTTGTATGCGAAATGGACATCGAGTGAGTATAATCCTTGGGAAATTAATTCTCAACTTTTCAAAGTTGATCCATATTTAGAATTGAGAAGGGAAGGTTAAAAAAGATAGAATTGCCGCCTCTGAAAATGTACCTTTTAGAGTCTAATACCTATATGAATTATTGACAAAAACGAAAGAAAAAAATAAAAAAAAAATAAGAAACGGATAAATTCGGACATTTACCACCATACGTATGTTGCTGGACCAGGAGCTAAGATCAATAATTCATAGCCTTTACGAATACATTTCGAAAGGATATCACAGTCACATCTTGTTGTTATAAAGCTAAACTTGGTTATTCGTTCTCACGGCCAAAGTTCCTTTGACAAAGTGGCCGGTTTGGTATATTAAACTAGAAATGTTTTTGACAAAAACAGATGTCTTCCACCTGCGCTTTCCTGGCAGTATTATTTTCCCTAAATGTTGCCAAGTTTAGACCTACTGTGACCTTCAAAATGGGGTCAAAGTCACCAAAATCAAATCAGTTCTTTATTATCACCCAGTCATATATCTTAGCAAGTTTGGTTAAAATCTATCCATCCATTCAGGAGATAGAGTGCAGACAAGGCATTTCCTACCTCCAGTGACCTTGAAAATGAGGTCAAGATCACAAAAATTCAATCAGTTCTTTCTACCTACCCAATAATGTATCTGTGCATGTTTGGTCAAAATCCATCCATCCCTTCAGGAGATGGAGTTCAGATGAGAAGCTACACCGACGCCGACTCCGACGCCGACGAGATCCGCACAAAAATCAATATGTTCCCTCCCCCCCCCCCCTCCCCCTCCATCGTGGGGGGATATAAATACGCTCGTGTGAACGAAAATATACGTCACATTTTCATTGACAAAATATAGAAAAGTTTATTGGCAAAAAAAAAAAATTGGTCTGTGTGAACAAAAAGTTTGTCATAGAATATGTAACATAGAAACCAGCTATGAAGATGAACACAGAAAACGTAGCTCATTATCTTGTCGATTTGATTTTGGATAAACTATATTTAACAAAGAAAATGTGGCATAGTTGAGCCGCGACGCGAGAAAACCAACAAAGTGGTTGTGCGCCAAGCGTAGACTCAGATCAGCCTGGGCATCCGCCCAGTCTGATCAGAGTCTTCGCTGTCCGCATTGAGGTAGCTTAGACCCTTAGCTACCCTTTAGGCACTTAACGAAGAGTCTGGTCAAACTGGGCGGATGCCCAGACTGATCTGAGTCTGCGCTGGGCGCACAACCACATTGTTGATTTTGTCGTGTCGCGGCTCAATTTCAACAAAGAAAATGTGGCATAGTTGTTCATTCACACGGGTAAAGTGTATTCGTCCAGGTAACTTTTTCGAGAATTTTTTGTTCGTGTGAATACTCTTGCAAATGTTTTACTGCCAAAGTTAATTTGACAAAGATTCTCTGTTACTTTTCTCTGCGACAACTATTTTGCTCCGTGTAAAACAAAATGTTAGGCAAAGTTTCTTTGCTATAGTTTCTGTGACAAAAGAACTTTGCTTGCGTAAACCAAACGTTAGATTGTTTATGCACACTCAGATTGTTACAACAGACTTTAAAATATTATCTTTTAAACATTGAAAATGGTTCAAGAATTGCCTTTTGTTGCCTAAGAGCTAGAACATCGCGTGATTATATGTATCAGGGTCTTCTTAAACAGTGGCCTGCCTGCTGGTTGATGTCGGAGTCAAGCTGATGCTTCGATTATTTATAGCTATCAGTGCAAAATATATCACAACTTATATTTTATCATCTTGCTAATGCGTGGCAATGCTTGATCTTATAAGCAAAAGCGGTCAAAATACCTTAATCATAAGTCCGAACTCGTAAATCATATACAGATTGACAATTCCGAATCATTTTAGATACACATAGAACCCAAAACAGAGGTGTAACCAGGTGCTTGCAAGTGGTAAGCATCACCTGCCTACTTTAATATACCCGCCATATCTATGTATCTATGGAATCAGTCAGTGAAAATGAAAATCCGGTAGTTGAAAGCTACTTAATTAAGTTGGTTTGGGCCGAAGTTTGCCTTGTCTGTTGCTTGGTTATTCGGGGTTCAACTGATAGTTTTCTTTTGCTCCGGAATTTCAGTGGTGTTGTCTGACTTCCCAGGAGTCTCCTGGTGTCGCAATACGTTACTTCCGTTGAGTCCTCATCTCTTATTCATCTTAGGCCTTATCCGTGATTTGTTTGTTTCCAGTGATGATTCATTGATGAGTTAGGAAACCTTCATGCGGACCAAACAGCTTACTTAGTGTTTCAAACGACTTCAGAAGCAGAGGGCGAAGTTTTGGCCCAGTAAAACTTGTTTAAACGCCCCCGTAATCTTTGCTGACCGTTCCAAGGCGGTACTTCTGTTGCGGTTCCTGGATGTTATATTGACCGCTTGTCTATGGTCTCTGGCGGTTTGGTCACCTTTATTGCTGCCAAATCTGTCTTCTGTTTTGCTTTGTTTTGTAATTAAAATAAAAAATAAGTAAAAATAGATGTTGATGCTGTTATTTGGGTAGCTGAATGACCATCTGTTTGGGAAAAAGTTGCTCATTCGGTACACTCTGCGTGTCTTTCGTAAACTTGTGTCAATTTCTGTGCGTATGTGCTTTACTTTACTATGCTTCGGCTGTAGCCATCAAATCTGAAATAAGTTGAGAAACGACCACATTGTAGGGATCAAAGGGGCTATAGCGTCTCCCAAGGAACCTTTTAAGAGTAAATACAAGCTTAGCTTTGCGATGACCATGTGACAACAATTTACTGGTGAGCAGCTTCCTTCTGTTAACAAAGTCTTGGTATTTGAAACAGGCTCAAACATAGCGGGCGAAGTCACACTGGTCTGGCATTCAACACAGACAACGAAGGCAACGTACTATAAAACTCGATTGTTTTCACATACTTCTTAGATTAATTTCAAATTAATGTTCTTACGGACCCGGCAGTTTGTTATACCTCTTAGTCAGACCAGATTTTCGACGAAATTCCGTCAGGTATAAATGCAGTGCTAGAATAAGTTCCTTTACCAATTCGTTGGCTAGTCGTTGTAGTCCAAAAATGTTTTCAAGCATTTCTTGAATGTGCATATCAATTAAGTAAAACTTTTGATTCCTATTTCAAGAGTCGGGGTTCGGATGGTCCGTGAGACTATCTTATCCTGATGAGCGGAACAAGCAAGTTTCCTTACGTTGTCTTCGTTACCTGTGTTGAATGCCAGACCAGTGTGGAAGTGAGAGACATAAACTCCGTATTCAAACGCCGAAGAATATTGCTATTATGAGTTAATTTGCACCCCCTTCCCCAACCCGTTTCGTTTTAAATTCTAGAGAATATATGTAATGTCCACAAGGTTATTTCTACGGCTCTGTTTCTGGTACCTAAATCTTTAAATATTTTTGTTACTGCGCAGAAACAAAATGATTTAGGTACTAGGTTTTTAGCACTATATCAAGAAAGGTAAGATTAAATATATATGGCTTGCATATTCGGAATCTGAATTTTCGAAAAATTTTGTGCTTAATTCATGTACATGTAATACCGTTGCAGCTCTTTAAATGATCCGATGCATTCTAAATGTTGTTTATATGTTATAACGATCAATAAGCCTTTTACTTGATTTAGGCATTTTGCACAAAGTCTCTGTTATCATTGTATGTTTGTTCCGATGCCCCCAAAAGTAATATAAATATTTACTCATTTTCAGTGATTTCTTTTCAGGAAGGCGACCAAGCTTCTGAAAGTGCAAGTTGAATGCGAAAGGTACTAAACTAATAGGTATGAAATATGTATGGCCAGCCAACAAAACGATCTCATTATAACTGAATTTCTGGGTAAAGCACCGATCGATTCAGCCATGAAGTCGCTCACAACATGACTAAATTCATAGGTGAATGTCCGTGAATTAAATCATGATGAGAGTAAGGGTTTTTTTTTCTTCAAATTACCATGATCAAAATCAAAATATAATCTCGTTCACCTTTAGCCTACAGCGACTCTGTTCACCAAGACATCGCAGTAGATTACATGATCACTTTTCCTCCGCTTATCTGTCCGTCTGTACACACTTTCTCTAGAAACTCTGTATCACTAGATATCTGATAGCATATGTAGCAGTGGCATTCGTAGTAACCCAAATTATTTAGAGTCAGTCAACCATGGTGATCTAGTCTAGTCTGGTTTAGTCTATCCCAGAACCTTGCAATGTCGTTGAGGCGCCACAGATGACTTTACAACTATCCCTTTCCACTTAGTCCTGTCTTCAGATGCCCGAGCTGAGCTAGCAAAGTTCATCCCTGTCCACTCTTTTATATTGTTTTCCCACCTCTTCTTCTGTCTACCCCTCCTTTTTCATTTCACTGCACCACAGAATTTTCTTTGCTAAGCAAGAAGACATTGAGACGGCCAAAGCACCTCAGTTTCCATTTCTTGACCAAGGTCAGGAGCTCGTTGTATTCTCCAATGGCAGCTTGGACCTTTCTCCGAACATCCTTATCACTGACATGGCCCTTGTACGAGATGTTCAGAAACTTTCGATAGCATCTCATCTCAAAGGCCTGCGTCAAGGTGCATGATTCACAGCCATACAGAAATACGGGTATGACAAGGGAATGCGCCAGTTTCGTCTTTGAAACATGTTGTTATCTCTCTATATCGGCTTCAGCTTTGTCAGAGCTGCAGTGGTGTGTGCAATCTTTGAGGAAACCTCGGTTTTGAGCCTTCATCTGAGAGACTTGCTTTTAGGTACTTGAAGCTTGTAACTGTACGAAGCTTCTACCTTTTAACCCTGCTCTTCCTCTGGATGCCTTTAGCGCTGTTCGTCATAAGCTTGGTCTTCTCAGCACTTATCCCCATTTTATACCCTGTGCAGGTCTTGTAAAAACTTTCAACTAGGGCTTCTAGTTCCTGCTGTTCCCCAGCAAGCGCGTCAATGTCATCAGCTAACTGCAGATTGGTAATAGTTCTGGCGCCTATACTAATCTTTCCATCATCAGTTATAATCCTTTCGAGAAAACTGTTGAAGAAGGTGGATGGGAAAGAGGCATCCTTGCCTAACTCCAACTGTTGTTATGAACCATTCTCCTGTGCTGTCATTCATCTGAACTGCACTTATAGCCTTATCACAGAGTTGCTTAATGGGGCGAACTAGATTTGCATTGATATTGTACTGCCGTATGGTGGCCCATAAAGCTCCATGCTATACCCTGTCAAATGTTGTTGTTTTTTTAAATCTATGAAGACATATTACACATTCTGTTGATGTTGAAGGTGTTTTTACTTAGGATTCAGAAGTTGAAGATCAGTTCTGTGGCGTTTCTGCCGGCTCTAGACCAAGCCTGATCTTCAGCAATAATCTCTTCAGCTTGAGGCTGAGACTATTAAAATGACTTTCAGCATAACTGTACTCGGATGACTGTGATGAGTAATGGTTCTGTAGTTCTGGCATAGCTGTATGTTGCCCTTTTAAGGGAGTGTAAAAAGTGAAAATGTTTTCCTCTCATCACAGAGGTCGAGAACCTCTTTGGTGACACAAAGCTTTTTTTTTAAGACGTTCTTTCCCAAGTACCTCACTGGCTGTGTCAGTCACTGCTGTATTGTAGATCGTAATCATGTTATCTATGTCTATGCAATCATCCCTCAGACTAATTTGTGGTGCAAATTTCCCACCTGTTGCTGCTTGGAACGTGCTTGCAACATCAAGGTTTCATAACTTCTCAAGGTCAAATCTCAGTTTTTGCTAGGCTGACTTTCTGGCCTTCTTCAGATGATCTTGGAAGGTCATCATCACCAGGTCATGGTCACTTCCTATGTCTGCTCCACGAGAGATCCTTGTGCTATGGACTTTAAATTCTTACCGGTAAGGACGTGGTTGTCAATTTTTTGCGACCTCGCGGCCCGGGAAGTCCCCGGTTGCGAGGTCTCAACAAACTGAAAATACATATCTGGAGAATTAGACGGTAAAAATTAAGCAGTCAATCACCCAGTTAGTCATGGAATATGAGCTTAAACACCAGAAAAGAACATTTCTGGCAAAAATTTCGCAAAGAAAATATAGCGGCAATAATTTATATGAACAATGGCGTAATAAAACACGAGGAATAAAACAGAATGTGACTGGTGGTGTTCCCGATTTTTCTTGATATTTCCACCTGTATTGTAGAGCTTCAGAAAATATATGTGCAAATTCCGCCCAAACAAAGGAAGAATTATTCATAAAACACATCGCAGCTACGACAAATATAAATGTAACTTTACCAAATTAAGTGTGACAGACGCGCGTTTGAGTATTTTAGATAAAACTTCTTCAGTGTCGGTAAACTGCAAAGTTAGAACGAAGAAAGGGTGATGGGTATGTCTCGGCAGGCAACACGAGCCACACTTACTGACGCATTCCGCGCGAGAGAGTTGCTGCAGACATCAGGTAAGAGAAAGAAGAAGCAAGAAAGAACCACTCTAGTGCACTTACAAATGTAACACGACGTCTGATTGGATAACGTCAAATATTTGCGACAGTGTATCTTGCAATATACTGTCGGAAACCCGACGTCATTACGTGACGTCGTTTCTCATTGGTTGACGTCTTGTTTTACGTCGATGAAAGCGTTTGCTATGGGTGCAAAATAGCACACTTTTAAAGCTGAAAACGTGACAAGTGCATTAGAATGGCGATAATTGTATTGAAAATTATTGCATAGAAAATTGTCATTTGGGGAGGTAAATCGGCTTTTTTTTGGTCAGAAATTTTGTTTTACGGCGACGCGCTAGCGGAGCCGTAAAACGCAATTTGCGACCATAAAACCGACGATTTACTTCTCCAAATGATACTTTTCAATAGGTATCCCCTAAATAGAATAACACATTATCGATAACTGTCTAACAAAGAGGTACAGCAATAAAAGAACCGCCTTTGAACGATCAGTGGCACAAAAAGTGGGTTTAAATGCAACTTCACACACAGTTAAATATGTTATAGGATGCTCATTTTCAATTTCGATATTTATTTGTTTTCCTTTCCATTTTCAGGGTAGTGGATTAAAGATCTAGTGCAGCTTTGTAGTATCTTGTCATAAAACAAATATTCAGACCGTTTTGGAAAAAGAAGAAGAAAAAAAAAACAAGTATTAAAAAGATTTTTTTAAAAATCAAATATTTGGACCTTCAAGTGGAGAGGGTCAAACTATATATGGACCAGAAGCACCTGAATAAAGAGATATGACATTTGAAAAGACTTTAAGCGACTTAAACATTGCGCAAAATTTCTTACGGATTCTTATGGGTCAAATAAATTAAAGTTTGTTTGAATGACTATGGTTGCATTATCAAGATGGTCACCACACCATATATCAAACAAGAGGGCAACAAGGCGCTGAATCGCTCACCTGAGTAAAAAGATCAAATGTCAAACTTAGGGTCATCATTTGAACAAAAACCTGATAGTTTATGAATTACAAATGTAGCATATCAAATTCAATGTCATGAGCCCTTTGAGAGGAGATTTTCAAAGGTTTTAAAATATACCGGTATGAGAAAGACGGATATCTTCACCATGCGACCAGAACCATTCAAGAAAACTGGCGTGTCCCTGAATCAGGGAGGTACCACATGCCATTTTGCTTCAAAAGCTCAGTCGCGTCGTTTGGCGAAGCCATATGAAGCTGCTAAAAAGTGACCGTGTACACCTATGCTTCCCAGGTGGCTCAGCGGAACGTATCAATTGTTGCACACACCTGGCACTGTGCGTCCGTCCACAACCTGGTAGTTAAGAGAAATCACATTTGAGCCACGACACGACAAAACCAACAATGTGGTTATGCGCCCAGCGCAGACTCGGATCAGCCTGGGCATCCGCTCAGTTTGATCAGACTCTTGGCTAGTGCTCAAAGGGTAGCTGAGGGTCTAAGCTACCTCCATGCGGACAGCGAAGACTCTGATCAGACTGGGCGGATGCCCAGGCTGATCTGAGTCTGCACTGGGCGCACAACCACATTGTTGGTTTTGTCGTGTCGTGGCTCATTTAAAGATTCACTCCCTTGATAATAATAACAAAAATAATTTGATGAAATATTTCATGCAATACATGTACCTCCCACATGGTCTAAGTATACATTTGAAATAGAGTTTAGATAATAATATTTGCTAAAAAAATACTTTAAACAAAAAAAAAGATAATTTTAAACAGTCGCGGACCGCGCTCGAAATCGCATTATTGGACAAAAATAATTTATTCACACATCATAATCACGTGCACGAATAAGAAAAATACCTGGACATGATCACATGACACGCGTGGTCATATTCTTACAGGCCATGAGGAAATAGGTAATTTGCATTTTAATTTGAAGATTATTTTTATTCCACATTTATCGAAAAAAAAAATGCATTTTTTCAAAACGTGTACGGTTAATTATGAGACTACTACATATTGTCTAACGAAATTTTGTTAAAAGATATTTGTTTCTGAAAACATGAATTACACGAGGGAGACAATCTTTAAGAGCATTTAGGTTTTCTGGAAGCTTCTTTCATTCATTAGAATTTAGAAGTGATCTTAATTATAAAATTGAGCCGCGACACGAGAAAACCAACAAAGTGTTTGTGTGCCCATCACAGACGCATATCGGTCTGGGCATCCGCCCAGTTTGATCTGAGTCTTCGCTATCTGCATGGAGCTATCTTAAGCCCTTGACTAGCCTTGAAACCCAGAGCGAAGACTCTGACCCGACTGGGCGGATGGTCAGGCTGATCTGAGTCTGCACTGGGCGCAAAACCACTTTGTTGTGATTTTCTCGTGTCACGGCTCAACAATGTTATATTGTACTGGAATTTACCAATACAACCTAAACACCAATGATAAACATAAAAAAATCATGATTATCTTTTAAAGGGAGGTAAGAAGTCAACAACACTTTAGGAAGCACCTTCCTGCTGCAGATATCGAATCTTGAAGAGGACTGAACTAAATTGTGGTTGCTGTTTCTTGAGTTTTATTTGGCTTTCTCTAGAAAGTTTAGCGTTTACTTGAAAATTATACTCAAAAAATAACGAAGAAAAAAATATATGTAAAATTAAATTTGCATAAGAGTTATCTTAAATGTAATTCTTTTCGACAGATATACATGACTACCCTCTAGCATGTACTTTCTTCCATATAGATTAGACACAAATGAGGTAAACCGACTTCCTCGAAAAACCGCCATTAATGGTCAAAAAAAAACAACAGAAGATACTTTCGGAAAATTTCAGGCAGTATGCAAATTATCAGATGTTAACAGTGCACACATCTGATCACTCAATTTTAAATACCACTTAACAATATCATCTGATGTCGTTTTGACATCACTATGACCTACTAGCTCATGACCCAGTAGATGTATGTATGGTGGCTGGTTTGTGCCATTTCGTCTTCTCGTCTTTCAGCCGCGAAAAGACGCCACGCGAAAAGACGAAAAGACGTCATGCGAAAAGACAAAAAAACGCCATGCAAAAGACGAAAGGGCGAAATAACGCCATGCGAAAAGACGAAAAGACGATATGGCGTTATTTCGGCTTTTCACATGGCGTTATTTCGGCTTTTTGCATGGCGTTTTTTTTTTTTTTTTTTTTCGTCTTTTCGCTGCGAAAAGACGAAAAGACGCCACGCATAAAAAACGAAAAGACGAAATAATGCCACGCGAAAAAAATAAATGACGACACTGCATTTTTTCCTTCCTTCTCTGTGAGGGACAAACCTTAAGGAAAGGCTTTGCTCCTCTAGGAGCAAATCTTTTCGTTTAAGAGCAAACTCCTTCAAGAAACGATTTCTAACTAGGGAAAACTTGAAGAGGAAGTCACAGGAGTTGTTCCCCTTTGTAAAGATGGCGGAAGGGGCATTAGCCAAAAGAGCAGTCTGCGATCGGTAGAAAACTATAAACTTGTTCAAATTTTGGGTTAGCTGCAGGTTAATGTGTGCCATATTCATATCACGCTTCAGTGTTTGTAAAAACACTTGTAACTTTTCCTCCATAATGATTGTCAATAAGGTACTTAATTGTTTTGGTAGTTTTAGATCAATACGAAGATATAATTATGATGAAATTGCGTAGAGTATTTTCTCTAAAACACAAGGACGGCTCATTTTCTTGTCTCTCCGTTCAGTAGAACTTCCTCATATTTTTGGTAATGTTTCCGGGAAAAAATCAAAAGCAAAAACTTCAAACCGTGATTAGTCCTTTTCTCTACAGATTGCATTCTGATCAGGGTCTACACAGTTTAATCAAAAACACTTATCTAAGTATAAGTGTCTTAACTGTTTTATATTTACATTCTTGGTGTATTTACGGAAAAGCCCTATAGTAAACCATTGGAACTTAATGTAGTTTACATTCCAATAATTACATTGAGTCACGCGACGTCAATGACGTCAAAATAAACAATGGTTCTCTACAATCTTATTGGACGTCGGCGACGCCATGACGTCATTCGCGCCGTTCCGCTGTTAGCAGAAAAATGCCGTGTACATGTTTTATTGTTTCAATTTTAGCGCTTGCATAAGATTTTTCATCAAGGTTTTGATTGAAACGAATGTAAATATAAGCAATGAACTTAATTTTTCTGAGGTTTATCGAAGTGTAAACTACATTGGGTCGAAGGGGTTCATGTAAACTTTGCTAGTGACCCAATGTAGTTTACACTTCGATAAACCTCAGAAAAATGAAATTCATTCCTTAAATATACCTTAATTGCAAAACGGTACCATACTGACCGAAAATATTGCCGACTCCACATTAATTTTAACAGTCTATCCTTATAATTCTTAGCCTTCGAAAAAGATCATCAAATAACATTTCAGTGCGAGCATGATCAGACTGCACCAGGATCTGTGTTTGCAGTTGTCTGATGTGAGTCTTCACAGTTTACTCAGACAAACTGTCTAAGTATATGCTATCAATACAGTTATCAATAACAGAGTATTTGTGTCGTTATTTCGTCTTTTCGCATGGCTTCTTTTCGTCTTTTCGTGGCGAAAAGACGAAATAAGGCCATGCGAAAAGACGAAATAACGCCACGCGAAAAGACGAAAAGATGAAATAACGCCATGCGAAAAGACGAAACGATGCCAGACGAAAAGACGCCGAGCGAAAAGACAACAAAATAAGAGTTTCAAATGGCGTCTTTTCGCATGGCGTTTTTTCGTCTTTTCGCGCTGAAATTTGGTCTTTTCGCGGGGCGTGTTTCGTCTTTTCGCATGGCGTTATTTCGTCTTTTCGCACGGCGTTCTTTCGTCTTTTTGCATGGCGTCTTTTCGCGTGGCGTCTTTTCGCGGCAAAAGACGAAAAGACGAAATGGCACAAAACAGCCACCATATGTACGTCATATGACGCAGGCTTTGCAATGTACTTTAGTATGACATTTCAATGTTCTGGAACTTTTTACCCAAAAGAGCATGGTGATAGCGGTTTGTTTTCTATTGTAATAGTCTAAAAGGACCTCTGACAGTTTCAATGCAAATTTGCCTATTTTTTCGATAAATGAGCCGCGACGCGAGAAAACCAACAATGTGGTTGTGCGCCCAGCGCAGACTCAGATCAGCCTGGGCATCCACCCAGTCTGGTCAGAGTCTTCGCTGTCCGCATGGAGGTAGCTCAGTCCCTAAGCTACTCTTTAAGCACTTAGCGAAGAGTCTGACTAGACTGGGCAGATGCCCAGGCTGATCTGAGTCTGCGCTGGGCGCACAACCATATTGTTGGTTTTCTCATGTCGCGGCTCAAATTACTGCAGCTTTCATAGGAAGCCAATGTTGATGATTTTAGCATTAACATGTAGACTTATGCATTTTAAAGAAGTTCTGATACTGATTTTGAAGAAATATCATGTCTGCAGACTAACTCGGGCTGACTTTGTTAAGAAGGGTAAGTGATATTTTCAGTCATCCGAAATGCATCAAATTTTCGATTTTTCATATTTACTGAATTCTATCCTGTTAAACATGTTTAAAATAAAGGAAACGCTATATCTGCATTATAGCATACAATAATATGTAAAGAAAACGTATTCTAGCCTTATTTTCATACGCAGAGAGTCTAGTTACCCCACCCACTTTTCAGTTTTTCAGCTATAGACTATCCCCCCCCCCCCCCACGTGCCTCAGCTTGTCACTCACATATAATGTGTATATGGACAGGTCAAACATGCATGAAAGTGGCTAGCTTAGGCACGGGGGGAGTATCTTCATAATAATTTTCCTGTTTTCCATACATTCAATAATAAAAACATCCTTTTTACACCAAAAATCTCAGTCTGTGTGCTTCGTACCCGAAAACTTAATTTTGTGCCACCTATAGGGAGTTCAGAGGAACATATTTCAGTGGAAATTTTGAAGTATACCGAAAACTCATTTTTGACCACTTTTATAGGTAAATTTACATTACAACTGTCAACGACTGATTTAGGACCACTTTAACCATTCCCACAAGCGGGCTCAAAAATGAAACTAAAGTCATGTTCTTGAGAGTTTCATCATTTTAATTTCTCACAAACATACAAAAAGAACAAACAAAATTGTCTATCTGAATGTTTATTTTCCCATGATTTCTCAAGGACATGCTGTCTGTGTCAACGTCGTTCAAAATAATGCTTATTGTTTGTTTCATATTCAGCACAGACTGAACGGCTCTTAAAGATGACTGCAGTTTTCAATTTCATCAGAGTTTGCTTATTCGGTAAAACATTACGATACTTCCAAAATCTTTAAAGTCTGCAGTGTCATGGCTTTAGGTGTTTGGTTTAAACATATTTTATTTCATCAATAATTTCACATTACAACATATAGACAACATAACTAAACACAATGAAAGGGATTAGAACGAAAGCTAATAGCTTATAGAGCTCTTCTCCTTAACAGCTATAAATTGTATACTATAGGCGGAATAAATGATATTCAATAAGACATCAAAATATTGTAATTGTTTAAACACAAGCAATTCGTATCATAAGGATACACTGACACAGAAAAAGGGCAATTATGAAACTTAAACTACTATGATTGTAATCATGTTCCTGATGAATAAAGGTCCGAGAATTATTAATCTGTATAAAACATTATCAAAAAAACACGGTCAGTTACGACCATCTCGAACATTGACACACCAAAATACCACTACAACGACAGCAGTTAGATACTACATGAGAAAGAAAAGAACAAAAAAATGTAAATAAACAAAATCGCAAACACACATAAAAAGAGAAAGGAAAAAAAATGAACAAAAATGAACACTTCAGTTTTAGGTGATAAAAAGAAAGAAAGATGGATGGGGGCGCAGCAATCTGGGGCACTGGGGCACTTTAGGTGTTTGCCTACACCTCCATGTTTCTTTACCATTTTTATGAGGGAGACAACTTTTTAACTTCCTGTTTGCTTCCTTTAAGGATGAAACCCTTCAAAATACGGATCTACTCCGAGAGGAGAAATTCCTTACTTAAAAAGTTAACCCCTTAGAGAACAGATGCAAAAGTGAAAACGGCGGAGTTGCTTGCCCTAAATATATATCCATTCATCTTCATTACTGCCTGCTCTCTATGAGGCGCCGTTATACTATATAATCCCTATTTTGTGATATCACAAATTCTATTTGTGATATCACAAAATAATTTGTGATATCACAAATTCCATTTTGAATAGAATTTGTGGTATCAAAAAAATCATCACTATTTTTTGATATCACAAAAAGATTTTATGATATCCCAAATTAATTTTGTGATATCAATAAATCGATTTTGTGATATCACAAAATCAGGTGTATTAATTGAGATCACATATTAGATTTGGTGATATCACAAAACAGAATATGTGATATCACAAAATCTCAGTGATTTTGTGATATCATAAAATCTGTCTTGTGGTATCACAAAATCGTTTAGGAATTTCTAAAATAGAAAATTTTAAACATTAATTGATATCACAGAATCTGTTTTTTGATATCAAAAAACGCCTTGATTTTGTGATATCACAAATTGTATTGATTGTATGATATCAAAAATATGACCCCGATTTTGTGATATCACAAAATGGATTTTGTGATATCACAAAATAGAATTTGTGATATCAAAAAAGGCATTTATTGATATAAGAAATAAGCTTCTCTTTTTGATATCACAAAATCTATTTTTGATATCACAAAATAGAATTTGTGATATGACATAATCTTTTTTGTGATATCACAAAATGGGGCATATTTTGTGATATCAAAACATGTATTTTGTAATATCAAGAAATCGAAAATGCTGATGTTATAGTAAAACGGCGCCTCATAGATCTCAGATGAGTATAATTGAAGCATAACTTTGTTCTTACTAAAGCAGTCACTTTGAGGTCCGACAATGTATTGTCCGTTAGCAATAATCCTAACGTTTATGTTCTGTTCTACGGAGGGGCAAGGATGTGTTCGTCATCAGTACGTGATACAGAACGAAAATAAAGAAGGTAAGTTGTGTTAACCCAGTAATGCCTTATGGACTCTTCTACCTCACAGCTGCAGCAGTTGCAATTACTATTGTTTTAAATATGGGCCTTGACACGAGAAAACCAACAATGTGGTTGTGCGCCCAGCGCAAACTCTGACCAGCCTCGGCATCCGCCCAGTCTCATCAGACTCTTCGTTAAGTGCTTAAAGGGTAGCTAAGGGTCTAAGCTACCTCCATGCGGACAGCGAAGACTCTGATCAGACTGGGCGGATGCCCAGGCTGATCTGAGTCTGCGCTGGGCGCACAACTACTTTGTTGGTTTTGTCGTGTCGCGGCTCGATTATGAGTTTTAATTGTCTGTTCTTTGACAGTGCAAACATTGTAACCCTTATCAGACGCCGCAACGGCGCCTAATCTGGTACTAAATTAGTTGCAAAAGTTTCTTCTGCGAGACGCCCAACATTGATGCGTTAATTCCGCGAGTAGATCAAGTCTGTTTACTTTAAGTTTGTTTCTGTGCGAACATAGTTTCTAACGCAGGAAGCAGTTCGGACCCAAATTCTACATATCTAATGAGAACTTCAATACTCTCCTTTCCAGAAACAACTAAAGATCGATTTCCATGGTTTAATTAATAGATGTCACAGCGCATGCCTTGTCATTCCTTGTTTTTTTTTCTATGTTTTTTTTTTTTTTTTTTTTTTTTTTTTTTGACTAGATATTTGAGAAGATGTTTCTCAGCTACTTCTTGTACAAAAATAGGCATATTCTCTCGGTGACTTACAACCAAAACTGTTCAGAGGTGTGAGTTTAACTTTGCTGAAAACGTGTCAGTCTTTGTTTTTCGCATATGTCTATAGTGAAAATTTTAAAAGCAAATTTGAGCCGCGACACGAGAAAACCAACAAAGTGGCATGTGCGCCCATGGAAGACTCAGATAAGCCTGGGCATCCGCCCAGTCTGGTCAGGGTCTTCCCTGTCAGCATGAGGCTAGCTTAGACTCTTAGCTACCCTTTAAAGCGCAAAGCGGAAAATCTCTCAGACTAGCCGGATGCCCAGGCTGATCTGAGTCTGCGCTGGGCGCACATGCCACTTTGTTGGTTTTCTCATGTCGCGGCTCATTTTAACTCAGTTTCAAACATAAGGTAAATGCATACACTTCCAACTTTTTTCCGCTACTTTTGTGACTTTTAATTTGTTTTCCTGGACGTCCTAGTCCTTCTGAGATGGGTTCTGCTCTTAAAGGAAAGAATTTCTTCTTTCCACTCAAAGAAAATATTTTTTTGAGTTATATTGAAAATCACAGTTTTCGCGTAATCTTTCTGACGTTGGCCAATTTCGCTGTCGGCATGAAGCTAGCTTTGACCCTCAGCTACTCTTTAAGCGCACAGCGAAGACTCTTGACCAGACTGCGTGGATGCCCAGGCTGAACTGAGTCTTCGCTGGGAGCATATGACACTCAGTTGGTTTTCTCCTGCCGCAGCCCAACTAACGAACAGCAAAGCAACCAGTCGAGTCCCATGCTTTCTTCAGCGAGTCGACCACAGTGCCAGACCTGACAAACACAACAACAATGAACCAAAGTAAAAAAAAAAGATTAGCAATGATCAGTGAGTAATTCAATCAGATCCCATCTCCCCCTCCCAAATTAATAAGGAAAGGAAGTGTATTTATCATATGACGTCGCATCTGAGAGTGTAATAAAGCCATGCATTAAAATCGATAATTCACTAGTGGATTAAATATGCAAATTACGTCGTAGCTTTATTATGCGTTGACGTCCATAAAAACGTCGCTTTTTCGAATGGGGAAATCATAACGTTTTAGTGCAAAATTTGCTACCAAAATGCGCAGTTAGTGTCATATGATAAATAGAATCTTGCTTTCGTGCTCCTGTATTATTGAATTCATTAAACTCGTTGGGGAAAACTATAAGATGCTCGGCAAAGCCTCGCATCTTATCTTTTTCCCAACTTTTTTAATAAATTCAATAATATCTGAGCACTCATGTAAGATCCTCTATATACATAAATCGACAAAAGTTTAGGAAAGACACACAGGGTTCGAAAGAACTGCTCTTTACCAAACAGGTGGTAAAAGAAAACAAGAGTAACATCTGTTTTTACCTCTTTTCCGTTTTAAATACAAAACAAAACAGAAAGTAAAGTGGGTGGCATACGGAACCCGGAAGGGACATTTCCTTTCCGATATTTATCAGAAAAGAAATTTAAACAAGAGCATTAGAACGGAAATCAAAACAACAAATATCTCGTTTAAACGACTTATTACATATATATCCTTTAAGCGACATAACACGTCGTTTAAACGATATAAAATAGAATGGAAATTAAAACAAGAAAACCAGAAATGAAAAAAAACTCAAGAGAAACAGAAAAGAAATTGAAACAAAAATATGTCGTTTAAACGACTTATTATCTACTTTTCATTCCGATAAATATGAGAAAAGAAATCGAAACATGAAAATTAGAACCGAAATCAAGACAACAAGTATTTCGTTTAAACGACTTAATATATCGTTTAAAACGACTAATATGTCGTCTAAACGATATAATAAGTCCTTCAAACGAGATATTTGTTGTTATTATTTCCGTTCTAATTTCGTATGTCGTTTAAACGGTATAACAAGTAGTTTAAACGACATATCTGTTGTTTTTATTTTCGTTCTGATTTTCTTGTTTCAATTTCATTTCTTATAAATATCGGAAAGGAAAGAAGATAATAAGTCGTTTAAACGACATATTTTTGTTCTAATTTCTTTTCTGTTTTCTTGATATAATTTTCACCCTGGTTTTCTTGTTTTAATTTCTTTTCTATTTTATATCGTTCAAACGACATAATATGTCGTTTAAACGATATAATAAGTCGTTTAAACAACATATTTGTTGTTCTGATTTCCGTTCTAATTTTCTTGTTTCAATTTCTGTTCTGATAAATATCGGAAAGGAAATGTCCCTTCAGGGGTTCCGTAGTGGCTATACATGTGACTTTATTGCTAGAAGACCATAAACAAGCGTAACACGTAACATTGCGGGCGGAACCAGAACAGAAGTACCGACAGACACCCTATTTTAAAATAGCTCGAAATGAGTCCAGTTACATGTATCTCTAAGGGCAAGAAAGAGTGCAAACCACAAACACATTATGATATGTATTGCTTATAGAAGACGCGACAGATATATGATGACATACATGTATATTTAAAGATACATGGAGATAATTATTCTGAATCCAAAGGTACACGAATCCTGGTAATGAATGAAGAGACAAAAACGGAACTTTATCATATGACGTCGCATCTGAGGGTGTAATAAAGCCATGCATTAAAAACGATAATCCACTAGTGGATTTAATATGCAAATTACGTCGTAACTTTTATACGTTGATGTCCATTTAAACGTCGCGTTTTCTAATGGCGAAATCGTGACGTTTTAGTGTAAATTTTGCTTATTAAATGCGATTTTAGTGTCATATGATAAATAGAATCTTGCATTCGCGCTCCTGTATTACTGAATTTATTAAACTCGTTGGGGAAACCCGATAAGATGCTCGGCAAAGCCTCGCATCTTATCTTTTTCCCCAACTCGTTTAATAAATTCGATAATACATGAGCACCAATGTAAGATCCTCTATCTATAGCACTCAACACTCAGACTTATTTAGAACAGTGTTTTCCTCCTTTTTTTCAGCAGTTTGTCTGAAAGGCTGGATCAGATTTGGAAACAGTTGCTACTATCTTAGACAGCATGGTTCAGCTTTTCCGTACCTCTTGGTAAGTTCCGTATATACAGTATTTGTGAAAGAAGCAACTGAACTTGACAGAATCAGATCAATCAGTATAAATATTATAATCCGCCTCCATACACGTGTTTAGCGAGCATCAAAAACTGTGTTCTTGATCTATATAAACAGAGGAAGCATTTGACAGGGTATGGCATGTAGCCTTATGGGCCACCATGCGGAAGTACAATATCAGTGCAAATCTAGTTCGCACCACTGAGCAGCTATACGACAAGGCTACAAGTGCAGTCCTGATAAATGGCAGCACAGGAGAATGGTTCAGAACAACAGTAGGAGTAAGACAAGGATGTCTTCTGTCACCCACCCTCTTCAAAATTTTTCTCGAACGGATCATGTCTGATGCTCTGGAAGAGCATGAAGGAAAGGTTAGCATAGGCGGCAGAAACATTACCAATCTGCGATTTGCGGATGACATAGACGCTCTAGCCGAGGAAGAGCAGGAACTAGAAGCTCTAGTTGAAAGTCTTGACCAAACCTGCACAAGGTTTAAGATGGAGATCAGTGCTGAGAAGACCAAACTGACGACGAACAGCGCAGATGGCATCCAGAGGGAGATCAACGTAAAAGGGCAAAAGCTGGGTAAGCAGCTTCAAATACCTTGGAGCAGTTGTCTTAGATAATGGCTCAAAACAGGAGGTTCTCTCAAGGATTGCACAAGCCACTTCAGCTCTTACCAAGCTGAAACCAATTTGGAGAGATAACAACATATCGCTTGGATCAAAGGTGATACTTATGCGCTCCCTTGTCATTTCCATATTTCTGTATGCCTGTGAATCGTGGACCTTGACAGCAGAGTTAGAGAAAAGAACGCAGGCCTTTGAGATGAGATGCTACCGAAGGTTACTGAACATTTCGTACAAGGACCATATAACCAATGAGGAGGTTCGCAGGAAGATCCAAGCAGCCATTGGAGAATATGATGGACTCCTGACGCTGGTCAAGAAACGGAAACTAAGGTGGTTTGGCCACGTTTCAATGTCTTCTGGTTTAGCTAAGACAATTCTTCAGGGCACAGTGAAAGGAAAAAGAAGAAGAGGTAGACAGAAGAAGAGGTGGGGAGACAATACCAAGGAGTGGAAGGAATGGATTTTGCCAGCTCAACTAGGGCAGCTGAAGACAGGACAAGGTGGAAAGGGATTGTTTTGAAGTCATCTGTGGTGCCCCAACGGCCTAGTAAGGTTATGGGATAGAATAGAATAGAAGACCTTTACTCATTAAAGATACCATGAATATCTTCATGTAGTGAGATGATGGATGACTTGCGACTTAACGTCCTTTCAATAGTATTTCGGTTATATCAGGACAATGGGACGGTGAAAATGAAAGGTTGTGTGCAATGTAACCCCGTTTACGGTAGAAAAGATTCTCGCCTCAAGCGGGGCTCGAACCCGGTCCGCTAGATCAGTAGCCCAGCGCATAACCCACTGAGCTACCGGGGCTCCTAGGAGTGAGATAAAAGCGTTCATATTTTCACGGGTGCAAAACACGAGTAATTTTTTTTTCCTTTCTCTTGATACGAGATGGAGTTATTATTATGTGCCGAGGTCCACCCAGTCTCAACATCTCTGCAAGGATTGTATAGACTCGCAGTCCGAACTGTCACTGGCCCACAGTAAAGGTTCTAGCTGCCAAGTGCTGATAGCCCATGCTGTATGGGTGATATTGTCCCTTCTTCGGATGACCGAGAATACCCACAGCCCGAGCTGTCACTGACTTACAGTGAGTGGTCAGACTACCCAGTGACAAAGCACAAGGATTAGGGTCGAGTCGGGTAATTTCGGACAGCGGGTAAATTCGGACATACCATTGCAAAAAGTGAAAATCCAGATGGCACGGCTCATTATGAGTCGTCTCATCTGGATTTTCCTGTTTGCCTCGCTATTTTTGTTTTAATATGTAACGGCGACAATGTCACTGTCCGAATTTACCTGCTGTCAGAATTTACATGACTTGACCCTCAGCGCCCAGGCTTTGTAAATGAGTTTTGACTCGCTTCAAGAGCCAGAATATACTCCCCACCCCCATACAAACTGTCATCAGCTGACGGTGAGGGTTCTGGCTGCCCAAAAACTAAGCACAGAATCTGTGTCTCAGCTTCATATAAACATGTGAACTTGAGAAACAAAATAAAAAATTTGAGCCGCGACACGACAAAACCAACAATGTGGATGTGCACCCAGTGCAGACTCAGATCAGCCTGGGCATTAGCCAAGTCCGATCAGACTCTTCGATAAGCGCTTAAAAGGTAGCTAAGGGTCTAAGCTACCTCCATGCGGACAGGGAAGACTCTGATCAGACTGGGCGGATGCCCAGGCTGATCTGAGTCTACGCTGGACGCACGACCGCATTGTTGGTTTTCTCGTGTCGCGGCTCAAATGTCTTAATGCGACAACCTAATGCCTCCAACCGAAGGAAGAGAGAGCAAGGACTGAGACATAGTTATGCTGAACATAAATAAAAATGAATGACTGAAAAAAAAACTGTAACAATTTTTCTTATATATTTAACTATTTGACTGACCGGGATGTGTATGAAAGACGACAGGCTATCAATATATGACTAGACTGGTCGTACAGTGACGTAACAAAACAGAGAAGATGGTAAAACGGCAGTGATCACTCGCGAGTACAGCAGCACATCGAAAATACTAAATGAAAATATGCCAAAATGACCATGAAATGCCTTAAAAGTTATTCTCTCCAATTATGACATGCCTGACTACTCTTGCAGTGTCATATAATTGGTCTGTACATCAGCGTATGCCCTAAATGCAACAAAACGAAATGACAATAAAGGAGCAAACAGGCCCGGAAGTTATAAAACTTGAGTACATTCTCAAACTCAAAATAAAGCGCACTGATTGGCTGCTTCCGAGCACATGCTCGGAAGCAGCCAATCAGTGTGCTTTATTTTGAGTGAGATTATACTCAAATTTTATAACCTTGGACATAGGTGTATACTAGTAAAAATGAAATCAGAGCATGTGAGGAACGTGCTTGATGATAAATACAGAGGCAAATTTAGGCTTAGAAAACTTGATCAATACATTTTTTTTTTCATTTATTTTTTTTCTTTTTTTCAGTAATCATGATATCCGCAAGTATGCAAATCAGAAATAATTTGTATAAACAGTCCATCACTCTCCCCTTTATTTACTTCCAAATCGTGGAAGTAATTATGTGTATTTGATACGTGTGCTTATCAGATTTTAACAGCTGTTTGCTGGGGAAAGTGAAGTACTGTAAACATAATTTATTCGGTAACAAATTGTTCGCCATGACTATGACCAAAACAAGAGGCCCATGAAGCCCTGAATCGCTCACCTGAGCAATTGGCAAAGTGGATTTTTTTCTTATGTCTGAAATTGTCAAAATATGAAAGGCCAGGGTCAAAGGTCAAAGAATAACCATGGCCTCTTGTACTCATAAATCTTCATGTACTCATTTAGACAAATCAACTGGAGCTTATGTCTTCAATGCGGGCTGAGTAGTGTAATCGGTTACCTGTTACCTGGAGAGAGTATTAATGTGAATGCAGTTATTTCCCTTAGACCCGGGGAGCGATAGGCATTAATCGATATTTGGAATGTCATATCGATGTCCATATCCCAGGACAGGTGTTGAACTTCTCTGAAGCCGGTTTTGTCATCACTGTGTTAACAATACGAATGCGCTGGATGGAAACATTTTTAATTTTTAACAATGTGGATTTTCATTTTTTTTTTCTCAGATCAAATCAATTTACTTTTTCAGTTGCTCCTTCTCGTTTTAATAAGTCTCGTTTTTCCCCTCTCTCTGATATTTAGGTCAAATTGCGTAAGAATTTCCGAGAAAATAAATCTGATTATTGGTCAGTTTTGACAGCGGTTTGTTTTAGTTTCTGACAACAAAAACATAAAATTACTTATAATAATGAAATTATGATATTTCTATCCCTTTGACGGTCTCATCTTTATGGAAAGATTAAGCCTGATACAGATACCCATCCACCCACATAGTTTTTCTAATTTCTTTTTTTTTCTTTTACCCCGCCCATCGGTCGGTGCTCGCGAAAAAGACTGGCTGCCTGGTGCTTCTGCGACAGAGCTGCTAGTCCTGGGTGTCAGTTATCGCTTGCAGTCCCACAAATTCAGAGGCAACATCTCGACGACTAATTTTTTTTACTGGGACGTTAAAACACTACTCAACAGGAACGATAACGTTTTCTCTTGATTTTCTGTTTTGACAAAACTGTTTAAAAGTTTTATGTAAACTGTGTCTTTCGGCATGTAACTAAGCTGCGCTATCTAAAACAATAAAGATAGAAATTTAAGATTGGTCTGACTTTATCTGTTTTTCTGCGAACAAAAATAAATAAACTAATGAGCCATACCACGACAAAAACAAATTGGCATGTGCGCCCTGCGAACACTCAGAATAGCGTGTGCGTTCGCCCATCTGATTTGGGCCTTCGCTGTCCGCATAGAGGTAGCTTAGACCATTGCCTGTCCTGTAAGCGCACAGCGAAGATTCTGATTAGTCTGGGCGGCTGCCAAGGCTGATCTGAGTCTTGGCAGGGCGCTATGGCACTGCGTTGATTTTGTTGCGACGCGACTGAAATTACTGTTTCATACAAAAATAATCACAAGAATGACGTTCGGATTAAATATCCATTTCTGACCTTCATTGCCGCTAGCAGGTGTTAATTTTGAAATTGCATTGTTTTGACAAGACGTGTGACCAACTGTATTTTCACACCTTCCGACCGACAGAGACTACTCAGTTGATGTCTTTAGCAAACAATTAAATGAGCCGCGACAAAGGTGCACGTACGCCCAGCGAAGTCTTAGATCAGCCTGGGCATCCGCCTCATCCGATCAGAGGCTTTGCTATCGGCATGGAGGTAGCTTAGAGTCTTAGCTACCCTTTAAACGCATACATGTAGTTCAGACTCTGCTGAGAATGGGTGGCTGTCCAGGCTGATCTGCGTCTTCGCTGGGCGCACATTCCAATTTGTTCGTCTTATCGTATTGCGGCTCATATGAGGAAACTTTTGAACATTGAGCAGAAAAGAAAGTGACCTGTCCATGGGCGGAACGCTGACGAGTGCCTTGTAGCTTTCAACTGTTCTTTCCGTATTTCTTACTGCATTTAATTCTATCTCAATTTAATTTCCACATGATAATTTTAAATGGTTTTCGCACAGTCACAGCCTGATTTGATAACACATGTTCAAAATATTTTGAACAGAAATTCGGATCAGTTTGGTTTGTGCAGAAACACGGTTAAGGTTATGTACAAACTCAAATTCAACTAAAATTGACAAATTATTAACTGATCATAAACTCAGACCAGTGTTTTGCAAGTGCATAAGTTGGTCTGAGTCAGTTTGCATACATAATTAATTCCATAAACTGACTATTGCAGCTTTATATTTTTCGCATTTATTTTTGTTCAAGTCATGATGACTTTAACAAACTTTAACGGTTTGACAATTACGATAACAGTTTAGAGGTAATATCGGATTTTATGATCGATAATCGATTAATCCTCGTATAATTATAAGTATGTTAATTGTACTGCATATTGTCAACAAATTCCGATCAGCTTGCGCAAACTGATCAGACATTGTGCAGTCTTATCAGTTTGCACATATCAGAGGCTGATAAGTGTCCGCAGGTGCACAGGTTTATTATCGTAAGTACTCATATTATAGCAAAAACAACAAAAAAAAAATCACAAAAATATCTTTCAATATTCCTTGGTAGCTTCACTAAAACAGTCATAAACTTAAAGTGACAAACTTGCATTATGAACAGAAATATTACTAATAAAGTTAA
The DNA here is from genome assembly GCA_963989385.1 of Ctena decussata. Classification (NCBI taxonomy): domain Eukaryota; kingdom Metazoa; phylum Mollusca; class Bivalvia; order Lucinida; family Lucinidae; genus Ctena; species Ctena decussata. Next base: position 68,550,983 of record OZ022501.1, on the reverse strand, counting down.
TTTATAGCCTTGCAAGAAAAATGTTTCATAGCAATTTTTTCCCATAGCGATTAATCCTTACACTACCACGGTTACGAGAAAATCTTCACCATGATTTAGTTTCTTACATTATTTTATTTCGACAGTAATATCTTAAGAGAGCAATACAGTGTATGTATCTTCGTGTCTCCTGATTATGAATGAGTAAATCTGCCAGTCAAAAATATAATTCTATGGATTCTAAGATTCTACCCTGGGATACACAAAACATATTTCGGTTTCTTTGATAAAAACGCCCCACCACACTCAAATAAATTTCAATCAAAAATGTTAGAACAAACATTAGCAATTATGATAATAATTAATAGACTGATCGAACATTACCAAAAAATATGTAATTGGTTTGCAAAGTTTTTTGTTTGTTTTTTTTAGCTTATAAAGGGATTTTTAAAACTACAAGTAGTCGATTAACTGTCTGTTCATTTTTGATGGTCACGTGTAGGAGTTACGTGACTTCTTTCTCTATTTTCCTTTCTTGTGTTCATTCCTTTATTCTTTCTTTCCTTCTTTCTTTCTTAATAAGACAATATAAATATTCTTCCTTTCTTAGTAAGATCATAAAAGCACATATATAAATACATAAACAAAACACGAATACCAAGAAATGAAGTGGTAAGCCTTTGAGCAATATAGGCGGATTTGGACTTAAACTATTTGAAACTATTATGAGCGAGGTTGTTTCGAAACGCGATTTTCTGTATGTTTAGAGATCGATGGAAGAAACTTATAGTATACTTATTTTATAATAAATTACATCAATGTAAACCTTATAAAAATCTCTCAGTGGTGATAACTTATAAAAGTTTTATAGAAAATCCGATCATTTTTAAATTTAAGGCTGAACATAGCTTCTTAGGCATTTCCGACATTATTCTTACATAATTTCATGTGACTGAAGCTTCAAACTTCAAAAGCCGATGGAAGTATCAAAACATGAAGTTAATTTGTATATTTTTATACCATATTAACGGACAAAGACTGAAGTTTATGATCATAACTTATAAAAAATTATCGTAATATCATATATGTATTTAATTTCACATTTTATATTATATTTCTATGTAATTGCATATAACACTCGATATTATTTGAACAGGTAAGCTCTCGGATAAACCCGTAAGTCGCTATCGGTAGTTTCCGCCATATTGAAGCATTAAGTTCCCTATGTATATATGCCATTTTAAGGCCAACGTCTTCAAAACTTTCCATGAAATCTTACGTGCAAGCATTTTCCCATTTTTGACCTTGCCGTAAAAAAGGTCAAGGTCAACCCAAAGTCATAATTTGAACAATCTTGATAGGACTGGAGCGCTCAATGCTACATACCATGTTTCAAGGCCATTGGGAAATTGGTTCTTGAGAAGAAGATTTTTAAAGGTTTTTACCATATATGGTCATGGTGGCCATGTTGATCATGTGACCCAGACCATTTGAAGAAATTTTCGTTCCCTCAACCCCTGTAGGCTTTATATGATTTTTTGTTACAATTTGCTCAGTGGCTTTTAAGAAGAAGTTTGAAATTGTCAAACTATGAGGATTTAGGGTCAAAGAAATGCCCATGACCTCTTGTACTCACGAATCTTCATGTTTTCATTAAGATGACTGTATTTACCCATTTTTAGGCCTAAATCTTCAAAACTTTCCAAGAAATCTTATGTTCTAGCATTTTCCCATGTGTTGACCTTGCCTTTTAATGGTCAAGGTCAACCCAAGATCATCATTTTGAATAATCTTGATAGAACTGGAGTACCCAATGCTACATACCAAGTTACGAGGCTATCGGTCAATTGGTTCTGAAGAAGATGATTTTTAAAGGTTTTCACCAGATATGGGCATGGCGGCCATGATGGTCATGTGACCTGGACCGTATGAATAAAGTTTTGTTTCCTCAACCCCTGATGGCTCTATATGAAATTTGGTTTCAATTGGCCCAGTCGCTTTTGAAGAGATTGCTTGAAATTTTCAAAATATGAGTGTTCTGGATCAAAGGATAAAGAATGACATTGACCTCTTGTACTCATAAATATTCATGTACTCATGAAAATGACTGTAGATACCAATTTTTAGCCCAAAATCATCAACAGTTTCCAAGATATCTTACGTTGTAGCAGTTTTTCATATAAAAGCACAAGGAAAAATATTACCTTACCGTAAAAAGGTCAAGGTCAACGCAAGGTCATAATTTGGAGAATCTTGATAGTACTCGCGTATCCAATGCTACATACCAAGTTTCAAAGCCATGGGCCTATAGGTTCTGTAGAAGAATATTTCTTTAGGTTTTTACCATATATGGGCATGGCGGCCATGTTGGTCATGTGACCAAGATCATTTGTACAACTTTTCCTCCCCCCTTCCTCTGGAGGCCACATATGAAATTTGGTTACAATTGGCCCAGCAGTTTAGGAGGAGAAGTCGTTTTAAATTGTGGACGGATGGGCGACGGACGACGGAGCCTTACCATCCTATAAGCTCCCCCGGAGCCGCTGGCTCAGGTGAGCTGAAAAAAAACTCAAACTCATACGCGATGTTTTCATTCAAGTTTTTAGTGAGGCCATCAACAACAAAGGGATGCATAAAGAAGGCAAACCTTGATACCACTCACTAGAGCAGTGATACGATAAGTTCCTGGTACTTCACTGCTAAACAATGCATAAAACTTTTTTCTCTCGTTCTTATATTGTTTATTATCATTTGTAGATTGAGTGCCAAGACAGAGGAGCACACCTCGCGGAGATAAACAGTGAGGCTGAAAATAATTTCATCGCTAATATGAGTAAGCTGTTTCAGAGTGAGTATTACTAAATGCATCTTACGATACTCTGCAAATGCCAATATTAGGTCTAAAGTTTGAAAAGTTGAAAAATGCCAAAATAAAAAAGAGCATAACCCAAACAAAATTTAAAAAGAATTTTACTAAAAACCTAATCAGGTTTTCTTTACTTTAGCACCGAACAGTTTGATAATATCTCAGCCCTATTTCCTAAATTTCACCCAAAATCTTAAAGATACGATAGTCTTTAACTCTTTGCAAAAGGGGCATAGCTATGCCACTATATATAAACAAGAAACATCTTTAAAAAAAGATAATCGGTGTAGATTAAATGGAAGATTTAGTGTGTTTTGTAATATGTCTCTAGGTGAAGAGTTGACAATAACTTTCATGAATTTGACTCAAGTGAACTATTTCGATAAGCACCCACAACCGTAATTTTGACATCGGGTAGCGACAATGACCTATCTCAGAATTGAGCTGTCCAGTTTGGAATTCCAAAATGGACCGCGGTCAATCTTGAGATTGACCTTATTTCAAAACAGTAACCAACATGATGCAATGTCTGTTTGTGTGTATTAAACCGAAAGTAGAATTCGAAAGTGGATCTACAACTTGAATATCTGCATTTGTTTTCGATAAAATGTCTATTGTAAATTTACAAACGAGAGAAACATTTTGAATTAGTATCTGACAGAGTGCTAGTATTCACGCAGTGCAGTACGACGGGGAAAAACGAAGATTAAATATTCATTGACCTTTGATATTATTGGTTAAATATTGACATACGCGTTATTAGACCAATCCAATCTTGTGAAATGTGATACAATACTGCAATTATACGCGGCTGCGCCGCGAAAAATGTCAGATTCCGGAAGACATGGATCTTTCGTTATGTAATATACACGAAATTGATCAACAATGGAAAATAACTCTGTAAATATAGTTTCTAGCTCATTTAAACTTTACGAAATTATATGAAAACGCGTTGCTGTCATTACATCAAGCCGGGCCGCGTAGCGCAGTCGGTAGTGCGTCTGACTCAAGAGCCAGAGGTCCCGAGTTCGATATCCCGTCCGGCAACTCACTTTCGTTTCTCCTTGCGCTGATTCAAAAAGGGCAGTTGTCAGTTAATGGCGAAACTATGTGCACTTAGTACTGGTTAACCGCTTAGGTCAGAGTGACCTTTACATGATGTGAGGTCAGTTACTTATCTGCATGTGCCATTACACTAAGTTAATGCACGTCAATGAAATGGAATTGGAGATATTGGCTGAAATTACTATATCGTGAAATATAGGTCACAGCTTCCTACAGTTTATATGACGTCAATGACAGTGTCAGTCCAAACCATTAACCCAAATATGTTACAGTCAGTGAAAACTGGTCTAGTCTACCCATAACCTTGTGAGGTCGATGGAGCACCACAGATGACTCTCTAACAATCCCTTTCCACCTAGTTCTGTCTTCAGCTGCCCTAGTTGATATTGCAAAATCCATCCCTGTCCATTCCTAAATATTGTTTTCCAACCTCTTCTTCTTTCTGCCTGTCTTTCTCTTTCTTTCACTGTGCCCTGCAGAATTATCTTTGCTAAACCAGAAGACCTTAAGACGTGGCCTAACCACCTCAGTTTCCGTTTCTTGACCAATGTCAGAAGTTCGTCATAATCTCCAGTGGCTGCTTGGATCTTCCTGCGAACCTCCTCATTGGTTATATAGTCCTTGTACAAAATGTTAAGTAACCTTCGGTAGCATCTCATCTCAAAGGCCTGTTTTGTGTTTGTATGTGTTTTTTTTTCTCTCTCTCTATTTCTGCCGTCAAGGTCCATGACTCACAGGCATACAGAAAAAATGGATATGACAAGGGAGCGCATCGGTTTCACCTTTGGTCCAAGATATGTTGATATCTCTCCATATTGGCTTCAGCTTTGTAAGAGCCGCAGTGGCTTGTGCAATACTTCAGAGAACTTCCGGGTTTGAGCCTTTATCTAAGACAAAAGCTCCAAGGTACTTGAAGCTTGTAACTGTTCCAAGCTTCTGTCCTTTAATCTTGATCTCCCTCTGGATGCCACTGGCGCTTTTTATCATGAGCTTTGTCTTCTTAGCACTAATCTCGATTTTATACCTTGTGCAGATTTTATCAAGACTTTCAATTAAGGCTTCTTGTTTCCACTCTTCCTCAGCAACAGCTTCAATGCCATCGGCAAACCGCAGATAGGTAATATTTCTGCCGCCTATGCTAACCTTTCCATCGTGTTCTTCCAGAGCATCAGACATAATCCTGTCGAGAAAATTGTTGAAGATGGTGGGTGAGAGAAGGCATCCTTGCCAAGCTCCAACTGTTGTTCTGAACCATTTTTTGTGCTGCCATTCATTTGAACTGCACTTGTACCTTTGCCATAGAGGTTCTCAATGACACGAACTTGATTTGCATTGGTATTGTACTTGCGCATGGTGACCCATAAGGCTGCATGCCATACTCTGTCAAATGCTTTTTAAAATCTATGAAAACATGATACAGATTCTGCTGATGTTGAAAGTACTTTTCATACAGGATTCTATGGTTGAAGAAGGTGAAGATCTGTTCTGAGGTGTTTCTTCCTGTTCTAAACCCAGCTTGTTCTTCAGCAATAATCTCTTCAGCTTGGAGTTTGAGCCTGTTCAAGATGACTTTCAGCATGGCTTTACTCGGATTACTGATGAAGCTAATGGTTCTGCAACAAGATCTGGAGAACAGGAGAATGGTCAACCCCATGGACTCAGTCGCTGATTATTACACTCTTTAGAAAGGGCAACCTACAGCGCTGCCAAAACTACAAAACGAGATATTTGTCAAAACGTCAGTCATGGTCTCCCCACCTGCTAGAACAAGTTCTGCTGGTATATTATCAACTCCAGCGGCCTTCCCCCCTTTCAGTGCAGTTACAGCAATCTCAACTTCCTCCCGAAGGATCGGTTGTAAATCTTCTTCTGGGTGCTGAGTGTAGTCAAGAACTGTATTGTCACCATAACTCTCATTGTTGTATAGCTCCGAAAATATTCTGTCCATCTGCTGAGAATCCCTTGTTCTTCTGTTAGACTTTTTCAAGACTTGTCCTAGACAGTGTTACGACCTGGCAGTGGTAACAAGAAAGATGGAAGTAAACCAGCAACAAGCCTGTTTAAAAACTTAACAAAATTTTTTACATGTACATCAAAATAAAACAGTCATTTGTCAATCAAAAAATATGTAATTTACGATACCTTATTTTAGCCTGAATGTCCCTCAGAATTCAAAAACACAAGTTCTTAAACAGTTTCTGATCCAAGAAGATAAAGTCTGTATGAGCACATGAATACCGCCTCTTCTTTAAATCCCTCCTCTCATCACAGAGGTCAAGAACATCTCTGGTGACCCAGGGCTTTTGCTTGCGACGTTCCTTCCTTTTTGTGAAAAATATGTTACCTTGGTTACCATGGCAACGGTTCGATAGAAACCGGAAATATATTGCTTGAGTTACTTTTTCATCAAAAGGAAACCATACATGGGATATGAGTCAAATTTGAGAGATGTCACTTTCCATGGCTCTCACTGTAGCCGCATAAGCCTTCAATGGAACACTACTTAAATGTAAGATACGACAGTTTTGCGCTTTCTGTCATGGAAAATAGTTTCACTGAATTTAAAGCAACACTGCAATAATTCAGATCAAGTGAGTTACAACTGTATTGCACTAATTCTAAAGTGAGTTAAACACATAGAGTCAATGAAACACTGTCATGACTTAAGTTACGACTTTGTTGCGCTAAAATCTTTCAACCAAAATCGTGATATACAGTGAGAAATTTGTCGTAATCTGCTTTTATAACAAATGTATCTTCAGACTAGCAATAGGCAGCTAAACCAGCTTATGTTGAAAAAATGGTAGAAGGGTTTTGAAGAATAAAGACTTTTTCTTGTTCCCAAAAAAATTCTTGGAAACAAGAAACAACAGTGTTGCGTTGAACCCTCGATCTTTTCTATCGCTTCATCTCTTCTATTCCCTAAGACAACACCTGAGGGCTGATGTGTTTCTCAAAGTCAGTATCTACTCTATCACTTCACTTCTTCTCTTCTCTAAAACAAAACCTTGGGACTTTTTTATCAGATCCAATATCTTTTCTATCACTTCAACCCTTCTCACACAACACCTGTTATGTGTTACTCAGAGACAATAGCCACCCTTTTACTTCATCTTCTCTGTTCTCTCGGACATCACCTGGGGACTGATGGTGCTTCTTAGAGCCAATATTTACTCTTAGACTATCACTTTATCTCTCCTATCATTTAAGACAACACCTGGGAGCAGTTGTGTTTCTCAGAGTCAGAATTATAGTAGAGGTGTGAATGAAAGCAGATTGAGCAACTACCATTGATATCACCTTCAAAGAATTGCATTCAGCCTTCATAGCACATTGAAGATGCCAATACTTCTCCGTTTTATAGCTATAAACCCTACAGTTTACAAAGCATTAAAAATTGAATCGAATATCAAATTATTACGTTTATTGAACCATGAAAAGTAGGTCAGCCGCATTTAGAATAACGCATTCGGATTTCCAACACAAGCTGTAATAGTGGCTCCAGTTTTGAATCACTAGACCTTATAGTTTTTAAGAACCCCTATGAATTTTAAACTTTATGCCAAAAAAATGAAAATCGAGTTTGTGTTTACAGTGTGATATTTGCAGAAATCCTACTGTTATGAAAATTAAAATGTGTCCCAAACATCCTTTCAAGCATTCTCATTTCCCTTTCAGCAGAATGTTTACAGAAATGAAATTATTTAGCTCTGAGTGATTTACATGATATTTAAAATGCACTTCTGGGCCATACAGAGTTACCCCACCCATTTTAAATGCTTATTTCTCGGAAATAGCTCATTACGAGCGAACACAGGTATGTCTGGATAAAGCGCAAGTATGGAACTGTTCATCAACAAAATAGAAATATTTTGGTTGTTAGCAGAAATTGGCCCTTAGAGACACTCCATCTTTTCAAAGTAAGAGAGTCCTCGGTCAAACGTCGAAGAATGACTTTGACCTCTTGTACTCTCAAATCTTAATGTACTCATTAAGACGACCCTTTATTCAATTTTGATGCCAAAGTCTTCAACAAATTCCATTAAATCTTATGTTCTAGCATTTTCCCATATAAAAATATAAAAGCACCAAGAAAACAAATTTGTCCTTTCCGTAAAAAAAGTCTAGGTCAACCAAAGGTCATCATTTGAACAATCCTAGCAATCCTAGAGTACTCGATGCTATCTACCAAGTATAAAGGCCATCGGTCAATTGTTTCTGAAGAAGAATATTTTTAGATGTTTTACCAAATATGGGTATGGCGGCCATGTTGGTCATGGGACCTGAACTATTTGAATATATTTTTGTTTCCTTATCCCATGGAAGCTCTATATTAAATTAGGTTACAATTGGTCCAGTTGTTTTTAGGAAATGTTTAGAATTGTCGAAATGTGAAATCTGGGTCAAAGGTAAAAAAATGATCTTGACATCTTGTACTCTCAAATCTTCATGTACTCATAAAGATGATTGTTGTTACCATTTTTATGGCTTTGGCCGAAATCTTCAACAGTTTCCATGAAATCTTATGTTCTAGCATTTTTTCCAAATAAAAGCATCAGAAAGCAATTTTTTTTCAGAAAGCAAATTTGACCTTACCCTAGGAAAGGTCAAGGTCTACCCAAGGTCATAATTCGAATAATCTTGGAAGTTCTTGTGTGCCCGATGCTACATACTAAGTTTCAAGGCTATCGGTTTATTGGTTCAGGAGAAGAAGGTTCTAAAAGGTTTTTACTATGTAAAGGCGTGACGGCCAAGTTGGTCACGTGACCAAAACCAATTAAACAATATTTCCTTCCCACAAACCCTGGAGCTCTCTATCAAATTTGGTTACAATCGGCCCAGTGGTTTTAGAAGAGAAGTCGGTTGAACAAGCCTGCATATACTGTACTATCATCTCTCCCGTTAGGCTTCGGCTCTGGTGAGCTAAAAAGAGGCATAAATCTGCTAGTTTAAGTCTAGTAGGGAAAAAACGGATCTGCTAACTATCCACGAATAATCCACAATACTAGGAACCATAGAGTTATAACACATATACAACAGACAAACAACGAATGAGCAAAAAGCAAAATATTCTATCAAACTGTTCGAAATTCGGGCACAATGAGGTGAATAACAGAATTACAAATATTTGCTCTCTGGTTATATGAAAAACAAACTGTGATTTACGACTCGGAAACCCCTATGTGTCTGAATAATGGAATAATACTACATGTATCTGTGGTTCAACGGGATAATGTAGAGAGTCATTCTGTCAATGATTTCATTCTCTCTAGCTGATCTGTGGATCGGTGGGTCTGATCTGGTGGTGCGGGATGAGTGGTTGTGGGTTGACAGCTGGACACTTATTTCAGACGCTACATACACTAACTGGGCGACTGGTAAACCTGATGGCAGCGGGAACTGTTTGAGTGCCAGCTATCAGACCGGTCAATGGCAGAATGAGCGCTGTGGTGAAGGAGGTGGATTTGTCTGCGAAATGGACATCGAGTGAGTACATCACGGGTGGTAAAATTTCAGAAGCACTCAAAAAGCCGATTTAACTGTGCAGGACTCATTCCTAGTTTTGTTTTCGGTACTAAACCTGGAGGACAAAAGTAATTTAAAAACACCGCTTAAAACTGTTCCATGTCATTTGGTCTCAATACATAATTGTAAAATATATATATCATGACATTCTCCGACTTTTCGAATACCTTTTCTAGCGAGAAAAATCTAACCTGAACCCTGTCAGTAAACCGCGAAAATTCATGACAGGATGTATTCAAATTGCCGACCGGAAAACAGTCAAATTATTTTTCATATACCTCCGCGGAGATCAGCTTGAAACCTTACCACTCGTGTACATGTCAATGCAAGCAGTGAAATGTAAAGTATCCTTCTAACACAGTGTGTCTATAGAAGCAATGGAAACTTTTCTTGACTCTGCAACAATTCACTGTTTCGGAGCGGTTGAGTATAATTGCTACGTCACTGGAAATTACTGACAATTAATGACGGTTTGATTACGTGTCTTTTTGTAAAACGGCGAAACGTATATTTTTACCATAAAGCTGTTAAGAACGTACGTTTATCTGTGATACATTGAAGAATACTGACAGGACCCTGCACACGCAGACGAAAATATTGGTAGAATTAGAAGGAACAGAGTAATATTTCAGCATTTTTTGGAGTCTTAAAGTAAATATGTCAGTCGCGCTCTGCGCTGATAATACATAGTTCCGAGCCACACCCAGAATGTCTCTCAAAATCAACTGATAGCGTATACCTGGCCAATGCTAAGACAAGTTTGCACGTGACATAGTCTCACAAACAAATCGCCCGTGGTCAATATTTTACATAAGTCCGTGATTTTACCTTACAGCTAATGGAGGGATGTAAGCCTTTTTAAGAAAACAAACTAACGCCACTTTTGATAAGCTTGCCCTGCTTTGCAAGAACAGAACGCATTGAAAACGCATGATGCGCCAACTGCCATGTGTAGGTCATGAGGAGGCTGATTCTTCGTCATAAATCGTAAACATTTAGCTGACACATCCCCACCCCCGTGACCCAGCATTTCCTTTATGCCGCAAACTTATGCATGGCAAGTACGCAATATATATGAGTTGGAAGCTGGGTCACGGGGGGCGATACTCAGTAGGCCAAAGAAAAAGAATTGTCAAAAGGAGCACTGTGACCTTGAAGGATTAAATTGTGTACAGTGACCTTGAAATGCGGCCAAGGTCACATACATGTAGTCAAAACTGTCTAGTGTTGTCTGTTATGTAAGTAATGTAAGTTAAAAAAGTGTGAAATGTATACAATAAATCATTATTTCAACCATCAGTTTGAGGACAGTTTAGAATTAATCTCAACAATGACGTCAACGTCTGTTTAACATACTAACAGAGACAAAAACACTTGAAAATTCATTTGTCATGCAAGTTACATGTCATAGTCATAAATGCAAAGCAAAATTCAGTTATCCGTATGAATATTTAATTATGGTGAAAATTCACACCTTAAGCATAGAAGTCCTTTTCATGATAGTGTATCATGTACCTGATAACGTATACTACAGCGCTATGTTTTGTACATCTTTATGCAGTTTTGTTTATATATTACCAAAACATGAGAACTCATAACTAACAACCTGAACATATTTTACAAGCATGCTTCGCCACTTCATGACATTACATAATACGGTACCATTTCATTTCCAATAAACGCTCCACGTCCTAAACCAAATTTGCCGCTTACTTTCGAGCTATAAAATTTTCAGCCAAATATAAATCCCATAATTAGCTAAATTTTAAACAAGCTAGCTCAAAATAATCAAAAAATGTCCGAAATTTAGAAAAACACAATGGCAATCTAAAGGTTCCCTCGCGCGCACTCCTGCGGTAAAGACAATCAGTAAAAACCTTTTCAAAGATTTCAATTCTATCTTTTTCAGGAAGGCAACGGAGCTTCTGCAAGGGCCTCCTGAATGCAAATGCGAATGGTACTGAAAGACAAATGAGCCGCGACACGAGAAAACCAACAATGTGGTTATGCGCCCAGCGCAGACTCAGATCAGCTTTGGCAGCCGCCCATTTCGACAAGACTCTTCGCTACGGGCTTAAAGGGTAGCTAAGGGTCTAAGCTACCTCCACGCGGCCAGCGAAGACTCTGATCAGACTGGGCGGATGCCCATGCTGCTCTGAGTCTGCGCTGGCCGCACAACCACATTGTTGGTTTTGTCTATCGCGGCTCAAATATTCTCTACTATATAGAACACATCCCCAGTATTTATTGGTTTTATGACCCTGTTATGTCATTACCTATGTGAGATGGGATATTTCCTTTGATGAAATGGCAGTGTCACTGGACTGTTGCATAATAGGATTATGACAGCCAATAAACAACCATATTTGTCTTTATTGTAAAAGATAAGCTGCTGTCATATTCATGAGTTGATATTAGTCATGATGAGAGCATTTTCTTTTCACATTACCATCATGTTTACTAGAGGATGTAATAGGTTTTTGGGTCAATACTACAGAAACGTTACTATGGAACAGGTTTCTGGTGTCAAAGGTTTTATGGAAGTCTTCAAAACTTTTCATTTGTCACAACAATGGCCTTTTTATATTTCATATTTAAACATATGCAACCATTCTTATCAAAATACATATACTTAGTAAAACAACTGATGGATATTAAAATTCTATGATATATTCTTACTTTAAAAATTATTTACAAATTTTAATAAACTTGCAATTTAATGGATCCCAATGCCCATTCAATAGTACTGGGTATTTACAATTGTAGAGCATGTCTAATTAAAGCCACGTCTAACTGGTTACAGAACAGTAGTGCTCCAAATGTCATAACCCCCAGAGTACAAATTCACAAACATGCATACTAATCGCTATAGTGTTGCTAATACTCGTTTTATGGAGTTGAATAGTTTACTGTTGGAAGTCCGCCATACACCTAAAAAGTGACTCAATAATTGCATTAAATAAATGTGCAAAGGTGTACAATCAAGACTACTCCTGCTCACTGCCCTAGATGTTCCTTAGTTTAACCGTGATCAACAGCATAATGGTTGGCATCAGGCTATTGTAAGAGGCATTAAAATGATAAAGCAGTCTGCTCTTTGGGATTACGTGCAAAAAATGGGCTTTAAACTCCATTTTTATTGTCTGTGAAGTTTTGCAGTAGGGAATTAAAACATTTGGAGTAGTACTATACTGTAACCACTGTAGTGTGACGTAAATTGAACTTACCTTTTGTTTGCAAACGCACGTTACTATTATTTACACGCATACCAAATTTGGCACAAAGTTTTTTGTGTATCACAAATATGTCTTTCATCTCTTTTACTCAGTAAACTGGCGGCGGCGGCGGCGTAAGCAAAATGTTAAATGTTTACGTTAAAGTTTTTAAGATCTCATAGTTACTAAACCTTTTGATCAATTTGGATTATATTTGGTGTACTGATAGATATTGGCCCAAAATTATATTCAGGACCATCCCCACCCCTGATCATGACCTTAAGGTCAAGGTCACGGACTTAGAAATTTTATATTAAAGTTTTACGTTAAAGTTTTTAAGATCTCATAGTTTCTAAACCTTTTAATCAATTTGAATTATATTTGGCATGATAATAGGTATTGGTCCAAAATTTTATTCAGATCAATCCCCATTCCTGAACATGACCTATAGGTCAAGGTCACGGACTTAGAAATTTTATGTTATAGTTTTGTGTTAAAGATTTTAAGATCTCATAGTTTCTGAATATTTTAATCGTTTTGAATTACATTTGGTAAGCTGATAGATATTGGTCCAAAATTTTATTCAGCACCATCCCCACCCCTGAACATGACCTATAGGTCAAGGTCATGGACTTTGAAATTTATGTTGAAATATTCTAGGCTAAAGTTTTTTAAACTCTCCTTAACAATAAGACAGATTTATTTAATACTTTCACAGATGTTAGGTTATGGTCTAAATTTTTAGCTCGCCTGTATGAATGTACAGGAAGAGCTATTGCACTACCCCCAGTTGCGGCGGCGGCGGCTTTGGCAAAATGTTTAAGTTTTACGTTAAAGTTTTTAGGTGATGGGAAAGGCGCTGTCAGGCAAGCTATCCTGTCCCACTGACAGGTCTTGTTCTCATTAGCTCTCAGTATATTTCGTATGAATTTGATTTTCATTCTTATCAGACCATTTATTATAGAGATGTTTCCCCTAATGTTCACAAAGTGTTACAGAGGGAAACCTCTCTTCAACCCAATCTCATATTCACTGGTTTCATCAGATTGTTTCCTGAAAGTCATAAACGTTATTGATTTTAATTAAATTTGAAATAAGTTAGCATCATGTGAGATTTTGCCATTCGTAGCAAAGGGATTCCTCCGTATTTTCATATTATAAAAAATTGCAAATTTCAAGCTTATAGAGGAAGATACCTAGAAAGGCCACAATAACATAGCACAGCCCAACTACCCTAATGTGCTTAAATATTGGGACACCTAAAAACATTAATTTTTTTATTTTGGACATGTTCCAAATAGAAAATTAATGCTTTCAGGCGTCTCATTATTTAAGCAGTTGAGGGTAAGACAGTGAAAGAAGGAGAAGAAGAAGAAGAAACACGATTTACAGGACATAACAACATACATGTATTTTCGACAACAGTTTAATAAAAGGGGAACTGGAACAGAACCCACCTTAGAACGATCGGTAATACAATTGCCATGTGTTGTGTGTGCTGCGTTGGGGCAAATGGTTCAAACATAATAGCATCTTCATTTTCAATCAGATTTTGACCTTTATAAATACAAAATTGTCGATATTGTTATTTATCATATGAGGTCGCTTCTGAGAGTTTAATAAAGTAATGCATTAAAAACGATAATCAACTAGAGGATTAAATATGCAAATTACGTCGTAACTTTATGCTTTGACCTCCATAAAAACGTCGTGTTTCCTAATGGCGGAATCTTTACGTTTAGTGCAAAATTTGCTAATAAAATGCAATTTTAGTGTCATATGATAAATAGAATTTTGCATTCGTGCTCCTGTATTATTGAATTTATTAAACTCGTTCGGGAAATCGATAAGATGCTCGGCATAGCTTCGCATCTTATCTTTATCCCCAATTCGTTTAATAAATTCAATAATACATGGGCACTCATATAAGAACATCTATTCCTAAAATTATTTTTTCTTTCTATTTTCAGCATGTGGAGATAAGGATTCCGAGCAGTAAAATCTTATTGTTTGTTGTTCATTGAGAAAAGGCAGTTTGAAAGTACAATTCTTTAAAGACTTTTTTATACTGTGACATTGAAGTGGATTAAGATGAAACTGTACAAAACTTTGGATACATTCTTATGGACAACTAGCAACTGAATCGATTCAGATGTTAAAGAGATGTGACTATATAAACATGATAAAAGACATTCAGTAACATCTTTAAAATTGCACAAGACGCTAAGTGGTGTAAAAAAAAGCGCTGATCTGGTATGGATATGCTCGTATTAACATCCAATATTTTACACACGTTTTATCATTTCGATGCTTCAAGTTTTCCCCATTTTTTTGTGTGTTTTTGACTTTATGTGTGTTTTTACTTTATTGATCTGTATTGCTTGTTTGTTTTTCTATTATTATTATTATTCTATGATTGTTCAGACTGATGCTCTCTTACAGGCACTGATTTTTGGCTTGCGCTTTCGAGCGCAAGCCAGTATTCAAGTGGTTTAGTGATACCGAGTTATTTTCGGAAGAAACGATACGTCACGCTTAGTCGGAAAATACCAGGAGAGTGTGTACTGCAACGATTCGTTCTATGGCCGCAATTAAGCAACAGACATCGGAAAGTTCGTTCCGATTTGAGACAGCATTTCTTCATTATTTTCTTCACAGACATAACAAACAAAACGTTCGTTCCGGTTTGAGACAGCATGTCTTTATTACTTTCTTCACAGACATAAACAAAGACCTTGTCTATTGTCTTTTGTCTATTTTTATCCAAATCCGATTTGCCTCATCTGCTAAAAATAACATCTATTTTTGATAGTACATGTACTTTTTTTTTTTTTTAATATTTTCGTTAAAAAGCACGTTTTTCTTTTAAAAGTGCCTTAAACTTGGCCACATTTCCTTTGCTTTTTATAAACTGATTGCATAAAAAATGAAACTCTGAATGCAATGCAA
Organism: Ctena decussata; assembly: GCA_963989385.1. Lineage (NCBI taxonomy): Eukaryota > Metazoa > Mollusca > Bivalvia > Lucinida > Lucinidae > Ctena > Ctena decussata. Next base: position 68,535,383 of record OZ022501.1, on the reverse strand, counting down.
AGTATTTGGCTTTGCATCCTAAGAAATAAACCAAAACTTGTGTAAGAAACAGTGTTTATATATAGCTTAGCGCAAAGCATAGCTTTTCCAAAAAATCATGCAGCGGCGTCGCGAAAAATAGGCCTTAGGGCATCGCACAATCTGACTAGTCAGAGCAGCCGGCACACTGTCCAGCGCCGATGCATTCCTTGGATCTGTCTTTTTCGGCATATATATATTCTTCATCTTTCATGCTGATGCTAGACTGATCAGACTGCGCTTATGCCGGAGTTGGCTGATCTGGATTTTGGATTATAGTAGGTGCGGTTGGGGGCTGTGTGGACCCTTTCTTGCTTTTATAACACTCTCTAATGTTGCCTTCTTACTTCAGCTATACAAATGTACAGAGAAATATTTACACTCTTCGGCGATTTCCTTAGATGAACCTGACGTTGTTCATACATCCACGAACAATACACATTCGTGCAATCTTACGTGTAAGCAACGTCACGGATAATTCAGATAGATGATTGGCCGACGTAACTTTGATATATGTCATGTCATAGTGACGGCTGCTGTACATCATTACCAAACACGTTGGTTAATAACTATTTTTCTTCCTGCGTTAAATTAGTCAGAACTTCACGAATGAGTAACAAAATTGATGTAAAAACATAGCATAAATATATATAAGATATATTTCATTTGTCGGGGGTTCATGGAAATACGAACGCAATGGGTTCCGGGCTTTGTTGTTCCCAAATGGTGTAGAGCAAGTTATTGTCCCAATCAACAGCAGCATGCATTTTCTTCACAGAGTGTGAAAATTTTGTTCCAGTCACTGCCACTGATGCCACTTAAACCAAAAATAAACTTCAGTAAATATAAATTTACTGTCTTCTTTCGATGCCAAGTTCAGATGTGCCAAGATTCCATAGACATGGGTTTGAAACAGTCTTTCCTCAAATTTTGATTCAGACTAAATATGACTCAACAGCCGTGAAGAAAAGACTTGAAATAGGTCCATATAGTTATTTTCCTTGAAACATGCCTAAAACGGCCGCCAAAAACGTTGGAAAACTGTTGTTGTTGTTTTTTTTGTTGTTGTGTGTGTGTGTGTGTGTGTGTGTGTGTGTGTGTGTGTGTGTTTAAATATTTCTTCAATGTGTTTTTCAAATAAATTCTACACTTGTTTTTACCTTACATCCGTGGATAATGCCACAATTCAATGAGTTAGAAATTAAATACTTTGCTAAATAAAAGTTAGCAACAGAAAGTGCACTAACCATCGGGTTCACTTCAATAACAACTCATGAAAATTTCACTGTCTTAGCTGTGCAAGCCTTCCTTTTAAAAGGAAATTTTATATTTACTTGAGCCATTCATTAAAAAATTATCCCGCTGGAGCCACTCAGTACTGTAGAGTTTTATACCCTAATATTTACATTCTTTGTATATTTACTGAAGAGCCCTGTAGTAAAGTAATGGAGCGTAATGTGGTTTACATTCCAATAATTACAATGAGCCACCACGCGATGTCACAAGATCACGTAAAATAAATCATTGCTCTCTACAACCTGATTTGACATCGGCGATCTCTTGACGTCATTAACGCTGTTCCGCTGTTAGGAGAAAAACTGCGTGAAAATGTTTTACTGCTTCGATTTTAGCGCTTATATAAATCATTAAGGTTTTGGTCGAAACGAATGTAAATATAAGCAATGAACTTTATTTTTCTGATGTTTATCGAAGTGTAAAGTACACTGGGTCACCAGCAAAATTAAAATCTTAAAAAGTTCCTTCAAGAGCAGTGAATACATACAGAAATAGGAACATGGGCCAGACTACGTAGTTTCGGCTAATAAAGCCTCGTCAGTGACCCTGACAATATACGGTACGAAACCAGAAAAAAAGCATACTGTACTTTCTTAATTTTAATTGGGCAGTCGATTCAAAGACTGATTAGTTTCAAAAGGATCCAAATAATATAAAAGACGATGATCTAGAAAAATAGTCTAAATCGATCTCAAATTTTAGATTTCTCGGAATCTATCCCCTGATCTCAAAGGATGTAAATGAAATATAATCTGCACTATGGATGATCATGAGCCTCTTCGGGGTTCGTTCACTTTGCACGCGACCAGTGTTGTTTACACTTAGACAAACCTCAGAAAAATCAGAATCATTCCTCGAAGACAAATATTTTCTACTATGTAGAACCACACACACACACACAAGTATTTATTGGTTTTATGACCCTGCTATGTCATTACCTATGTTAGAAAGGTCATTTTCTTTTGATGAAATAGCAGTGTCACTAGACTGTTGCATATTAGGATTATGACACCCAATAAACAAAAGTATTTGTCTTTAAACAAAGATTCGTTTGATTTCCTTATCACTTGTCTATTGGCGGGGATTAGATTTGGAGATGGGGGTCAACTGTATATCACAAAGTCCCTTATGTCAGAAACAAGTAACAGAAGTATTTTACATCCCTGGGCTACACTGTTCAACAATAGGAGTGGTCTCTTTTTACTATGATTACGAATCATAAAATCAAAGCATGATACTCTGTAGTTCTTTTGTATTTTAGACATAGCATTTTCATAAGGGACAAGTCATTTATTACCAGTTGGGGGCTGGATACATTTAGAAAGGGGAAGCGGGGATCGGAATTGTTTTTGGTGATCTACTGGGGGCGAAAATCATAAGCCATTGAGCAGGGAGGGGGTGTCATATATTTTGTTAGACATATGGGGGGGGTCAGAATTCTTCATCAGTTTTCATTTTAAACAAATGTCAAAATGTCTCAGTTTCTGGCGGGCGTAGCTCTCCCCCCCCCCTCCATTACTCCAACATTTTCAGATTTGTACTATTCTTTCAAACTTGTCTACCCCCGCCACCCCCCCCCCTCCATTACTCCAACATTTTCAGATTTGTACTATTCTTTCAAACTTGTCTTCAAAACACAAAACAAACTTTGCCAGCTACATGTCCGGAAAGAAATATTTTCATTCATTTGCTTTGCTAGTAGAACAGGATATTTTTTCTATGAAATCATGCCAATCAGTAAATGCCTTGCAGATCTCTTTTATATTATTAACAGCTTTATAGAGCATTTAGCATTAGATTTCGGGGTTGAGCATTTGCAAAAAAAAACAACAGAAAAACATTTAATGGATCATTAATCTGTATAAACAATTAACATGTGAAAATGAGAAAATGTTCATTGTCTTTCATAGGTTTGACTGAGGTCAGTATGACATAAAATAGGTAATATGGTCATTATCGTGTGCATATGTAGGGTGGTTGTGGGGTTGAGGGGGGGGGGGGTCATTAATCTTTTTGTCACCTATCTGGTCGGGGGTGGGGGAGGGGGGTCGAAAAAAGTTTCTGGTGAGACTGGTAGGGGGTCGTAAAATAATTTTCTGAATCATATGAAAATGGACCCGCCATCCCCCGTTATCCCCGCCCCCCACCCCAACCTAATAATAACTGACTTGTCCACTTAACCTATTAGTGCATAGGAGCCTATAAAAAGGACATTGGCAAGCTGAGCAGACCAAGGTCAGACGCCGCCTAATGAGGATCTATACTATTTGCATAAAATTTAGGCATTTCAATAAAAATCGTTATGATAAGATTTCCATATACCTCTATAATTGGCAATGGCTGTGTCCAAACTGAAGTGAATAATCCACTTTACGAAAGACCGGTGGTTACTTCAAAATTCATAGTTCATATTTCAAACTTCACAGTTCATACTTTGAAGTTCAAACTTTATACTTCACAGGGTTAACAGTTACTGCTTTCGCAAAAGATATGCAATGTTTAACAATATGCATAAACACGTTAGCTTTAGACAGCCGTTCAAAAGCAGGCTACAACTTAACATATATCTGATGATGCGTGAATACCTGTAAGGACTTCTATGGTTAAGGCGTGAATTTTCCCCATGATAAAAAAGTTATACGGATCACTGACTTCTGCTTTGCATTTTTGACTATGACATGTAACTTGCATGACAAATGAATTTTCAACTGTTTGTGTCTATGTAAAGTACGTTAAACATGCGTTGACGTTGACGTCATTGTTGAGATAAATGTAAATTATCCTCAAACTGATCGTTGAAATAATGAATTATTGTATACATTTCACCCTTTTTTGACTTACATTACTTACATAACAGACAACACTGGATAATTTTGACTATATATATGTGACCTTGACCTCATTTCAAGGTCATGGTACACAATATAATTCTTGAAGATCACAGTGCTACTGTTGACCATTCTTCTTCTTTGGCTGACTGAGTATCGTTCCCCCCCCGTGACCCAGCTTCCCACTCATATATATTGCGTACTTGGATCACATAAGTCCGCTGCATGAAGGAAATGCTGGGTCACGGGGGGGGGGGGGGAAGTACTTGTACCTTAATTATAGTGAAGCGTTCTATTCTGGCCGTTTTGACCGGAAGTGTAACTATGGTTTTGCATGTTTAAATGCCAGTCAGGCGTAACAAGAAGAAAATCATTGCTTTGTATTGTGATATGCGTGTATTTAGCATGCATTTATGACAAAAATGTATGGACTGAATGACTGGTTTCAATACTTTTAGTACCTCAAAAGATGAGGTATGCGAAAACCTTGAATAAGGTAGGTAGGGTCAGAATGGATTATCTCCCCATGTCTTTGGGTCTGAATCACAAATGATCTGATTTCATACGGTTTACATATTTGTGGAAGTTCTGCTAAGAAAAATTTGCACACTTTATACTTTTGAAAATTCGGACCTGTCGCGCCGGTCGAATGGGGAAAATCCTCGCCTTAATCATAGAAGTCCTTTATTAACGGACATCATATATGCCTAGCCTCCACTAAAGGAGACTCTGGCGAACACTGAAGACACAGGTCAGACGCCAAAACTGCGGCGTCTGATTAGGACCAGCATGTATGAATATTCAAGAAAGAAAAAAGTAAAAATAAACTAAACTGCTACACGTGACTAACTTTGACAGTCTGCTTAGTCTCGAAGTGCGAGGTAAGAATGAGCCATTGTAGTCTAGAGGAAACTGGGTCTACAGCTCCAGAGCCGCATTCCATAAACGGAGCCACACGACATAAACGGAACCACGCCCTTTTGGTGCAGATTTCGTGCAGTTTCGTTCAAAAAACTGATTGGGGTAATTTGGGAACCATATTGACCAATCAAACACTCTAACGTCACCTTTCACGTCCACATGGCCCGTCCGTTTATATAAAAAATGTAGTGACTTTTCTCGCACTCCATGCTGCTGAATGATTAGACTCGCCCCAGAACAAATATTTTCAAAGAAAGCCAGGTGATATTCACACACTGAACTTCTCTGCACGTAGCGTCAGTTACATGACATGGTCATCTTTTAGCTTTTCTTTTTTTTTCATTTTATCCCTGAAACAAGGGATAAAAGTCGAGAAACGCCAGACCTACCTCTTGCTGTCACACAGCTTCAAACGCCACGCGTGACGCGGAAGCTCTCCATAAGATTTAAGGTGCCAAGCCAGTGGCTCGAGATTACCCACTGTGATTTAGTTGTTGACTAATTGGCATAACTTTATCCGGCTTTACATAAATTACGTCACGCATGTTTGCACGTCATTACGACCTTAATGACGTCACTAAAAGCGCCAACGTAACATTGCCAGTGCACGCGACGGCAGGCCGCCGAAGTCTCTTGGAAATCTGTTTATGTAAATGAAATTTCAAGCTACTTTTCAATTGCAAAAAAGCGGATTATTGCGATTTTAAAAGCATAAAACCAACAGAAAATCAACCGATGGTAATGTGCACAAACCGAGGTGAATGTAGAATATTCAGTTTCTGGTGCCAGAAGGAATGTATGGAAATGAAATTGGTCATTTCTTGTAGAATGATGCATATTTTTATCAAACTTCACCATGTGGTTAAGAGTTATGTGCAATTTCACTCACTGACTACAGCGGAAGGACAAACAGACTGATGGACTTGCACAGCGATTAAAGTACACACCTGTGGGTCGTGCAATACTGTTTAGACTTTCGTCACCGTTTTGCATGCCGGTGGCTGGACAATGTTAAAATACATAAGTATACAAAATTTGAACCATATATACCACGGGGTTCAAGAGTTATGAGCATTTTCACTACTTGACCGTAAATTTTCAACTTGTGCACAGCAAAGCCTCGTCCATCAAAAAAGACGGTTATGCATGCGAGTCGTTAGATAATGTTTGACATGTATAAGTATGCAAAATTTTATCAAAATATAGAATGTGGTTCAAGAGTTATAAGCGTTTTCGCTAACTGATAACGGACGGACGGACTCACACAGTGCTTATAGTGCAAACCTGCGGGTTGTGCAATAAGAAGTTTTGCATACCAGTGGCTGGGCAATGTTAAATTACATAAGTATACAAAATTTGAAGCAAATATACAAAGTGGTCCAAGAGTTATGAGCATTTTCAATACAAGAGCTCGACAATTGATGCTCGGTGAAGCCTCGTCACTGTTTTGCATGCCGGTGGCTGGACTATGTTAAAATACATAAGCATATAAAATTTGAACGATATTTACCACGGTGTTCAAGAGTTATGAGAACTTTCAGTAGTTGGCCGTAAATTTTCAACTTGTGCTCAGCAAAGCCTCGTCCATCAAATAAAGTTGTTATGCATGCGAGTCGTTAGACAATGTTGACATGTATAAGTATGCAAAATTTTGTCAAAATATCCCATGCGGTTCAAGAGTTATAAGCGTTTTCGCTAACTGATAACGGACGGACGGACAAAATAGCTCAACCGGCCAAAATGATGCTCGGTGAAGCCTCGTCACCGTTTTGCATGCCGGTGGCTGGACAATGTTAAAATACATAAGTATACAAAATTTGAACCATATATACCGCGGGATTCAAGAGTTATGAGCATTTTCACTACTTGACCGTAAATTTTCAACTTGTGCTCAGCAAAGCCTCGTCCATATAAAAAGACGGTTATGCATGCGAGTCGTTAGATAATGTTGAGATGTATAAGTATGCAAAATTTTATCAAAATATAGAATGCGGTTCAAGAGTTATAAGTGTTTTCGCTAACTGATAACGGACGGACTCACAAAAATCGATTTGAGCCGCGACGCGAGAAAACCAACAATGTGGTTGTGCGCCCAGTGCAGATTCAGATCAGTCTGGGCATCTACCCAGTCCGATCAGACTCTTCGTTAAGTACTCAAAGGGTAGCTAAGGGTCTAAGCTACCTCCATGCGGACAGCGAAGACTCTGATCAGACTGGGCGGATGCCCAAGCTGATCTGAGTCTGCGCTGGGCGCACAACAACATTGTTGGTTTTCTCGCGTCGCGGATCATTTTATTTCTCCAAATGAACACTAAAAGCGATATTTTCACGAGTGGCTTCGCTTTTGGTGTTCATTCGGTGAAACAAAAATCGATTTTACACTGAAAAAGTCAAATATCCTCTTTTCATCATTGCATGCAACTTGTATCTCATCGTTACCCTTACTACGAAACTATGAAGTAAGGTCATCGTGTATTTCCTTAATTGGCATTGGCGTAATTTAAGGTGATCCGATACTGAATAGAAACATTGGCGGGGCATTCAAACCATTATACCACCTGAATAACCCAAAGGGTTATAAAACATTTGGATAAGAAAAAAAATCACCGTTTTGTTTTCCGTAAAAACAATATTTTATATTTCTACATTCTTTTTTACACATTCTCCATATCTCTAGCACATGAAAGTACTTTCATTTTTTCGCAAATCATATCATCTACAATATAGGATATCTGAAACAAACTGGTAAAAAATGAAGTTATCTTGATAATAAGTATATTTTGCATTGTTTTAAAAATGCAAGAAAATTGAATTTCATGAAAAACGTCATTAAAAATATACTAGTATTTAACCGATGGGGCAAGCTTATGCATTATTTTAGTAAAACTTACCTTGTATGTTACAGAATAAAAAAAAAAACATTTCACCGTTTCGTTTCCTAGAAAAACAAATGTTTAAGTTCAAAAATATCCCCAAATAGACTGCCCGAATTCTGCACATGCTGCAAGCACAGCCGGTCCTTGCCCTATTATTTATTTTCCTGTTATTCCGATTCTACCATAGAGTAATGCCTACACAAATGCACAGATGGAATGGAAATTGTGAAGACCCTGATCATTCTGGTTCCTAAGGAACAGTCTGATCTCGGTTTCCACTGTTTCTACAGACCTATCTGCCCGTAAACTTAGGATCTTTACGATAGACATTGTTAGTGTTTGTTATAGCTGTATATACTCTACAGTTGAACGATTTCACCATGAACAATAACTCTGTTTTGTTTTAACGAATAAGCCAACAGAGTTATTCAGTACCTGTCCACCTTAACATATTTTGTCAATATGACTTATTTTCCAAGATGCAACGCAATTTACAATCTTAAATTTAAAAATTAAGGCTTCTACAGGTTGTAAAAGCACCAAATCTTATTGGTGCATTTACATGTATTTTATTAATCAAGACTGCATGTCATGGAACTAGGTCAGCTGTCGTCACTTTTCCGAAGCTCAAAGTTTTGTACAAAGTGCACATGGTTTGGCTTCAGTGGTCCTTAAGTCACCTTTATGTCCTAAAGCCACCATATTGGAGCCGCGATACGACAAAACCAACAAAGTGGCATGTGCGCCCGGCGAAGAATTAGGATGCCCAGGCTACTCTAATTCTTCACTGGGCGCACATGCCACTTTGTTTGTTTTGTCATGTCACGGCTTATATTTTGTCTAGGTATCAGGTCACAAAAATTACATAGTTAGGAAGCTATTTCATCACAGTTGGTTGGTTGGTTGATTTGATGCTTAACGTCCACGGTAAACAACTAAGGTCATGTCGGGACGGTCAGTTAACCTAACCACACTATTCCTGGGCAGGCTTAGACCTCCTAAGCGGTTAACCAGTACTAAGTGCACATACTTTCGCCAGTAACTGACAACTGCCCTTCTTGAATCAGCGGAAGGAGAAACGAAAGTATGTGGCCAGACCGGGATTCGAACCCAGGACCTCTGACTTACGAGTCAGGTGCCCTACCGATTGCGCTACCCGGCCCGGCTCTATTTCATCACAGATCACCTATACTTTCCTTATTATAAGACGGAATTTGCAGATTACGACAACTTTTGGCTTAGAACTATGTGTCTCCCATCTATGCACACATCATTACGTGTCATGGAAATATGTACTTTGATCAGAATGACCCACTTAGCTAAAATTAAGGTATACATTCTCATGGGAAAATAACTTTGACCAGGATGACACACTTAGCTGAAATCAAGGTGACTGGATACATTCTCATGGGAACACACTTTTCATAAAGCCGCTCCACTTAAATTAAGGCGACTGGATACATTTTCACGAGAAGCAACTTTGATCAGTGTGACCCACTTAGATAAACTTAAGGTGAATATTAAGGTGACTGGATAAATTCTTATGGGAAGCATTTTTGATCATGATGACCCACTTATCTAGCTAAAATTTATATGACTGGATACATTTTCTTGGAAAACAACTTTGATCAAGATGACCAACTTAGCTAAAATTAAGGTGACTTGATACTTTCTCATGGGAAGCAACTTTGACCAGTATGACCCACTTAGCTAAAATTAAGACGACTGGATACATCTTCTAGGCAAGAAACTTGATCAGTTTGACCCACTTTGCTAAAATTAAGATGAATAAATACATTTAATGGGAAGCCATCAGAGTAGTATAGGGTGTCACTATGGGGACTCCGGCCGGAGACTTAGTCCGCAGCCTGGGGCAGTCTCGGGCCGGGAGTCCCCATAGATGACACCGCTTTAGTAAGCTTGAAAAGGCTAGTTTGAAATAACTTAGTCTTTTTCATGGGGGAAAGTCTATGTTATATGGCATAGGAGATGTCGTAGGAGGCTATACAGTAATATGCGTCTGCTATGAGTCTCTTGGCCTTGTATCTCAAGACCTCACTATACCAGAGGCAGAACTCTATAGCTTCCTTAGTATTAGGGCAATCAGTAGGGTATTCTTTCTGATGTAATTGGTAGTCCTGAAAAGGACTGTTTGTGTGGTTATAGCTAAGAAGAATCTATTGTTTCTTCTTTCTTTTTGAATTATCTATGTTCTTGCTATGCGACCCAAGTCCATTTTGAGTTGGTACGGTCACAGACGATTCTGGTGTCATTACTTCTATAGTTAATGGTATTCTGATCGGATTTAATTCCATGGGACGTTGTTGCTTTTGGTCCTCTAACTGCTGTACTCTTTTCTTGAGATCATTGAGTTCTTTGAGCAAGACTTCTACAGCTCCCGTCTTTGGCTGTGACACCTGTGGCTGTGTTTGTTGCAGTTGTGATTGCTGTGGGTGGTAGTAATAGGTCTGCACGTTCGGTTGTTGTTGTTGAGTTAACGATGCATCAGTAGCAATTGAGTTAATTGCCGTCGATAGAAGGTCTGGTTCTTTCATAAGATCGTCTAAGGTCAGTATTGGCTCCATGACTGAAGTTGTAAGTAGGTCAGTGCCGTTTTATACTCCCAAGACCGGACTGACCTACTTAGAAAAGTGCTTTCTTTCACGTCGGTGTTGAGACAATAAATACTGGAACACTGACCCATTGGCACATTGTTACGATGGCTGACTTCGAAGAAACCTGTTTGAGACATTTGGAGGCGCAGTTGGACTCTGTGCAGAGGGCAGTGGAAGTGTTGAAGAACATCTTTGACATCACTCGGCGGGCCATAGAAAGAAGAAGAGAGGAGGAACAGAGAGTTCCAGTAAAAGAAGAATGGACAGAGATGAAGCCAGAGGACCGCGAGCCGCCACCAGCCAACTACCGACGGCAGGAAAGAGAAAGTCCCATGGCTGAGGACTGGGAGAGGGAGGCTGACCAGCCACCATTCTACCTGCCGGCAGAGAGGACTGTGACCTACACGAGCTGATCAGTACGCTGTCCAGCTTGTGGTGGCAGGCCCTCGCGGTGTCCCTGCTCCTAGAAAGGTTTATTAAAACCTCAAAACGGCCCTTTTCAGGGCCACCACAACTTATTCAGAAAGAAATACTTTGTTGATTGTTGTATAAAACCCCATAACTACTTTGCATAGTTTTGATTGGTTAAGAGACTATGCTCTCTTTCACGTCCGCCATGAGTCAATATATATATATTCAACTGCCTTTAACAACTTCATTCTCAAATATGGGGTTGTCAAAGTATATTCATTTTGACCTGAGTCGACTGTGTAAAGCTTTTAAGAAGAAAGATTGGAAAGAAGTTGAAAGGCAGCAGAATAAGATGGGGTTTGAAGTATTTATGAGGAGGAGAGGGATCGACTTATCCAAGACGAATCCTGTTGTGGGGATTGTAAAACCTGTGTCTAAGTCTTCACAGTAAGTGAAGACTTAGTACACCCAAACAGTCCTTTTCAGGGCTACCCAAATCTTTTGTTTAAAGAGTAACCTTATGAAATAACAAAGACCAATACTTTAAAAACAATTTTATTGAATAAAAACTTACAATAGTCATGTAACTATGAAAACTAATCCATTATGAACACAATAGTAGTCACTGTCCAGTAAACACACAATATCGTTTAGATATTGTCTATCCACTAGGTCTCTTATCTAGTCACTAGTTTTTCACTATTTCAGGACAGTTTTTCATCATATGAGTGTCTTCTTTGCACACAACACAGTATTTCTTCTTCTTATGTTGTCTAGCAGTAGGTTTTGTCGGTTCTGGTGAAGCCGTTCTTGACTTCTTTTTACTGGGTACATCTGAGGCATCATCAGTATGGCGTCTTTTCCTCGTAGTTTCTGACTTCTCGGCCGGTTGTGGTGATCCCAAGCTTTCATCTTGTAAGTCGGTATGAGGACATGAGGGTAGCCAGTGATCAGGCGAGCCACAGTTGTAACAAGTCCCATACGGTGGCTTCTTTGTAGTTTTCTTCTTCTCCTCGGTACATGAGGCAGTCCAATGATCAGGTGAACCACAGTTGTAACAATTCCCATTGGGTGGTTTATTTGTAGTAGTTTTCTTCTTCTCCTCGGTACATGAGGCAGTCCAATGATCAGGTGAACCACAGTTGTAACAATTCCCATTGGGTGGTTTATTTGTAGTAGTTTTCTTCTTCTCCTCGGTACATGAGGCAGTCCAATGATCAGGTGAACCACAGTTGTAACAATTCCCATTGGGTGGTTTATTTGTAGTAGTTTTCTTCTTCTCCTCGGTACACGAGGCAGTCCAATGATCGACCGACCCACAATTGTAGCAATAACCATAGGGTGGTTTCAACAGGTCTTGTTCTTTTAGTGAAATTTCCAATGGCTGAATTAATTTTCTGTCATTCTCTTTCAAAAGTTTCTTCAATGCTGTGCAGTGATAATAAATACTGTTGGCATCACTGTATTTATTAAGTCTTGGATCCACAGGTTTACTTTCCATCTTGACAGTTAAAAAGTCAGAGCTGAAATGACTCGCAGATCTAGTTGTAGTCCTTATATACGCCTTGTCTTCGACTGTTAATAGTCAATCACTTTTGAATTGTTGGCCACATGAAGTTTCCAGTTGTCAAATGTAAAGACCGTCTCCTCTGATAATTCCTGTTTCGCACACGAACACCAGAGTCTTTTAAAATCTTTGAAATATTCTTCTGTGTTTAATTTCATCTGAATTTCATCTAAAGTAATGTTCTTATGTGAATGCAGTATGTAAACACAAACTAGTAATTTTCTGTAAGGTCTAAATCTCAGAATTTGTGTCAGAGGAATTTCAAACCACTTTGTCTCCATGCTTGCCGTAAGATAAATGATTTAGCAAGAGACAAGCAGTTCCACTTTATAGTGTCAAAGTTTCAAATTTTGCAGTCAATTCATCCATGTCAATATCCATTGGTTCTTCCTGTGATGCCTGTTCAATTTCCATATTTTCTGTTGTTGTTGTTGTTGAGTCGATATCCATCGACTGTTCTCTCGAAGCCTCTTCAACATCTTTGAGTACGTTGCAAAGGTAAGTAACCACGTCCTCGTTGTTTGCCACATGAAGTAGCCATTGCCTATACTTCACAGGCGATGCGTCTAATATAGTGTTCATTATCAAAGCTGTTTCACACATGGCTTGTCGAAAGGTCATGAATGTTTCATATCGTCCCAACCACGTTCTGAGTCCATCTTTTGACTTCAGAAATTCTGAACTTGCAGGTTGTAAAGACAGCGTGTGTGCAAGTGACCCTCGATAAATGTCAAACTGTAAAATTCGACCTAACGATACTGGAGGAGATCTCTTGATCACGTTCATTGTTTTATTCCAAGTAGAAAGTCTGAATAGACTGTTGGAAAACGTAATGGTAATAATCTCTCTTCACTCTCGATGACTTGTTCATATGCGTCTCTGTTTCCAAATGACACATCACGACCTTGCAAACTGTTTATATGCTCTTCCCACGTTGATAATAACAAATCGTTCATAGGTGCAGGAAAATTTAACTGGTAAAGAAAAGGTAAGTAGTAAAAAAATGCTAAACTCTGAAAGAATACTAGAAGCCCAGTCAGATTTCCATCCACGATTTTTCCATGTACGTAAATGTCATAATGGAAAGGCAACAAGTTTTCAAAAAACTGTTCAGATGTTTCCTCGTTGAAATTGTAAATCGTAAAGATCCATCGGTCATGTCTAGAATGAGTATCCTTCAACACTTCCATCATGCGTTTGTGAAAGTTTAATCTCATGTTCTGGTCAAGATTCGATATTCCATCGATGTCATACAATAGCTGTGCTAGGCTCTGGTAAACATTGTTGCAAGACAGAGCTCTTTGAAAACACATATTAAACCACGTCAGTTGAAGTTCGTCTCTAAACTTTTTACTTTTCCTCGAAATATTGACGAGCCTTGAGTAGATTATACTTCTAATTTCAGTTGGTAACACACCCAGATCGACTAGTTCTTCAGACATCTTGAAACTTTATGAGCTGCAAAAATGAAATGTACACATTATATATCTCTTGATTCTCTGCATGCACATTGTGGTTAATTATTTTGAAATATTTTTTGGTAGGCCTTGACCAGTTCTTTCAAATAAAAAAAGAATTTTGAAAATCCATCAAAGCAATATGGAGATATTACAGTTTTCTTACCCTCTATATTCCGCGCATGCGCAGTTTGACAATTTATTTTAATTTCATTTGGTAGGTGCTGACTTGCTCTTTCCAATAAAAAAAGAATTATGAAAATCCGTCAAGGCAATCTGGAGTTATTGCAGTTTTCTTACCTCCAAATTCCGCGCATGCGCAGTGCACATGCCCCGACAAACTTATATTTTTGTATTTAAGAGTTACAAAGTCATACAAAATATACTCATAACGAAAGTTCTAATACAATACACATATTCGCCTTTCATTTTTATCATTTTTTCTGAAAGCTATTACTTGTTTTGTCTATTTATAGAATAAAAGAAAGTCGATCCAGATTTAACTCCCTTGTAATAACTTCATTATATGAAAAATTGAATAACTTTGTTATTTTTCGGCCGATTTTGATAAAATAAACACCAAAATGTAGATTTTATTATTCTCTATCTATTTTTTATATTTTAAGAGGTGTTACTATAAATAGTAACATGACCTTTATTAAAATCAGATATACAAGCGATGCAAATTTTTAACTTGCTTCCAGTTAACTGGGTTTATGTTTAGGTTTATATATCGGAAACTAACATATTAATATTGCTGGTTTGCCGGTCACCACTGGACTGGAACTGGTGTGCACAACGGTTATACCGCCTGGGCCCGCAGATGCGAAGTCTATCGATTACACGTGAAACAGTAGAAGCCTTATGGCTTAAGGGGTCGGGACACTATCCCAGTAAACTGATCCTCCGCTGGCAGGTCTCTGGTCCACAGCGACATTCAGGACTTGTGATCATGTAGATATGGCTTCAAATCGCCAGGGCTTCCCAGGCACAGGGTAACCGACCGGGGAAGAAAAAGGTGCTGAACAGCACACTCTTCTTGCACTTCTTTTCAAAATAACAAAAATTCCGTAAAACCTAGTGTCTCGCCTGTAGCACAAGAATTGTATGTGTCTCGCCTGGTGAAATGAATTCCATATAGCATGTAGTCATGCCTGTTAGTTAATAAAAATTCCTTAAGACTGTTGTCTCGCCTTACCACAAAAGTTCCTTAAGACTGTTGTCTCGCCTGTTAAGTCAAATACTATGTATCTTGCCTGACAAATCTTGTATGAATTGATGATAGATATATAAGTCAAATATTCAGATCTCCTGGCATTCTGAGTTTGAACAGTGACAAGACAACATGCCAAAGAGACATTGGAAGAGAATACGTACCCCACCCACTTCATCAGACTCTGAGGAGGACGAGTTACCACCGCCAAAGAAGGTGAAACTTGTGGATTATTCCGACAGTGAAGAATCTGAAGATGAATTTTCACCTCCAAGAAAAAGACCTATGGTGATTTATTCGGACGATGAAGAAGATGAATACCAACAGTACTATGTGATCAAGCCTGTCAGAGAACGTGAGTCGAGACGTTTTAGAACAAGAGCTAATGTGTACAATGTGGATGTCAATAAATTTCCTGAAGATGTATCACCGCTGGAATTTGTACCTCGGATGTTTCAACAGCTGGTGGATGACATCAAGACCCATTCTCAAGCTCAAGGCAATGACAGGATTCGAATGAGCATTTACCATCCCGGACTGAAATTAGGAATCTTTGTACCTTTCACAGATGTGAAGAGTCTGACTGGGGAATCTTTGACTCAAGAAATCGAGAAAGTGTTACAATCCAATGAAGATTTTAAAATCAATGATGGACAGATGAGTTTGGAAGTAACACACACCAAGTTACCAACTGGAAGTGGAAGAAAGGCATTACACCATGGACTTTACTTTGAATCACGCAATATGAGAAAGATGAAACATAGTATTGTTCAAATCAACAACACCAAAGATGTCATGTGTATGGCTAGAGCTGTTGTGGTAGGAAAACATCATGCCGACGGGGACACATCTGACTCATGGAAGAAAACTTGGGAACATATTCGAAAATCAAACAAATCACTACAAACTAGAGAAGCCATGAAATTATTAGATCGTGCTAAGATTCCTCACAATCAACCTTGTGGATTTGAAGAATACAAGAAAATTCAAACTGTGTTAGCTCCTGATTATTTGATCAAAGTACATTCACAGCATCCCAAAGACGGATTATTGTTTCCACTTGGATTTAAACCTGGCGACAAAACAAAAGTGATTCATATTTATTTCAATGGCACAGATCACTATGACACTATCACCAATGTCAAAGGATTTCAAGGATGTATATACTATTGTGAGTTTTGTGACAAGGGATTTAGCAACAGAGAGGATCATGCTTGTTCGTATGGATGTACTAGTTGTTATAGTGCAACGCCATGTCTTCACGAACAAAATCAGTACTGTACAAAATGTAAGAGAACTTTTCATAGTGCATCTTGTTTTGCTAATCATACATTAGTCAAACCAGGACAGACAAAACCTATTTGTCAACTTGTGTATAATTGTGAGAAATGTGGAAATAGGATTATAGGAAATAAAAGAAATCACGTGTGTCCAGGACAGAAAAAATGTAAATTTTGTAAACTGATTGTTGGAGCCGAACATCAGTGTTACATTCAACCTTACGTTTTTCAAACCCAAGACCGAAGTATTGCAAGAAGATGCCGAGGAGGACGATATCATCGACGAAGAGAAAGGTACCGTTATTCAACCTCAATTTATTTTCTTTGACTTTGAATCCAAGCAAGACTCTGGCGAACATATTGTCAACTTTTGTATTGCACATAGAGCTTGTGATCAGTGTATGGATTTGCCTATTGAACAGCCATGTAAAATTTGTAATAAGTTCACAAAAGCGTGTGACCATTGCGTTAATTTACCTGTAGATCAGTATTGCGACAATTGTAGTCAGTTTGGAAGAGAAATGATCTTTGAAGGTGAAAATACGTTGGCAGATTTCTGTTCCTGGTTATTTAGAAAAGAAAATGAAGGCGTGACAGTCATTGCACATAATTTTGGAGGATATGATGGACAATTTATTTTACGCTACATACTAGAAAATGGAACATTTAAACCCGAAGTGATCATGAATGGAAATACTATCGTGACGATGACTGCTGCCAAAGTCAAGTTCTTGGACTCGTATCATTTTCTGCATATGAGATTAGCCAATTTTCCAGATACCTTTGGATTGACAGAGATGAAGAAAGGCTATTTCTCACATTTGGCGAATGTTGATGCCAACCAGAATTACGTGGGACCTTACTTTCCCGTGGAGATGTATAATCCTGGACAGATGTCGGTCAAAGACAGAGAAGCTTTCCTGGAATGGCACAAGCAGAAAGTGGAATCCAATGCCATCTTTGACTTCAGACGTGAAATGGAAGAATACTGTCGGAGCGATGTGGATATCCTGAGGAGAGGTTGTGCATGTTTTAGAAAACAATCGATAGATATCAGCGACTTGGATCCTTTTGCTAATGCATGCACGATCGCTCAAGCCTGTTCACAAGTATGGAGGAAGAATCACATGCCTGAAAACTCTGTGGCCATCATTCCATCAGAAGGCTATCCCAACCAAAAGAAGTATTCTATCAAAGCTGTACGCTGGATTCAAGCCGTGGCTAGAAAGAATCACATCCAAATTCGTCACGCTTTGAATGGTGGAGAACAGAAAGTGTGTGGACATTATGTAGATGGGTACGATCCAGAAAACGAAACAGTGTACGAATTCCATGGATGTTACTGGCATGGGTGTCCCAAACATTTTCCAGACAGAACTAAGATCAATACTTACAACTGCCAGACGATGTACCAGCTATTCAAACAGACTGTGGAGAAGACCGAGAAATTGAAAAGAGCTGGGTATCAAGTTATAGAAATGTGGGAATGCGATTACGACTAATATTATCAAGACGACAAAGATTTTAGGGAGATGGTGGATGCAGAATTTACCAACTTGGATCCACTCAAACCCAGAGATGCGCTATTTGGAGGACGTACGAATTCTACAAGACTGTTCTACGAAATTGAAGGAGACGAGGAAATTAAGTATATCGATGTGTGTTCACTTTATCCATACATCTGCAAGTATGGAATCTTCCCTATTGGACATCCAGAAATTTATTCACAAGAAGACATCGACAGAGATAATATACATCAATATTTTGGACTGATTAAATGTAAAGTGTTACCACCCAGAAACTTGTATCATCCGGTATTACCGTACAAGTGCAACAACAAATTACTGTTTCCACTCTGTAGAAGTTGTGCAGAGACATCTGACAATTCGAAATTATGTACGCACGACAGAGAAGAAGACAGAGAATTAGTGGGAACTTGGGTGAGCATCAAATTGTTTGAGGCGATGAAACTGGGTTACCAGCTGAAAGATGTGTACGAAGTATGGCATTTTCCCCAATCTTCACAGTACGACAAGTCAACTGGACAAGGTGGAATCTTTGCTGGATATATCGATACTTTCCTGAAGATTAAACAAGAGTCAAGTGGATATCCCGACTGGTGCAAGACGGAATTAGACAAGATCAAATTCAAACAGGACTATTTCGAAGCAGAAGGTATCAGACTAGAGAAGGTGGAAAAGAACAAAGGTCGACGTGGAATCAGCAAGATCAGTTTAAACAGTTTGTGGGGAAAATTAGCACAGAGAGACAACATGACCAAAACAGAATATGTGTCAGATCCTTCTGACTACTTTGAACTGGTGACTAATCCATTGAAGAAAGTGAAGAATGTCGAAGTGTTTGGAGAAGAGTTTTTGTTAGTCAACTGGGAAGATCTGGAATCGATTGTAGAACCTCATGCTTGCAGCAACGTGGTGGTAGGATCCTTTGTGACAGCACAAGCCAGACTGAAGTTATACAGTGTCCTGCATCAACTTGACAAACGTGTGTTGTACTTTGATACGGATTCTGTCATCTACATTCACAAACCAGAATTATGGAATCCAGAGATCATCAACAACAGACTCGGCGAATGGACAGACGAACTACCTACTGCGAAAATCACCAAGTTTGTGGGTATGGGACCGAAGAATTATGGCTACGAGTATGTGGAGCACGATACTGGGAAACGCAAGTCTACCTGTAAAGTCAAAGGACTGACCCTGGATTACAATACTTCACAAGTAATCCATTTCTACAACATGATGGAATGGGTCCATAGTGAGAAGAGGGACTTTCAAGAATCTGTGGAATATCAACACCGTATAAGAAAACATAAAGACAGAAAAATTACGACTGAGAGACAATCTAAGACATATAGATTTACTTATGACAAACGTGTGATTTTAAAAAGTGGAGAAACTGTTCCGTATGGATATGTACTGTAAACCAAAGAAAATCAGATAAGAGACTGTTGGGAAACAGTGTTTTCAGTAAGAAAAATTATTTGTAAAGAATGTTAGTAAAACAATTTGTTGTTTGTAAAAAATAAAAAATATGTTATATATACACATGTCTTTCATTATTCTTTCTCATTTCATCTTTCAATCATGTCGGTAACAGTTCAAGAAGAAAATATTGGTAGTTTGTTTTTTAAACATCCTGCTAATATTTTTATATCGGGTCCAAGTGGATCGGGAAAAACTGAATTTGTTAAAAAACTGATTCAGTACAAAGAAGACTTGTTTGATGTTTTACCACAACGTATCGTGTGGTGTTACAAAGAATGGCAACCTGTGTACAATATCTTGCAAGAACGCAAAGATTTAAACATCAGATTTATTTTAGGAATTCCAAATGACGACGACGATATTGTCACAGACACGAGTGAAACTCACTTGATTGTCTTTGACGATATGTTGGGCGACAAAGACGAAGAAAAAATTAAACTTTGGTTCACGAGGAAAGGACATCACAGAAATGCAAGTGTTGCGTACATCACACAAAACTTGTTTCAGCAGAGTAAACCGACACGTACCATCAGTTTGAATGCCCATTACTTGATTTTGTTTCAAAGTCCAAGAGACAAAATGCAAATTAAAGTTTTGGCACAACAACTTCAAGCTCCACACTTGATGTCTGCCTTCAATGATGCCACTTCTAAGCCACACGGTTATTTACTGATCGATTTAAAACCAGACACAGCAAATCATTTGAGGTTTAGAACAGATATTTTTACAAACTGGTATACAAAATCGGATCAACAAGGTCCAGTTGTGTATTTTCCAGTATAAAAACGTGTGTTTGGTCTTACATGGATCAGAATGAAACCAGACATGGCTCAAAAAGCATCGGCAAACTTGATCAGGGCTCTCTACAATTTGAGTAGAGAGCATAATTCGAACAAAAGAAAAACGTTGCTTTATGCCGGGTTGATGGAAATGATCAAATGGTTTTCTTTAGCAGCTAGAAAAATAGCTGAAAATAAAATGAAATTACCAAAACAAACTCAAAAATTCATGGACAAACGCAAAGACGATGTTAGAAAACTAGCAAGTCCTTTGGTAAATGCAGATACAAAACGAGAAATCATTCTAAAACCTGGTGGCGGTGGGTTTTTTGGTGGGGTGATAATCAGATCTCTCATTCGTTGGGACGGTAATAAAATACTTAGACGGTTTTCTCAGAAAAAGAAAGTGGGTAGAAAAGGTCCTAAAAAGTCTAAGAAAAAAAACTGGCAAGAAAAAATCTCCAAAGAAAAAAACTCATAGGAAAAAATCCCCTAAGACTAAATCAAGGAGAAAAATAAAAGTGAACGATAAGTTTGTCACTGTAAGAATTAAGAAACCTAGAAAACCTCCATCTCCTGTTGCAGGGCCGTCAACTGCAAGAACTCCAAGTCCATTTGTTGCATCTACTCCAAACTCTAGTCTAAGAACTCCAAGTCTATTTTCTACTCGATTTTCTACCCCAAGTTCAAGTATCAGAAAAATAGGTGAAAGATTCACTCCTGCAAAAACACCTTCTCCATTTTCTACTCAATTTTCTACTCCAAACTCTAGTCTCAGAAAAATTGGTGAAAGACGCACTGCTGCAAAATCACCTGCTCTAGAAATTTCTAGATTTTCTCCTCTAAGGGCTTCTACTCGAAGGAGTTCTTCTCCTGCAAACGAATATCTTCGTACTGCCAGAAAACATGGATTTGAAGCTGCCATGACACAGATGTTGGCTAAACGTAAACTTTCACTATAAAAGGACTTGGTTGACATGATCTTTTACTAGTTTAATTCTTGACTGCAATCATGGCTGCACGTAAGAAAAGAACACATATCAAAAAGAAAAGAGGTTCACTGATTAAAAAGTATGGTCCTTTTCTGGAAGGACTTTGTAACATTCCATATCGGTTTCGTCAAAAAATTGTCAATGATTGTCCAAAAGAGATATTAGACTGTGTAGGGGAATGTTGTTTAAATCTTATAAAAGGCAATGTCAAACTCACAAAAGCTCAGAAAGAACAATTACGTTCTAGGAAGAATGATATTCGATTATTGTCTACAAAACGTGTTGCACTAGCAAACAAGAAAAAGATTCTCAATCAGAAAGGTGGTGCACTCTTGGGTTTACTTTTAAAACCTTTGCTTGGTTCCGTCTTAGGATCTATTCTTGGTCAGTAAAAAAATTGCAATGGAAGGGCGTAAAATGGCCGTGGTACCATTTAAACTTTGGGAAGACATGAAACGGTGGAAAGAAGAACAAATTCAAAAACCAAGACTTCCACCCAATCCAAATGTTTCTGCGACGGCCAGTCTTCAAAGAGACTTGTCTTCGGTCATGGCCAACGAAGATTTGTCAGAGGCAGAAAAATCTCAATTGTTTGGTCAAACTTTACATAAATTTAAAACGGCACATCGCAAAGCGCTGACAGAAACAAAACCTTCTCTTCCCGTAGAGCCTGAATCGAAAATTAATCAACGTATGTTTGATAGTGTTCCTACCACAATGCGAAAGAAAGCTAAATTATTGATATCTTGGCTAGAAAATAATCCTAACTTATCTTGGGACGAAGACGGGACGGTTAAGATGTATGGCAAACCAGTTGCAGGGTCTAATATCATAGATTTAGTCAATGATGTTTTAAGACAGAGAAAAGACACTGAGCCCAGGGGTTGGCAACCTTTTGCTGAAGCTCTTAGAGACATGAACGTGCCTCAAGATTTTGTCGGAAATAAGAAACGATGGGAATGGATGCATCGTACTCCTCTTCAGCACGAAGATGAAGAAGAGTATGTCACTCCTAAAACCAAACACCGACGCATGCCTACTCTTAAAAAAAGAACAAGTCCCGTTACACAATCTGTTAGAAAACACATCAAGAAAGACTTATCTCAAAGTTTGTCTGCCACTAGAAAACATATCAGAGACGAACTGTTTACACCTAGTTCTATCAAACCTATAAAAGAAGAACTGTTTGAATCACCTAGAAAATGGTTATCTTATGATGAACAATGAATAAATTATTATCAAAACTTTATTACGATCCTAAAAGTCCAGTGGGATATACGGGGTTGCAAGCTTTGTATAAAGCAGCAAAGAAAATTTGTATAAAGCAGCAAAGAAAATTTCAAAGAAAATCAAACTTGACGATGTGAAAACTTGGTTGAGAAAACAACAAACTTACACTTTGCACAAACCCATACGTAGAAAATTTGTGCGTCGCAAAACTGTGGTGGCAGGAATAGATTATCAATGGCAGGGAGATTTGGCAGACGTATCTAGTATGGCAAAATATAACGACAAATATCGTTACTTGCTCTGTTTGATAGACGTATTTTCAAAATACGCCTGGGTTGTACCGATCAAAGACAAATCTGGAAAAACTTTGGTGGAAGCTTTTACATCTGTTTTGAAACATGGACGTATTCCAAAAAGTTTGCAAACTGACAAAGGTACGGAATTCAAAAATAAAGAGTTTCAAAAGTTCTTGAAATCTAAAAATATTCATTTTTTCACGACAGAAAATCCAGAAACAAAAGCAAGTATTGTAGAAAGGTTTCAAAGAACTCTGAAAAGTCGCATGTGGAAATATTTTACTTATAATCGTACACTGAAATATGTCGATGTACTTCCAAAATTAGTTCACGGGTACAATCAGGCTTATCATCGCAGCATTAAGCGTACGCCTGCATCTGTCGATGTCAAAAATGAAGTTCAAGTATCCCAAATTTTGTACGGCAAAAAGCAAAAAGTTGCAAGTCCTGAATTAAGAGTTGGTGATTTTGTGCGCATCAACAAAACAAAACGCACTTTTGAAAAAGGTTATTTACCAAACTGGACGCAAGAATTGTTTAAGGTTAGGGGTGTCATACAAAGTCAGAGTCCCGTTACCTATAAAATAGAAGATCTAGACGGGGAACTCATAAAAGGTACTTTTTATTCGCAAGAATTACAACGTGTGGACAAAGATCAAATTTACGAAATAGAAACTGTCTTAGATCGTCGTAAACGAAAAGTTGGGAAAAAGTGGGTCAAAGAAATTAAAGTTCACTGGAAAGGTTATCCATCCAAATTTGACAGTTGGATTTTGGAATCCGATCTTGTATAAAAACACGAACATGAATTTTAAAATCTTCAGTCATAAGAAGGGACACGGATTCTTTGCAATCTTCTGAAAGTTTAGCCAAGTTACCCAAAAATAGATTGACATTTTTATCTCAAATCATTATCGTTTATGCCATCATCATCACTTCTCTAGTTCAAATCAGTCTTCAAAGTCCAGATAAAGAATTGTGGTTGATTTTATTGAGCAGCTCTGTCGGTTATATTCTTCCTTCCCCAGGGTTAAAATTCAAAAAACGTAGTGGTTTTGAAGAAACTTCCAAACAAGCACCATGACAGGGTTTTATTTGACATTGTTAAGTGACAGTTCAATGACGACTTTTCCTGACAATACACAAAGTTCCTTTACTGTCAGATTAGATCACCCCATCAACATCGAAAAAGAAAAGTGGGAAGTTGCTTTGGTAGAAATGATTAGACCAACTCAAATCATGAATATTTCGGATGAAACCAATTTTTTCTACTTGAGATTTTACGATAAAGTCTTAGCTCAAGAATTCGGAGTAGAAAATATGAGCGAGGATTGTACGGAAGACAACACCTGCGCAGAATACGAGTTGAAAATTCCCAAAGGAAATTACAGCAGTCCACAACATTTGGTGGAAGAAATACAAGGCATCATCGATACACGTTTCGGAATTGCTTTGAGACGTGTTAATGCTTCGATAGAAATGAGTTATGGCAATAACAGTAAACGTGTCAAAATATTTTACAACAATCCAAAAGTCGTCAGACTGATATTCCCAAAACCACTTGGGGAGAAATTAGGGGTAAATCCAAAAATGTCAGAAAGACCCATCGGAAACGAAAGACATGCTTTTAGATACGAAGTAGATTTAAACACGGCTAATAATCAACTGTACGTTTACTCGGATATTGCCAGTTACACTTACGTAGGTGACATAACTGCTCCTATTTTGCGAGTTGTTCCATTTGAGATTTCAAAACGCTCTCATCATTCTCATCAAGAGTTTGTCAACTTGCATTACGTTCCGGTGGCAAAATCATTCATAGATCAAGTTCACGTGAGTATAAAAGGCGATACGGGAATAGATATTCCATTTATCACGGGAAAGTCTTTGATCAAGTTACATTTCAGACTCAAAGATAATTAGCCAAAAAAATGTATTTCCAAACTCGTGGTGAAGTATGTCAACATGGATCAGGTGGAAATAACTTTCCAGTTTACAGAGGTGTATCGAGACAGTACGGTTATGATTTAGGGTCCATGTTTAAAACTGCCTTGAGAACGGTCATGCCAATCTTAAAACCTGTTGCAAAAGCAGGTTTACAAAGTATCAAACATGTAGCCAAAGATCAAGGAATTCATGCACTTCGCGACATCATGGATGGTCAAAATATCAAACAAGTTTTTAGAGGTAAATCAGCTTTAAAATCTTTGGGAAAATCTGCTTTGGATCATTTGGCTTCGGGGGGTATAAAATCAAGTCAGAAACGTAGAAAAACTCAGTCTAAGACAAATCGTCGAACTGTTCACAACAAACTGCAAAAGGGTAGAGGCAGAAAGAATTCTGTAAACAGAGCCATTAGGAAAAAATATTCAAATCTAAAATTTGACCGCGATATTTTTGACTAAGAAAATGATGCAAAGTGGATCTTGTGAATGTGGCAAGTCTGAAATAGACATGCAAACTGTTCCTCCAACTCTGACCACCATGCAAGATTCTCAGTGGATAGATTATCATCCAATAGCTTCTCTAGACAGTTATCATGCACCCATCGAATTTGTGGTACCAGGCCATACGGAATATTACACTGATTTATCACAAACTTATTTGTACTTGAAATTCAGGATTTTGAGAGCAAACGGTGACAATCTTGAGAATGATAAAAAAAGTTGCTCCCATCAACAACTTCTTTCACAGTATGTTTAGTGGAATTGATCTATATCTTAACAATAAACTGGTGACCAGTAATATGGATACGTATCCCTACAGGGCTTACATTGAAAACTTATTTTCTTTTGGATCTGATGTGAAAGACAATCAACTTAAAGCTGCAGAATTTTGGTATGAAGATGAACCTGGTCACTTTGAAGATTTTGCTCATGGCAATGTAACAGCCCGTATAACCCCTTTTGAACTAAGTAACCCTATGGAACTTCAAGGGCGTTTACATCTAGATTTGGCCATGCAGGAAAAATATTTACCTAATGGAATAGAATTAAGACTTCGTCTCAATCGTGCTTCTCCTCAATTTTGTATCATGTCTAAGGATGAGTACCCTGTTATGATTAAGATCGATGCAGCAGTCTTATCGGTTCGCAATGTTCAACTTTTGCCAGCCATAGCCAATGATCTCAATCAAACTATTGCACATCACAATGCCAAATTTCCCATACGGCGTGTAGAAGTTAAGACATTTACCATAGGCACCGGTCTTAGATCAAAAGTCGAGGACCACTTGTTTCAGGGACAACTTCCAAAACGATTGTTCATTGGCATGGTAGATAATGCAACATTCAATGGATCGTTCGCCACAAATCCTTTCAACTTCAAACATTTCGGTCTCAGCAAACTTGAAGTGAGTTGTGACGGTCACAGCATTTATGGAAAACCATTTGAACCGAAATTTAACTTGGATCAATATCTCAGATCTTACATGTCTCTGTATCAAGCTTTGGGCAGTCAAAATCAGATTCAGAATTGTAACATCGACTACGACGACTACAAAGGTGGATACTGCTTCTGGGGATACGATTTCACGCCAGACCAAGGAGCCGATCAGAGCCATCTACATCCTATAAAAACTGGCAACCTGCGAGTGGAACTTCAGTTTGCTTGAGCACTCGGCAAGACCATCAACGTCATAGTATATGCAGAGTTTGACAACCTGATAGAAATCAACGGTTTGAGAGAAGTCATCACAGACTACTGAGACCATGAACAAAGGATACTTTGTAGAACAAGAACTGAAGTTTAGAGTGGAATGCTTCGAACAACTACATGGATCCTACTCTGACGAAATTGGTTCCTTGGAGGAGGAACTTGAACAGCTGTTACACCCAAAGATCAGATCTGTGTGTGATGAAAATGGAAAACTGCTAGAACAATTTGATGTACCACCACCAAAAACATTTATTGGCAAGGACAAGACTGCTTTGATATTTGCAATGCTAAAGAACCTGAGAATAGCTGTCAGAGAATATGCTCAACACGAGTGTAAAGTGTTGCAGAATAGATCATCCCAGCCAGAAAAATCACATGCTCTGTCTAGGAGCCGGAGATGATTGGATAAGAGACTTACACTATCACGAACCGGCATTAGAATGTCTCAACATCTACGATGTCATCAAAGACTGGAACCATGAACTGTGCCTAAAATTTGGCTTAAAAGACACTGGAGATGCTAGAGGCATGAGTCATCTCACGCCGGAAGAAGCCGTGGAAGCCTATAAAAACTGGATGTTTCTGAAGAAAAACCAATACTGCTCTCCACTGAATGAAGACTAGAAAAAATACTGGGAACTGAGAATCTTAGACTCCTACAACAGAGATGAATACGCTAGAATTGACGGCCCTTCTGACCAAGGCGTCTCAACTTATGCATTTGAACGCCAAAGTTGTCTCGAAGGATCTCCTGCCACAGAAGAAGCCATTGGATGTGAAAGCATACATCATTAATACAGATGACTCGGACCAACCAGGAGAACATTGGGTGGCCTTATACTTCAAAGATGACAAGGCGATTTACTTCGATTCATATGGACAACCACCATTAGAAGACTACATTCTACCATTCATACAAAGAAATACCAAGACGTGGATAGAAAATACAGAGATGCTTCAGAGTCCATGGTGTAAAGTGTGTGGAATGTATTGTATCTACATATTACATCAGCTAAGCAGAGGACTAGATCTGAAGACGGCCATTCACGAGAACCTGATGGGAACAGGAGAAGATCCATACCAAAATGACAGAGACATTGAAATGTGGTTCAGTTTGAATTATGGAAGACTATACTTATCAGTGAAAAAGACAATAACGCCACCAGACCAGTTCTTTGAACATAGGATTCAAAGTTGTAAATGCTTAAGATATACCAATTGTTTATCAAAGAAATATCCAATGTATACGATGTTGTAAATATGTTTGTAAACGATGGCAGAGGGACGACCCTAATCCTTTGTCAATCGTCAGTTAGTTCGTTAGCGGGGTAATTAAAGTTCTGTTATTGAAAAAATACAGTCGTTGTTATTTTTTCAGGTAAACTTTAGAAGGCTAGTAAGAAATAATTTCAGTCCAGAACATTAAAATCTTGAGATACAAGATTTTATAATCCCCAAGGAACAAGTACTGACGCTATAGAGTTATGCCTCTGGTATAGTGAGGCCCTGAGATACAGGGCCAAGAGACTCATAGCAGACGCATATTACTGTAAAGCCTCAGAAATTGAACAGAATGAACAAGAGTATGCCACAGCAACTAACACCATCAACTGACGCTATAGAGTTATGCCTCTGGTATAGTGAGGTCTTGAGATACAAGGCCAAGAGACTCATAGCAGACGCATATTACTGTATAGCCTCCTACGACATCTCCTATGCCATATAACATAGACTTTCCCCCATGAAAAAGACTAAGTCACCCGAGATCACCCGAGATAGGTGGCATCTAGCCACCTAACACCATTATCTGGACTGTCCGATGCTACTATGAGATCACTATGATCTACTAGCAGATGCATGTCATGCAGCCTGTGCAGGAGTATGACATTCCAATTTCCTGAAACTTATTTACCAAGATCATAGTGACAGCGGCTTATTTTCTAACAGTGCTCCAGATAAGGAGTAACAAGAATAATTAAGGGATAATCTAATGTACCAGCCTAGAAATGTCACTTTGCTTTCAGTGATTAAGACCACTTAGGGCCTCCTGTTTTTTTTACCTGGCCCGGAAGTTATAAAACTTGAGTACATTCTCAAACTCAAAATAAAGCACACTGATTGGCTGCTTCCGAGTATGTGCTCGGAAGCAGCCAATCAGTGTGCTTTATTTTGAGTTTGAGATTATTCTCAAGTTTTATAACCTCGAATCCTGTTCTCATAGACAGACCAGATGAAACATGAAACTAACACCATGTTCTTGAGAGTGTCATAAGGTTAATTTCGCACAAATATACAAAAAGAGAAAAAAACTTGACTCTCTGAATGTTTACTTTCTCATGGTTTCTCACGGTTTGCTGTCTGTGTCAACATCTTTCTGAATAATGCACACTGTATGCTTCAAATCCAGCTCAGACCTAGCGGCTCTTTAAGAACAGTTCTTCAGGAAGCTTGCAGTTTGCCATCTCTAACATTACAATACTTTCAATCATTGAAGTACATAAAGTCAAGAGCTTCAAATAATGTAATACAGACTGAAGAATATGTCAGGTACTGATTCTGTACTGAGTACCACTATTATGAATATTTGTGTAACACAAATATTCATAATAATGGTACTCAGTACACCAGTACCTGACCTGTTACCGTAGACTGACTTCATTCTAGCCAAAAGCAGTGAGTCCGTGATCTGACAGAAAATGTATTGCCAGTTAGCAATAATCCTTACGTTTATGTTCTGTTCTACGGAGGAGCAAGGATGTGGTTGTCATCAGTATGTTATAGAGAACGAAAACAAAGATGGTAAGTGGTGTTAACCCAGTAACGCTTAGTGGACTCTTCCTCCGCACAGTACGAGCAGTTCCAATTCCGATAGGATTTTATTTAATTATATTTTTTATTTTCAGACTTTTCTCTAACGCAAACAGAGTAGACTCTGATCAGAAGCCGAATTCGGCAGCGTTTGATCTGAGACTACATTTGTTGTAAAAGTCTCTTTGATGGGAGCTTACTACAGTCAAGGGTCAAAACTAATTCCACAAAATAAATTTTCCCACAGACTTCGGTGTATTTTCATGTTTACTGAAAATTTATGTTTTGGCTCTTCTGTCCTTCTGTCCAATAAATTAGTTATTTTGGTACTGGTAGAAAGCACAATAAATAAGGCAAGCAATATATTTATTTCATTTCAGTTGTTCGCCATATATTTAAACAGCTTGACTTTAAATTTTAC
Organism: Ctena decussata; assembly: GCA_963989385.1. Lineage (NCBI taxonomy): Eukaryota > Metazoa > Mollusca > Bivalvia > Lucinida > Lucinidae > Ctena > Ctena decussata. The sequence continues at coordinate 68,505,707 of OZ022501.1, read as the reverse complement.
TTTCAGATTTTTTGTCACTTTTTTCATGACGTCGCCATTAACGTCAATGAAGACATTTTGTTTTAAAAATCTATGCTAAATTCAATAACCTGTATCTTGACAGCAAGGTGACAAAATTAAGTTCTATAAAAAAAAAATTTGCATCGTTCATTTAGCTTTCCAACCATAGTAGATTTTTTATGATTGAAACTGCCAAAGATAAAATGCACTAAAGTCTATGGGTAAATATTTTGTGGAATTACTTTTGGTCCTTGCGTGTACTCGAGTTAGGTAAGTTTATTTGATATTTACGAGAGTTTTTTTATGAAGAAAGAGTAACTTAGAATGCAGCCAATTTAGACCCAAGTCAGACGCCTCTGCATTTACCGTTTGCAAGGGAATGTACAGTCAGCTCTCGATATCTCAAACTTGAAGTCATCTTAAACTTCTGATACCTAAAAGTAATTTTAGTCCCAGACAATTTACTTTAAGATATCAGTAGTTTGATACAACAAGAGTTGAAATATAAAGAAAAATGGGAAATATCTATTTTCTATTATACTTTGAGATATAAGTGTTCGAGATATCGAGAGCTAACTGTATTTTGAAAAAAGTAGATATAATTTAATTGAGCTGATGATACCAAGATAGAGCAATCTTCCCAGCAGGCACATGACGTCATAATGACGTCGGACTGACGTTGCTGCGACGTCATGACATCGCATCGACGTCAATACGACATCATGTGGCCGCTGGGTTATTTATAATAATGAACAAGGTCAATATTGCAAGACGGACTTGAAATGTGGCACATATTTTTATTCCTCATTGATGAAACGTTGTATGCTTTAAGAGCCATCATGCTCGTCTTTTATCATAAAAATTAGCAGAATTTGTTAATCTGTAAAGGGTGTATATGTCTCAAACCTGTATGTCGTCAATTTCAGTTAGAATGATGCTTGTTTTTGTAACAGCTAGAATATCGCTTGTTTTTTGTAGCAGTATGTCTGAAAGGCTGGTCGAAGTTTGGACAGAGTTGCTACCATTTCGAACATTCCGCTGACAGCTTCTCAAAAGCAATGGTAATCATCAGAAACATGACCTATAAATCATGTTTATAGAGTTTCAACTGAAGCACTGAGCACCAAAAGAAACGTCCACAAAGTGCATTTATAAATTTGCAGAAGTAGAGATCCGTTACAAGTGTTTCTCCCTTTTTAGGTGTCCATGACTTTCTTGTGGAATTAGAATGCCTTTAGCTCCAATATCTCTAAATGGTAAACTTTTCGTGAGGAAAAAGTTACAAAGAGAAACACCTTTAAATGGTTGCATCTGAAATGCAAATAGCTTGTGAGTCACGATTTACATGCGATTGTGCGCGTCGTTATCAGGCAGAAACATGCATATATCAGTCATGTTTTATTTTTACGAAACTAAGAAAATAGGTTATTTATATCGTAGCTTCTGATTGTTCGCGAAATTATGTGCATCCGAACTTAAAAGTGCTTTTCTAAATTCAGAATTAATAAAACTTCTTTTCATATGTTCGAAAAAGAGCGTAACTCTGTATCAGTATGGCCCAATATGTATGTATTTTTTCTAGGTTCTTTAATCATATCACATACTTATTGTTCATGGATGGACAATGGACAGACAAATTAGCGGACAGACCGTCATTCCAAAAGAATCGTGCTCCCAAAATTTATTTCAAAATTGAAACAAATTTCCAGTTTACCAATATTGAACATAGTGTTTGTGTGCGCGTGTGTGTGTGGCGGTGTGTGTGTGTGGAGAGAGAGAGAGAGGGGGTGGGGGCAGTGGCGTGGGGTCAGTTGTTTGATAGCACATTTTTCATAGATGACTAGCCATTACAATTTTAGAGAGTCCTTGTCCTTGCGCAAAGATTATTGACTGAAACTCGCCTATCTAGTGGATACGTACTGAGCTTTAAATGTGCTTTATATTTGAAGTTACAGTGTCATGCACATGGAGGACATCTTGCCGAGGTCACCAATGCCGTTGAAAATAATTACATCGCCAATATGAGTAGGCTGATGCAGGGTAAGTATCACTTTTAATCCAACGAGTTTAAAAACTGCTAATAATAATGATAAAGGAGCCGTTTAAATCAAACTACAAGCCGGGCCGCGTAGCGCAATCGGTAGGGCACCCGACTCATAAGTCAGAGGTCCTGGGTTCGATACCCGTTCTGGCCACATACTTTCGTTTCTCCTTCCGCTGATTCAGGAAGGGCAGTTGTCAGTTACTGGCGAAAGTATGAGCACTTAGTACTGGTTAACCGCTTAGGAGGTCTAAGCCTGCCCAGGAATAGTGTGGTTAGGTTAACTGACCGTTCTGACACGACCATAGCTGTTTACTGTGGACGTAAAGCAACAAATCAATCAATCAATCAATCGTGACCTACAAGATCTGCACCATTTAATCTTTTGTGTTGGTGTGGCCCCAATGGCCAGGATAGTTCCCTGCCTCTAAATTCCTCCACCCCAACCCCCGCGCCCACAAAGCTGATAATGAATGACCATTCCCTATAGTCTATGATTGTGACACTACCTGTGTGTTTCCATTACTAAACTGTCCAAAAGCTAACATTTTCTCATAGACATATAAAACAAGATCACCAGTATTCACAAATAAAGTAATAATGGTAATAATAACCAGTTTGATCAAATCAAATCATGCTTCAAGTCTTTCGAGCAGAGCGTTTAATAGTTTTAACCTCTTTATCCTAACATGGTGCTGAAATGCGACTTGAAATGCATTCTCTGGCTCTGAAATTTTCAAAAAAAAAATCCAAGAGAGGTCCTCCGGACCCCCTTATGAGAAGGGGTAAGCCTCCCGCCCACTATTTATCATACTCTCCCCCCCCCCCCCCCAATTACTCACTCGCGGCTTGCACTTTCATCTCATGCCACCGGTACTCTGTGCCGCCCCCTCCCTCATCCCCTGTTAACTTCTGTGTCCAGCACTGGAATTACAATCATGTTATATCTGTTGTTGTAGGAATTGATAATATTTCTCTATCGTTTGTAGTTCATCTGTGGCTCGGTGGTTCAGATTTTGTGGTGCAAGGTGAGTGGTTGTGGGTGGACAGCTGGACCCTCATATCAAACACTAGTTACAATAACTGGGCGACTGGCAAACCTCAAGGGGCTGCGAGTTGTTTAGCGATCGTCTACGGGATGGGTCAGTGGCACAACCGAGCTTGCGACCAGCAAAGTGGCTTTGTTTGCGAAATGACCTTAGAGTGAGTACTAGAAATGTTTTTGACAAAAACAGATGTCCCCCCGTCTGCGCTTTCCCAGCAGTATCAATTTCCCTAAATGCTGCCAAGTTAAGACCTCTTGTGACCTTGAAATAGGATGAAGGTACCAAAATTTAATCAGTTCTTTTCCATCTCCCAGTAATATATCTGCGACAGTTTGGTTCAAATCCATCCATCCTTTCAGGAGATGTGGTGCAGACAAGCCATTTTTCAACATACTTTGACCTCCTGTGACCTTAAAAACGGTGTCAAGGTCACCAAAATATAATCGGTTCTTTTGCATTTCCCAATTATATATTATGTGCAAGTTTGCTTTAAATCCATCCAGCCATTCATGAGATATGGTGCAGACAAGGCATTTTTCAAAACTCTTTGATCTCCTGTGACCTTGAAAATGGGGTCAAGGTCACTAAAATCTAATCAGTTATCTGCAATCTCCAAGTGATATATCTGTGCAAGTTTAGTTCAAATCCATCATTCCATTCAGGAGATATGGTGCAGACAAGGCATTTTTAAACGCTCTTTGGCCTCCTGTGACCTGGAAAATGGGGTCAAGGTCATCAAAATATAATCAGTTCTTTGCCACTTCCCAGTAATATATCTATGCCAGTTTTGTAAAAATCCATCACTTCCTTCAGGAGATATGGTGCAGACAAGCGATTTTTCATCATTCTTTGACCTCCTGTGACTTTGAAAATAAGGTCACGGTCACCAAAATCTAATCAGTCCCCCCCCCCCCTACCCACACACACGCAGTGATGTTTCGGTGCAAGTTTGGTCAAAATCCATGCATCCCTACAGGAGATAAGAGTGCTGATAAGAAGCTACGCGGACGCCGACGGGATCCTTACCAAAAACAATATGTCCCCCCTCCCCATGGTGGAGGGGGGGGGGGGGATAATGATCAACGTATTTTAATGTTTATACAAGCTTAAACTATTACTGGGATGGATGGGTCTAAGCAAACAGTATACAGCCTCCAGGGCATGAGGGAACGAAATATTGTTCAAATGGTCTGGGTCAAATTACCAACATGGCCGCCATGCACATATTGGTAACAAGAGCTTCGCAAGCGGCGCATTATACGGCCGTTTTAGTGTCATGAAGGAGTTACACAATGAACAAGATTATTTACAAAAAGATGGACAAGCATACAAACAGGGACAACAACTCTGTAATTAATGACTGAAAATTAAATATAAACATATCAAATACTATTAGTATTCCAAAACCCAGCTTCCAAAGTGGAGCGTTGAGAAGTGGCAAAGTCAAACAAGGGAGATAATTCACAAAATAAGCAAACTAGTTACCGTTCTGGTCATAATACATTCCCTTGATAATATACACATCACCATTAAGTTGTGTTAAAATATTTTAAACAGTTACAGCAATAAACAGGAATTAATGCAAGGGCAGATAATTCAGGAAGTAAGCCAGAGTCGTGGTTCTTGCTCATGATGCATTTATTATCATACACATTCTTACAAAGTTTCATTAAAATATTTCAAAAGGTAAAGGAGTTATGGAGTGAATGGGAATAGCCTGAAAAACTAATCAGAAGGAAGTTTCTCCAAAATTAAGTAAAGGGGGGCAACCATTCTTATACGCGGCGCATTGTCTTGTGATAATGCACATTGCTATCAAGATGTTCCAAATGGTCATCAAGCTACGGTATAAACAAGAGTAGTATACACAAAAATAGCCTAAAAACTAATCAAAGGGATATTACTCTGAAAGGAAGTAAGGGAGAGCAGGGTTCTCCCCAGGTGTATATGGCATGTCTTAAGCCAGCGTCTGTAATTGCGACATGCCTTAATTATCTTGACACCCTTTTAATCCCTGCCGACATCCCTTAATTGTATAACAGTAACTGTTAAATCACTCTTATTTAAGCCTGTATTTATTGTCATAGTGTGTGCTGTGAAGCCTCAATACCACTCAAGAGATGTTTATACAAGGATTATAACACCTTTGCAGCAGTTATATGGATCAGGATTATGACACCTCCAATCAAGATTAAATACCAGTCTGCTTCTTTGATATTATTGTGTTATCATCAGCGAGATAGATGCATATAAATTAATAATTTTTTATAAGTGAAGGCTGACAGTATATACACATTATTACAATAGTAACTTGATCTGGCGTAGTGTATCACGTCGAGTTGATGAGCTCATACCATCGGATCAGCCGAGACGCTTGCGTCGAGGGTGATCCGATGGTATGAGCTCATCTACGAGACGTGATACAGTACGCCAGATCAAGTTACTATTGTAATAATTTGTTTATTATATACCTTAGGGAACAGCCAACCATTCATACTTGCCAACGCTAATGCATCCACCCGGTTTCTAACCTGCGCGGCAGGGATATGTAGCTAGTCGTGAGACAAACGCTACCGACTGAACTATCGAGGCGCGCCATTTTTATCACGTTTTTGTTGACGTTACGTCATTTGTTTTGTTTCTCTGGTTCTCGTTTCTACGATGCACGTTAAAAAATGACGCGCCTGAAGCTGGAACTCAGGCTTAGCCTCGTTTTAAAGGATAGTGATACGGATTCAGAAAACGTCAGTTTGATACGGCTGTCTGTATCAGATGGCCAGAAAACAGGCAGTTCACAGGGTATATCATTGATAGGTATATAATAAATTGACTTATCATCACTTCAGTAAAAATATTCTGCAGCTTATTACTTAGGGATCTATAGTAATTTAGTAACTTTTAAATATAATTTTTACCAAAATACATAAAAAGTTACATTACAATGGCAGTAAAATAAAATACATGATAAGACTTCTTAGATATTATAAAGAAGTTTTATTACCTCCCTTGTTTCATATGAGCCAAATTTAGACCTTGTCTGCTCGCCTGATGGTTTACTTTACCGGGAGACTGAGTTTGTTAGCTCACCTGGATATTCAATGAGGAGCTCAGAAATTGGCTCACCTGAGTATTTTGTACATATAAAAGGCCTACATGGTCCTCACTTGCTCACCTGACCAAATAAAATTCTCTGTGTGTGTGTGTCTGAGTGTGTGTGAGGGAGGAAGGGTGGGAGTGGAGATCTTCCTGTGCTAAACTGCTGATTTAACTTGCTGTATTTGGCATTTATGAGCAAAATACCCATAGCTATTGTTACACAGAAACATGGAATAAAGAAAAGATCAGGATTTATCACATAGTTGTGATCCGCAAATGCTTAATTCGATATCCGCGCGCTTAATTAAATTCATCTTCAACAACATGCCTTCAGAAAATTCTGGGGAGAACCCTGGGAGAGGAATCATTTTTTTATAAATGACACAACTTTGGGACTTCATACACAATGCTATGAAGTTCCAGCAAGATATCCAAAACAGTTATTAGCTCACCTGAGCCGAAGGCTCACAAGGTGAGCTTATAGTATAGGGTTGGTCCGTCGTCCGTCGTAGGTCGTCCGTTCACACTTTTAAGCATTAATATCTGCTAAAGTAGCAGGCCAATCTTGATCAAATTTTATGTGTAGCATGGTTGGGGTGGGGGATTGATTGCATGTAGTTTTGGTACAGATTGGTTTAAAACTGTGGTTACCATGGCAACAAAAATGTTTCATAGACTTATAACGGAGAAACTGTTGTCCGGGCCCTAGCTTCTTCATTTTTGATCGCAATTTCGTGTAACTTGCAGATATCCAGGACAGCCAAAACATCTCGGACCAGTTCGAATTTGGGCCAGGTTGGACGATTCTTTACAGAGTTACTTGCCCTTGAGCGATAAAATATTTTCCCATAGACTTATAATGGGGAAAATGTTGTCCGGGCCCTAGCTTCATCATTTTTGATCGCAACTTCTTGCAACTTGCAGGTATACAGAACAGCCAAAACATCTCAGACCAGTTCGAATTTGAGTCGGGTTGAATCATTATTACAGAGTTACTTGCCCTTGAGCGATAAAATATATAATGGGGAAAATGTTGTCCGGGCCCTAGCTTCTTCATTTTTGATCGCAACTTCTTGTAACTTGCAGGTATCCAGGACAGTCAAAACATCTCGGACCAGTTCGAATTTGGGCCAGGTTGGATCATTCTTTTCAGAGTTACTTGCCCTTGAGCGATAAAATATTTTCCCATTGACTTATAATGGGGAAAATGTTGCCGGGGCCCTAGCTTCATCAGTTTTGATCGCAACTTCTTGTAACTTGCAGGTATACAGGACAGCCAAAACATCTCGGACCAGATCGAATTTGAGCCAGGTTAGATTATTCTTTTCAGAGTTACTAGCCCTTGAGCAATGAAATATATAATGGGAAAAATGTTATCCAGGCCCTAGCTTCTTCATTTTTGATTGCAACTTCTTGTAACTTGCAGGTATCCAGGACAGCCTAAACATCTCTGACCAGTTCGAATTTGGGCCAGGTTGGATCGTTCCTTTCAGAGTTACTTGCCCTTGAGCGATAAAATATTTTCCCATAGACTTATAATGGGCAAAATGTTGTCCGGGCCCTAGCTTCATCATTTATGATTGCAACATCTTGTAACTTGCAGGTATCCAGGACAGCCAAAACATCTCAGACCAGTTCGACTTTGGGCCAGGTTGGATCATTCTTTTCAGAGTTACTTGCCCTTGAGCGATAAAATATTTTCCCATAGACCTTTGTCATCGCTCTAGCGCCTTGATTTGTGTACCAAATTCGATTTAATTTCACACAAGTGATAAGTATGACAATATCTTGGACAAGTTTGCGTTTAAGCGTTCTGGGATCAAGGTCAAGGTCAAAGTGGCTATTTTTAGAAAAACTTTGTCATTGCTCTAGCACCTTCATTTATGGACTGATTTTAATTAAAACTTCACACAAATGTATGGTATGACAATATCTTGAATAAATTTGCGTTTTAGCGTCCTAAGGTCAATGTCAAGGTCACAGTGGCTATTTTTAGAAAAACTTTGTCATCGCTCTAGCACCTTCATTTGTGGACCGAATTCAATTTAATTTCACACAAATAATAAGTATGACAATATCTTGGATAAGTTCGCGTTTCAGCCTTCTGGGGTCAAGGTCAAGGCCACAGTGGCCAATTTTAGTAAAATTATGTCATCCCTCTAGCGCCTTCATTTTTGGACTGATTTTGATTAAAACTTCACACAAATGTTAAGTATGACAATATCTCAAACAAGCTTGTGTTTCAGCTTCCTAAGGTCAATGTCAAGGTCACAATGGCTATTTTTTGAAAAACTTTGTCATCGCTCTAGCGCCTTTATTTATGGACCAATTTCGATTTAATTTAACTTCACACAAGTGATAAGTGTGGCAATATCTTGGGCAAGTTTGCGTTTCATCTATCTGGGTCAATGCCAAGGTCACAGTGACTATTTTTAGAAAAACTTTGTCATCCCTCTAGCGCCTTCATTTACAGACCAATGTTGATTTAACTTCACCCAAGTGTTTAGTATGACAGTATCTTGAACTAGTTTGGGTTTCAGCGTTCTAAGGTCAAGGTCACAGTTGCTAATTTTAGAAAAACTTTTGTCATCTCTCTGGCAACTTCATTTATGGACCGATTACACAAATTTTGAGTATGACAAATTCTTGAACAAGTTGGTGTTTCAGCGTTCTAAGGTCAAGGTCACTGTTGCTTTTTTTCAGAAAAACTTCGTCATCGGTCTGGCGACTTCATTTATGGACCAATTTTGATTAAACTTCACACAAATGTTTAGTATGACAATATTTTGAACAAGTTGGCTTTTCAGCATTCTAAGGTCAAGGTCAAGGTCACAGTGGCTATTTTTAGAAAGACATTGTCATCGCTCTAGTGCCTTCATTTATGGACTAATTTTCATTTAACTTGCACAAATGTTTAGGGACAAGTCATTTATTATCAGGTGGGGGGCCGGGTACATTTAGGGGGGGGTCGGAATTTTTTTTGGAGATGTGCTGGGGGGGTCGGAAATAAAAAAGCCATGGAGTAGGGGGGTCATATATTTTATAAGGCATATTGGGGGGGGTCAGAATTCTTCCATTGGTCTCGATTTTTAAAAAATCTGTCACCTTTTGGGGGGGCTTTGCCCCCACCTCCCCATTACTATTATTACAACAGTTTATTGAGCATTCAACGACAGTTTTCAAGTTGCCCATAAGCATAAGGAGTGGAAAGAATTGCAGACAAAATTAAACAAACCATTAATCTGCATAATTAATTAACATGTCAGAATAAGTAAATGTTCTTTCTGTTTCATACAGGTTTTGATTGAGATCAGTCTGACATAAATAGGTAAAATGGTGTGTGTGTGTGAAGGGTAGCTGGGATGAGGGGTGGGATAGGGGGGGTCATAAACTTTTTTTCACCAGTCTGGGGGGGGTCGGAAAAAAAATTCTGGTGAGACTGGGGGGGGTCGGAAAAATTTTGGTGAATCATATGAAAATGTACCCCCCCCCCCCCCCCCACCTGATTATAAATGACTCGTCCCTTAGTATGACATTATCTTTGACAAGTTCGCATTTCAGGATTCTAGGGCTGAGGTCAAGGTCACAGGAGCTTCTTTACTGTCATTGCAATTATCTGACTTTCCCGGTAAGCCTTTTCTGTGACAAACAGGTTGGCAGAATTTTTCAATTACACCGCATGTGCTGTCCGCAAAGTTTCCTTTGTCTTTGATCAGCAACGTCCAAAACTAGTTGCCGATTATGATATAACAATATTCTCGTATAGTATGTACTTGATATTGGTTTGCATAAGAATACGCAGAATTTAGAGTATAAAGATTTAGATGTTTCCGAGGACGCCGTCAAATACATTAAAACAGACTAGTACTGACGATTCTTAAAGGTAGGTTCCTGTACTTTGGAATGCATCATAATTTTGATGATCTTTCATTCAAGTTGTTGGAAAGCACTTATAAAAAGGGAATGAATAAGTTTCACTAAAAGTGTAATTAAAAAAATATTAGAAAAGTTGTTTTGCAAGGGATTTCCTAACTCTGCTTCGCACACCAGTTAGCGCTATTTTTAGTTCGCGACAAAAATAGATAAAACAGCTGACGTCATGCTGCATTGCATTTTGGGATAGTTTTAACCCACTCGCCATGCCAGGACCTCTAGGAACGCTCACAGGGAGACAAAATTAACCTTTCGAGGATGGCATCAGAAATCGTACACTTGTAGACATACTAAACATAGTTATTTTTAGAACTGGAATTCCAACGAAAGAAAATAAACCAAAAAGGAAAATGACTATTTTCCTCAACATCTGACGATTTTCTCAGCAGCAGCAATTTCAGAAAAATAGGAGAATTCAATACTACTCAGAAAAAGACGAAATTGTTTTGTGAACATAATTGTTATCGCTAGTCCAGGAACCTACCTTTAAGATATCTGGTTATGTTGGCGGTGTACCATATGTTCAAGTTCAGTTTAACGATATGTAAATTTTGTAATTGTTATCATATACACGAACCGTTACCCTTTATCCATCCATGTACACGTAGAACCCCTAGTGGTGCTATTCAGATGAAAGCGGTGCAGGTAAAAAATTTGGTCACTACGTCAAATCTTAGAAAATCTCAGAAAAATCTTGTGTACACTCTAGAGGGCACTGTTTTTATCCAATTCACGAAACTTAGACTGTTTATTTTTATGAAATCTGGGACAGGTTTGTAAGTGGGTCTTGTCAGGTCAAAAACTAGGTCACTAAATCAGATATGAGAAAAACCTTGAATACACTCTAGAGGGCACAGTTTTGATCCAATCTTTGTTCAGAATGTTTATTTCTATGTAATTTAGGACAAGGTGCTCTAGTGACCTCCTTTATTAACCAGTTTTGTTACCAGTATAACTTCACAGCTGTTGTGGATTTGTTTGACATCAAAATCTGCACTCTTCAAAAACCATTGGTTTAAGGTTTGTAACAAATGAGTGAAGTAACAAAATGTGTCTGTTGACAGTAAGATGTCAGGTGAGCTACAGGACCATTGGTCCTCTTGTTTAGTTATGGTGTGCACAAGACTAGTCGGAAAAAAACATCAAAGGGGCATTACTTGGAAACTAAGAAAGGGCAAGCATCCATTCTTGTACACAACACATTCCCCCAACCTAATACATATTCCTACAAAATTTCATGAATATACCTCAAAGGGTGAGTTATGGGCTTACAAGAATATTGAAGGCCAGACAGCGCCATGACATAATACATCCATTTTTTTAAAACGGGGGGTTTAAACAAACTTTAAAAATCTTCTCCAGAACCAATGGACAGATGGCCTTGAAACTTGGAATGTAGCAACGGGTACACGAGTACTACCAAGGTTCCTTGGGTTGGCCTTGACCTTTTTACGGCAAGGTCAAATTTGCTTTCAGGTGCTTTTATATGGGAAAATGTTTCAAAATTTAAAAAGATGAACTGGTATAGAAACAAGAAGGTCTCAAAAATCTCTGTTCAAAGGGAAATAAGTTGAAAGTATTGAATCGACCTTATTCACAGTATGTGATTTCAATACTACAAACGTTTAAAAATGTTTTTCTGTATGTACTCAAACTAATTTTTATTGTGTACATGAAAACTAACTTCTACGCATGCCCAAGTTAAAGTAACCGTCAGTTTAGAATAGGAAAAAGTTAGATAACTCCAGGCAGTACAGTCATGAACCAATAATTTCCCATGATTTAAGTAATCAGATGTCTGTCCAACCCGAAATAATCCATATTTACATTAAATGTCAAATACTACAACATACATACCCTCAAATTTTTATTTTTATTGAGTAAAATGTCATAGCTGATTCTGTTTACCATATAGGAACAGTGCAACTATGGATTCATTCTGTGGAGCCTGCTGAGGAACATCATCGAGAATGGGAACATTTTAGGAAGTCAGAATAAGGAAGTATATGCATAGTTTTACTGATAATGGATTAAATGAGCAGCGACACAAGAAAACCAACAATGTGGTTGTGCGCCCGAGACACACTCTGATCAGCCTGGGCTTCCGTCCAGGCTGATCAGACCTTTCTCTAAGAAATTGAAAGGTACCTAAGGGTCCAAGCTACCTCCATGCGGACTGCGAAGACTCTGATCAGACTGGGCGGATGCCCTGGCTGATCTGAGTCTGGGCTGGCCGCACAACCACATTGTTGGTTTTCTCGTGTCGCGGCTCAAATGGGCAAAGATATAGTTGGGGTTTTGTGGGTTTTTGTTGTTTGTTCTTTCTTTTTCAGGAAAGCAATGAAGCTTCTCAATGTGGATTGTTGTGGAAGTGATTGAACTGATTGTTCTAAACAATAAACCTTTTGAGACTGGGCTAAGAAGTATCTGTGCCTTAGTCACATACATTAACCTAAAATTACTTCAAAAAATGTTCAGACTTAATGAAAGAAAATACCCATAATGTGCATATATTGGGACACCTGAAAAAATCCATTTGGGACAAACGGAAAATTCATTACTTTAGGTGTCCCAATATTTAAGCACATTAGGGTAGTAAAAACCTTGCTGAGACTGTAAATCTAAAAAAGAATTGCTGTCTAGTACTTTTCTTTTGCTATGGCTTCGACATTGCATAGTCCTCATCTTTTCTTCAGTATTGTTTTCTAATGATTTTATGTGTTTTACTGTGGTGTCTCAATGATGATTTTTCGAAGCCTCTATGCATACCTAAAAGCTACCTGTTTTAGACCTTTTTATATACCTATCAATGATACACCCTTTGAACTGCCTGTTTTCTGGCCATCTGATACAGAAAGCCGTATCAAACTGACATTTTCTGAATCTGTATCACTATCCCTTTAAATGCGGCCATGTTTGAATGTGCATCGTTGAAACGAACCCGAAAGAGTGACTAGTGATGTGACTTCAACAAACACCCAAAAAGGCGTGCCTTAAAAGCTCTGACAGTCTGAAGCATTTGTCTCACTAGCTATATCCCTATGCTGCGCAGGTTCGAATCCGCATCGCTGCATAAGCGCAGGTAAGTATGAATAGTTGGCTGTTCCCCGAGGTAAATAATAAATCATTATAATAGTAACTTGATCTGGCTAACTGTATCATGTCTCATGGATGAGCTCATGCCATCTGATCATCCTCGACGCAAGCGTCTCAGGTGATCTGATAGATGGGCCCATCCTCTGGATGTGATACAGTATGCCAGATCAAGTTATTATTATAATAATGTGTACGTATCAGAAGGGAGTGAGATGTTGCATAAACCCTTAAAAGCGCCAAAATCGAAAATACATGTAGTGGAATTTGCAATCAGTGTAGATCCAGATGAGGCGGCTCATAATGAGCCGCCTCATCTGGATCTACATTGTTTGCCTTCATAGTCTTCAAATCCTCAACCTGATATAGCCTGGATATAATTTTTTTGAAATTTTGCAGACGTAAATTTTGTTGTCTGCTGTTTTGGCACTTTAAGGGTTTAGCTACTATCCATTCCAGGGCAGAAACTTCTGATGCAGATCCCATTTGTTGTATTTCTAGAACTGTGATCACTTGTTCAGCTGTCCACTTGGCTTCCTGTTTTGTCTTGTGGTTTAAAATAGAAAATAGATGTTTCATGTACATGTATGTAGATCTTTATGGCTTTTAATCATTTTTGAGCTGCCACACAACAAAACCAACAAAGTGGATGTACACCCAGCAGAGACTCAGATCAGCCTGGGCATCTGCCCAGTCTGACTGGAATCTTCTATCGCTGTCTGCTTAAAGGGTAGCTAAGGGTCTAAGCATGGAAGGACGCTCGGCGCCCCGTTACTGCGGCTATGGATTCGTTCCGCTGAGGTGCGGGGGGCAACGTCGATATGAAAATTGAAATACTACTACTAAGCAAGCTCCAGTAAAGACTCTGATTTTGTCATGGTGCAGCTCATTTGGCTTTTGGTGTTTGATGTATTTCCAGCATTGTGCCATCTGTGAATACGTTTAAAATAAAAAAAATATGTAAAAATATATAAGCCATATGTTTTTTGTATTTTGTGTGGCTTTTGGTGTTTCTTGTATTAATGAACAGTTCCTCTGTGCTAGACTTGGTATGTCTTTTATGGAAGATTATAACAATCCATCATGAGTGTCCATGTAGGACAGGGAAATCTCACTCGATGTGTCGAAATTTCAACCAGGGACAAGGCTTGCATTGTGCCATCGCAAGCTTATTTAAATACCGGTGAGACATCAACAAACATCGTATTCTGCCATCACCAGCTTCTTTTAACACCGGCCTAGCCGGTGTTAAATGAAGCTGGTGATGGCAGAATGCATTGTTAGTTGACAAGTGAGGATACTTGACAGAATTTGCCAACATTTGCCATATTAAGTCTATGATCTTAAATGCCTGAATTAGTCCCATCAAAAACCCATGTGTTTTATTTTCATGAATGGCTGCTAAATGCATGTTTCAGATATGCAAAGTGGAAATAAAGCATTCTCTAACTGAAGAGGAGCAATGACCTGTCAGTGAATAAATGTATTGATATTATGCTTGCCTGAAGTTTTATGCAGTGCAAGCCACAACACCATAGCAACTGTGCAATGGGTAAGCACCAATTCAGGCAAGCTATGCTGTCAGGCGACAGCTCTTGTAAACTTTAAACTGCTAATAAAGCAGATCTATGACAACATTTAATGCAAAATTTAAAACAAAAAGTTTCTTCCAAGCTATATCAATTGAGAATTTAAAGACTGGATGGCAAACAGTGTAGACCTATATGAGACGGCTCATGATGAGCCCTCTCATCTGGAACTAGCATGTTTGCAAATTCAACTTTTATTGCCTCTATAATGGTTAGAGATTTTTGCTCTGATACTGAAACATGGAGAGACAACATAACATGAAGACCATTGCACTATTTTTCTTCAATAGACAGATTCATATAACAATAAAATGTTACATAGGTTTCAGCAAGATGTTGACAATTAAACCTTTTGGAAGCTTGTTCTTTTCTTAAACTTCACAGGGAACAGACAATTTCTTAAGCAATAAGTGCATATGAACACTATAAAAATTTTGAAAAGGACTTGTGTATGTGATTAATCAGATTTTCATTTAAAAGGCAGCACTTGATAAAATAGTCTATGTTTACATTTACAGCATCGTTAGCTAATGAGATTTTCTCCTTGTTTCAGCTTAGCCATGGTGTCAGCGTACTGAAAAGTGTCACTATTTTCATATTCACACATGTCCAAAGCCACAACACAGCTTTCTTTTACCACTCTTTCTTTGTCTTGTAAATAGTTCTTCAGAATACCCATACACTCCTCTGTTGCTATGGAACCAAGAGCCTCAGCACACTCATGTCTCACCATGGGGTTTTCATCAGCATCTTGAAGATTTTCTGTGAGTTGTTTCACACATGCATCATGCTGTATTTGTCCCAGCACATAGGCTATCTCATGTCTAAACAGAGCACTTTTACACTTCAACCCTGCAGTGGAATAAGAAAAACTGCATAGGACTGTGAAAATTCTTAATATTGGAACAGATAGGTCTGAGAAAAACAGTGCAGCCCGACTGTTGCTTTACGTCCACCGTAATACATACATGTGATGTCTCCCGGATCATCCGGGAGTCTCCCGGAAATGGAGCCCATCTCCCGCGCTCCCGCAAAGTATTCAGAATCTCCCGGATGCTGAATTTTCCTGTCATAATTTTTTCTGAACCGTCCATTATGCGGTAACTACTTACCCGGCGGCTGTTAAAAGGATAAATTGTCCGTGACCTAATTACCTAACAGGGTGCAATATAGGACGTGTCATTCCGAAGGGTATTCGCTGAGCAGACGCAGCGAGGTGTTTAATTGGCTAGCGCACCAGTAAAGGTACCTGTTCTAACTGTAATAGCAGGTAACTTTTACCGAGAGCAAATGACTTTTTATTGCGTCACGGCTTTATGCATCGGTCATTGTTTATGTCATTGATTTGCACGAATGCAATAGATGCAAGTGCCGCCAATCGACAATGATTCAATATCGATTTTTTCAGCAAACATGTCAATATAAATATCGATCATGCAAAATTTGCGCAGGCTGATCGGATCATACTTTCATGAAATCATCACGGGTGCCAGCATTTTATTTTGTTTTATCGTCGGTTCGTTCACTTTAAGAATAGTTTCCCGCGTTTTTCTATCCAGTTCCCGCCGCTTCAGACGCATCGTATGTGAAATGAGAACCAGTGTGAATTTATAAATAAAACATGGGAAATCCGCGATCTTCAGCATCTGACTGAGACAGAAATATGCCATTCTACAAGTTTACTGACCCAAATATGCAGCTATATTTGTTCTTAATCTAATATTCAACGCAAATAGACAGCGCTAATGACAGGTATGTTCATTAAAGTGTAGAATATAACTCGGTTTTGAGATAAACAGATTTTAAGTTTTTAACAAGTATCAGCTTTCATCAAAATAACTGGAGCAAATCTGACCCATCATCCAAGATGCAATTTTGGATGTTTATATTGAGGGTTAGGAAAAAGTGGGGAGGGGTGATGGTTTGAGAATGCCAGATAATCAGATTGTTTATTTTTTTATTTCCTTTTTTTGCAATTTAGCAATGAAATGGTCAGCACTAACACTATGAACAGTACTGTTGAATTACATTGTAAACTAAACTTAGGTTGGTAGTGTTACTGCACTGAAATGGCATACTTTAGAGGTTATATTTGAAGTATTGGATAACTCAAAAGTAAAGAAGTTAAGCAAACTATACAACTGTACTTTAGTTCATGTTGTTTTATTTTAAAACAAGAACCCCCCACCCCCACAACCAAACCAGAGGGCCAATGGCCCTATATCGCTCACCTGAGCACTGAGGTTACAGCAACAAAACACCATGTACAACAGCAATAAAAAGCACCATTTATGTGGAGGATAATATCACAAATATTTATGAAAAAAGCTTTATCCCCCCGTAATGGCTTCTCAGAAGAAGATGTTTGGCTGCAATGGCAACCAATCAAAATCAGGTATTTGGGAAATATTCATATGGCTGGTAGAGGACTACTCCAGGAACATTTCTGTAAAGCTTTTGTCAAAATATCTGCAGTAACACAGAAATAAATAGCAAATGTCCACTTTCCCCATTATAAGTCTATGGAAACTTTAAGTTGCCATAGCAACAAATTCACACGGGCAATGATAAAACATACTTTAAGTAGAGGCTAATGTTATCAATATGTATGCTAAGTATCAGCTTCATCCCCCTCATGGCTTCATTTTTCCCATAATAAGTCAATGGAAACTATAAGATGCCATAGCAACCAAAGTTCTTATGGGATTGGAAGAAAAAGAATAAAATTTATGTAGAGGCTACTGTCATCAACACATCTGCACAATATCAGCTTCATCCCCCATATGGCTTCTGAGCAGACGATTTCTTTTTTTTTTTTTCGAAAATTTACCCTATATTTTGCCATGGCAACCAATCAAATTCAGCGATTTGGAGAAAATTCATATAAATCGTAGAGGACTACTCAAGAAACATTTCTGTTGAAAAAAAATCTAAATAACTGCAGTTAGACAGCAAAAATTGCCAATTTCCATTTTCCCCATTATAAGTTAATGGAAACTCTTAGTTACCATAGCAACCAAACTGCTGGAGCAGTTGCCATGAAAAACAGTAATTCTATAGACGCTAGTACTAAGGTTCTTTCTGTAAAGTTTGAGCTTTATTGGCCACACAGTTTCTGCGGAGATGATTTTTTTAATATTTTTCTATTTTTAACCATTCGGTTGCAATGGCAACCAGCCAAATTGTGCAATTTGCATAAATCTAATAAGACTGGTTGAGGACTACTCAAGGAACATTTCTATAAAAGTTTTGTCAAAATATCTTCAATGACATAGCAATAAATGCAAATATTCTATTTTGCCATTATAAGTCAATGGCAACTGTAAGTTGCCATAGCAACCAAACTGCTAGAGCAACTGCCAAGAAAAACAGTATTTTTATAGAGGCTAGTACTAAGATTCTTTCTGTGAAGCCTAAGCTTTATTGGATGCACAGTTTCTGAGGAGAAGATTTTTTAATTTTTTAACCATTTGGTTGCCATGGCAACCAGCCAAATTGTGTAATTTATAGAAATTTCATGTGGTTGATAGAGGACTATTCAAGGAACATTTCTGTAAAAGATTTGTCAAAATATCTACAGTGACATAGCAATAAATGCAAATTTTCAATTTTTCCCATACAAGTCAATGGAAACTTTACGTTGCCATAGCAACCAAAGTTCTAAAGGGATTTGGATAAAAAAACAGTATTATTGGTTCCCCCTGCCTATAGATGCTGTATATGAAATTTGGTAACAATGGGCCTTGTAGTTTCAGAGGAGATGTCGTTTGAAAACATTGACAGACGGACGACGGACGGCGGATGCCTGCCTATACTATAAGCTCACCTGTGAGCCTTCGGCTCAGGTGAGCTAAAAAAACACACAAAAAATAGTGAAGTAGTGAAATTCTCGAAACAACGTGTCCAAGTGGCCGTCAAAAAGTCTCCCTGATGGGGAACTCAATCTCCCTGAAATGAAATCCAGATCTCCCACATGGTCCTCAAGAGTTCATCACATGTATGATATTTTACGTAAAATTGCTTGAATGTTACCAGATTTCAAGATTATGCTGGCTATTTGCATCATTTTACTGATTATCATGACTAAAAGACACATAATTATGAAACACAAAGGAAAGTATACAGTGCCAGAATCAGTCTTTTGTATTGGTTTCTGAAGCAATGTTCTTTTAGATCATTTCTCAGTGTCTTAACATTTATATGTTGTCCACATTGGCCTAAAATTATCAGTGCGGTCAACAATCCCATTATAAGCCTACACAGAGTTTGTCCCTTAAATTCTTCATGAAGTTTGTGCTTCATGGAATTTTAGCTCCTCCCACTAGGTTCATTATCAAACGAATGATGAAAGGTAAAATTTCAAGTTTTAAAGACTCAGGGCATGTTTTGTGTTATGATAATATGAATATATTTTAGTAAGCATAAAACTAGGCTTTGATAATATATATACAAATTGTTTTCAACCCGCTTGATGATGTTTTATACGGAAAGGGCTAAAGGGATAAACTACGTAGGGATAAATTATGTAGCTATCGCTTACAGAGCTCCTGATAAGAGAGGGTATTGAGGATAATTCAGAGATAGTTTTTCTTATTTCTCAACGAAGACATACATTGTGACCCCTCATTAGGGGTCACAATGTATGTTTTAATGGAAAAATAAGAAGAATTATCCCTAAATTATCCTTGTTACCCCTTCTTATCTGGAGTACTGGCTTACCTTCAGCTAGAGCTAGAACAGATTCTGTTGTTCCCATATTCCTAAGTGAGAATAATGCCCTGTATCTCTCAAACAGTGGTAACTCTTCATTCAACATTATCTTTCGAAGTTCTTGTAATTCATTTCCGCTTGTTGGTGGGGCAGGGTCTACTGATAAATAGGGGTTAGTAGAAAGGGACTCGAGCTCCTTGGAATTGTTCTGTATCCATTTTATCCTTGCCACTGCCAGCTCACATGTTTCAGCTACCTGGAATCACATCATAGAAATATTATAACCCTGGGCTTCATTGTCAGTTTCAGGAAGCTTTTTGAATTATCATATGATAACGCAAAAAAAGCTTCCAAAAACTGGCAATTAACTCCTGGGATGATGTTACACTGACAAATCTAAATCCGAGACATTTGAATTTATAGAATGACAAGTTGATGAAGATCACAAATTGATACTGGGGCAAAAGTGAATAAGCAACTTTCTTTTATACTTTTCAATGAATTATAGAGTTTTCTCGGTGAAATTGAAACTGAAAATCTCACTGTTTCAAACAGTGAAATTATCACTTTCAATTTCACTGTTTCAGAAAATAGGATTTTTGTGAAATTGCCTCAAGTTTTTAATTGATTAATTGGCTAAATATTATCTGGCTTGACAAAAATTACGCCACGCATGTTTGCACGTTATTACAACATTAATGAACGCCACGCATGTTTGCACGTTATTACAACATTAATGACGTCACTTAAAGCACCAACGTAACATTGATTCTGCATACGACGCCAGGCCGCCTAAGTCTCCTGTAGGCATTCTTTCTTGGCAAATTTTTTGAGATCTGTTTATCAAAATGATATTTGAAGCTACTTTTCAGTTGCAAACCTTGTTTACAACCAATATCATACCCAATAAACATGCTGAAAGCATTGAATTTGATGCTAAACGGCTAGAAAAAAAGTTGTGTTTCTGTCGTGATGGCCGACACTCTTGAATAAACAGAATTTTGCGATTTTCAAGCATAAAAGAAACGGAAAATTTGACTTTTTCAGTGCAACATGAATTTTTATTTCGCTTATGAACACCAACTCGTGAAAAAAATGCTTTTGGTGTTCATTCGGTGAAATAAAAATCAATCTAAAGTCAAATATCCTCTAGTTAAATATAAATGGAACATTCTCTGAGATGGACCTTATCATTTTAGGCACAAGGTCATAGAATTGATGTCTGTGCTAAGACAGACAGGACTGACATAACTTTAAAGTAGAGTGTGAAATGTAGAACAGGCAAGACAGATTATACTGTGCAGATGCCCAGGCTATGAAGTATTCTTTTATATTAGACCCCCATGTGTAGGTTTTTGTTTGCTTCTGGTCTATTATTGCATATTCTGTCATAGCTTTTCCTTATGTAGCAATGTAGAACTTGTATCATACATTCGTTTGTGGAAGCACAAGTCTCATACAGCTTATCTTTGTATTTTTTTCCTTCGATGTAAAACAAATTTAGTCTATATTACACTTTTCACATGTCAAAGTTTAACCAGGTAAGCCCTTTCAGCTCAACAGACAAAAATAAACAGTCAAAGCAGAGTCTACACTATTAGCTAGTATTATAAGTGATTTTTTTGTCAAACACTTCTTTCATAAATAATAGACTTGTACAAACTTAATGACAGAATAGTGATTTTCCTGTATTTAACAATGCCATAATAATTCAAAGTTTTGAGACAGACAGGTCTGAGCAAACAGTTCAAATTCAAATCAGACTTAAAAAGAAGTCTGATCAGAGTGTACACTGTTTGTCATTCCATCTGCATCTTTTAGACATACAACTGCATCTTATAACCAAACAGAGCTCTAGATAAGATGGGTATTTGATGATAATTCAGGGATATTTTTCTTATTTCTCATTTAAACCATACATTGTGACCCCTCATCTGAACCGTCTCGACGAGACGGTTCAGATGAGGGGTCACAATGTATGTTTTTATGCAGAATTAACAAAAATTATCCCTAATTATCACCAAATACTCCATCTTATCTAGAGCTCGACCAAACTGTTCCAGTTTAGGAGAAATACAGTAATTACATTGTGTATAATACGTGTCTCAAGTTTTAGAATTTTTAGGGTAGAGATCAGGGCCCGGTTGTTCAAAGCATCGTTAGCCTAATGAGCTCGTTAAAAGGTCGATTCTTAAGCATTTTACGACTTCATGGCTAAATACACTGATATTTTTTTGTTGAAAATATGTGAGAAGCTTTTGCAATGCAAAAGCTTCTCACATTTTTACAACAAAAAATTTTGGCATATTTATGATATTGCCGTTTGAAATTTTAACGTCATGTTAACTAACGATGTCGTTCGATTTGAACAACCGGGCCCAGACAGTTAAGTCCATACCTCTATCACAGGGTCTTTAGAGTGTTGTTCTAAAACTGGCAAAGCTTCAGGATCTCCAATGGCTCCAAGGGCCTCACCTGAAATATACTGACAACTTGAACATAACTTATCAATGCCTCTCTGACACCCAATAAGCCATGGAGTGCTACGTCTTACCTGTTAGATCATTGTCACAAACACAGAGCTCAGGGTTCTGATTATGATTTTGAAGAAAAAGTAGGAGTCCTACAATGGAATTTTGAAGCTTTCTCTGAAAAACAGGAGTCTCCAGCTCAAAAGTAGAATTAAAGGACTTCAAATATAGAGTTAAGGAGAAGCATGGAGCTAAACTTGAAAACTTGACCAAGTTTACACCACTGCCGCAGCCAGGAAAGTAATACCTCTGTCTCACTTCTGGTAGTTGCAGGGGAGACAATGAATTTGGTTGGTTGTTTTGGGTTTAACAGTCCTTTGAGAGAGTATTTCAGTCTATATCATCCTCCACAGAGAGGGAGAAAGAAAGAGAAATGATAGAAGAGAGACAAAATTTCCAAATTTTCCCCCACCCGCACCCACAGCAAGCCCTTGCCCTGCTTTTATCCAAATAAGAAGGACACCCCGGCACTGGAAGTTATAACCAGCACCATCCCCCATCCACCATCCACGGGAGACAATGAAATTGGTCTTGGCAAACAGTGTACCTGATTTCTGATTGCTTGTCTTGTTTTGCATTGTGTGCCGTATTTATTGTTTTCCTTTCTCATTTGGTGTTTGGGGCAGGATGAGGAATTCAATTGTATCAGTTTCCAGAGCTCTAGATAAGAGGGAGTATTTGGTGATAATTAGGGATAATTTCTGTTAAGATTGCATAAAACCATATGTTGTGACCCCTCACCTGAACCGTCTCGACAAGACAGTTCAGATGAGGGGTCACAACATATGGTTTCAATGAGAAATAACAAAAATTATCCCTCAATTATCATCAAATACTTCCTCTTATCTAGAGCTCTGAGTTTCTGATCATTCCCTTTTCATCAACTTTACACTATAGGAATTTATAAGGAAACTATAAATGAGCCGCAATAAGACAAAAACAACAAAGTGGTATGTGCACCCAGCAAAGACATAGATCAGACTGGGAGGACGCATCCACTCAGTCTGAGCAGAGTCTTCGCTAAGCACTTAAAGGATAGCTAAAGCTCTAAGCTAGCTTCATGCGGACAGCAAAGACTCTGATCAGACTGTGCGGTTGCCCAAGCTGATTTGAGTCTTCACTGGGCACACATGCCACTTTGTTGGTTTTGTCATGTTGTGGCTCACAGAATTAAACTGAAATTAGAGTTTGCAGTTTTCACGCCATTAGTGAGTTAGAATCAACTACAGATTTTTGCTGTTGCCATTCTGACCAGATAGTATAAACTGTAACACTTTTCCAATATAAATGTCCAACAAAAAAAACAAAAAACAAAAAAAAAACGGAAAAGTGTGACATTTTGGTACAAAACTAGATTAAACTATACACCTTTCCTATAAATCAATAAAGTCGCGCACAAGCTATCTACCCAAGTATACTGTGACATCATCTATAGGGGCCTCCAACATAATTCAGTACAACTGCAAGCATACATACAGCAAACGTTTTGTAATTATGAAATGCAAAAAAGGTATAGTTAATACACTGAAAGGCCAAAATAAGTATAATTGCCCTGTTGTTATGGGACATTTTTATTTATTTATTTAATTATTTTTTTATTTATTTTAATATCATATTAAGAATCCTGACAAGTCGCTCATGATTTTCATGACCCCTTTCATTGGCGCCATCTTTTAACACCCTGGCAATACATTTGGTTACATTTCGTATTAATAAGTTTCGTAACTCTGTAAAGTTATTTTTCCTTTTTTCCGACAGGTTGTTCTTAAAACGTGTCTAGGTAATACACAATAATAGGTGTTTGTGTTTTGCGACAATGCGCACACGTCGGTGATTACACAAACAAATCCCAAGTCAGTACACTTTGTTGTCATTGATAGCATGTGTCTGCTTTATAATCAGTTAATTGTTTGTTTGTATTTTGTAATTACGGTCTGAACATCTTTCGCGATTTTTTTTTCTTTTCCATATGTTTTGGAAGCTTTATTGGTGATACATGCTCTTTTTATTACGGTAATTTAAGCCCGAAGTTTTGGTCGGAAATCTTTCAAGGTTGGCAAAATGCCAGCAAATATGAGTATTTTCCATGCCGGCGGTATTTACCGGTAAATACCGGCAAATACTGGAAAATACCGGCAAATACTGGTTGACTGAAATAACCAGCCTGGAATTTATACAATAACCCACACTCAAAATCCATAGGGGTATTTCAATTATACTGGTCAACTGATTTAATATTTATACTGAAGTTAAACAATTGTATCAACTTATTTATCTAATAGTTTATCAAGTCAGTGAAATTTTGAACTTTGTTTTAGGGGAAAAATAGCCTATTTCATAACTGGACATTTCTCTCTGTGGGCATGGAGTCGTGGAGCTTTGGCACTAACTACTGTTTTGCAGTCAGTACATCTGGCACTGGTCTTGTTGTCTTGGTCAACAACAGCATAGGATCTTTTGGCTTCATGGTGAATAGTAGTTTGGTAATGATGTGTGATGGTTCAGCTTTAGGACTGATTATGACTGATTATGACAAATTATTATCTGACTTCTATAAATATGATAAATGTATTCAAGAGTTGCAGCCATACTATAGGTCAAGCCACACCTATAACACTCTATTTACTTCACCTAAATGTCTAACTTTTGTATAAAACAGATAACCATTTTGACAACTTATTGTTTCCATCCTTGCCCCAAGCAATACTCTGCTTAAATAAACACTGTCTTGAAATTTGTTGTTTTAATTATTTGGACATTGTCTTGCAAATTGGGGATCACAGGTGACTAGCCAGGCGCACAGGTGAATTCAGTACCTGTATTTGTATTTTTATGCTGTTAAAAAATAATAATAAAGTGGAATCAAGATACTATTCATACTTGTGAATTTGTCCAAAACTTTGTCTTAAATCCATGTTTTGGCTATTTCAACCTGCTTAATTTGTGAAACATTTTATTCTTTATGATGATAAACATATATTTAATATAAAAATGAACTAAAACATAAAGTTATTTAGTTTGAATATATATTAAGTTAACTTGGTTTTGGTTTTAGCAAGATTTAAAGGTGAAAAAGTTCAATCGACCAGTATTTGCCAGTATTTTCCACTTTGGGAGTATTTTCCAGACCAGTAAATACCGGTAAATTCCACTGGTAAATACTGGGGGTGGAATTTACCGCCCAACCTTGAAATCTTTAATTTCATGTCAAATTCCTATAGACTATAAGTTGTAAAGCTTCCCGTACAAAAATTCTGACATGATTACAGCAGGAGTCCTGCTGGACATTGACAGGAATTTCATTTTCAGGCTGTATTATAACAGTATGTGGAAAATGATAAAAAGTCCACTCAAGATTCCAGCAGGAAAATTTGAAAAAATCATGCCAGGAATCCTAGCAGGAAAACAGAGCTGAAAATTTTGCAAAATTAATTGAATCTACCCGTACGAAAATTCTGACATGATTACAGCAGGAGTCCTGCTGGACATTGACAGGAATTTCATTTTCAGACTGAATTATAACAGTATGTGGAAAATGATAAAAAGTCCACTCAAGATTTGAAAAAATCATGCCAGGAATCGGGGTACCTAAATACCAGAAAGATCCGGAAAGACGCAAAAAGACCCGGAAAGACGCAAAAAGACCCGGAAAGACGCAAAAAGACCCGGAAAGACGCAAAAAGACCCGGAAAGACGCAAAAGGACGGCAAAAAGACCCCCCGAAATATATTGTACTATGTTTTAGTTTTCAAAAAATGGCTTACCAATGTGGTACTCCATAATGCAAGCTGGAGGGCCCCCCCAAACCTTGTGCTTAATTGATTTTTACCAATACATGCCTATGTAAGCAGCAAAAAGACCACCCAATTTGTATTAAGATTTGAAAAAAAGGTATGGAGTAATATTTAAACCTTTTGCAATATTTTATTTTTACATACTATATAAAAAGACGCTCAGATCAGCGGCAAAATGGTCCAAAGGAGACAGCGAAAAGACGCAGAGTGATGACAAATGACAAAAATAAATAAAAAAAAAAAAACTTTCATGACAGGAAAAAGACCAACCAAAATAATTCTCTTGAACTGTAAAAAAATATACATGTATGAATTTCTTTCATTTTCGTTTCTAGTGTTGGAAGTAAAAAGTATGCAAAGACCAGGAACTGAAACAATCAAAATCCAAATCCAGCCCTCATAGTTGGAAACAACTAAGATTACAAATAATCAAGATACAGAGAACATATGGCCAACCGAGTGAGCAGCTTGTTCCCAAAAGGTGGCCACTCAGCAACCCAAACCGAACCAAAAATAATAATAACATACATAAGGTAAAACATCACAGAAACTCTGACACCAAAAACAGGCAACAAAGAACCCAAACAGAACTACCGCCTTGGAACGGTCAGTAATGAATTACTGGGGGGCTTAAATCGATTTTACAGGCCCAACCTCACCCTCAGTTTCTGAAGTGGTACAAAACATTTAGTTGGTTGTTCGGTTCGCATGATAACCCTCTAACTCGTCAATGAATCATCACGGTAAACACATAAATCAAATTTCAACACCATGAAGAAGCAAAGACGAGGACTCAACAGATACAACGGGTTGGACACTACAGAACAAATGCTCAGAGCGAGGACAAAAAGTCCATTGGAGACGGCAAAAAGGCACAGAGACTTAGCAAAAAGACCGATAAAGTCAGCAAAGAGAGCGACTAAAATAGTTTAAAATTCAGAAAAAAATATATGAATATTTTTTTTTTTTTTTTTTTTTCTTAATATTTTCCAAAATCTTTCATTTCTTTATATATTAGATACTACCAAGAAGGTGCAGAGCGACAGCAAAAAGTCTAATAGAGGTAGCAAAAAGACGCAGAGAGACGGCAAAAAGACGCAGAGAAATAGCAAAAAGACGCAGAGAGACGGCAAAAAGACGCAGAGACAGCAAAAAGATGCAGAGAGACGGCGAAGAGACGCAGAGAGCCGCAAAAACCGTAGAGAGACGGCATAAAGACGCAGAGAAACAGCAAAAAGACGCAGAAAGCGGCAAAAAGACGCAGAGAGACGGCATAAAGACGCAGAGAAATAGCAAAAAGACGCAGAGAGACGACAAAAAGATGCAGAGGGACGGCATAAAGACGCAGAGAAACAGCAAAAAGACACAGAGAGACGGCATAAAGACGCAGAGAAACAGCAAAAAGACGCGGAGAGACGGCATAAAGATGCAGAGAAACAGCAAAAAGACGCAGAGAGCGACAAAAAGACGCAGAGGGACGGCATAAAGACGCAGAGAAACAGCAAAAAGACGCAGAGAGACGGCAAAAAGACGCAGAAATGGCAAAAAGACGCAGAGAGATGGCAAAAAGACGCAGAGAGACGGCAAAAGATGGCAAAAAAGACCTATAATGGCAGCAAAAAGACCAACCAAAATAATTAAAAGTTCAGAATCAGTATTATCTAATAACAATTTCATGCTCTAGTATTACATTCTTCAGGAAAAGGACGAGAAGCGAAGACAAACTGTGCAAAAGAGTCAGCAAAGAGCAAAAAGTGAGTGAGTGAAATGGGTTTTACGGCACAGCAACACAAAAATGCTATTTCGCGCCGAGAAGGCTATAAAAGAGAAACGGCAAAAAGACCTATAAAGTCAGCAAAAAGACCAACACATGCATAAACCACGACACGAGAAAACCAGCAAAGTGGTTATGCGGCCAGCGCAGACTCATATCAGCCTGGGTATCGCTAAGCACTTAAAGGGTAGCCAAGGGTCTAAGCTACCTCCATGCGGACAGGGAAGACTCTGATCAGACTGGGCCGATGCCCAGGCTGATCTGAATCTACGCTGGGCGCACAACCACTTTGTTGGTTTTGTTGTGTCGCGGCTCATATGTGATATGTTGCATGTTTGTTCACAAATGCACATTATTGTTATTATTATTTTTTATTATTATTATTATTAGTATTATTATTATTATTATTATTATCATCGAATGGCGTGTGCCAAGACAAGCACATATTATGTCCGAAACCATTTTGATAGATGGATGTCTTTTGCGTTGAAACAATTTTTTCACAACTGTATTTCAGTCATTCTAAGATGTTGAGGAAGTTATAATAAAATACTCAGTGCAGATGAACCCCGTTCTTGTCAGGCATGAATACATATTTTCAGGATTCGAATATTATTTTTCATTTTATAATTTTTATTAACATAATATATTTGCCGCGCCCACCTACAACATGCATTAAAATATAAGCCCAGTGCGCATATACAGATAAGCACACGGCTGTCACTGGTCTGGTTCTGCGCACGCACTTTCTTTTTCATGTGACTTCTCGCGGATAATTATTTTAATTTTATTTATTTTTATTTTTTTATTTCCATTATTTATTTATTTATGTGTTTTTGGTCTTTTTTTCATGTCTCAAAAGTGTTTTCTTAAAGTAAAACAATTAAAGCGTTTAAACGCTTAAGGCTGTAATAATTGCATTAAAGGCACCTTCTTCGCAGAAACAACATCACACCTTTGAGTAATCGATCACGCCAAACATAATCGATATAATCACACCTAATCTAATCGATACGTGGGTCGATAATTCAGTCAGAGTTTTTCTGGTCTGTATATCAAAAAAAAGTTTACTAAACACCAGATAATGCAGACCGTGATCAAAATGATTTGAATACATAGATATTTTTCCTGTTTTAATGGCCAAACCTGTCCCAAAAACTGAGTACCAACTGGAAACTGCATATTCAGAACTCACAGAGATTTTATAAATGCAGGCCGACGTGACAGGGCGAGGAAGTATATGCTACTATCTTTCACCCGTTTAAGAAGATCATGAAATACTGAAACCGTTGCATATTGGTCTTTTTGCCTTTTTTGTTCCATTTTTGCTGTCTTTTGGCAACTAAACCTGGATATTTGTAAATAATGAAGCGAAACAAATAACTAATTCACATTAACTATTTTTATATTTTAACAGAATTTGGTTCACATAGAGCTTAAAGGAACATACCCCATATTTGTCTACAATGGGAGTAGGCAACCGTCACTGCCTCCAGCCTTTCCCTCCCCCTTTCTTTCTTGTGGTGGGGGTGGGGTGTTAACGATTTATTTTGTGATTTGCTTTCAGTTTCTGACATATAAAACTAGAGTGACTGCCACTGGTAAAGGGTTCATTTTGGCAACACCAACCGCTGGAAAGAACCAAACCAGATGAAGAGAAGGCGGTCTGAGACATCAAGGACTCCACGAGCGCGAAAAGCAACTCACTAAAGTAAACAGTAGGCTATTTGAACCACTGTACAGCGGAAAATAGTAGGGGATTATTCTTACCAGGCACAATACGTCGAAATGACATCAAATCGCCGTCAATGCGACGTCATCACATTGCATCGACGTCAATACGACGTTATTTTGACGTCATTTGCCTGCTGGGATTTGATGATCATTTTCTCTATATGTTGTGCTGATTCTGCTTCTTTTGATTACCCACAAAATATGTTGTGGGTCAATATGGAAAATCATCCTTAAATCATCTCTTTTAGTCAAAATATTAGTTTGACAGTTCGACAATCTCCAAGCAGGCATACATTGTTGACACAATATTGAATCAACGTTAGAACGTTGAATCAATGTTGATTCAATGTTGTGTCTACGATGTGTATAACATTGATTCAACGTTGATTCAATTTTGTGTCAATGATGTATGCCCGCTGGAAACTGCTTGTAATACGTTTTAAATGTTTGAATGCGGCAATTCGGAGATTCAAGGACGTTATCTTAAATATCTTAATTTACACTTGGCAGAAAAAATGAGCCTTATATTCGAATATTCGCAATAATGTCAAGCTATTTATGAAGGCAAACCTAAGGAAACATTGCAGACCCTGATCAGGCGCCGCATAGCGCAATTTCTTATTTAGGTCTACACTCTGCGCCTTTACTGAACACTTTTATAACCTTTACATGTTTATCTTTTCTAAGTCTTTTTTAGTCTTATTGCTTCATTTTTTCGGTCTTTTTGATAAGTAAATTTGAATAGTCTTCATTTGTAAATAATAAAGTGAAGCAAATGATTAATACACATTACTATTTCTATATCTTAACAGAATTTGGTTGGTCTTTTTGTTGCTTTTAAGGATCTTTTTGCCGTCCGGCTATGTGCCTTTTTGCTGTTTTCAATGGACTTTTTGCCGTGTCTCTAGTCTTTTTTTGCAAGTGTTTCTCTACTGGATCTTATTGTCATTTTACTTCGTTGTTGAAAATACATGTAATATAAAAATGATATTGGATTTTTTTTTTAACTATTATTAACACTGTTTGCATATTTAAACAAAATTTAGCTGGTCTTTTTGCTGCATTGATTGGTCTTTTTGCCAACTCTTTTTGTCTTCAAGTTTGCTGCCGCAAAAAAAAATATTCTGTAAAAATATTTAGAGGGAAACTAATTAGTGGGAATCAGCGTGTATATATAAAATATATGATGATTTGCTTGATGATTTGTGTATGTCTTAGCAAAATTTAACAGACTTGTATTCAAAGTAAAAATATATGAAAAAAAAATCAGTTTAAAATAAGGTGAAATACGTCCTTTTTCTTGTATTTTTTGTTTGTAATTTATTTATTGATGATAAAAACCTAATCAACTATATGTTGGGGGTCTTTTTGCTACATTTTTGGGCCTTTTTGCCATCTTTTTGCGTCTTTCCGCGTCTTTTTGCGTCTTTCCGGGTCTTTTTGCGTCTTTCCGCGTCTTTTTGCGTCTTTCCGGGTCTTTCCGGTATTTAGGCACCCCCCCAGGAATCCTAGCAGGAAAACAGAGCTGAAAATTTTGCAAAATTAATTGAATCTACCCGTACGAAAATTCTGACATGATTACAGCAGGAGTCCTGCTGGACATTGACAGGAATTTCATTTTCAGACTGAATTATAACAGTATGTGGAAAATGATAAAAAGTCCACTCAAGATTTGAAAAAATCATGCCAGGAATCCTAGCAGGAAAACAGAGCTGAAAATTTTGCAAAATTAATTGAATCTACCCGTACGAAAATTCTGACATGATTACAGCAGGAGTCCTGCTGGACATTGACAGGAATTTCATTTTCAGGCCGAATTATAACAGTATGTGGAAAATGATAAAAAGTCCACTCAAGATTCCAGCAGGAAAATTTGAAAAATTCATGCCAGGAATCCTAGCAGGAAAACGGAGCTGAAAATTTTGCAAAATTTATTGAATCTAGCATAAAGATTTTGGCGGTACACTTCAACTACACAGTGAATCATAAGTGATAAATTCAAGTTGAAGACTTAGCCATGTTGTTTGTTTGTACTAAACATATTAAAAGGTTTTCTGTGTTATTTGAAGGATGAATTAATAACAGCTAGTATGAAGAGAATGTAAGTTTAATTATTTTTTGTACCATTAATGCATACATTTCTAAAGGCATATTTAAGTTTAGGGGTAAAATATTCAATTTATACACACTTTCATGTACCCCACCCACATCCCTGGACATAAAAATGAAAATGAGTTCAATATATGTGTGGTGGTAACAGAATTACTTTCTGTCATGAGATTGTGTTAAAGAGCAATGGCGGTACTGATCCATGTCTATAATATAATCATAATACCCAAGAAATTGACAAGATATGTGTTCTGTTGTGTTTTATAAAGCCACTGTGTATGTGAAAGTTTTAAATAGCACGTTGAAAGAGTATGTCAAGGTCTTTGTGTAATATGCAACACAACCAAATTCATGCCAACAATCCTGTCCATATTCCTGCCAGGAATTTCAAATTTTACTGTGAGAATACTGCTCATTTGAATATTCCTGGTGGGAATCCTGGCTGAATTCCTGCCTGAATTCCTGCTAATTTAATTATTTCACTTAATATTCCACACCGAGTCCTGCTGGAATCCTGTTGGGAATTTTATATTATAGTGAAAAGTTCATGTGGCATATCCATTTGGAAACTTTTTCATGTCCAGATTCCTGCCAAGAATCCTGTTACAATTACTGCAGGAAAACTGCTACTGTCCTGCTGGACAATTCCGTACATGTAATATTTTCCGACAAATAAAAAGCTAAATATAGTTGGAACACCATAGTTGTCTTAATCTTAAACGTTGAATATTAGTTTTTTTAAGTAGGGAAAAACCAGCATTTATTTGGTCACACAATGAAGGACAATAGACTATCCCACAGATGTCGTAACAGGTGTGACGATATAAGGTCACGGATATAAATAGATATGCAAATTACAAACTCGGTAGTTTGTGATCGAGTAAATGTTGGGGTATATAAGCAAATAAACCGCCCTTGGTGGGTGAGCATGCTTTTCCACTGACGGGGTTTGTTTGCAGGTCGGCCCACGTTACATTTGGTGGCAGCGGTGGGATAAGGTCAACTGCCAGACCGGAGTTGCCTTACCCATGTCATTCCCAGGCCAACCGCCAAGTCTCGGGACGAGACTTCTCGGAGGGGGAAGTAATGTGACGATATAAGGTCACGGATATAAATAGATATGCAAATTACAAACTCGGTAGTTTGTGATCGAGTAAATGTTGGGGTATATAAGCAAATAAACCGCCCTTGGTGGGTGAGCATGCTTTTCCACTGATGGGGTTTGTTTGCAGGTCGGCCCACGTTACACAGGCGTTGCAAGGGACGAAACTCGAACAGACTCTTAATTATAGGGTGTATACAGAGTATGCAATTTTTCACATCTGTAAAAAATACACATATGCGCGAATTTCATCATGTGAACTTGATTTAGCTCTAATATTGATCATAATCATTGAATAAGCTGCCTTCCAGCTACATTACCTGCTTCATGTCTCACCATTGGTTCCTGTGACTTCTCCTGTAAAATTTTTATCAATATTGGAATGGCATATTTATCCTGCATTTGCCCTAAGCAGTATGCCAGTTCATGCTTAAGTAAAGCTGAGGAATCATTGAAAGACTGCGCTATGATGTCAATCGCCTCATGCCCACCTAAGTTTTTTAAGGTAAACAATGCTCGAAAGCGTTCTTTCAAAGCCTGATTCTTATCATTTAGCACTTTCCCTATTTGAGATATATTATCTTCCATTTCTGGTTTGGATCTAAAATTTTCTTTTAGTTTATAACCTATAAATGTACAAACATGTAATGGATTTTCACAACCGGAAATAAATCAGCGGTCGCATCGATTAGTTTACTGGTACTTTGGGGTTAGCCTAAACACCAGAACACCGCGGGTCCTACTAAAGACAGAAAAGGACTTTTGCAACCGAAAAGGACCGACAAGAACTTTCGGGCACCGAAAAGGACTTTTTATATGCTATAGAACGTTTGAAAAAATATATATGGTAAAATATTTTATTTCTTAACATAATTTTCTAGAACGTGAAGTGAAAAATGCCCTTTTCGGTGCCCGAAATTTGGCATTTGACATGTCCTTTTCGGTACATGGCAGCTCCACTGACCAGAAGTGGAGTCCTTTTCGGTGCTGTAATATTTTTTGTGAAATGTTAGGATGAAGATACTACAATTCATAAAAGTATTATCCAAGCGCTGATATATATCATGATGATACTAAAATTATTTAAACATATGTTTTATATTGCATTTTATGGCAAATAAAAGTCCTTTTCGGTGCCCGAAAGTTCTTTTCGGTCCTTTACGGTGGGGTAAGTCCTTTTCTGTCTTTAGTAGGACCGGAACACCGCTGATTATTGGCCATTACTAAAACCTTGTACCGCAGCGCACCGCACCGCACCGGCTAAAACCTTGTACCGCACTTACGTAAATTTCCATACAGTGCCGAGTAAATTCCGAACTTTACCGCACTCACGTTATATGCTATGTCTATATACAGTTTTGTTCCTGTCTTTCTCTGTGACAGTTACCTTCACCCTCACCCTCCGCTGCGGTGCACACAATTAGTTGGTAGTTCGGTTCGTATGGAGGTCCCCTAACTCATCAGAGAGTCATCACGGTCAACAATTAAGATCAAGAAAAGACCGTGATGAAGCAAGGATGAGGACTCGACAGCCAAAACGTGTTGAGACACCCGGAGATCCCTGGGGCGTCAGCAACACCACTGGAGTACTGGAGCAAAAGAAGACCACCAGTTGAACCCCGGTGGGCCAAGAAACAGACAAACGTCCGGCCCCAACCAACTACTATATAGCTTTATGTAGGGGCTATCATAGAGTCTGAACCCCGACCCACCGGCGTGCAATTAAAGAGGACAGCAAAGTTGTCAACCGTGATTGGGTTAACCACTAAGCATGCAGACTGTCGCATTACATCTATGTGATAGCCAATGCGTTTAAATCGTATGATAATTTTCTTAAATTGATCGGGAAATTCTGTTTTCCCTTCGATTTTGCGTAATTTATATACTAAGTCACCATAAAATTCAGGTTCCGATAGGCCTTGTTGCAAAAGTGACCTTAACCCTATATTATAGCAAACTCTCTTAAACACT
Source organism: Ctena decussata (assembly GCA_963989385.1). Classification (NCBI taxonomy): domain Eukaryota; kingdom Metazoa; phylum Mollusca; class Bivalvia; order Lucinida; family Lucinidae; genus Ctena; species Ctena decussata. The sequence goes on along the minus strand of OZ022501.1, from coordinate 68,471,184 downwards.
TTGAAAATTGTCTCTGCATGCATGCTAATAAGGCAAATTTACGTTATACTGTCGAGGCTTTTTATCTTAAGAATTTAAACACGTATTTCTCTGGTGATTGCAACACAGACATACTTTTAAGAGTCACTTCTAACCCACGTAGGAAAATTTTTCAGGTAGATATATATGTATATGCGATTTGTTTAAATCTAGGAAATTATACGGATAGAGTTACCTTAAAACAAAAATATATATCGAAATTATATCTCAGCTTTATTTCTATTACTAAGACCTACCAAATCTAAACGCTAGGGACTACTATGCGATAGTTAACCTGAGAATTTATGACATAAGTGAAATATATAAAATCGATATTAAAATTCGTTTTGGGGCTGGGCAATTAAGGTTTCAGCATGATATAAATATGCATATACTTCCAGTACATTAACATGTTTAATTAAAAAAAATATTTACAAAATCAACATATACTAAGTAACATACCCTTTGCCTACAGTAGAGGCCGTAAAATTCGGTAGGGTTCGGAAATCTTCGGCGGTGCGGTACTCTATTTTACCCCAGTGCGGTGCGGTGCGGTGCGGTACAAGGTTTTGATTATTACACTCCCTAAAAGGGGTGTGTAAATTTACCGGAACGTACCGGAACGGACTGAATTACCGGAACGGACACCGGAACGGACCCGTTTTTCCCTATCTTCAGTTGATATTTGTAATATCTTTATTAAATACACACTTATTTCTTATTTATACGTATTCTGTATGCCGTCTAGTGCAAAATTAATTAGAGATATTAGTAAAAATACCGTCAAAATACTCTTTGAGCATTTTGCACCATGGGTAGGCCTCTTTATAATGGTCGTTACTAAAACACGGGACAACGGGACGGGACGACTGAATGAACTTACTAAAATACCAGACGAGCGGTCGGTGAAATCACACGGAACCCGTCTAAAATGGAGGACATGTATTTGATCACCGAAAAGATTTGGAAAGTAAACAATGGACAGCTTGGATAAACCGCCATCTATTGCTATTCCCCAATCTCTTCTGGAATGCATCAACCTTATAGAGAAAGAGGAATCCAAGTTTTCATGGAAATTATCCAGGAATTCTAAGGGCTTCTCACTTGTGGTTAGGGCTTTTACCGCCAAAAAATCAAAAAATGTCACGCCTTTGAAGGACGGTCATTCTACCTTTGGAGTGAGTCATCAGGATGCTACCGATGCCACTAAAATAAAGCCAAAGCGGAAAAAGAAATCCCCATCAGCCGTTGCAAGGGATCACGCCAGAAGACTGAAGTTTTGGAAACAGAAGGAATCTGCCAAGACTTGTCAACTGACCGCCCAGCAGCCTCAAGCAAAGAAGGATACCAGTCAGGAAGAGGATTTTGCCATTCCTACAGATCAGGACTATTCTTCTGTTGCTTGTAAAGTTCCTAATCATAGCTTGAGTGATTTGGGACCCAGTCAGAAAGGTCATATTGAACTGGTTGTTCACAGTCAAAGTGTACCTAATGAACTGGATTCAGTGTCACAGTCAGTGACATCCCATACCCCTAAAGTTGGTGTAGCAACTGAACGGTCAATTCTTGTGGAGTTGATAGAAGTATTGGACAGTGACGACGACGTCCCTCCAGAAAAGTGTGACATTTGTGCCAACTGTAAGCAGAGGCTTTCATTGGGTACTAAACTGTTTCGCTGTGCTCATTGTGAATTCACAGTGTATTGTAGCGAGAGGTGTCAGGCAAAAGACTCTGGGTTCCACCGTTTTGCTTGTTCAGTCGTTGCCCAACGAAATAGGAGGAAGTAACATTTGTATATAGACAGTGCCTTATAACTTAATATAGATGGTGTTTTATAACTTAGTGTGTTTGACAGTTTGAGTAACTGTTTAGTGTGTTTGACAGTTTTAGTATCAACTTTTATACAACACTTTACTGCGTAGTGTGAACGCAGGTGCTCCTTATACAGGAGGGAAATACGAACAAAAGAAGAAGAAGAAGAAGGTCGAAATGTAGACTCTTTCACAGCCTTACAATTAAAATTTAAGGAAGTCTGAATGGGTCTTCATTGTTTGCCATTCTTTCTGTATCTTTTCGATGTATTACTGCATAATGCACGTGGCATCATGAAATCAAACTATTCCAGTTTTATGATAATTACAGAAATATTTTAGGGTTTTATAAGACTTTTACTGCTCCTTTCGGGGAATGTACCATAAATTTCCTTCACATATGTATTGGGACACCTAAACCTATAACAGTTATCATCACAATGTCAACCAGTTTATTTTACCATCCGTGTTGAAAGCCTTCATTAGAGAATATGGTAAAATGTGCAGACCCTGATGAGAAAAAGTTCCTTAAGAATGTGTGCCTACCATTCTTGTTCTGTCCCAATGATCAGAGTCATTATGGTAATAAACAAGGTCAGTTTTATTAGGAGAGTGCATTACATACTGGGAAAGCCCTTTCTATATGCAAGCTATTTATAATTTACCCAGAAGACAGCAGTTCAAGGTGAAGCGACGCTGAAGCTGACCCAGTAACAAGTTTTCTGATAGTAAAACTTTGGTTCGGTACTGTCTCTATCTGCCTAACAGATATAGCAGTGGAACAGTCTAGGTCGAAATGTACTAAAACACGGGACAACGGGACGGGACGACTGAATAAACTTACTTAAATACCAGACGAGCGGTCGAAATGTACTAAAACACGGGACGGGACGGACATGACGTCGTGGCGTTAACGTTATAACGTTCCTAACCATGACGCTCTACCAATACTATCACTGACAAAATGACGCAAAAACAACTGACGATAGAAAGAGAGGTCGCCGCCGTGCGGCATGCAGTTTCTGTCACTACGTTACGTAATGACGTCAAACGTTCCGTTTGATAAAAACAAGATGGCGTCAACGTTAGCCGCTTCTGTGATCACTACATGGTCTGCTCACAAAATGCAAGGAGACTGAGCGCTGGGTGAAATTTAAAGGAAATAGAAAGTTCCGTGGAGAAACTGAAAAAAAGTATAGTTTTCCGTGCGGAAGACAACATTGTACGTGTGGGATAGCTGACAGTTTTTATCAGTTTATTGGACGGAGTTTGCAGCCATTGACTTGCTATAATTTCATTACAAATTTTCATGCAACAACAAAGCCTCGTGAAATTGAATCCAGAATCGTACAATTAGTATAGTCAGATCACTGGCTACACTTAGACCACGCACTTTATAGTTAACATGGTAGCAGCCATAGACAGTCGTTTTCATATCACCCACACATTATATACTAATCAGCAAAGTTATGCCAAATTTCAGTTTTATTAAAAATTATTAGACTGTTCCTAGCATTTGAACAACGCCAGGCAGCCGTATCAACCTTGATGCAATGCCGTCAGAATATTTTATCGACATTGATACGATAATTCAACGATCTGTTCTGTCAATAAGCCAAAAACAATGTGGCGTTTTATTTTCCTTGCTTTTCTTCCACTTTCTGTCGAAAGTTAAGTCGGTGACCTACTATTTTTATTGCTTTCATGTCAACTTCTGTCATTGGACCATACTGTCCTAGTTTTTGAAGAAAAAAATGTGTTTTGTTTTCTCAGAATGAAAGTTTTTATCCAAGAGGAGGAGCAAAAAAGGTGCGTTTTCCATAGAACGTCATTATAACGTCTGGTCGAAAAATTGGAAAATTGACGTCTTTGAAGGTCAGATTTCTTGAAAACGACATCGGCGACCCCTCTTTTTTATTACATTTTCGGATAGACTGACGGAAAATGTACAATATAAGGAAGTATGAATAAAATCATGTGTTTTGTCAATTACTCCCACCTCACCTTAATGAATTGGAACAAGACTTTCACCAGAGCCTGTGAGTGGAGCAGGCTCTTTTACGCTTTCAAGGCCGTCATTACCTCAATTACAGCAATTCTATGTCCGCCATCAGGCAGGGTTCTCACACAGTGTCCCAAATCAGAGCGCCAAAATATACCGGTACCGCTGTAACCGCGTGAGTGCTGCGAAGGGGGGCTGGGGTCATCATCGTCCACACACTTTAGAAAATGACACTGCTCAACATTCTGGTCAACAAAATTCGTTTGATAGTTAAATAACCAGTGCTCCTGAACAAAATCAAAAGAATATTTAGACAACAAGGACTGAAGGAAGTTCAGATTTGTCGCAAGGTTCTTGATATTCACTGACACTACGCTGACCTCCATCGGTTCCCCTCCCTCTGAGGTTCTGGAGCGAGCACATGCACCTCGTAGCCTTGCTTCACTCTTGTTTCCTCCTTTCACTGAGTCTGTGCTGGGCTTTCTACCCTTTCCTGCTCCAACCCCTGTTCCCTGGCACCCATCTCTGCTCTGTTCACATTTCCCCTCTTTGCCCCTCGCTCCCTTCTGCCCGTGCCTTTCACTGGGGTCTGTATGGACTGTTCTTTCTGTTTTGCCCTTGGCCGTCTGCCTCTCCAGGAAAAATGAACCGGTATAGTCTGGCAATCATACTCAGGTTATGTAATCAGGCCCCCCCTGCTCTACCCCTTGAACCCTCTCTTCAGGGATCGAAGAAACGGGGGGTATAGGCTGGCCCAACCCGTGCTGATCATATTTGCTCACATTAGACTGAGATGCCTGCTGGTGGGGCATCTGCTGCCATGTAGCATATCCCTGGCTTATACCGTTTTCTCTGCCATCATCCCATGGGTATACAGTCCAACCTGGGGAACCATCACTGGATGCGCTGAACTAATTGAACCACGTGCCAGCTTGATTGACAGTTGGCACAAATGTCGCCTGATGTAATTGACTGTAAGAATGTCCATGACGTGCGTACACATTTTGGCTTTCCAAATTGGACATACGCTGCTCCAACACCCTCATCTCCAGCGCTAGGACTCGCTGCTGTAACTCATAGAAGGCTGCTGTGTCAGTAGCATTCCTCATACAGCAATGTTTCCTACTCCTGGCTTCATGTCCAATGCACTGCTCACCAGCACTGTCACCTACCTGTCCTGTGGCAAAGGAATCAGAAAAGAGAGAAGAGCCTTTTTCCTGTGCATCAGGGACAGCCAACATCTTCAGCTTCAAGAGACGATTAGAGGACTCGAGTTCTTTCAGCTTGTTTTCCATTGAAACAATATATTATATAAGCCTTTGGGTAATCGTTCTGGTCAAGTTTATCACCCAGGGAAATCTCCCTATTAGTCAATTTCCTTTCTAAATCTTTTAATCTCTTCTCTTTACTTGCTAAGGCTTTTTCTTTATTTTTAACTATTTGTTCCTGTAATGAACCATCCGCCCCATCAGCAGCGGCCCCCAAGTCACCCACCACGGGTCCATCTTCTCTGCCCCTTTTCCCGAGACAGTGCCTTGCAGCAGAGATGGGAGCCTGCGTTAACATGGTCACATCCGTGCTGAAAGACCCTGCGATTGAAGTCGCAAGAGTTAAGGAGGCACCCCCAGAGACACAAGATACAGCCGACGATTTCCTTCTGGTACCCGTCATAGCCTCTCGCGACACAGCTGAAACCACCAGCCCAGCAGAGCTGCCAGCACCTCCCAGAGAAAACCTACGCTCCCCACCCACTCTAGGGTTCAACATATCGGGACCCACTCCAGTTAAAGGGCTAGAGGCGACATAAGGAATATCAGTAGCACCAGAACCCCTTGGGGCCATATTTATATTGCAAACACCCCCACCATCCCTACTACACATATTACTGTTGGGCACCAGCCCTCTGGTCACCGCCTCAGGACCATCCAATCGTATATCATGCCCCGGAGCCAGCCCTGGGCAGTGGGGTACGACTTAACCCACCAAGTTTAGGGGCCTCACTAATCCCAGATTCCCCAATACCACCACCCCCCGACTCGAGAGCAGGACACCGGTCCCCAGTTATCGGGGAGTTGTTGGACCTACACTTAAACGCTAATCGAGCACTGCATGGGGTTGTTGATGATGATGAGCTTGGGTTTTAAAGGAAGAATTTTGCTCTTTTCGAGACAATGCATGGTTAAAAACTTTTAACACATCTTTTTATAGTTAGGATAAAAGTTAAACACCCAAGCAATTGCAGATATATGTCGAAATTACGTTTTTACATAAGGGTTTTCTATGGGGGAAAAAGGGTAACGGGTCGTTTCGGCCTTATTCCCGTTCGGCCCCGGGTCGTTTCGGCCTTATTCCCGTTCGGCCCGAGTCGTTTCGGCCTAGGTCGTTTCGGCCCGATTTCCGGGTTGGGTCGTTTCCGCCCAATTCTAGCGGGTCGTTTCGATGTATGTATCTGGACTGCATATCTATCTATCTATCTGCATATGTATGCATGTATGTATATGTATCTGGACTGCATATCTATCTATCTATCTATCTATCCGATGACAGGCGAGACACATCAATGCTACATAATTTGTTTTCCATTTAATCACTAATTTTCCTTTGATGCCTAATTATCTTTATCGGTTGCCAATTAGTAATGTTTGGAATTGTCTGTGTTTAACTTAGACCTGTACACAGGGCCCCCCGTAGCTTCTTACATCGCTACTTCTGGGCCCTGTAGCCATGCCTATAGTTCGGCTGCAAAAAAAAATCTCTATACCAGTCAGGGCTTCCACTAACTTATAAAATTTGGAAGTCCAGACTTCCATGGTGTCAGAATTGGACGTATTGAGAGAATTTTTTGGAAGTCCGAAGTTTTTAGGAATGACTTATGCATAGTTATTTTTATCTCCAACCCCCCCCCCCCCCCCCCCCCCCCCCCCCCCCCCCCCTCCTCCTCCTCCTTACACATCCCTCTCTCTCCCATACTGTAGTGACCTTGTTCTACGAAGGGAATCATGGGCATTTGCGCAGTCTAATCAGAGTCATTCCTGTTCGTTTGTGAACGATACGCAAGTCCTGAGCACTCTAAAACTGAAGACTCGCATAAGTTACAACGGTTGCACTGTCTGCTATTGCATAATATTCCCTTTCATTGCCGCCGAATGGGCTGCGTCGGAAATACGGTGACTTACGGAAGTATAATGACACGCTGCCACCGAAGAACTCTGTTGTCGCTAGGTCGATGTTCATTATTATTCATGTTAGTTGCGAACAAGAAAGACCGGTCTGACTGCCTAGTTGCGCTGGCTGATACGATTGTTAGTTATCGGTGTGTGTACTGAGGTACCTTTCGCCGTCTCACGGTTAAAATGACACTGCGTACGGCACGCGTATATACTCACAGCGGCCTCTTTGATCTTTACATCAAAGAGAAAACGTGTGTCTTGACCCATAAACGAGCAGGTAATTGCATATCGACGCTACCGTTAGTATTATACCGAATATATAATCCCGTAGACCCTGATCAAAACGCGCTATTTCTGTGCACACTGTACGGCATTATTTTCGCACTGGGTTGCATGACGATATGACGATACAACTAAGAAATCGGTGAAATGGACGTTTCAGTATTTGTATTTTAATAGTACTTGTAATTAAAACAATGTATATTACCAGAGCGTAGACCATAACAAGTCGGAAATAGCGACTATTAATATTAACAGTGTATCTTCGCTTTGAATCAACACTTTTTGCGGAAGACGTTCGTATCCCTAAAAAGTCCATTGAAGACAGTACAGATCATGACAAGACCTTCCGTTGTAAGGGCAAGCGTTAATATGAATGTTGTGTTCGTAAAAACTTCGGATAGAGTTTGTCAATACATGGTTCAGTATTCGTGTGTTATGGATACATTCATAAACTTTTGAAGTCGGCATACGCATTACACATACAGGTTAGTTACTTTCTCGCGATCGTAAAAATTTCATCCAAAAGCTCAGTCATCGTGATTTGATAAGTTGTTTTGCAGACGGCCGTAAGAGGTTGAATCTACGAGTGGGCGTTATTTTGATAATCGTTTTTGACAGGTAGGCGGTCCGACATGTGTGTTGCCTGGTTCAGTGCTCCATACGAACAATCTCGCTTGGCCCGTAGGCGGTCTTTTCGTCTGGCTGACACCTGCGATAATCCGATTAATTATGACACGTGCTAAATTTTTAAAGACAGTGGCGATATTTTATACGTCAGGACAAGATCAAACGGCCGTATGTGACAATTATCGGGCGTATGCCAGACGCCAGAGGTCCCATTTGTCGACGTACGGAAGCAAATCCTGGGCGTAATATACGGCCATACGCCCGTTAACGGAAGCCCTGACCAGTGGTCGACTTTGCACCATTTTTTCTCAAATAATACGAATAGCTGCCTACTTGCTCTTTGCTATGTAACTGAAGATAAATAAATCTTTCGCCCCAAGTCATAAGTAGCCTTCTAATATTCTGTGGTGGAGATATAATTGCTGTGAAACCTCGATTTAATATGACAAACGTCTCCTTTGCCGACGTCGGCCATGTCGCAGTATCTGATTCCTGCGTAAGCCGATGAATCAAACGCAACTCCTATCGAGCAAGGAACCAGCTGACGCATTTGCATATATGACGTAAGCTGATGAATATTCGGCTGTCTTACGGTGTTTTGGTCAGATTGAATTTGACCTCTGGACCGTTCTATTTTTTCGGTCAACTCGGCGGGTGAATATGAACTACATTCTGAAATATACCTTTTTCTCATTGTTTCTGCGCATGCGCGTACCGTTCAGGTAACGCTGGCTATTACTAAAACATTGTACCGCATAGTCTTATCATATATGACCAACAAGATTTGCGGTCATACACCCAGTAATCAGACATTTTTTAAACCCCCAGCGAAGAAAACCGAACATCACCGCGGATGGTATTTCTCCAGCTATCGCGTAACTGCCGTATTTTTAGAATCAAGTCTAGCATTACCGCTGAGAGATATCATATTAGGACACGAACTGAAAACATGAGAAAAGTGCTTTTCTTTTATATATCCATGGTTGATCTTGTTTCATTTTACTGAGCTGATAGAAAATTTTGGCACTTTTAACTGTTTTGTAGCTTTGATTTTAATTAATTAATGATTATAGTTTTGAAATTAATATTTCTTAACTGCCATAGAAACGTAAAATATTCATGCTACATAAGATAGCGGGGCATAGTTTAAAACATGGAATGGAATGGATGAGATAATCAACATTCCAATGGCTACAGTCCGGGGCTACAGTATGTCCCCAGAGTTTGGGTGTTACTGGTACTGAACGGAATTTATCGCCTTGAGGGCAAACCAACTAAATGCCATCCCAAATCCATGGAATGAAGTGGAGAACATTGTCCATTCCATTCCACTTCATAAAATAGCAGTTCAAAGTTTAAACTATACCGATTAATTAGACCTCATAAATAACTTAACAACTGACATTGGCTACAAAACTCTGAAGTGTATCAACACCTGTTAATCGGGTCGCAACGCGAAAAAGTGGCTTAACGTCATGGTATCAATGGTTTAATAATATTGTAGAGTCACCCAACCTGAGCAAACCACCACAAAATTATTACGAAAGAATGGAGGGTATGGTCACATAGTGTAACCCGTGCTAATCTGATTCTTCTAAGTTCTAACAAGACGAATATCTATTTTTCTCACAAGGCCCCTTATTGATAAACCTCGGTTTTGTCTGCAGTGTTGTACATAGCAGACGATTTTTATAATCTGCGCGTTGAGAATGCGCAGTAGCCCGCGCAGAAAATATTGTGTGTCAGATTTACTGGGTGCCTCACCTATAAGCGTAGCCATTAGCGTAGGTTTAGGGGAGGTAACTACCACACTATGTACCGCAACGCACTGGGGTAAAATAGAGTACCTCACCGCCAAAGATTTCCGAACCCTACCGAATTTTATGGACTCTGTCGAAGGCAAAGGGTATGTTACTTAGTATATGCTGATTCAGTATTTTTAGTATTTATTTTTATTAGAATTGTTAATGAATTGGAAGTATATGCATATTTATATTATGCTGAAACCTTAACTGCCCAACCTTTCAAAGGATTTTATTATCGGTTTTATCCATTTCAATAAATTCTCAAGACAACTATCACATGGTAGTCCCTGGCGTTTAGATTTGGTTGGTTTTACTGAAATATTTAAGATATACTGAGATATACTTTCAATTTATAGTTTTCTTATAAAGTAACTATATCCGTATAATTTCCTAGTTTTAAACAAATCTCATATACATATATATCTATCTGAAAAAAAATCTTACAGGTGTTGAAGGTGACTCTTAAAAGTATATCTGTGTTGCAATCACCAGAAAAAAGCATGTATAAATTCTTTGGATAATTTAAAGGCCATGACAATATGATGCAAATTTGCCATGTTATTATGCATGTATAGAAGATACTCAAGGTATTTAAATTGAGAGTTCATTGGCAGAAACTAGAAAGGTGATCCTGTGTATATATAAGGAATATTTACCGGTACTGAGATGAAGAAATATTTTGTCGCCATAAATTCGACATTAAGTAAATGTTTATAGAATGTTTCATTATTTACTATCACACAAAGAAAGACAGGAAAAAATTTGTTCATAGAAATAGCTTAACGTGAAGGTCGGAATTTTCTCGACACTGTAGGGAAATTTCCATAAGTGCGGTACAAGGTTTTAGCCTGTGCGGTGCAGTGCGGTACAAGGTTTTAGTAACAGCCGGTAACGCGTTATGTCCCAATAATTGGCGAGACTTTACACAGATGAGGCAACAGATTTTACGCCAATTAGACTTAGTTTATCCATTTTTTGTTTTCCAAAATTCAGATAAACACACAATCTTATGATCCGCCTAAAATACGCATTCTGCAATTACACAACCGCACTTATGCTATGTATTTTCTTTTGATCTTTAATAAAAAGGATGAATGGGTTGCAAAATAGCCATCAGAGGGAATCCCCCGACTGAAGGCCCCTTGCGCTTTGGTAAACAGGGTGCACTTCAAAACACATATAAGTAATATACTGTCATTCTTTTATGCTTCTGATTGACATTATCTGTTTAACTGATGCATGATTATCTAACACTCAGACCAAAACAGTATGCCAGACCGCAAAAAGAGGTAAAATCTCAAACAGCCACCATGTATAGCATATGATACACTCAACATTTCAAAATGTGTGAATAACTTCTAAAGTACAAGCCCTACAAATCTAATTTTGAGCTCTCTAGTAAGTGAATTTAGACAAAGAATCCAAATCTGGACATTTTATTTTATTTTTTTTGGGGGGGGGGGGGGGGGGGGGTTTACGGACGGGTCACAGAGAGTTAGGAACATGATAAGATATCATTGCAGGATCATCAATATTCTAAAGTTGAAAGGGTAGTAAACTGTGGAGCAAGCCAGGGTTATACAGTGGGATATATTCATGAATCATTCAAGTACAGTATTATAATAAAAATTATAATAATCATAAAGATAATGATACTTAAAAAAATCATTGAATAAATAAGAGCAAATAGAAATAATTAAAATCTTAAAAAGTTTCTTCAAGAGAAGAGAAAGTTGATTTCGTTTCACGGCTCACTGCAAAGACTCTAAAGACTTTAATTAGATTGTGATGCTTTGAAAAGTATTGATAGGCAGTGTGATTCTGAAAACAGTGAATTTATAATGGTTGACTTGTCTTAACAAGAGCTGACAACACCTTTAGGTTTGTTGACTTAAGATACAATTTGTGTATTTATCAAACTAAATATCACTATTTCAAATAATGAAATAAATAAAAAAAATGAAAAGGGATAAATGTGTTTAAATAGGACACATTTGCGATTACTCTTGAAACAGTGACCTGTAAATATATAGGTCACTGCTTGAAATAAAGGTAACGGTTAAAAAAAAATATTAAAAATGCGACAGACTCATTTAACCGCAGTTTTTTTTACCAGAAACTTGAAGTAAATTTGGCATTTTTCGTTATTACTAAAGTAAAAATTAATCAGAAAATCGGATTTTTTTCTTTCCCCAAATATTGAGATTTGAAAAAATGTACTTCAGATATGTGTTGATTTTGCATAATAAGAGGAGGACGTTGGGTCTATTTAGGTTACGAGAAAAAAAAGGAGAGCTTCAGTTTCAGCGGGATTAAATGTTACCAGCCAGGTTGCGCCCTACTGTGAAATTTTGTCGAGATCTGTGTTTAGACTTTCCGCTGCTATTATGGGACTATATACGATAATGAAAAGGCTAGTGTCATCTGCGAATAGTCGAATATTTGAGCCAATATCGGCAACAATGTCACTGATGTATTATAAAATGAATAAAGGTCCTAAAATGGATCCTTGTGGGACACCAGCTCTAATAAACTTCCATACGGGTGCAGCACTTGGAAGAACAACTCGTTGTTTTCTGTCAGAAAGATAACTCTTTAACCAGTTCAGAGCATCTCCTGTAACACCAGCTGCCTGAAGTTTACATAGAAGCCCAGAATGTCAGACGCGGAATATCAGTTGGACTCCTTTTTGATAGTAGTCAGTCTTTGAAACGACTGCCATATAAAAATTAAGAAATTACAGTATGTTTTCTCTGGCTTTCGTTTCCAGATCATTTCAGGGTCACTGATGAGGCTTGAATAGCAAACAGTAAACGATTTGAACCCATATGTTGGTCCATTTATTCTCACAACCGAAAAAACAACAACTAATACTTGGATGCAAATGGGACAAATTTTATTTATCCTGACAATATCAAAGTTTATTTTGATAATATAACGGTATATTTTGGTGTATTCCGGTATTTTCCGGTAATAAGGTATATTCCGGTAATTCTAGTAACCCTTTCGCGGTGTACCATGTTCTGAATAGAACGAATCAGATATCAGGTTCAAACTGACCAACTCCCGTTCATCTTCGCTGGTGTCCGTAATTTCCTGACATGCGCAGACCTCCTCAACATGGGAAAACGGTCAAGCGAGTAGACTGCGGCAATATTTTGGAATTTTAAAACATACTGGTTCAGTATGGTAGTAAAATATTGTTGGAAGGTTGCAGATAAATATTTTCTTTACAAGTACGCCAAATATTTTTGCCCAAAAGTCGGTATTTATGTTGTAAAACCGGAAAGTCGTTTTCCTCCGTGTAAAGGCACCTTGGCATCGTGACGTTAGTGTAGCTTTGTGAAGCGAAACGTTACGTCAGAGGATCGGGACTATGTTTAACTGACCTACGAGTTCGGACTTATGATTTGGGTACTTTGACCACTATCATTGTACTTAGTAATGTTTGTACTGTCACTGGTTCTTTAAATACATATTTTCAAAATGTTTAACTACCCTGTTTGCTTATTAATTCAGAGGTGTGAAAATTATTTCATTGTAAATAAGTTCTTGAAAGGCGGGATTTTAAAGAGAAAAGATTTCTTTAATTGCCAAAGACAAGAAGAGATCGGATTTTTATTGTCTGGAGAAATCCTCCCCAGCATCACAACCTTGGAAAAAATAGTATTACTAAATAATTAAGGCCGAAACAACTCACCCATAAAATCGGGCCAAAACGACCCACCTTTGAAATTGGGCCGAAATGACCCACCCAATTGGGCCGAAATGACCCACCTCGGAAATCGGGCCGAAACGACCTAGGATGAAACGACCCAGGCCGAAGGGGAATAAGGCTGAAACGACCTGGATGTTTTGGTTAAAGTTTTTTAAAGACCTATATCTCCTTAACCCATTGATGGATTCTTTTGATACTTGCACTGTAGTTAGATATTGGTCCAAAGTTTAACAGAGTACCACCCCCATCCCACTCAGTGACCTTGATGTCAAGGTCATGGACTTAGAAAATTGGGAGTTTTTTTGGACTGGATGTTTTTGTTTAAGTTTAATAAAGCCCAATATCTCCTTAACCCATGGATGGATTCCTTTGATACTTGCGCTGAAGTTAGATATTAGTCTAAAGTTTTTGAAGGTACTACCCCCACCCCACCCTCAGTGACCTTGATGTCAAGGTCATGGACTCAGAAAATTGTCTTTTTATTGATTGGATGTTTTGGTTAAAGTTTTTTAAAGACACATATCTCCTGAACCCATAGATGAATTCTTTTTATATTTGCACTGTAGTTAGAGCTACAGAATACTACCCCAACCCTGCTCAGTGGTCTTGATGTCAAGGTCAGGGACTTAGGAAATTTTGGTCATTATTAAAGTTTTGTAATTGCATACTGATTCATAATGCTTTGCAGAGATTTAGTTTATACTTGAACTGATGTTAGACACTTTTTTGAGTTTTTACAAAACACCTTATACTTACCCCACTGGATGACCTTTGAAGTCAAGGTCATCGTCTTAGAATTTTTTTACCTCATGCTCATGGACTTCGAAATTTTATTTCATTTTTTTATTTTAATTTTGTTTTAAAGGTAGGTTCCTGTACTTTGGAATGCACCATAATTTTGATGATCTTTCATCCAAGTTGTTGGAAAGCACTTATAAAAGGGAATGAATAAGTTTCACTAAAAAGTGTAAATCAAAAAAATATTAGAAAAGTTGTTTTGCAAGGGATTTCCTAACTCTGCTTCGCACACCAGTTAGCGCTATTTTTAGTTCGCGCCAAAAATAGATAACGCAGCTGAGGTCATGCTGCATTGCATTTTGGGATAGTTTTAACCTATCCACCATGCCAGGACCTCTAGGAGAACTCACGACAAGGGAAAATTGACCTTTGGAGAATGACATCAGAAATCGCGCACTTATAGACATAATAAACATAGTTATTTTTAGAACTGGAATTCCAACGAAAGAAAATAAACCAAAAGGGAAAACGACTATTTTCTTCAACATCTGACGAGTTTCTCAGTAGCAACAAATTCAGAAAAATAAGAGAATTCAATACTGCTCAGAAAAAGACGAAATTATTTTGTGGACATAATTGTTATCGCTGGTACAGGAACCTACCTTTAAGACATTTCTGAGATAGCTTTTGTCTATAAATGTGTTTTTATTTTGGACATGCTTGCCTGAAGTTTTATGCATAGCAGTCCACACCACCATAGGGGCTGTGTGATGGGCAAGCACCAATTCACTTCAGGCGAGCTATGCTGTCAGGCGACAGCTCTTGTTCTGTTCTTGCTGTAACAGACATTGGCCTCAGTTAAATGATTAAGTAAAACTGTAGTTGTATAGCTTTGTCAACAATTTCAGATTAAGAACATAAGCCTGGGGGTTGTGTTTGGGCCCCTATGAAGCAAATTATAAAATAATTAAGTGGGGGTGTGGGAACAGCAGCCCGCAAATGCATGCTTCATTGCAGTTCCTGCGGGACAACTGCACTTTACCGGTCACTGGTTTTCCGAAGGAAAATACACATGTTCAAGGTTGCTAAATCTATATACTGGGAGCCTGTGAGCGTTACTTAAAATCGAAAAATAAGCAAGGTTTCGCAAAATAAACCTCAGAATTGTGTAGATGAGGCATTTATATGGTTAAAACTAATTAAGGTTTTAAACCCTAAGTTTTAACTAAAAATACAAAAATCAGCTGTAAACAACAACGTGTTTCGAGATTTTTCGCTCTGGAAGTTTTTGGATCGAAGAGTGGGCGGAACTAGTTTTGTTGCATTTCATTGGTTGATACGTTAATTATTCAGGTGAACTTTGACCGCGCTGCAACTCAGCATCCTCAGCATCAACTTATAAACAAACACGTTTCAGCTGTTGAAAATGAATTTGATCGCAATGATCTACATAAAAGACAATGAATCTACTTTACTATCAGCTTATTTCAGTATAAGAAGGAATTATTTGAATGACTGAGAACCGCAGGTAAATGTTGTTTCAGCTGTTTTTCTCGTTTGTTTTTTGAAAACTGGTTAGAGGAACTGCAATGGAGCTTGCACACAACCGCTTTATTCTTTTATTATACGCTTCATGGGGGTTCAAACGTGGCCCCCAGACCCTGCTTCCATTTTTGAAATTGTTGACAAGCTATGCAACTACAATTTTACTCATCATTTAACTGAGGCCACTGTCTGTTGTGACAAGAACAGAAAAAAACAACATGGCAGACTTTCAGAAATGTAAACAAAAATAGACCACGCCCCCATAACAACAGCCGGTACATGCGTACTCTGTATCAAGAGAATGACCAGTTAAGTGCAGTCTGGCTGTTTCTCCAACCAGTTTTAAAAAAACAACAACAAGGAAAACAGTTAAAACAACATTTACCTGCGGTTCTTAGTCTTTCAAATAATTCCCTCTAAGTCTGAAATGAGCTATTAGTAGAGTAGATTCATTGTCTTTCATGTGGATTATTACAAACAGATGCATTTTCCACATTTTCAACAGCTAAATTGTGTTTGTTTACAAGTAGATGCTGAAGATGCTGAGTCATTGTTGCCGGGTGGTCAAAGTTCACCTGAATAATTTATGTGTCAACCAGTGAAAAGTGACCAAACTAGCTCCGCCCACTCTTCAATTCGAAAACTTCTGGAGCGAAGAATCTCGAAACTCCTTTTTGTTTACAGCTGATTGTTGTATTTTTAGTTTTAACCATAAAAATGCATGATCTTCACAATTTTGAGGTCTATTTTGAAAAATTTTGCTTATTTTTCAAATTTAAGTCACATTCACGCGCTCCCAGTATATAGACCTTAGGCCAAAAAAAAAATGTCTTGTTTCCGGAAACGTCACCCAAAAAAAAATAGGGTCGGTAGGTAGGAAATTTTTTTTTTTGAGAGAGAGAATTTTTTTAAACCTCCGAACAAATTTTCGCTTACCGAGCACAAAGCTGTGACTCTTAAACCCCTTTTCAAATGGGTGGAGTTCTTCTAAAACTGAATTCACTGAGCGCGAGTGCGCAATGCTTCTGATGACTGATTTTTTCGTCGAAACATGCTGGCATAATGCATTGCTCAATGTAAATCGCCAACTAAGACGCCATCTTGATGGAAGACACGATTGCAGTAATGGCCGCGGTATGGGCCGTTTTGCTTACTGGCTTACGCCGCGGGACTTGTATAAAAACCAGGACTACCGGCAAAACCAAAGGTTGCCGATTTTTACCGATAGCGAGGCGCCTTAAAAAATTTCGAGTCGGGTCCAAAAAAAGGGGTTGGTCAGGTTTCCGAAACAAGACATTTTTAGCTCACCTGAGCCAGCGGCTCCGGGGGAGCTTATAGGATGGTAAGGCTCCGGCGTCCGTCCGTCGTACGTCGTCCGTCGTCCGTCCACACTTTCAAACAACTTCTTCTCTAAAACCGCTTGGCCAATTGCAACCAAATTTCATATGTAGCCTCCTGGGACCTTAGGAACGAAAAGTTGTTCAAACCGTCCTGGTCACATGACCAACATGGCCGCCATACCCATATATGGTAAAAACCTGAAAAAATCTTCTTCTCCAGAACCAATAGGGCGATGGCCTTGAAACTTGGTATGTAGCATCGGGTACACGAGTACTACCAAGATTGTTCAAATTATGACCTTGGGTTGACCTTGACCTTTTTTACGGTATGGTCAAATTTGCTTCCTGATGCTTTTATATGGCAAAATGCTGCAACATAAGATATCTTGGAAACTGTTGAATATTTTGGCCTAAAAATTGGTACATACAGTCATCTTAATGACTACATGAAGATTTATGAGTTCAAGAGGTCAAGGTCATTCTTTGACCTTTGACCCAGAACTCTCATATTTTGACAATATCAAACAATCTCCTCAAAAACAACTAGGCCAATTGTAATTAAATTGCATATAGAGCCTCCAGGGGTTGAGGGAATGAAAATTTGTTCATTCGGTCCAGGTCACATGACCAACATGGCCACCACGCCCATATATGGTAAAAACCTTTAAAAATCTTCTTCTCCAGAACCAGTAGACCTATGGCCTTGAAACTCGGTATGTAGCATTGGGTACTCAAGTACTATCAAGATTGTTCAAATTATGACCCTGGGTTGACCTTGCCCTTTTTTACGGCAAGGTCAAATATCGGAAAATGCTAGCACATGAGATTTCATGGTAAGTTTTGAAGATTTTGGCCTAAAAATTGGTATATACAATCATCTTAATGAGTACATGAAGATATGTGAGTACAAGAGGTCAAGGTCATTCTTTGACCTTTGACCCAGAAATTTCAAATTTTGACAATTTCAAAGAATCTGCTCTAAAACCACTAAGCCAGTTGAAACCAAATTTCATATAGAGCCTCGAGGGGTTGAGGGAATGAAAAAATTTTCTAACGCTCCTGGACACATGACCAACATGGCCGCCATGCCCATATATGGTAAATACCTTTATAAATCTCCTTCTCCAGAACCAATTGACCTATGGCCTTGAGACTTTGTATGTAGCATTGGGTACTTGAGTACTATCAAGATTGTTCAAATTATGACCTTGTGTTGACCTTGACCTTTTACAGCAAGGTCAAATATGGGAAACTGGTAGAACATATGATTTCATGGAAAGTTTTGAAGATTTTGGCCTAAAAATTGGTATGTACAGTTGTCTTAATGAGTTCATGAAGAATTATGAGTACAAGAGGTCAAGGTCATTTTTTTACCTTTGATCCAGATCGCTCATATTTTGACATTTTCAGCCATTTCCTCAAAAGCCAAAGGGCCAATTGTGAACACATTTCATATAGAGCCTCCAGGGGTTGATTGAATGAAAAATTTGTTCAAACGGTCCAGGTCACATGACCAACTTGGCCGCCATTACCACTTATGGTTTAAATCTTTAATATTTTTCTTCTCCAGAACCAATCCACCTATGGCCTTGAAACTTGGTAAATAGCATGGAGTACTAGAGTACCACCAAGACTGTTCAAATGGTGACCTTGGGTTTACCTTGACCTTTTTAGCGGCATGGTCAAATATGGGAAAATGCTAGAACATAAGATTTCATGGAAAGTTTTGAAGATTTTGGCCTAAAAATGGTATATATGGTTGTCTTAATGAGTACATGAAGATTTATGAGTACAAGTGGTCATGGTCATTCTTTGACTTTTGACCCAAAACTCATATTTTGACAATTTCAGACATGATAAGTAAAAGCCAGCTTGCCAATTGTTCAGGTGAGCGATTCAGGGCCTCATGGCCCTCTTGTTAGCTCACCTGAGCCAGAGGCTCCGGGGGAGCTTATAGTATGGTCAGGCTCCGTCGTCCGTCGTCGTCCGTCCGTCCGTCCGTCAACATTTTCAAACGACTTCTCCTCTGAAACCACTGGGCCAATTGTAACCAAATTTCATATGTAGCCTCCTGGGACCTTAGGAACGAAAAGTTGTTCAAACGGTCCTGGTCACATGACCAACATAGCCGCCACGCCCATATATGGTAAAAACCTAAAAAAATCTTCTTCTCCAGAACCAATAGGCCGATGGCCTTGAAACTTGGTATGTAGCATCGGGTACATGAGTACTACCAAGATTGTTCAAATTATGACCTTGGGTTGACCTTGCCCTTTTTTACGGCAAGGTCAAATTTGCTTCCTTGTGCTTTTATATGGGAAAATGCTAGAACATAAGATATCTTGAAAACTGTTGAAGATTTTGGGCTAAAAATCGATATGTACAGTCATCTAAATGAGTACATGAAGATTTATGAGTACAAGAGGTCAAGGTCATTCTTTGACCTTTGACCCAGAACTCTCATATTTTGACAATTTCAAACAATCTTCTCAACAGCCACTGGGCCAATTGAAACCAAATTTCATATAGAGCCTCCAGGGGATGAGACAATGAAAATTTGTTCAAACGGTTCAGGTCACATGACCAACATGGCCGCCAATGCCAATATATGTGAAAAACCTTGAAAAATCTTCTTCTCCAGAACCAATTGACCGGTGGCCTTGAAACTTGGTATGTAGCATTGGGTACTCGAGTACTATCAAGATTGTTCAAATTATGACCTTGGGTTGACCTTGACCTTTTTACGGCAAGGTCAAATATAGGAAAATGCTAGAACTTAAGATATCAGGGAAAGTTTTGAAGATTAAGGTCTAAAAGTTGGTATATGCAGTCATCTTTAATGAGTACAATGAAGATTTCTGAGTTCAAGAGGTCAAGGTAATTCTTTGACCTTTGACCCTGAGCTCTCATATTTTGACAATTTCAAACAATCTTCTCAAAAACCACTCGGCCTATTGTAACCAAATTTCATATAGAGCCTCCAGGGGATGAGGGAATGAAAATTTGTTCAAATGGTTCAGGTCACATGACCAACATGGCCACCATGCCCATATATGGTAAAAACCTAAAAAAACTTCTTCTCCAGAACCAATTGACCGATGGCTTTGAAACTTGGTATGTAGCATTGGGTACTCCAGTACTATCAAGAGTGTTCAAAATGATGACCTTGGGGTGACCTTGGCCATTTTACAGCAAGGTCAAATATGGAAAAATGCTAGAACATAAGATTTCATGGAAAGTTTTGAAGATTTAGGCCTAAAAATTGGTAAATACAGTCATCTTAATGTGTACATCAAGATTTATGACTACAAGAGGTCAAGGTCGTTCTTTGACGTTTGACCCTGAATTCTCAGAATAGTTTGACAATTTCAAACTTCTCCTTAAAAGCCAATGCGGCAATTGTAACCAAATATTATATAGAGCCTTCAGGGGTCGAAGAAATGAAAATTTCTTCAAATGGTTTGGGTTACATGACCAACAGGGCCACTATGACCATATATGGTAAAAACCTTTCAAAATCTTTTTCTCCAGAACCAATTGATCAGTGGCCTTGAAACTTGGTATGTAGCATTGGGTACTCCAGTACTATCAAGATTGTTCAAATTATGACCTTGGTTGACCTTGACCTTTTTTACAGCAAGGTCAAATATGGGAAAATGCTTGAACATAAGATTTCATGGGAAGTTTTTGGCCTAAAAATTGGTATATACAGTCGTCTTAATGAGGTCATGAAGAATTATGAGTACAAGAGGTCAAGGTCATTCTTTGACCTTTGACCCAGATCTCTCATATTTTGACATTTTCAAACATTTCTCAAAAGGCAAAGGGCCAATTGTAATCACATTTCATATAGAGCCTCCAGGGGTTGATTGAACGAAAATTTGTTCAAACGGTCCAGGTCACATGACCAACATGGCCACCATACCCATTTATGGTATAAACCTTAAATATTTTTTCTTCTCCAGAACCAATACACCAATGGCCTTGAAACTTGGTAAGTAACATGGAGTACTAGAGTACTACCAAGACTGTTCAAATGATGACCTCGGTTTTTCCTTAACTTTTTTTTGCGGCATGGTCAAATATGGGAAAATGCTAGAACATAAGATTTCATGGAAAGTTTTTCCTAAAAAATGGTATATATGGTTGCCTTAATGAGTACATGAAGATTTATGAGTACAATAGGTCATTGTCATTCTTTGACTTTTGACCCAAGACTCATATTTTGACAATTAAAAAACATAAGAAAAAGCCACTTTGCCAATTGTTCAGGTGAGCGATTCAGGGCCTCATGGCCCTCTTGTTTTTTTGGCCGTAGCAACTTTGAGCAACTTTGAACATGGGTATTTCCTTTGGAAAACCAGTGACTGGCAAAGTGCAATTGTCCCGCCTTTTCATAAGTTGTTTGCTTCTCTTTTCAGATTGCCAGTGAACCGAGCTGATAAACTGTCGGACAAGGGCTATGTTGATTATGATGTAGGCAGTAAAATCGTGACAATTTCTTGGAACAAGACCAAGACTGCTTTTATGAAATCCAGAATATTTGAATGAAAATTGAAAAGGAATGTAACAGCAAAATCTCCTAAATGAGAGCTGACTGGGCAACACTAGTGGTGAATAGGGAGGGCTTTATTCTGTTATTTCTGAATTACATATTTTTCTCACTGATCGTTCTGAGTTGCCTCCTGTTTCTACTGTGTTTGGCACACTCGACGTCTCCGCCTTGGAACATAATGACGTCACTGACAATTCTTGCTTTCAGTTTTGTCATGGTTAACATGGTGTTAGCGGACTATGTTGTACAGACAATTCACACCAAAAGAGACTTCAAGAGCTTTTTATGACAGGCTCTGTAATTGAATTTTAGGATGTTTTAATTTAAAAAATAAGACAGAATACAAGCAAAAAGAAACATAGTTGTTTATAAATTGTCAAATAGTTGTTCGTAGTTTGTCTAATAGTTGCACACAGATTGTTGAATAGTTGTTCATAGATTGTCAAATATTTATTCATAGATTGTAAATGTAAATTGTGAATCTCATTCATTTTAATGCTGATATATTCATGTCAAACCGGTTAAAAGACAAACTTTTATACAAAGATTTCTGTGATATATACCATTAGCCATGTCTGAAACAGAACAGACAAGAAATATAGTGAGAAATCCAAGCATAGGGGTTATCCATTTAAACCCAGATGCTCCACATTCTGAGCCAATCCATGACGCACCTGTTACACCACTCAGCCCAAGTTCAAAATATACAAAATCAGTTTTAACTGACATATCAGATTCTGTATTCTCAGCAGTGGCATTATCAACGTGGGATAATATTCTTGGACCCAGGCTGCAACATGTGTGGAAATTCCCAAATTCCACAGCACCAAAATCAGATCTCCTTTCTCATGTTACCCGACAAGTTCTAAGCTGTGAAATTTGCCGTGACTTGTCGAACAGTTCCATAGATTATAAGTTTTACAATTTACCAGACAGAGGGGTGATTATTCCAGCTTTTATATTCTCAGCAAAGGGACCATGTGGACTTCAGGTACATGCGTTGTCACTTGTTTTATCCAGTTCGGAACTTCACTTCTACCTTGAAATTCATCCTGTTGTACAATGCTGTTTTCAAAGACTTGTTGGAAAGCTTAGAATTATTTTGGATAAGGTGAGTTTGTATAGTCCGTTCGCTCCCAAGTGCAAACGGGGTTTTGCTTATTTTCTCGAAAACGATGAAAGTTCCATCAAATGCTCCAATGTCCTAATGATTCCTATAACTATACATAACAGAATACGGAAAGTCCAAATTTTTGGATGCTTTTGTAAAATATTTTCCATTGACCTTAATGCAAAAACTGAGCAGTTTCACTAAAGGGCGTTGTATGCTTGTTAGAACAGCCAAAATATTGCGATAGGCAATGGCGTAAACTCGTTTTTTTACTACAGGTGTGGGCGTATATGAATGAAATAGTAAAATGTATTCACCTGTCCTCACGCGTAATGCATGGTATCACTGGTCAGGTGATACTATGTTGTAAATAAATATTGAACTATTATATTATTTTGCGAGTAAAAATTGTATGTTTTAAAATTTGATAATATATGGGTGAAACAAAAAAGTAGAAAAAAATGGATTTAGAATAAAATTTCAATTATGCAAATTTTGTTCTAGGGATAGCATACATTGGTCACATGCTCTAACACGTAAAACTAAACGGGAATTCCAACAGCCAACTTTTACTCCCTTGTAATTAAGAGGGGAAAATGACATATTTAAGGTCCTGTTTTGTATAGAAACTTTTTTATGCAAAACCTCGCATTTCTGCAAAATTATGATTTTGTTATACATGGGATGAAAATTAAGAATGAGCGATTCGAAAATCTTTTACCTCTTACCAATTTTGAGAAAATATTGGGGATAACGTTTGCATTTGGGGGCAAACGGACTATACCATAATGTGCTTTAATATTGGGACACCTAAAATAATTGGTTTTCCATTTGGAAAATTAATTATTTTTGGATGTCCAAATACTTGAAATTCATCCTGTTTTACAATGCTGTTTTTAGAGACTTGTTGGAAAGCTTAGAATTATTTTGGATAAGGTAAGCTTGTATCATAATGTGCTTAAGTTTTGGGACTCCTTAAAATACATGAATGTCCAAATGGATTTCATGGCTGTGTAGCAATATCAGTTTTATAGTTGTAAAGTGAAGTACTGATTGATTTTTTTACAGCAAATCAAATCTACATAGAGTAAACAGAGTTTGAAAAAAAGATGAAAATAACTGGTGCAAGTTAATATCACATATACAAGTAAAGTCAAGTTATAAATAAACTAATATTATTTGCAACTTGACTTGATTCAGTTTGGGCACTACTAGATTGTTAGTTTGCCACATTTAGAATGTCTGTTTAGTCCAAAACCAAAGAGAGCAATTTCCATATTATGATTGCAACCAGGTATAAATCTGAAAATAACTTTGCAAGTTAGATCTTGACTGTTTATGCATACCATATTAAACCTATTAAACGCCACAAGGGTATTGCATTTTATGAAAGGGGGTGTTATTTAGAGCCTAAAGGATAGTAAATCAGCCACTCCCAAAATACTTACAATAAACATGACTAATGTGAATAGATATACTGTCAGATGAAGTAATTCTACTATTTTCCCCCTTGCCTCTCCTCAAAAGAGGTCAGCTCTTAATGGATAGAATTTGCTCGTACAGAAGCAAATTATTTCCTTTGCATTCAAAGAACTGCATCTTCCAGAGAAGCAAACAGGAACTCATATTGTTCCCCTTCATAGAACCAATGGAAAACATGGAGGTTTGCAAGTCAGTATAACATTATTTCCGAAAAAGAGGCAGGGGGCGTTTATCAGAGAGGGACATTTATTAGGATTGATACAGTACATATGTAATATTTTGTCTATTCCAGAATGGTTTTCAGGTGTCTATGGATGTGTTCTCCACCTATTTATCTGACTGTTTAAAGTACCTCTCACTTATACATTCCAGCTCATTAGCTCATGGGATTATGGTGAGTATATAGCAATGTTTTTGGTTAGTCAATGTCCCCTTCTGCGGATTCAAGAAGGGCAGTTGTCAGTTACTGTGCACTGTGTATGTTCATTTAGTACTGGTTAACCATTTGGAGGTGTAAGTCTGCCCAAGAAAAGTGTGATTAGGTTTTAAAGACCGTCCAGACATGACCATAGCTGTTTACTGTGGACGTAAAGCATCAACATAACAACTATGCAGTGAAAGTATCAGGTTTGAACAAAGGTCTTAACTGACTCCAAATCAGCTGTTCCAGACCCCTATTATTGGCTGGGGCTCCAATTTTATCAGGAGAATTTTACAAAATTACATGTTGGGACCCCTTCTTTTCATAAAAAGTGTCAATGGCATGCCTGTTTTGAAAACCCTAGCAGGATGTTGCATTTTAATGAATGAGGGCATGATATAGAGCTTGAAAGGTAACAAAATGAGCCACCCACCATTTTGAACTGCTCAGATAACACTGAATGATCATTAACTGAGTAAGAATATGACTGTTCATGCTCAGCCTAGAGCTTCGATGGGGAGAAGTTTTGCAAAATTTTCAGGATTTCAGGTAGAAGTTTGGGCCAAAAGTCTGAATTTCCCTATGTGTTGTATACTTTAAACTGTTGCGATTTGTTACATGTCTGTTTCCTTCTCATCAGTTTTCAGACACTGCATTCCATCCTGACCATGTTTTAGAAAGAGATTTCCTCGGCAAGTGTATAGCTTCACATCTCATGACATTTGGACGATCTCTAGTAATTGGAGAAACTGCAGACAGAATAAATTTGGTAGGATTTTTACACCCAGCACATACGAAGTATGTCAGGGCGTGTATAGTATAGTTTTAGTTATTTTGTCCATTGTTATGCCCCCGCCATTTAAAATGGGGGGGCATATAGTATCACCCCTGTCCGTACGTACGTAGCGTAGCGTACGTACGAAAAATGGTTTCCGTTCAATATCTTTCGAACGTACGTACGTAGCGTATGTACGAAAAATGGTTTCCGTTCAATATCTTTCGAAAGCATTGGTGTATTGAATTCATATTTCATACACAGCTATATAATCATAAAATACAGGTCAAGTTTGATGTTGGGTAAAATCCGGCTATAATTGTGGGAGTTATGGCCCTTTTTCGACTTCTGTTTCTATAAAAAAATGGTTTCCGTTCAATATCTTTTGAAAGCATTGGTGTATTGAATTCATATTTTATACACAGGTATATAATCATAAAATACAGGTCAAGTTCGATGTTGGGCAAAATCCGTTAATTATTGTGGGAGTTATGGCCCTTTTTCGACTTTATTTTATATGAAAAAATGGTTTCCGTTCGATATCTTTTGAAAGCATTGGTGTATTGAATTCATATTTTATACACAGGTATATAATCATTAAATACAGGTCAAGTTCGATGTTGGGCAAAATCCGTCGATTATTGTGGGAGTTATGGCCCTTTTTCAACTTTATTTTTTATGAAGAAATGGTTTCCGTTCGATATCTTTTAAAAGCATTGGTGTATTGAATTCATATTTTATACACAGGTATATAATCATGAAATACAGGTCAAGTTCGATGTTGGGCAAAATCCGTCGATTATTGTGGGAGTTATGGCCCTTTTTAGACTTCATTTTGTATGAAAAACTGGTTTCTGTTCATTATCTTTTGAAAGCATTGGTATATTGAATTCATATTTTATACACAGGTATATAATCATAAAATACAGGTCAAGTTCAATGTTTGGTTAAATCTGTCAATTATTGTGGGCGTTATGGCCCTTTTTTGACTTCATTTCATACAATAATGGTGTCCGTTTGTTAGTTTTTGAAAAGTTACTTGTTTCCGGGCTATTTCTTTTGGAAAGTTGTATGGCATCCATTTCTGCGATAAGATACAGAATATCATCACATATCCCCATCCCCCCCATGTACTTCTCAAGAAGCACAATACATCTGCCCAAGGAAAACAATAAAACATGTACCACAGAAGTTTGCCTTTGTGAACCTAGTTATGCTACAAGTGCCTTTACCTTAAACAAGGCGCCATCTTACTTAGGGCACTAGGCGGGGGCATCCGTGTCGTATGGACACATTTCTAGTTTTGTTCAACTTCTATGGCACGGTATTGTGTTTAACCTTTTAGATTGCTATCTATTTTCCATTACGTCTTAACCCCAGAGGGGGACACAAACAGTGTACTTGCATACTCTCAGGTGCTGCTGGATGAAAGCCTACATATATCCATGTAGCTGTAGTAGGGATCTTCAACCTGCACAGGGGATGACTCTCCCTGCACAGGGGACCTCCAGTTAATGTCTTGATCAGAAGGACAGTACACTTCTTAACATCATCCCTGCAAATGATGCTAGAAAAACGCATTCGGACATAGAAAGACTTTGCCCCGGGTGGAGATCGAACCCACAACCTCTGGCTTCAGAGTCGGGTTGCTCGTATCACTGTAACCATATGTCAGATTCTGTTAATAGGCGATGGTGCTGGTCGGGGTAATTCCATGGTGTCCTCTCACTTGTACTGGTTGCAAAATTATGGTTTAGTTAGCAAGCAGTGTAGATCAGACATGGAACTGTCTGGTCAGGATCTCTTCTGTTACCCATTTTGCCAGTATTGTTTATGCATTTCTGGAGAGTAATATTGACCTATTCAAATGTACTGTATTTGTTTTGCTATAATGTAGCAGTCTTTCAAATTCAAACACATATATTCATTGCAGTGATATTTATTAAGTATTGAATCAATTTTTGGAAGCAGCAGAGCTGCAAACAGTTAAAGGAGTGGCTTGTTACTTTTCCCGGCAATTGCCAAGGTCAAAATTACAGTCACATCAGACATTACAAAAGTAATGTCATTTAGACATCCTTTACAACGGAATGCTGTAAGGTGCTATATGACTAATGTAACATTGTGTGTAATCTATGCAGTCGATGGTTTGGATAAAAGCATGTAAAGTAAAATTTATCAGCCTTAATGAAAAACGCAGAAAACCGTACCTGATATGCAAGAATAAAAGATTTCTGTCTTTGTGCATAGGTGCTGTATACGCTATCATTGTTCAACAGCCAGTCAGAGAGAAGGTGCTCCCTGCCAGTGTGTGTGAAGACCCCTCAACCATACCATCATGACTTCTGTCTTCAAGGTCTCATCATCAAGGTAGGGCAGCATATAATGCTCAAGATAAAAAGGCAGTTCTAATGAGGGGTCACTACATATGTTTTTATTAAAACATAAGAAAACTTATGACAGAATTATCCTTAAAAAACTTCACCTTATCTGGTATAGTTCATATCAGTATGCACATCTGGAATACCATATCTTTCAGTTGAGGTGAACTCTCTGTATTTGTAGTATTTTGAGACTTTGAGATTGTTTAGTTCATTTTGAGACATACTGGCTTCTAAGACTAGTTGTCATTTTGTCATATCGGGTTCCTAGTCATTTTAGTCATATAGGGTTCAAAGACATTTTTAATAAGCTGGTGGTAGAGGGTGTGGCCAGTTACTGTTCATGTACAGACTCGCTCAAGCTGACTTTACAATGCCTGCTTTGCAAAGGCGCGCTAAAAATAGCAGACAAGCTTTTAGCATGCCTTTGCGAAGCAGGCATCATAGAGCACGTATGGATCAGCATTTGCTTTGTGTCCTTATCTGTGAGCAGTTTAACTTCTGTAAACCAATTTCGTTTATGTATTTCTCATAATGTATAAGGGCTACAGAAATGAAACTTGGTACACATTTACATCAGCATCGATCACCTGAATGCTTGCACCATTTATGACTGTTACGAAATGGATCCGATCGTGGACTATGTCGTCGAAATCATTTTAATCCTTTAAATCAGTAGAGCTACAGTTTTTAGGGCAACTGTGGTAATAAAACATTTACGGAATTTGTGGCTACGTTATGCATGGGTTGTTTGTGAATACCTCTCGTGGACAGCGTATTGCATGATTTTAAAGTGAATACCTGCACGAGTCTTTTGATTGTGGATAGCGTGTTGCATGATTTTAATGTGAATACCTGCACGCTTAGATTCGAGTTCCATGATTTAAAAGTGAGACGCATAGTATTTATACTCCTATTCTTTAATGAAAAGTTAGACGTGGCTGTTTAATTCTAAGGTGAATTGATGGATGTTATATTGTTGTGTGCCCAGATTCTGTGTTAAGACCTAGAAGGGTAAGATTTTATTATATTTATTTAGAATAGTTTGGCTAAGAATGAAAAATGTGACTTCTGATTGATATGGTATGATTATATGTGTCGACTGATTTGATTTTGTTGGCAGTGATCAGGCTGCGCATGTGTCGACTGATTTTGTTAGTAAGCATGCTGCGCATAATATTTGTATATTAGGAAGTTTTGTAAACTACGGAAATAGTTTATATCACTGATGTTGGTTGCAATGGTGTGCGTCTATTTGACGTCCAGTGACGTCAGTTGCATTCATGTTATTCATGTGACGTCAGCTGCATTCATGTTATTGCGACGTCAGCACTTTTTTATATTAGTTTCACTGGTGTGCGTCTATTTGACGTCCAGTGACGTCAGTTGTATTCGTGTTATTCATGTGACGTCAGCTGCATTCAGGTTATTCATGTGACGTCAGTTGCATCATGTTATTGCGACGTCAGCACTTTTTATATTAGTTTCACGTATACGTGGCATATAGAAGTAGATTGATTGTAATGGAACTAATTTATATACTCGTGACGTCAATTGACGCCATAGCATGCACCGCATTAAGGGTTTTTTCCATAAGTTATAATGGTAACATTTGGTCGTCATGCGTTTGATTTGCCTTCACTAGATGACGTCATATGGTATAACATCAGAGGCGTCATGATGTCAGATCAAACGTTATGATCCCAAATGTGTTAGAAATGCTTATTCAGTTATTATATTCTATGGCAAATGGTATTGCGCTTAGTTTAAAGAAATGAATTAATACATATGCAAGTTAGATTTTGGTCAATCAATTTAATGTAAATAGGTCGTTGTTTAGATTCATTCATGTTCTATGTGGGATATGTCATGGTCAGGGCTACAGAAATCCGATTTTTTGTCGGTCCGGACCGATTTTGAGTTCGAAAAACCGATTCAGTTGGCATAAGGCACATTTTTTTCGGTCTGAAAAAAACACAATTTGCGATGTATGATGACATAATTACATGTACCTGGATTTTAGCCATGTGTCATATTATTAATCCAATAATCACGCACTGCTGTCAAAAGTTATCACAGATAAACAAAGTGTCCATTGTCTTGCCAAAGTGTGAACACTGACTCAATTTTAGAAACCTTCGATAATTAGCACGTGTCACAATTTTGGCCAGCGGCGAAGATTTTACACAACTCGTACATACACATACACGTGCCGATGCACGGAAAAAGGCTGTGCAACGTAAGGTTACTGACTTTTGTATACAATCAATTTAATCAAAGATAGCATAAGAAAAGAATTTGAATTTAAACCGGACTTGATTATGTGCAGTCTGGTCAGGTTTTTTTTTACCCGACATCATTTCTCGCGCAGAAAAAATATTTTTTTTTTCTTTGTCCGAAGGTACCTTTTTGAAAGTATATTCATATTTCAAGGGAATTAACTCGAATACAGTAAATACGTCAATCGTAATACTTCGGCCAATTCCGTAAATGAAGATCGGCGAGGATGTTTGATTGGTACAACGTGTACTTTCACTTTCGTTCTGACTGTCTCTGCGCTTTAAAGCGCATTTTCACGATAAGTAAGAACATGTGGACTAAATGACTACTTCAGCGATGACATCTTCGTTATAACGGCTCTCCAGTGTAGTCATTAGTTTTCGTGACTTTTTTAGGATTGTGGAATACACAGTGTAGTCATTAGTTTTCGTGTCTATTTTGGATTCGTATGACGTCATCGGACCGATTTGGATTTCAAAATTTCTGTAGCCCTGGTCATGGTAATACCTGTTGACGTCAGTATACTTCTTGACAATGTTTGGCGTCAGATCCTTCGACGCACATGCGTGGTAGGATCTACGTTTCTTCATTGGCGGAAGTGGTAAGCACAATTTTGGCTTTACATGGTGAGCGCGAGTCGTGTCTAGTGACACGGCTGGCGTGTGCACGTTATGCTCGGCATTCGCCGAGGGCGTTGTATGGTATTTCCAAGACAGGCCCAAGTCTTACGTATTATTATGTAGTTACAATGTATTAAGTGTAAGTTCGTTATTTTTAGGCACATCAAGTCTGGCAGTCAGCTGTGAGGGCTTAGAGCCACGTCTCACCTGGAGATTCGATATACGTCTCCAGGTTAATACCAACCCGGGTAGAGCAGTTACAACGCCCTTGTGCATGTTTTCCCAGCAGAGGCGGGAAGCACAAAATATCGGCGAAGGCGATCTTATTACTGCGGAGGTGAAAGTGGTACAGTGTTCGTCCACTATAGTGTGTCTTGTTATATATAGACTGGTCTCTGGTACGATCCAGGGAGCGACCAGTATATAATTGTGCGCATATTAATATAAGTTGGTGTTCCTCATGTTATATGGACTGGCCCATGATATGATCCAAGGAACGACGAAGTGAAGTCTACCAACATAAGGCCTTGTTTTTTTTGTATGAGCTCAAACTAACGTTTTTTTTTGTTCTTTGTGTTTTCCTTTAGTTCATGGCGCTGAGCCGAGTACGGTGTTGACGTCAGACGGTAATCTGTTTGCGTACTGTACGCAAATCGATTACAGATTTGAAACGAACACCTTACTTGGGCCTGCGACATGAACTGATATGTGTTGTATATTATTGTAATTGTGACAGTTGTAAATTGTATTGTTGTTTATAGAATTTACATTATATATAAACTTAAAAAAATTCTAACGTTGTTAGAGTTTCCTTGTTAGTGTAATACACTGGTAGATAACCCTTTAACCGGAAGTCACCCTCCGCCGTCCTGGTGACGCATAAGGCTCTACACCCGTGTCGACTGTGTGTAAAACCTTCTGCGTAACAATGACCTTGACCTACTTGTTAAAGTCTACTGACTTCGAAAAAATTGTTATGGTATGTTAAGCATTTGTGTTCAGGTCAGTTTCAAAGTAGTCATAAGCGATGGAGTCATCCTTGCGGCAACTATGAGCCCCAACACTAGAAAACCAACAAAATGGCATGTATGCCCAGCCAAGACTTCGATCAGCCTGGGCATCCACCCAGTCTGATCAGTATTCCCTGTGTGCTGAGAGGGTAGGTAAGGCTCTAAGCTAATCCATGCAGACAGGGAAGACTGATTAGACTGGGCAGATGCCCAGGCTGACCTGAGTCTTCGCTGGGCACACATGCCACTTTGTTGGTTTTGTCGTGTGGCTGCTCAATTATATTTTACAAATATTGATAAGATACTTGAATTCTCAAGCCAGTTTATTTTTTAGCATTAGCAAAATACGTATTTGTTTAGAACCACAACAGGCCCTACCTTCCCATGACAGAGATAGCAGCTAGTCAGTACCCCACCACAGTGATTGATCTGGCATCTAGAAACGTCAGACAGACTCTACCATACAACTTACATCTAGTCAACAGGCATGAGACCTTGAAGAATGAGCTGATATGTCTACAGTATGGACACTATGAAGAACTCTTTGTCTTAGAAGAGTAAGTATCTTGTCTTGCCGATGACTAGCAGAAGGAGCCCCAGTAGCTCAGTCAGTGAAGGGGCCGACCTTCTATGCTAGCAGTCTGGGTTTGATTCTGACTGGAAAAGGAAATCCTTTTGACTGTAAATGGGAATCCATTGCACTCAGCCTATCATCCTCCCACCGTCTTGATATGACTGAAATACTGTTGAAAAGGATGTAAAATTGCAAGTCAGTCAGCCATACTAGCAGAAACGAGAAAAGATATTGCTTTTCTGGCGGCAGTTGGGGTACTCTTAAAGGAAAAGAATTTGCTCTTCCAGACAGCAAATTCTTTTCTCTCAGGAGGATTCCCTTGTTATTAGGGGGAGAGGGGCGTGAGATTGGTGGGGGTGGATACTTTCAGATCAGAGTGATGATCAGTAATCTGTTGAATACTGTATGTTCCATTAATGTCTCGGTGATATATAATGCTCTGGCTAGACTTTGGGTGTGAACATGCTTGTCTGGGAATGTAGACTATCCTGTTTGCATATTCCTTTTGATAGGTTTTCTCGTATTGCAACTGAGGTATATTTAGGTTTCTAGCATGTGGTTGTACTTCCATGTGATGCCATCTTTACAAGCTAATAATTAGGCATAGGCTACATAAGGTGTATGCAAATGTAGCTCATGAAACTAATAAAACTATAAAAATGAAAGTCTTCATTTTCGCTCGCCTGAACGAAGTTTAGGAAGAGCTATTGCCCTACCCCCGAGCGGCGGCGTCGGCATTGGAGGCGGCGGCGTTAGCAACATGTTAAAGTTTTAAGTTAAAGATTTTATGTGATGGGCAAGGCGCTGTCAGGTGAGCTATCCTGTCCCTGTGACAGGTCTTGTTCCAGCTAAGAGTATAGGGAGACATTACAAGATTTTCTTCCATAGAGAACATAGTTATCAAAAGTACTTCTGGGCAAGATTCATGGTTGGAATACCATTTTAGCTACCTATGCTGTCGACTGAGATGATACTATGCAAGGAGGCTGTCAACTGAGAATTCAAACATAAGCATTACCAAAAATAGTAAATGATACTATTGTTAATGGCTGTCGACCGACCTGATACTGCTGCCAATTTTCTTGGTCGACTGCCAGGCTTTGCAGGCATGGTAATTCACTGACTCGGTCAACAGCACTGGTAGGGAAATTGGTATTATCCCCAAGAGGTCGTTCAAACACTGATATCTCAAATTACCCTCTTTTCTAACATGATGTTAACTGTTTTCCCATTGAGCATATAGGAAACGGTATCATGTGAAAATTTTTGATAAATCACATTGCTAATGTCGTATTGTGCAGGTTTTGCACCATGATGACCTCAGAGGTAAATATTACGTCTGCCTCAAAATAGTCCTTTGGAAAATGTTGCTCTATACTTGCATTTTCATTCTATGATGTTAGAACCAAAATGACTTTCCTTACTGGTAAATTATCACTGATTAACACATGTTGTCAGGCAGAGAGGACTATCAATTCATCCCAGCTTTGCCATCCTGAATGAATATTTGGTGATCTGCCTTCCAGTAATGTATTAATCAGCGATATTTCATGAGTAAGATCAAATTATTTCTTAAATATCAAAGAATATAGTTCAGACAAATTTCCCAAATTTTCTTTTCATTTCAACTCTGGAATTTACAAACTGCTGGTATCTCAAAGTAAATCTGATCCCAGAAAGTTTACTTTGAGATATCAGTAGTTTGAGATGAACTTCAACTTCGAGATATAGAGAGTTGACTGTACATTAATAGTTTACCAGACATAACATTTCCAAATGTATTGTTTTACAGTTTTACAATGCAGTAATGTCTCCTAACAGTACAGATGGAATTGCAAACAGTGTAGACCCTGATCAGACTGCTCCTTTAGAAGTCTGGTTTTGGTCTGCACTGTTTGTTCAGACTTAACTGTTCCAATATTTAGAAATTTTTATGGTATATTGGGTAAGGGAGCTAATCCAGAATTGTCTACCTTTACTCTCTTTCAGAGATTTTGTCACAGTCTCGGCCTTTCCAGAAACCTTTGTCCAGATTTTCTTAGAAGAGGTAAGAGATCTTGAAGTTCAACACATTTCCTACTTTATTTTATGAAAATATGCCCCAGAAAGCTAAAACATGCCATTCAGATTGTGTGTTAAAGGCTCAGTGACAGAATTACTGTCAGTTCGTGTAATTTAATTTTATTAACTCCCCTGGACAAAGTACAGAGAGCTATTGTTGTCACTATGATGTCGGCATTGGCGTGGGTGTCACACTTGAAAGTTTTGCGTTAAAGTTTTTTTATGTGATAGGCAAGGCACTGCAGGCAAGCTATCCTGTACGGGGACAGGACTTGCTTTATAACTCATAACTGAATGGCTTCAGGTCAACCAAAGTAAACACAGTAACAACACTTGCCTGCACACAATTATCCACACATTTGGTTGCAACTTTGAAATACATTCTGAAAGAATCATTTCTTGCAGCTAAAAAAAAAATACACACCAAGATTATCATGAAGATGCATTGACATAATTCAGAGCTCTAGATAAGAGGGAGTATTCGGTGATAATTAGGGATAATTTTTGTTAATTCCGCATAAAAACATATGTTGTGACCCTTCATCTAAACCCTCTTATTGAGATGGTTCAGATGAGGGGTCACAACATATGGTTTGAATGAGAAATACGAAAAATTATCATCAAATACTCCCTCTTGTCTAGAGCTCTGAAATTGCTTCAATTTGTTTCCAGCGAAGCTAGAATAAGGGTTTAACCTTGAATTGACAACCATAAATGAATATGTGGAATATTAAAACCATTGCTTATCAGCCATATTGGTGCTCTGCAGTTTAATCACAGAACAGGATTATCACCAGTTGGAGGGTTATTTATAAAATGTTTGAATCACTGAGGAACTCTTCAGACCCAGTGGAAACACAGGGCCTCATTTCATTCCTTGTTATCTCTTGTGTCATTATACATGAATAACATTTTTCTTCACCTCACTTTTCTAAGTTAAATTATAAATAACACAAAACCACAAAAATACAACCTACAAACAAATCCTTAATCCTCACAGACTTCTACTCCTAAACAGATGGATTTTAAAATAATTTCACAGGACATGTTCTTTGGGTGACCCTGTTCCAAAATTGCTCAAACTGTTCTGCTCTGCTGAACAAGATGGCTGCCAGAATTAAAAATAGAAAAATCTTTAAACAACTTCTCCTTGTAAATGGGTCGACAGATTTTGAAATTATTTCACAGGCATGTTCACAGGGTGACCCTCTACCAGCACCACTCAAAAAGTTCTCCTGAGCTGAACAAGATGGTGTTCCCCTGGGCTGAACACGATTGCCACAAGAGCTTAAAATAATCTTTATACACCTTCTCCTGAAGGAGTTGACGAATTTTGAAATAATTTCGCAGGAACGTTCTTTTGATGACCCTCTACTGGTTCTGCTCTACTGAACAAGATGGCTCAAGAGATAAAAATAGAAAAACCTTGCTACATAAGGATGATTTTTGTGTGACCCATGACTTAGTTTGTTAATCCTATCTCAGTAGATAGATAAACAGGACAACCAGCTGAATGCACCTTATATTACCTACCATTTCATTTGTACAATATGGATCAGATGAGCGATCCAGGGCCATCAATGCACTCTTGTTATGGTAGTCTTTGGTATGTTGATTAAGGTGGTGATTTATGGTAAATGTAAAAATCTGCATAAAACCATAAAAAAGTAATGTATCTCCCTGAAAGTTAGCAGACTTCTTATTTTTGTTGTTCTTTACAGTTAAGAATACAAAATAGACGTACATGCTTCTTAAAAAAGTGTTTTTATAAGGAAAGATCAAAGGGTAATTTTCTGCGCAATAATCAAAAAAATTAACATCGTTATTGAAAATTTAGGTAGTTCTGAAGGTGCATTATTGCATAATCAAGAGCGAGCTAGCAATTATTTATACCAACTCTTTCTCAAATTGTAATGTAGACCAGATGAAAACGGTAGCTTTTTTCTCAAATGTTCAACACGTACAAGGTAATGTACACTGGATGCATTTATCAAATATAGGGTAGGCAAGCATACCTATGTAACACCTACAGTATAAATAATACATTACTTACATGATCACTGGTGTGTAGATGAAATTGTTCAACCTTGTTAAAATAGTCTCACCTGTTTCACCTGTGTGTTTTGACAAAAAAATTTGGACACAGACCTCATCTTTTTTCATCTGCTCAGCCTGCTAATGTGTGGAAGAGTTTGAAAAAATAATTGCTAGCTCGGTCTCCATTATGCAACAAGGAACTCTCAGCACTAAGTATATTTTCAATAACAATATTATTTTTTCAGATTATTGCGCACAAAATTACCCTTTGATCTTTCCTTATAAAAACAATTTTTAACTTTAAAAAATGCTGCATTTTGGGAGTCTGAATTGTCAGAAACAACATAAAGAAGGAATATGCTAAGTTTTGGAAAGATCAGTGGTATTTTGAGTGTTTTATGCAGATTTTTGTCTTTGCCCCAAATCAGTGATTATCACCACCTTAATTATTTCGATAAATTCATGTAATTCTTTTTTACAGATTTTTGAGCTGGCAGAATGTTGTCAGGTTCGAGAGGCCTACATTACACAGTTCATGAGGATACTTCACAAAAAGGCACAATGCCTCATTGAGTGTCTTAAGGCTGAAAGGTATTAAAGTAGTAGCAGTAATTTAGATAGGAAGAAATGCAGGGATAATTGAATGATGAGTTCCATATTTCTGCACAAAAACATTGATCCCCTGTTAGAACCATCTCACGGAGAAGGTTTTGATGAGGGCTTATGACAGATATTTTCTTTTGTTTAAAAATGAAAAAAAATTATCTCAGAATTATCCTAAAACACATTATCCAGGGGCTGACAAATCCATTGCCCGGACGCCCGGGACAAGCTCCGAATTGACTCGGACAAGTACTATTTCCAGCTCAACGCCCGGCCGGGCAAGTGAAAGAAAATCCCTAACAATTAAAATTCGGTTCAAAAGGACAGTCACGCGGATGTTTACAGCTATAATAATCATGATTTTCTCACCTTTAGTTACTGAAGATTTGTTTATTGTCACCCTGTTAATCCAGTATAATAATGGTTATTAATGGTGTTTGCGACACCTGTCAATCATTTAGCGAATTAAAGACGTGTACCTATAGGTTGTTTCCTTCTTTCATGCATGGTGATCTGACTCAAAATACAGAGTCTAGACAGGTCGGTACCCTTTGATCAACAAAGCCATCGTAATTCAAGAAATTGGGACACCTGATTACTTACTGTCATAAAAAAATCAAACAGTGTTTTCTTTTTTTATTTTCTTTTGTTTTCATTGCATTAAATGCGCCTAAATTTTTAAGGATGTAGATAGAATGGCAAAACAGTGTAGGCTCTGATCAGACTGCTCATATTCAGGAGCAGTCTGATCTGGGTCTACACTTTTTGCTCAGACATATGTCCCAATACGCTGAACTTTTATTATAGTCTTTGATGTAAAGTGCAAGCGACCTGAGTCACATGCCTTTTTCCCGCCAAAATGACACGTGTGCAATGCAATAAAAAGTTTCCTTTTAAAAGGAAAGGCTTGCCAGTTACCTAACGTATTTGGATCAAATTCTAATAATACCTGGCAGACAGAGAAGACCCTGATCAGACTGCTCTTATGCAATTTGATCAGGATCTAGGCTACCTGCTAACATATCTGTCCACTAATGGTCTACACTATTTGCGTAGACAAGATGTTCAAATTTTATGGAATGTGCAATATTTACAAAAGAGTAAATATTTTTATTTTCTTTCTTTTTTTTTTGAAAAAATCTGGGCAAGAAGTTTTTCCTGCCGGACAAGTAAATTCTTTTTTTACTTGTCCTGTGGGCAAGTGGAAATTTTTTTGATTTGTCAGCCCCTGCATTATCATTAAAATGTGATGCAGAACTATAACTGTGGGCTTTGATTTTATTTCTGGAATAATAAGCACTGTCATTTATGCCCGCCTTGCCACTATAAATGGTCCGGCTAGGGCCAGCTCAATGTTGACAAGTGGTGTTGAAACAGTCGACAAGCAAAATTTGAACAACAGAAAAGTGTTAGGCAATAAACCATTGTAGATCATTAAAACTCAAAATATTTGTGAATTATGTGTACACAATATTCCTTGTGACACTAACTTTTCCGTAGTCAGATGTAAGATTGAAATTGCCTTTTGTTTATGTAAAAGTCGTTGAAAACAACAAGAATTTTGCATAGGCATCTGATTAAAAACCAGGTTCACCCCACTCTAAAGTTTTTGCTATTGTTCGGTTTATGTGTTACTGTGTTATAAGCCATATACTGTATGCTTTGAGGCATACATTGGGAGTGAAATGATTGTTTTACTATTTTGAGAAAAAATAATTTAAATGGTGTGGCTTCAGCCCTTCCTGCCATATCTTTTTATGGTTTGACTTATCAGAATGGTCAGGTGGTGGGACTAGGCAACTTGCGCTAAAAACTGGAATAAATCAAACACACATCCACCTGAATTCTGTTGGTCATCTTTAAGATGTTTTATTCAATTTACATTTAGTTGTGATGGGAGCCAGCCTGTGAAGACTTCAGGATTGAACAAGATTAGGAATGACCTTCACCTCAACATGGAGGGAGACTTCAGGATCGTCCTAGCAATAGCTGAGAAACTGAGGCCAGGAATTTTCTTCTTCCTAAAGGGGGGTAGGCGTAAGGATTTCACAAAAAGTGTAGAAATACTGTGATAGTTTATGTTAGTGCTATTAATATGCCATAAAATCAGTGCTTAACACATTTGATGGTAGCTCTGAGATAGTTTACATTACCCTAATCTGCTTAAATATTGGGACAGCTAAAAGCCATTAATTTTCCATTTGGAACAAATGGAAAATTAATGGTTTTAGGTGTCTCAATACTTAAGTAAATTAGGGTTTTCTCATTTATTTTGACAATGCAGCAGTTAATCAATTGTGGGATACTGTAAATAGTCTAGTTTTACAATGCAGCAATGCCTCCAAACAATGCAGATGGAATGGCAAACAGTGTATGCCCTGATCAGACTGCTCCTTAGAAGCAGTCTGATCTGGATCTGCACTGTTTGCTTAGACCTATCCATACCAATACTTAGAATTTTTGTCGTAATTTTCAGTATAAACATAAGCTGTGGGTGCTAGTTAGAACCACCTTGCCAGGTGATTCTTACGAGTAAGGCTATTCTTATGAGTACCCACAACATATGTTTTCATGCAAAATTGGAGAAAATCCTTCAAAATTATCACCAGATACTCTATCTGCTGCACTGAATTCTTTACACAGAAGATATGGTTGACCTCTATTTAGAACCGCCATGGCAGAATGTTTCTAATGAGAGGTTAGAGCATGGTTTTTCAAATTCAGTGCATAAATGTAAATGTATAAGCATCATGTGTAAACTTGCATCGATCTGAAGAATTGATAGTCTTTTCGTAGTACATTTGAGCCACATCATGTGATTTCCAACAATGTGGCATTGGTGACAAGCAAAGGCTTTGATCAGAGCCTTCCCTTGTCACATCAGCCATCAATGGAAGTAACTCAAGCCATACAGCCAACATGAGGTCTCTGATTATCCTGTATAAATCAGAAGGATGATCTGAATATCACATGACAAAATTGCCGCATTTTTGGAAGTCAGATGATGTGGCTCATTTATACTTTTAACAAAAGCTATTAAAGCTGACCTAACCCGGAGGTTATAAAACTTGAGTACATTCTCAAACACAAAATAAAGCACACCGATTGGCTGCTTCCGAGCACATGCTCGGAAGCAGCCAATCATTGTGCTTTATTTTTGAGTTTGAGATTATACTCAAGTTCTATAACCTCGAACCCTGTATGTGTATGAGTTTATACAGTTCTAACATCAGTTTGTGTACCGTGTCATGTGAAAAGATGCCATAGGATCAGTGCTGCAGATAAGAAAGGATCATGGGGATAATTTAGGGATAATTTCCTTATTTTTTTCCATAAAAATACATATGTTTTGACCCCACATTACAACCATGCTAATGAGGGGTCACAATGTAAGTTTTCATTGAGAAATAAGAAAAATTATCTCTGGATTATCTGCAAATCCC
Source organism: Ctena decussata (assembly GCA_963989385.1). Lineage (NCBI taxonomy): Eukaryota > Metazoa > Mollusca > Bivalvia > Lucinida > Lucinidae > Ctena > Ctena decussata. Next base: position 68,430,775 of record OZ022501.1, on the reverse strand, counting down.
CACCTTATCTGGAGCTCTGGTGCTATATGGTGCGATTTTTTGTGTGGCCCCCATTGAGATGATAGGCACAGAAATGAAAAATCATATAGTTTCAACATTGGACAGCTGACATAACTAATCATGATTATGATTCAGAGCAAAATGCTTCGGTTGAAAATGTTGAATTTTCCATGTGTAACCAAAGTAATTATATTTATCCATACAGAGCTGTAGATAAGAGATAGTAATTGTAGGTTATGAGAAATTATTTTTCTTTTCTCTCATCAAAAATATATGTTGTGACCCCTCATCTGAACTGTCTTGTCAAGACAGTTCAGATGAGGGGTCACAACATATGTTGTTATGTAGAATTAACAAAAGTTATCCCTAATTATCACCAAATACTCCCTTTTATCTAGAGCTCTGTCCATAGCAATATGATTTGAGCTCTCTGGGTTAGCCAATGCTAGATTAGCCCCCTTAACTACTAGCCAGCATAAAGGAGGGATTGTATAAATCTTCAAAGGGAGAAAACCAGTATAAGCAAGGGAGGTAAGCAATTGTAAAGGGAGGCAATTCTAGGCAAGAGATGTATACACTTTGCAAAGGGAGCCATTGCAACATACTGAATTATCTTCATTTGCAAATTGGAAAGTAGCTTAATAGTTAACAAATAGAGGCAGAATTGCCCCCCTGGTGCAGATGGAATGGCAAACAGTGTATCCCCTGATCAGACTTAGAACTGTTTGCTCAGACTTATCCGTCCCGATACTTAGAACTTTTGCAGTAGTTATGAATTTAAGCTATGAATAAATCTGGATAGCTATATGCACACCTGGAGTATCATTATACCACATTTTCCTGAAAGGTACATCTTGGGATGGGGGAAGGGGGCAGGTAGTTTTCAAGAGGAATGTCCATATTGTGTATAATTTTTGTCTTGCCTACGAGGCTACGACTAGTAATGTGAGACATAAGTGTTACTGTTTGGGTGTCGCTGTCAGCGTCGGTGTCAGCAGTGTAGATGTTACATCAGATTTTCTTGTTCTGTTTTGTTCTGTGACACTGTGCAGACAGGGTACACACTGCCTTGGGTGGAATTCATGTTTAATGAAGAGTACATTAGATGATTTGCTTCTAGATATGGAATACATATTAAGCTGTCTCAAATTCAAGTCAAGTAAACTCATAAATGATTATTCTCTGAGTAAGGCTTCATGAAAAGAGCAAACCATTGTTCTCTTAGTAAAGCTTCCTGTAAAGTACAAGTGTTATGTATGAAAGTACACCATCATGACAGTGATTTCTACAATCTCACTTTAAGCATTCTTACCCACTGATTTTGTCTTGTGACAGGATTCTTACAGACTTACTGGGGAAAAATTTGAGGGCACAGTTGTTCAAAACTAACAGTGTCGTTAGTTAACAAGACGTTAAAATTTCATGTGTATTATACAGAAAAAGACTGCCATTTTTTGCCAAAAAAATGTGACAATTTTTCAGCAAAAAATATTGCCACTTTGGATTTGTGAGTACTGTAAGACTTTACAAATCTTCGACGAACAACTTCACTAAGCTAACAATATTTGAACAACTGGGTGCTGGACTTTTCAAGGATATTCATTGCATTTTAATGGATATATTTTTTTCTGTTTCTTTGAATCAATAGTATTTAATAGGCTGATGACTGAAAAGTTTTAATATTGAAAGTTCTATTTAAGTTCCTTGTCAATCCATGTTCTTGTTCCTTTTACAATCTCCATTGTTTTTCAAAGTTTTTCTGTGTTTAACATCCAAAATCCTTAAAAGTCCATGATTGCAGTAAGGAAATAGTCTCCTACACCAAACAGTGCTCCAGATAAGAAGGGGTAATGGGGCTAATTTAGGGATAATTAGTAATTTTCCTTGTTTTTCCAATGCCCAAGCCCTGCTTCACAGCATCTATATGAGTTGCAAATGCAGCTCTGGCAGATGATGTCTGTGAGCTGACCACCCCAGGAAGTTGAAGAGTGGTGCTGATGTAGCAAGCTCTGTTGATGTACTTAAATGTATACCTGTCATGAACTGTTCATTTGTGGCTACTGGTTGTGAAGGCTGTCCAACTGGAGGATCTGTTTGCATATACTAACTTGTTGTGCCACCCTGTCCAGGAGTCGAGGTTGGAGTTGCTATTCCTATCGGCTAAAATGCCCAATGCCTGTAAATTCGACAGATTAGCTGTAGTCACTGTGTTAGTTATTGTCTCTGTCAGAGAGTTCGTGTCAACATTCGACAACCCATGTCCATCCTCCTCCTGCCCATCTGGGCTCTTGTTAGCCATGTTAAGCACAGTTTTACTAGAAGTACACTGGACATCAGAAGATTAAGTCCACTTCACTCTGCGTCTTGAAGCAGAGGGTGACCGTACACTTTTCCTCTTTGATGACATGGTGTCTGGTTCTGAATATCAAAAAGAAAAGAAAGTACATTTTATTTTTAGGCCCTTTGAACGATTTGAATTATATTTGTTATGATAATAGATATTAGTCTGAAATTTTAGTCAGCACCATCCCCACACTGGTCATGATCCATAGGTCAAGGTCATGGATGTAAAAATTTCATGTTAAAGTTTAACATTTAAGTTATTAAGATATTATATTTAGATGTTGAAGCTTTTAAATCTCAAATTTCAAAACCAAGTATGATGGATTTGGTTCCTATTTGGTTTGATGATAGATATGGATTCAAAGTTTATCCAGCAGCATCCCCTCCTGTATGACCTTAATGCCCCTCCCCACCAAACCACTCCCAATAGGCCTAAGGGGGCATAAAGGTCTTTGGTAGATCCAAGGTCCAGGCAAGCTGTGCTGTCTGATGACAGCTTTTTTGTTCAGCCTGTCACTACAAACTCTATATTCAGGTTGGTGTTTTGGATCAGAATACTGGACCGGTAACTGTTGTCCTGTAAGTCTGTCTGGTTTTGCTGCCACTGAAGGGTGGCTCCTCTTGTTTGCACACATTTCCATCCTTCCTCCAAGCCATCAGTTACTTGTTCTCTGAATGTGACCGCTGCCGTGGAGTGAACACCTTCAAGATGACTTCATATATAGAATATATACATACCTCTTTTCTCACCCATTGGACAAGAATATCCCTTTCTAGAGCTGTCTAAGATTTTTAGCTCACCTGAGCCAGCAGCTCCGGGGGACTTATAGGATGGTAAGGCTCCTTCGTCTGTCGTCTGTTGTCCGTCCACAATTTAAAACGACTTCTCCTCTGAAACCGCTGGGCCAATTGTAACCAAATTTCATATGTAGCCTCCTGGGACCTTAGGAACGAAAAGTTGTTCAAACGGTCCTGGTCACTTGACCATTATGGCTGCCATGCCCATATATGGTAGAAACCTAAAAAAATCTTCTTCTCCAGAACAATAGGCTGATGGCCTTGAAACTTGGTATGTAGCATCGTGTACACGAGTACTACCAAGATTGTTCAAATTATGACCTTGGGTTGATCTTGACTTTTTTTACGATAAGGTCAAATTTGCTTCCTTGTGCTTTTATATGGCAAAATGCTAGAACATAAGATATCTTGGAAACTGTTGAAGATCTTGGGGTAAAAATTGGTATCTACAGTCATCTTAATTAGTACATGAAGATTTATGAGTACAAGAGGTCAAGGTCCTTCTTTGACCCTTGATGCGGAACTGTCATATTTTGACAATTTCAAACAATCTCCTCAAAAGCCACTGGGCCAGTTGAAACCAAATATCATATAGAGCCTCCAGGGGTAGAGGGAATGAAAATTTGTTCAGACGGTCCAGGTCACATGACCAACATGGCCACCATGCCCATATATGGCAAAAACCTTTAAAAATCTTCTTCTCCAGAATCAACTGGCTGATGTACTTGAAACTGGGTATGTAGCATTTGGTACTCCAGTAATATCAAGATTGTTCAAATTATGACCTTTGGTTGACCTTGACCTTTTTTACAGCAAGGTCAAATACGGGAAAATGCTTGAACATATGATTTCATGGAAAGTTTTGAAGATTTTGGTCTAAAAATTGGTATGTACAGTCATCTTAATGAGTACATGAAGATTTTTGTTTACAAGAGGTCAAGGTCATTCTTTGACCTTTGACGCAGAACTGTCATATATTGACAATTTCAAACAATCTCCTCAAAAACCACTGTGCCAGTTGTAACCAAAATTCATATAGAGCCTCCAGGGGTTGAGGGAATGAAAATTTTTTCAAATGGTCCAGGTCACATGACCAACATAGCCGCCACACCCATATATGGGAAAAACCTTTAAAAATCTTCTTCTCCAGAACCAATTGATCTATGGCCTTGAAACTTGGTATGTAGCATTGGGCACTCCAGTAATATCAAGATTGTTCAAAATGATGACCTTGGGTTGACCTTGATCATTTTACGGCAAGGTCAAATATGGAAAAATGCTAGAACATAAGATTTCATGGAAAGTTTTGAAGATTTAGGCCTAAAAATTGGCAAATACAGTCATCAAAATTAGTACATGAAGATTCGTGAGTACAAGAGGTCAAGGTCGTTCTTTGACCTTTGACCCTGAATTTTCATAGTTTGACAGTTTCAAACTTCTTCTTGAAAGCCATTGAGCCAATTGTAACCAAATATCATATAGAACCTTACGGGGTTGAGAGAACGAAAATTTCTTCAACCGGTCAGGGTCACATGATCAACATGGCTGCCATGCCCATATATGGTAAAAACATTTAAAAATCTTCTTCTCCCGAACTAATTGACCGATGGCCTTGAAACTTGGTATGTAGCATAGGGTACTCCAGTACTTTCAAGATTATTCAAATGATGACCTTGGGTTGACCTTGCCCTCCCCCTAAAACCTTTCGTTTTGTATAGGTTTTAGGGGGAGGGCTGTAACTAATGTTGTGAGAACTTGTAGCCCAACCCCATTCTTTGTACTTGTTGTGCAAAGGCAATAAAATATGCTTGAATTGAATTGACCTTGAACTTTTTAACAGCTAGGTCAAATATGGGAAAATGCTAGAACATAAGATTTTTATGGAAAGTTTTGGAGATTTTGGCGTAAAATTGGTAAATACTGTCATCTTAATGAGGTCATAAAGAATTTTGAGTTCAAGAGGTCAAGGTCATTCTTTGACTTTTGACCCAGAGTACAGAAGGTCAAGGTCATTCTTTGACCCAGATCTCTCATGTTTTGACGAGAGTACAAGAGGTCAAGGTCATTCTTTGACCTTTGACCCAGATCTCTCATGTTTTGACATTTTCAAACATTTCTCAAAAGACAAAGGGCCAATTGTAAACACATTTCATGTAGAGCCTTCAGGGGTTGATTGAACAATAATTTGTTCTAACGGTCCAGGTCACATGACCAACATGGCCACCATAAGTATTTATGGTACAAACCTTTTATATTTTTCTTCTCCAGAACTAATACACCTATGGCCTTGAAACTTGGTAAGTAGCATGGAGTACTAGAGTACTACCAATACTTTTCAAATGATGACCTTGGGTTTACCTTGACCTTTTTTGAGGCATGGTCAAATATGGGAAAATGCTAGAACATAAGATTTCATGGAAAGTTTTGAAGATTTTGGGCTCAAAAATGGTATATATGGTTGTCATAATGAGTACATGAAGATTTATGAGTACAAGAGGTCATGGTCATTCTTTGACTTTTGACACATTTAAGATTCATATTTTGACAATTTCAGACATAAGAAAAAGCCACTTTGCCATTTGCTCAGGCGAGCGATTCAGGGCCTTATGGCCCTCTTGTTCTTTATCATTTACTTACCCTAGTATTGCCCTTGATACATCTTATTTGGTCCCACTGTATTTTGCACACTGTGAGGTGTGATCTGGCCCTGCGCTCCAAAATGCTATGTCAAGGGCTGAGACAGATATCTGTCTCGCCCTTGATAGAGAGCCGAGATGGATATCCATCTTGCCCTTGATACAACCTGTCAGCCCCCTTGAATTTGCATTTGAAAATTGGCAAAATAAAGGTGTAAATTGCATCTCTCACTACTTTATCACAACAATTGCATATTGACAGCATTGTTATCCTAAAATCATATATGGAAAACTTTAAAAACCATCATTTTTGTCCCTAAATGCAATTGATAAAAGCTAGTGTAGTTGAATAACAAAACCTGTCAGGGGGACAGGATGGCTCGCCTGACAGTGCCTAGCCCATTACACAAAAAAACTTTAATGTAAACATTTAATATTTTACTAAAGCTGACCCCGGGGGGGGGGGGGGGGGGGGGGGGGGGGGGGGGGGGGGGGGGTAGTGCAATCGCTCTTCCTAAACTTTCGTTCAGGCGAGCTAAAAAGAACCAAAACATACACATTTTCCCGGTTTTGCCTACATCTTGTAATTCTTCTCCATCCAGAAAAGATTTCTTTGGTGTTTTGTCACAGTCACTCATGTCGAAACAGTTTTCTGTAAACATCTGCCATGAAAACTGCCTCGTTTGTCTAATTTCTATCACTTTCTTGTGAATGTTGTGAAATAAAGATGCTGGGAAATTAAGGATGACTCTGGCTATATTAGACTCCTATAACTGCATCGGCAACTTTCATATCACAAGTCCAGCGGAATACCGGAGAGTTTCCCTCGATGTTAAAACTGAGCATTCATTTTTATAAACATAACTATATGATAAAAAGATCATAACACGGTTGTTTTGATCCCAGCCCAGATCTCAGCCCTCGGACCGTCGGGCTCGGGCCGATACGGTCTGAGGGTTGAGCCCTTTGGGCTCGGGCCGATACAGTCGGAGGGCTGGGATCAAAACATCTGTTGTTTTTATCTCAGCCCTCGGGCTCCGGCCGATACAGTCGGCTGGGATCAAAACAACCGTGTAATAATCTCTATATTTCAGCCCGCTATCTCAGCCTAGGCTCTGAAAGCTGTCTCAAAATGTCAATCATTGCTATTTAGTACAGCCCAATTCTAATTACACACTTAAATGCATCAAATCCACTTCCTACCTGTCATGTAATTTGCATACAGCACATGAAATTGACAGCAAGTGATGTGCATGACATGTCACTGTAGAGTTCTGATTAGCTGCCAGTCATAAAAAATACATGTTCAAGCTGAAATTAACTCACATGTCAGGGCTAATACTCTCCTCCCCACTGAGCTCCCCCACCAACTGTCGGGATCCAGCAATTTAGACAGGTAAAACCTGTCTAAATTGCTGGATCCCGACGGTTGGTGGGCAGTTAAAGAGTCACCAAAATCATTTTCATTTTCTCTTCCGGTTGATGATACGGTGACAGGTCTTAAGTTTTTCCGCTGATACTACTTCTTCTGACGATGCTGGTCTTTTCCGTTCAAGCATTTCCATTCTAACTTTCATTTCTTTTATGCTTGCTTGAAGGTCCTTCAGTATAGGCTCCTGTTTCACCAATTCTGCCAAATGTTTGTTGAATTTCTCCAAAACGGAAGTTGAATAGTGGGCTGCCATTGTTGTTGACATTTGCGCATTGAATGGCTGTTATAATTTCCTCTTACGCGCAGCTGTTGGCTGTTCTGAACTGCTTCCGCTTGACGTGGCCCTCGTTCTGATTTTCGGCGTCATGTGACTCTCACTCTTTGGGGACCCATAAAGGTGTTTATGGGGAATGAAATAGAAAACTAGCTTGAAGTTTATAGGAATGGCCTCAACAATAAGTAAAGGTAGTCAAAAATATTCTGTTTTATAAAATGTACATGTAATGGGTGAGAAAAACATGGAAGTCTCAGGCTTGTTTTTAGGTTATTTATTGGCAAGCTTCGCATAAGACTAAATAATCTGGAAACTCACCGGATACTTCCTTTTATCATGCACCTGCTGCAAAATTCCACTGATAACAGGGGTATGATAACACAATGTGATATCATGTCACTGTAGAACTGCGCTTGCGCGAATGTTATCAGGTCATGTCTTAAGAGGCGATCTCTGAAGGCGATTGGATGTATACTGACGTTGGCTGTGATATCAACGTTCGATTGGTTAATTGACATCACCGACTTACGTCATAATGCATTCGCGATGTCAGCAAGTTCGGACAAAACTGCGTTTGCTTATCATTTGTTTGCCGCTCTTTAAGCCGTAAAATCTTCTAATGATGCATGATAAATAGAAAACCATGTAAGTGTCTTTTGATATCAAGTTTATCAGGCTCGACCAGAAACACGTCGGACTGGCTCGGCAAGCCTCGCCATTCCTACGCTGTTTCTGGTCTCGCCTGATAAACTTGATATCAAAAGACACTAACATGGTATTCTCAATGTCTTGGCCTCAACCCCATCATAGATTGTATTAATCTATAAAATATGGTCATGAACCACTTTGCACACTTATTGGGTTATTGGGGTAACTAAGTACCATGTTTCTGATCTAACACATCTACTCCGTTTGTGTGTCTATTGTATACATCACAAATCTCTGGTCTCAACACTGTTTGTTAACCCCCTGTTTCATTTTTATCTCGTACACTCTTGGCAAACATGTTATAGCTATGAATGGAGCTCAGAGAGTGTATCTGCTTTATGTCCATCATTGCACAAGTAATCAAGGCCTGACACCCCATAAACACCCCCGGGCCATCGCCTTTATTCAAGGCCAAAACCGCAGGTTGTAAATCTTGTGGTATACCGTTATACTCTCTGTTGTGCTTAACAGCCCCAGCTGCTCCCATGTGACGTGTTTTTCAGCTCACTAAGAGCAGTGGGAAAATATGTCAGCTGGGAAAGCCCTACTAATACATTGATTAGAACATCACCAAAACATTTTCACGTCCATCTGACGATTTTTCCAATATTGTAGAATCTTTGGCAAAACCTAAGATAACTTCAATGGAAATATATATGTCTAGGTTTAAACAATTCAACTCTGTCCCTTTGCAGATTTGGATTAGGTTTCCAATGTGGTTTCTGATAAATGTGAGGTAGGAATTGAGTTTTTCCTGACACTGTATGTTTGATAATAGTTACTGTTTCGTCTCTGTTCACATTTTCTCCAGTCTGAATATGACCCAAGATAGGTCTCGAGTGGCGCTCTGCAGCTGCAGCTTGTCTGCCTTCCTCGTTGATAGAAGACAGTCTTTTAGGACATTTTACATCTTTAGGATTCTCATAGTTTTTATTTAGAACCATGTCTTTAATAATTTTGAACTTCGAAGGTTCTAGTTTATGTGTATTTACACAGTGTTTTCTCACAACCCCCTATACCACCTATCTAATGTGAATCCATCACACTTTTCAACAGTATGTGTGTAATTTTGTAAATGCTATTTGGATATCCTTTTTTTTTGACAATATTCAGCAAAAGTACATCAACAAGTTCTTATTCTTCACACAATATACCAAATTGTCAGACTTAGTAAGTACTGCCAAAGAAATGTGTTTTAACTAACATTTTCATATTGCATCTGGTAAATATTTTGCTAACAATCACATATACATATAACAATAAACATATACAGGGAGGGGACCACAGGTATTACTAGGTCAGTCTTAAAAGAATGGGAACAAGGGATATCTACTGGGGCATTGATCTTTATTTGATAAAATTTAATGTCTGGCAGTGCTGGAAAGAGGTCTTATTGACCTCAAATGAGAGGTGGGGGTGGGGGGGTTCAACCAAATAGCTGGTGAGGGAGCAAAGAGACCCATCAGGCAGCCTAACACTCATCACCATCTGGATGGCAAACAGGTTCATAGCGTGGGAGTTAACAATATAGTCAGAATTCAGCCACCCCGCTGATGGCTTGCTCCTGTGCCTCACTAATGAGACGTGCATGCAGAGAATCATCCCATTCGCTGGGGGCGCCATAAAAGATATACCGCGGGTCAGTTAGGCCAGTTGGCGGAGGTCAGAAGCTATTAACTCTGGAGAATGTGTATGGGGGGTACTTACTTGGATAGCAGCTTCCGTCATTACAGGTTGGGACTCCAAGTCCTGATCCGGGCTGGGATCAGGGATGGAGATATGGGTGGTCTCTTGGTCAGGGTCGGGGACAGAGATGGGGGCTAAGGTGCTCTCCAACTCGGGGTCGGAGATGGAGTGTACCCCTGCCTCCAATTCAGCATCAGAGGTGGTTACATGCTCCACAGATGGAGCAGGGTCTGCTTGGATCAGATGATCCGTGGGGGTAGATGGTTGGGTGGGCAGGATGGACTGCACCGCAATCACCAGTATATCACTGGAGTTTGGTGCAGGCTCAGGGGCTGGAGCAGGGGCATCAGGGAGGGCAGGATAACATGCAGCCACCTCAGACTGCATGGGGGGATACAAGGAATTGGACTCTGACTCAAAGTCTGGGAACAGAGGTAGGAGGGGGCGCTCATCCTGCACTGAAGTTTAGCTGCGGGTTGGGGTAGGGGAAGTGGGTAGGGAACTGGGCAGAGTTATTTCAGGAATACCAGACCAATCACAAGCATTAACAGGAAAGTATTCAGAAAGGGAGACAGTGGAGCTCAGCCCCGGGTCTCCAACCACAGCCACAGAATCACACTCAGCAGATGGTCCATTATGTGCTGGTGCCAGAAAATTATGTCTCTTTAACATATGATTATTCAGCCTACTCAATCTCCTTGGTGCCACACGGTATTCACAGAAGTCACACTTTATTTTGCGCACGTGGATGTTACGAATATGTTCCTTTAAGTTTCTCTCCTGCTCGAAAGTATTACCACATTGAATACATGCATAACTCCTCAGCTTGCTGATTGAAAACTGCCCCGCTGGCTTTGCCTTTATCTCCACAGAGAAGGTATTCTGCTCATGTTTAAGTCTGAAACGAGAACATTTTGTACCCAGTGGTTAGGACTGGTGGATTCATAAAGTGTCGTGTTTGAACAGAGTATAAGTCACTAGATGATAACTGTCTTTAAAAATTAGCGATATGTACCCAGGAACAGTTCAGTATATGAACTTTATTAGGATTTTGTTCAAATAGTGATATTTTCAGTTCTTCTTTTGATGAAGCCCTTGTTCATTTAGTCCTTGGGTTTGTCGATACTTTGAAGCAATAATCTGATGGTAAAGCGTAGATTTAGCAGGAGCTAATGTATCGCCCTGAATAATCCAAGATTGAAGTTACGGTTTAATATTTTTATCTGAATGGTCACTGGTCATAGACATAAACCGTATACATGACATCTGATTGTGTGTTTGTCATTTCAAAGCAAAGGAGAGCTTATGCTATATCCCCGGTGTCGTAGTTTGAGTATGCATTAGCGTTAGCGTACTCGTCAGCATCCTCATTGGCGTCCGTCATCAGGTTAACCAATGTTAACAGTTGCGTTTAACTTGATGTTCAACTATGTATCTTACAAAATACAGCAACTACAATCATCATTCTTGGTACATACATACATCCATATGACTGCAGCAGCTGCATCACGCAATTATATGTCCTTGACCTATAAGTTACAGTTGACTGACTTTGCTGTTTGGCACTGTTTTTAAGGCAAAATTTTTAGTTTTGATAATACCTTTGACACAAGAGACTTGATACTTGGTCAAATAGCATATCCCTATAATTGCAGCAGCTGCAAAGCTTCCATGTCGACTCCTACGCCCTTGACCTTTGTTCATGGTCCAGTGATTTTGCTTAATATTTCAAACACTGTTTGGTGGATTAATATCATACCTGACATAGTGGATCAGTCTGACATCGCAAATGACCTTATATTATTTATAGATCACAGTGACCTATATTTCATGGTTCAGTTATTTTGCCTTGTTTCTCCAAGACTGTTTAATAGATTAACACCATATATGGCAGTTGACCTCATAGAAGACACACTTTCATCATTTAGTGATTTTGCTTCATATTTTGTTGTATTCAGTATGTATTCATCATATACCTGGGATAATGGCTCAGTCTGACACAGCAGATGACCTAATATATTTGTAGGTCTTTGTTACTAAGAGATTCAGGCACCCATGGGGCGCGCTTTGTTGTCTGCTGACAACTCTAGTTACTTCTTTCCATCGCAAACAGGATTCCATTGCACACAGCCTTTCATTATCACAAGCCATCGTCCTGATATGACTGAAATACTGTTGAAAAGGACGTAAAATCGCAAGTCACCCACCCATCACACCTCAAATCCATGTTTGATACCATGTAAAATGAAATCTTTGTCATGGTCATTTCCAACCATGTAAATCAAGGCTTGGCAAAGATTTGACATGTAATCCTAGTTTTATATGCCCCCACCATTAAAAGTGGGGGGTGGGGGGGGGATATAGTGATATAGTATCACGGCTGACATAAAATCGAACGGCATTATAAGTGATCTCGCAGTATAATAATCTTCGCTGAATACTCCCACCCACTAATGAAAAACTCCATGTTTACCTGTTCGTAGCACTTGTTTACTGCTTACCTGACACAACGAAAATCATTGCTGAAGTAGCCATTTAGTCCCTATGTTCTTACTTATTGTGAAAAATGCGCTGCAAAACGCATATATATAGTGAAAGTAGCCATGCTGTAAACACATGATTCGTCTTACTGCCGGTTCATATGGGCCAATACACTATTGAGCTGGTAAGCAACATTTCTAGAGTTCAGATGAGCTAAAACTTACTTGCTACCTCCCTGAGGTATTTAAAGAAAAGCAGAATACCTATCTTGTTCATACTGTCTATTATTGCTTCCCTCTTCACTAAATTGTGGCTTAAACAAAGTTGTCAACTTCTTGTAAGTTAGTATTTGTCTGTTTGTTCATATGGGCCAATACACTATAGAGCTGGTAACCAACATTTTTATTCGAGTTAATTCCCTTGCCCTGAAATGCGAAAAATGTACCTGCGGACAAATAAAAAAATACTTATTTGCGAGAGTTCTGATGTTGCCTAAAAAACAATAACAAGCCTACAGATAATCAAATCAGGTTTAAGCTTTCTTGTTTTTTTCGCTTGTAAAATGCTTTTATAATTCTTTCTCTGGAAGTAAACAGTGACTACTTTGCACAGCCTTTTTTTCCATGAGCTTCGGCCTGTGTATTGTGTGTATGAGGTGACCTTCGCAGCTGGCCAAATTGGTGACACGTGACTTGCTACTTATCTAAGTCTTCTAAAAACATGACCACTGTTCACACCTTGGCAAGACAATCAATGCTTTGATAATCTGTGATAACTTTTGACACGCTGTTGCTTAAATTTATGCAAACAACCCAGTTAACTTTTAATGGTTATTTTCTATTCCAATGTCGTAAACAACGACGAAACAGATGAGACATCCGCGACAAAAAAATAGGCCACACAGGACAACCGCATTATACCGGTTTGCGCGGTATATCGGTCCGCAGTATAACAGTGCTCCAGTGTAATTTGCTGCTCTCCTAGCCCCCCAAGTACCACTTTCTCAATATTTGACGGGACAAAGTCGCAAATATAAAGATGATTTGAAACCGACTTACAGCCTGCTGCTGAGGAAATACAATGTATGTTTTGGCTGATCACTCCACGATGCCTGTGATATTTGAGAACCCTGATTGTTGAATTGTCTCCTGGTTTCTTGGGCTTGATTGCCAGTCAGCTGTCTTTGTTGAGTTTGAAAGTTCTGAATGATAGAGTTGTATGCATTGGTCGCATCGATTGGATTTCCTTTGGATTGGCTGGACATCGCCGGTGGCAGGGTACAAGCCGGTACCGCTACTTGCGGTAGACTGTACTCGATGAAGTGTTTACGGCTGAGGACACTTCCGGTTGTGAGGTCACTGTTGCGGCCGTTCCACCCTTCAGTGCATCCACAATATGGATGATAAGTTGTCTTTGTCCTTAATTTAGGTATCTTTGGCGATTCCAAATCCTCTGTTTGGACAAGGCGCAAAGCTTCAAGTCTGGTGTAGCCTCACTTCAAGAGTTCATCGATTGCACCTTTTGCTACTTTATTCTGAAGGCAATAATTTATCACCATGTCTCTGTCACTAAGGTTCACATGATTAAAAAGTTGGGTCCGCGGATTGGTAAAACGAAAAATTAAAAAACTATGCCTAATGTTCAAAGGTTTTTCCAGTGTCTGTCTCTTTCTTACATGTCAAGTTTATTCTTTGGAGTGGGTTCTGAATGCCTTACAAATCTGAGTGATATTTAGTGACCTGTCCAGACAGTGATCTCTCCGGCCTTTCTTTAAAAACTTCCATCCATTTAGACTATCCTCTGACACCTTTGGAGCTTCATAGTCTGATATCAGTAAACAGGCTAGGTTCACGTTTTCCATAAAAATTCTAAGTATTGGGACTGATAGGTCGGAGCAAACAGTGCAGATCCAGATCAGACTGCTCCTTAAAGGAGCAGTCTGATCAGGTTCTACACTGTGTGCCTTCCAGTATGCATTTTTTGGCTCGTTCACAATTTTGTGGCGGACAGGTAAGACACCACATTCCATTCCATGGAATTCCTGTTAGGACCATTTACAGTAATTGTTATAGGTGTTCCAATATTTAGAATTTTTAAGGGACCAGCAAGACTGATGATCTTCACAGAATCAGTGTCTACATCAGTATGCAGCTGCTCATCCTCTATCACACTATTCCTATTAATATTGGTTTCTGCTTGTGTTTGTGTAATGATTGTTTCATAATATGATTCAATTAATCCTACATTCCAACGCTATAGTCATTATCTATGTTTTTCTTGTATGATCAGTATGATTAATGGTAAAAGCCATCAAATGCACATTGTGAAACAACGCAGCAAGTTGAACCTGCAGTTGAATTTCCTAACAAATCTGGTGTGTTTATATGTATGTGTCAGAAAACATTGATTAAATAAAATAAAGAGGATACGTTTCCATCTCCCCTGAGACTACCAGAAGGTAGACATACATGTATTACTTTTCTGGTGTTGGTTTAGGTTCTAAATGTGAGCCATGACATGACAAAACCAACAATGTGGTTGTGCACCGAGCGCAGATTCAGATCAGCCTGGGCATCCGCCCAGTCTGCTCAGAGTCTTCGCTGTCAGCATGGAGGTAGCTTAGACCCTTAGCTACCCTTTGAGCATTTAACGAAGAGTCTGGTGAAACTGGGCGGCTGCCCAGGCAGATCTGAGTCTTCGCTGGGTGCACAACCAAATTGTTGGGTTTGTCCTGTCGCGGCTCATATGATGTCATATTTTCTGGCATAGCTCTGTTTTGTAACAGTATGCAGACAGGCAAGACACCACCCTGCTGTCTTGATAATTGAAGTCATTAGTACATCTTTTATTTTTTGCTGCTGTAGCAGCTGCTCTGAACAATGTGCCCCAAATTGTTTCTTAATCCCAGCTTTGAGCATCAAAGATTATACCCACATAGTCACTGTCACCTGTTGTTAGCCTTGCGTTCAACCATCATAGTTTCAGAACAGATGATAAATCCTAGAAAGACGATTTGTTTGTGAGAAGCAGAACTAATTTCTTGATATTATGTACTGTGTAAATCCTGGCAAGTCAATCAGTTTGACTGTTGATAAATAATTACATTGACATTCATCAAAATGTGGAGCCTTGTAAGCAGCTGCTGTCATTAATGTAAGCTGTACTAATAAAGCCCCTAGCCCTAATGGAAGCAAAAGCTGGTTTAAGGATCTTAGCGAACACCCTAGTAGATGTTGCTAGACCCATAACTAAAGCTGTAAACCGGTATTTCTGGCCATTGAATATAAACCAATTGTCGGGTTGTCTGATGGGTATTGAGCAGAATGCTTCAGAAAGATAATGGAGCTGATAAAACACCCACAGATAGTGTAGAGTATCCATTTGTCATTGGTAATCTATACCCATTCATTAAAATGTAAAGCAGTTATTGTCCATTGTGTTTGACAGTGCAAGTGAACCCTTACTTACACCAGACCTGGGGTAATTGTAATCTGTAATCGTGATTACTTGTAATCGATTACAATTTCTGAGTAATCGTGAAGTAATCTGTAATCGTGCATTTCTATGATTACTTGTAATCGTAATGTAATCAATTACATTACAAAATGGGCTGTAATCATGATTACTTTATGATTACATTTTGATTACTTTGATTCATTTTCAGAAATAAAAAAAGAAGCAGAAGAAACGAAACTTGCTCTTCTTTTTAATAGTTTAAAGAAAAGACTTGTGCAAAATAATAACAGAAAGCAGTTGATTATTCAATGTGTCTTCAAACTGAATAAGGCAGAGAAAACTGGTCTAATTTGTGCACAAAAGGCAGCAGACCAAATTCAGAAACTGACAGAATTCCCTTTATACTCTGTTGGGGAGTAAAATTTAAGCAGTATCATAGTTATAAATCGAGGGCTCAACGCAAAACTGCGGTATCTCCATTTTTTTCTGAAATAGACTTTTCACTAAAAATGGCTTCCATATTGAATGTTGCATATTATGACAAATTTTTATAATTATATTCAGAAGATTAAAAGAGATATTTAATATTGCAAAAATGTTGTATCTGAGAGTCCAGATTTGTTCATTGCAATACTGTTGTATCTGGACATACAACAGTATTGCATTAAGCATTTCTGTTAAACATGAAAAAAAGTTAAGTGCAATAATGTTGTATCTTGACTTACAACAGTATTGCATTTTTTCTTATTTTCTACGTGAGATAACTCTTAACGCAAAACTGTTGTAACTGGAGTTACAACAGTATTGCATTAACTTTTGTGTTCAATCACAAACAAATCTTAATGCAAAACTGTTGCATCATGACTTACAATAGTATTGCATTAAGCTTTCTACCTTGCTTGGGAAAAAAGATCAGTGCAAGACTGTTGTATCTTGACTTACAGCAGTATTGCAGTAACTTTTAGTTTCAATCAGAGAAAATCTTATTGCAACACTGTTGTGTCTTGACTTCAGTAGACAATATCATGCACTTTAACCCATGAAAAAGCCCACAATTAAATCAACTCATTTACAGATACCATTTATTTCACAGTTTCGTTCTTAGAAATATTTCTAAGGTATGATATTTTGTAGGTATGATGACCACTTCAAAGCCAAAGTAAATGCACATGCCTTAGGCAGTATGCAGATGCTTCCCCAATGATATGGTCCCTAAACAATTAAAAATAATCGTTATTGGTGTCCTCAGTGTATACCTGAATAAATAGACTGGAACCAAGATCCCATGATCAGGGAACAAACAGATAAGCTGCAAATCAGTTAATTGGTTTCATCAATTATGCTCCCTTTTGTTTATGTAATGAAGGTTCTATTGGTATTAATCATTTTTCATTGTTATATCCAGAAAATACCCAAAGAGATTTTATTTTTATTCCAAAATAAAAAAAATAAAAAAATTGAGTGTTTAACCAAATTTTACAAAATCTTATCTGTTGTTCCGATCATGTTCCTCACAGTCACCGATATCACCTTCCCAGGTGGATATCATGCCAGGTGCTACAGTATGTCCATAATACAGTAGAACTTCATTGGCTCGAACAGGCTTGGGATCATGAAAATTAGTTCCAGCCAAGGGTAGTTCTAGCCATCCAGGGTTAAACTCTATATAAAGTGACCTCTAGGAACTAAGGAAAGAGTTCCAGCCAGGCAGGGTTAACGAGCCATCAGGGTTCAAGCCATTGAAGTTCTACTGTATTGGGATTGTTGCTGTCACCGATATCGCCTTCACAGGTGGATACTGTACTACGGTATGTCCATTATATTGATTATTTTGAGGTATTTTGATTACCGATATCGCCTTCCCAGGTGGATATCGTTCTAGTAGTGTATTTCCTAATATCTGTTATATTTGGTCCTGGGCTAACTTGGACTTTTTTTTGGGGGGGGGGGGGGGGGGGGGGGGGGGGGGGGGATTTACAACAGAAAAGAAGGTGCAGACCTGCAGTCAATTCAACCCTTTCTGTTTTCACATTTAAAAGTAAAAGTATGCAAAGACCAGGAACTGAAACAATCAAAATCCAAATCCAGCCCTCAAACCATAGTTGGAAACAACTAAGATTACAAATAATCAAGATACAGAGAACATATGGCCAACCGAGTGAGCAGCTTGTTCCCAAAAGGTGGCCACAAAAGGTGGTTCACATTTAACTTTGTCTTTATATGATTAATATTTTGTAGGATTAATAATATGTTGTTAAAACTAAATGAATTAATAATGCACTTGTTTTGGGGGGTTGCAACAGAAAGCAACAGAACTGCAGCCAATTGAACCTTTTCTGCCGTCAATATTAAATGTGTGCTTATATGATTAATATTTTATATATGATAATGATCTATAGCTAAGAATGTATTAAGTGAATTATTTATTTGGGAGTTTGCGACAGAATGTTAGATACAGAACTGCAGTCAATTTAACCTTTTCTGCTGTCAACATTAAGACCACGTTTACATGAGCAAAGTTTCTATGTCACAGAAACTTTAACAAAGAAAGTATGCCAAACATTTTGCGTTTACATGGAGCAAATTATTTGTTAAAGAAAATGTGACATAGAATCTTTGTCAAACAAACTTTGGCAATGAAATATTTGCTGCAGTGTTCACAAGACCAAATATTATTTGCTAAAGTTACCCGCAGCAATGAAACAAAATTGTCACATTTTCTATGCTTATAGCAAAGTTCTTTGTTACATCATCTTTAGCAAAGTTCTCCGTTTACAGAGACAATTTTAATTTATCAAAGTAACTTTACCATATATATTTTGTCATATTTTGCCATTTACACGAGCACATTTTTCTGTGGCAAACCGTCTTTGTCACAGAAACTTTGCCCATGTAAACACAGCTTAAATGTGTGTTTATATGATTAATATTTTATATGTCAATGATCTACAGTAGAACTTCAATGGCTCCGAACCCTAATGGCCCATTCACCCTGCCTGGCTTGAACTCTTTTCTTGGACCCTAGAGGTCACTTTATATAGAAACTAACCCTGGATGGCTAGAACTACTCTTGGCTGGAACTAATTTTCACTGTACCAAGCCTGTTCGAGCCAATGAAGTTCTACTGTATAGCTAAGAATGTTTTAACTGAATATTATTTATTAGGGAGTTTGGGACAGTATGTTAGATACAGAACTGCGGTCAATTCAACCTGTTCTGCTGCCAACAATCCCATTATCTCACTATAATATTCTAAATTAACTTTATCTAAATAAACAATCTAAACATACAAGGGTTGATCCAGAAGTAATGTCACTGTGTCCATTGTGCGCTTATTCGTCGTAGCATTATCATAAAAATTATATCAAGCTACACTGTAATTTAGTTCTGATTTACAGAATAAATATAAAATTGGAATCTTTTTCCGTTCCAAATATACAGACGTTCAAAGTATGCCACCGACGCCATCGCGCCGCACGTTAGAATAACGTTAATTACATGAACATAAGTTTCAAAGGCAATCACAAATCTAAATCAAACCAACGCGCCAAATCAGATGAAAATTTGATACGATCACGAAATATATTTCTGACGCCCACCATTGAAATTTTAATATCGTCACTGCTGTTTGAAGTACGCTGGCTAGTGCTAATGCTTGTTACTGCAGAGAGTCAAAATGTTGATTTCTGACAAACGCGTCAGCCGATATATATGCGGTTTTGCCTCAAATTTGGAATATCACCATTAGAGACTCTAGAGCTGTTTAGCTAGACATGTGGTGATATAACAGTGATTATGAGGCTTGTGTAAAGGTTCAATCTGCGTGATACGCGTGCAGATGAGTCGCCCAAGGATAGTCCGAAAACCGAAGACCCTTAATTTCAATGTCAGACAATAACGTCACTCTTGTTCTGATCCTATATATGAAGATCGATGTTCTGCAATTCGATTATTGTATAAATTCTTAAACTTGAGCTGCGGGGCTCTTTAAGTAATATTCAAAGATGAGATAAATATGGGTGAGCAGACATTAGTGCTTTGCTGAAACAACGAATATGCTACTTTGGACATAACACAATATCGAAACTTCGTCTGGTGCGTCAACGACGTCATTGACGTGCGGCGCGATTTGTTACCATGCCTTCTGTCTATCTCAATATCTCAGTTACTGTGCACTGTATTTTTATGACATTTTCAGACCATAATGCAGATAGATTAAGGTACTTGGATACGAAATTTCGTTGCTCTCTCTTTATTTTACACGATTTTATAGCTGCAGTGACATTACTTCTGGATCAACCCTCGTATTTAAAAGGTAGCGCTACCTTTCTTGCAATTGATCTGATACCCAATCTGAACTGATACCCGATTTGAAGGATAATTATGTGTGTACTGCTTTACTCACACCTTAGCACAAGAGTGCACCAGCTACCCAAAAATATGACAAGTATCATGAATCAGGCCACTTGGTCATTCTGACTTTGCGAAAAAGTTCTTTAATTATTATGAAAGAATTATCTCTCAACTCAAAGTAAGTTAAGCTGGGCCGCGTAGCGAAGTCAGTAGGATGCCTGACTTTTAAGCCAGAGGTCCTGGGTTCGATATCCGGTCCAGCAACTTACTTTCATTTCTCCTTCCACTGATTCAAGAAGGGCAGTTGTCAGTTACTGATGAAAGTAAGTGCACTTAGTATTGGTTAACCGCTTAGGAGGTCTAAGCCTGCCCAGGAATAGTGTGGTTAGGTTAACTGACCATCCCGACATGACAATAGCTTTTCACTGTGGACGTTAAGGTGGTGATTATCACTGATTTGGGGCAAAGACAAAAATCTGCATAAAATGCTGAAAATACAACGGATCTTCCCAAAACTTAGCAGATGACTTCTTTATGTTGTTTCTCACAATTCAGAATCCCCAAATGCAGGACTTATTGATGTTAAAAGGGATTTATATAAGGGAAGATCAAAGGGTAATTTTGTGCGAATAAATCTAAAAAATGACCATCATTATTGAAAATGTAACTAGGTCTGAACTTAAAGTAATGCATTATGAAGAGCGTCCTAGCAATTATTTTTTCCATTTTTGCTGCGCGTTATCAGGCTGCGCAGATAAAAAAAAGGTGTGGCCTGTGTCTAAATTATTTGTCTTAAAATACACAGTAGAGTCTATTTTCATGATTTTCGAGGTTGAATAATTACAATAACACGCCTGGTTTGGTCATTGTAATGTAATATTTATACTGTGAGTATGATATAGGTATAACTGACCTACCTGTATTAATGAATGCAATCACTATACATGCACTTATATACATGGTCAGACATTTGAGAAAAAGCTACTGTTTTTATCTGGCCTACCTTACAATTTGAGAAAGAGTTGGAACAAATAATTGCTAGGACGCTCTTTTTCATGGATTAATTTAAGTTCAGACCTAGTTACGTTTTCAATAATGATGGTCATTTTTTAGATTTATTCGCACAAAATTATCCTTTGATCTTTTCATATAAAAACACTTTTCTAAACAGCATGTCCCTCTATTTTGTATTCTAAACTGTAGAGAACAACAAAAATAAGAAGTCTGGTAACTTTCAGGGAGATACGATAATTTTTTATGGTTTTATTGAGATTTTTGTATATACCACAAATCACCACCTTAAACAATAACGCAACAACAACAAAGTAAGTTAAAATATTCGGTCACTCACAGTACTTCAGTCGATAAACAATTTAGTATACCATAATGATGGTATGAGAATGCCAAATATACAGACAATTTGCTTACTACCAGTGAAGCTGTATTATATATCTTTGCTGGTAGCGGTTTATCATCACAGGTATCTTGTGGAGTCCAGGGACCACAATTCTCAATTAAACCACGTTGAGAATTGTGGTCCCAACTCCACAAGATACCTGTGATGATAAACCGCTACAGTTCAATTTTATGAAAGATAACACTATGTTTTGAAATATATCTTTTGAAATATGTTTTGAATGTTTAATTAGATAGGGGGTGGATGGGTGGTGCGATGGTGCTGTGTAAAACTTCCAGTGCCTGGGCATCCTACTGATTTCGAACATTGTAGGGCAAGGGCTTACTGTGCTTGCAGTAGGTGCGAGTGGGGGTTGTTTGGATATTTTTTCTCTCGTCTATCATTTCTTCTTTCTCCCTCTCTCTGGGAGACGGCCCAATATAGACCGAAATACTGTCTCAAAAGGGCTTTTAAACCCAAAACAATCAATCAATTTTTATCAGATATAGTTAATTCAGAATATTATAGTGAGATAATGGGAATGTTGGCAGTTGACTGCAGTTCTGTATCTAACATTCTGTCGCAAACTCCCAAATAAATAATTCAGTTAATACAGTTTTAACTATAGATCATTAACATACAAAATATTAATCATGTAAGAACAAGTTAAATGTTGACAACAGAAAAGGTTGAATTGACTGCAGTTCTGTACCTTACTTTAAGTTGCAACCTCCAAAATAAGTTTATCACTAATTATTCAGTTTTAAAAACAGATAATTATACTAAATCATTTCAATGGTAAAAGGGGTTCCATTGCACAGAGCTTTTCATTTAATATCACTCACCCATCATCCTAATATGACTGAAATACTGCTCAGGAGCACGGCAAGCGGGGCAATATATGCCCGTTTCTGAGTGAGTTTGGGCCCAGTCAGTACCTTGGGCAGATCTATATCTCTGACAGTCAGTCACAAAGAGGTACTAATGTGTGCACAAAGACAGTCTGTAAATACTAGCTCCAAAATTAAGTAAGGGGAAGCAACCATTCCCGTACTCAAACACACAGTATCAAGCTAATGGACATTGCTATAGAGTGTCATCAGGATATCCAAAACAATTACCTAGTAATGGCGCCCACAAAAATAGTCTAAGAAATAATAAAGGGACATAACTCTGAAAGTAAGTAATGGGTAGCAACCATTCATATATGACACACACCGTTTCATCCTCGTCTACATTGCTATTAAGTTTATTAAGATATTCCAAATATTAGGGTTCTCACAAGAATAGCCTTAAAAAAGTAATCAAAGTGATGTCACTCAAAAAAATAAATAAGCAATTATTCTTTTATAAGACATACTGTCTCAACCTAAAGCACATTGCTATAAAGTTTCGTCAAGATATTCCATAAGGTTACCTGGTAATGACTTGCCCAAGAATAGCCATAGAAATTAATCAAAGGGATGTAACTCCCAAAAATCAGGGGGGGGGGGGGAGCAATTATTCTTATAAAAGACACACTGCCTCAACCTAATACACAGTGCTATAAATTTTCATCAAGCTATTCCATATGGTTGCCTACTTATCGCTTCCACAAGAATAGCCTTAAAAAACATTCAAAGGGAGGTTACTCCAAAAATAAGTATGGGGAGGCAATCCTTCTTATATGTGTCATATGATGTCAACCTCATATAGATTACTATTAAGTTTCATCACATTAGTCCAAAGGGCTAGTTAGATATGAGGTGTACAAATATAGTCTGAATCAAAGGGAGGGAACTCAAAAACTAAGTATAGGGAAGTAACCATTCTTGTGTGAGACACATTGTCTTCATATATACTTTGCTATGAAGTTTCATCATGATATTCCAAAGAGTAACCTAGTTATGGAATGCACCAGAATTGCCACACAAACTGCTATAGTCGAGTTTTTTCAAAGGGCTGCCTAAATTTCATCAGAGTGTAACCTTGAAACAATATGCGCTACTCCGCAACAGTCATACTATTTGCAAAGTTTCAGCTTAACTGGATGAAAACTGTATGAGGAGTTATCCTGAAATGAGCCCCCTGAAAATTTTAAGTAAAGGGCTGCAACTCCATTTAAAATCATTGGAGGGTAAGCTCGAAACGATATGCACTGGTCCACCTCATGGTCTTACTATATACCAAGTTTCAGCTCAATCGGATGTAAACTGTAGGAGGAGTTATCTGGAAACAAAAAGTTTACGATGGACATACGGACGAATGCCAGCGCCATAACATGATACTACGTCCTGTTTTTCAAACAGGCTTATAAAATGGACGTAAAATCGCAAGTCATCCATCCGTTCATCTAAATATGTTGCTGATTTACAGCTTGAAAAAGCATGCCTAAAAGTCCTGCTAGTTAAACTTTTCTAAGAAAGTAATCATGTCCTGTTGTTCCAGATTTTTGAAAACTGTGATGTCAAAATAAACCATTATGATAGTACCATAAAATTTCTAACAAGAGTTTTCAGAAAACAACAAAGGGCGCCTTACAGGAACTTGACTCTCACAGCGTTGGTGGTATTAAAAGGCTCTTGTCCAAATGTATGTGAGTGTCAAGTATAATGATTGCCATCTGTATAGGGACTGAGAAATATGATTGAGTCAGTGAAGCATAAAAAACAAGTCAAATCCATACATGGATGGGGATGTTAAAATGTTCTTGTCCATATTTAAGTCTGTGCCAAGTAAGGCTCTTGTCCAAATGTATGTGAGTGTCAAGTATAATGATTGCCATCTGTATAGGGACTGAGAAATATGATTGAGTCAGTGAAGCATAAAATACAAGTCAAATCCATACATGGATGGGGATGTTAAAATGTTCTTGTCCATATTTAAGTCTGTGCCAAGTATATGGCTCTAACCCATATAGGGATTGAGAAATATCACAGAGTCAGTGAAGCATATCATAAAGTCAGTGAAGCAAAAATATAAGTCGAATCCATACATGGATAATGGTGTTAAAATGGCCCTGCCCATATGTAGGTGTATGCCAAGTATCATGGCCCTAAACCCATACAGGGGCTGAGAAATATACAAAGAGGATGCTGCTGAAATGATCTTATCCATGTGTTAGTGCATGCAAGGTATCATACAGGGACTGAGAAATATCATAAAGTCAGTGAAGCATAAAAGGTCACTGTCCTATATGGTTGGTTACACTTACATGCCCTCATCCAGATGCAAGTAATGACCAAATATCAGGACTCTAACCCTAAATATAACTACTTTGAAACTGACTTGAACACAAGTGCTTAACAAACATTAACCTATTTTTTTTTCAAAGACAGTAGACCATGACCAGTATGTCAAGGTCATACATGGTGCATACATTCAGGTGATCATGTACTGAGAAAAGTGTGTACCAAGTTTAATTACTCTAGCCTTTATACTTTGTGTGAAAAAGACCTAAACACAAATGGTTAAGGTAGGTTAATCTACATTAACCTAAATTTTTTCGAAGCCAGTAGACCATGACCATATGTCAAGGTCATACATGGTGCATATATTCAGGTGATCATGTGCTGATGTAAGTGTGTACCAAGTTTAATTACTCTAGCCTTTGAACTTTGAGAAAAAGACCTTAAGGCAACTGGTTAACATAGATTAAACTGCTCACAGACACGAATGTGGACGCAGATGCGAACGCTGACACATACTCAGACTACGATGCCGGGGGTATAGTATAAGCTCTCCTTTGCTTTGCAAAGGCACGCTAAAAACTGGGACCCAAAAATAATTACCATTGTCATGAAATGGAACAGTCTGATCAAGGTCTGCACTGTATGCAGATGTGTCTGTCACAATACTTTGATTTGTTCAAGACAAAATGCCTACACATCCAGAAAAAGGTAGGATTTTGGGAACAATTCTGAAATGTTTTGCTTATTTATTAATAGAAACATATTGTGACCCCTCATTAGAACTGCCTTACTAAGAAGGTTGAAATGAGGGGTCACAAACTATAATGGAGTATGAACAGAAATGATCACAAATAATCCTCAAAACCTTCTCACATCTGAAGTTCATGTCACTAGCACACTCTTAAACTAGGAAATGACCAGGACAGGGGTAGAACATAAGCTCTCCTTTGCTTTGCAAAGACACGCTATGAATAAGAAAGTGTGTTTAATTTTAAAACAAAATCATTTTCCATGGCATGTATAACTGGGATGGTTTCGGATCCAATACTATCATAGTTTTGTGCATATCCGCTGTAAAAGTAGTGCTTGATAAGCAGTTATTTTGCTGAAACCACAGTCCTGAAATAAGCTCCAAGGAAAACTGGCTCTACTCTGTATATGGTAATGATTTAGCCAATCACATTCCTATGTTTGAGGAAATACACATTTTAACCCCTGATTATTCAAAGTCTCAAAAATTCAAATTAAAATGACTGCAGTCCTTTGGACTGTGAAGGTCCTGCTATATTGCATACCCCCTAACCACTGTTAGACCGGTCATTTTTCATTTGACTTTTTGAGCAAAATAGTAGTATAAAGTCAAACAATTTGTGTTATTTCCTCATGATACAACAGTTTTACAGCAAAATAATTCTTGAGAACTGAAATGTGAGTTAATGCAAAAGCGTTGTATCTAAACTTACAACAGTTTTGCATTAAAGTTTTTCTTGAGGAAATAAAACCTGGGAAATGCAAAACTGTTGTAAGTCAAGATACAACACTTTTGCATTAACATACTTCAGGAATATAAGGAATATCTACAGCAAAACTGTTGTATGTTGTATGTTTCTTAATTAATGCTTCCTTAACATAGAACCAGTTGAAAAAAGAGTTTTGTTTCATTTCACATCCTCCCAGCAACCATTTTGTGGAATTACAGTGAAAATAATAACAAACCCACAAAATGGGACAGTTTTTTGTCTCTCCTGAAAAGTTATGCAAAATGGAGATACCGCAGTTTTGCGTTAAGCCCTCGAAATATGCTCTGTTTTATCCATTTATGACTGGCGGACTCTTCTGTCCTCAAAAATTGGATAATTCCATTTAGCAGTTTAGGGTATCTGGCATATTTCTTTTTACATCTTTTTATACGAATTGTTAAAATTTTTATGCAAGCAGTGAAGATCCTGATCAAAATGCTGCATTCTGAGCATCTGATCTGGGTCTGCACTGTCTACCTATCTCCTTTTATGGGATGCTAGGCATTAATGGGTTAATATTTAAGGATAAATTTGTTATGATGTAAAAACTGTGAGATTTGGGTACTCCTGAATGCAGGGTATTTCAGGCTAAGACTGGTAGCTGCCTTGGTTGACTTATATTTGTATGACTGATTTACCGGTACATTATTTATCATCTTTACTTTGGACAGGCAGGTTCAAGTGTTAAAGATGTTTTCCAAACATACTGACTGTTTTGTGTTTATTGGTGCAGAGTTGAGCAGTACAACTCAACTCTGATTTTCACACCTTCTTTGTGGATTGAGCTAACTGTAACAGCTGTCTACTTTATGACACCTGTGTATTGCATACAACAAATAGCCAATGCTTTAATTCATTTCTTTCCCATTTATGGGTCTACTTATTAACTCTAAATTTTTGCCAGACTGAGGGTGGGCAAAAAAAAGATGAAAATGAAAATATAAACAGTGGTATTTAAAACGTTTTGAAATAAATAAATTTACAGGAAGTGTTTGTCCCCTTGCTCTTGTCTTTCACAAGCAATTTTATGACATTGGAGACAATGTAGAATCATATTTCTGATGTTTGGAATAAACAGGTTAAACAAGTAATGGAGAAAAAATGTTGAAGCATGTGCTTTATATCTAAGAGCTGACATATAGCATTTCACATTGAATTTATCAAACTTCATAAATAGTATACAGTCATTGTATGCACATTACATGTAACTGCAGATTGCTAAATAAATTTCGTTCAGATTAAAAAGTAAGTCAGGTTCTTCAGAAGTTGTTTCAGTCTTACCTATTAGCACACATGTAAGCCACCAATTATTTACTGATTTAGGTATAAATCATTCTTTCTGAATAGAAATTTTGCACTATCAGTCATAATCATTCTGTACACTTGTATAATGTAATCAGATGTAATCATAAAGTAATCATGATTACTTTGCAAAGTAATTGTAATTGTAATCAATTACATTGAGAAAAATGTAATTGTAATTGTAATCTGTAATCATGATTTTAAAAAGTAATTGTAATTGTAATCAATTACATTGGCATGTAATCGGCCCCAGGTCTGACTTACACTTAATTTCACTTTAGATGGCCATTTGCATCTGATCCTGTCATGTAAGTCTGCTGGTGATTTTGGTTCCTTCTGCTATATGTTCTCCCTTGGTCTCTGAAGTGCTGGCTGTATGGGCAGGCTTGATTCTGTTTCTGCTATGTCTGCTTTTGGCTTCCCCTCTCGGATAAAAAAAGGCTGCTGTGATGATGTATAGCCAGTTTTATCTATTTGGCCATCAGATCTGTTGTCAAGCTGTTTGCCTTCTCACGCGGGACTTACATTTCTTCTTTCATTTTGTTGCCAAATAGTTGCGTGGAAGATTATGTTGTTTCCTTAAGTTGTAATAAGTATTGACTATACTCAAGGCATCAGATGTTTTTCCCTCTTGATTTTTTCTTTCCTTTGCTGGATGTTAGTGCTAATAAAGTGTAACATAAGTCTGAAGGTATCTCCAGCAAGTATTTTAAGTTTTTTAATTAAGTCATTCTTCTGTTTAGAATTCTGGAACAAGTCAGTTATTTGTAGGATTGGAACCATACATGTTATTTATCTCCCCATATCACACTGCAATTGCAGGTCCACAGATAAAGTACACAGATAAACATGAAGTCTGAGCCCTAAAATGATGAAAGAAGCTCATTCCATATGCTTCAGCCAGTTAAGATAAGCATCATGAAAAGGGGACAGCAGGCATTAGTGGGTTAAGTATAATGGATTTGAAACAAAATACAGTTCATACGTACATTTAACAAACACGCATAAATTATCTGTATTTTAGTTCAAGAACTGCCTCAAGAATGTCACTTGGACCTTTCAATGCCATTATATGTGTACCTGAGGAACTGCTGCTCCACTCTAACCCTAAATGCAGACTACAAAATTTACGTCTGCAGATTTTTCGTCCAAGTTATATCATTGAGAATTCAAACACTAGAGGGCAAACAGTGTAGATTCAGATGAGGTGGCTCATTATGAGCCACCTCATCTGGATCTTCACTGTTTGCCAATTCAACAATTTTAATTTTACGCGCTTTAAAGGTTAACAGGGTCTGATGGAAACTGATTTGGCACACCTAAAAAGATTACCATAGTTGTCCTGGAAGTGGATGGATGACTTGCAATTTTACATCCTTTTCAATGGTATTTCAGTCATATCAGCATGATGGGAGAATGATATTGAAAGGCTATGTGCAATTGAATCCCATTTAAGGTTGGAAAGATTTATGCCTTCAGCAGGTCTCGAACCTGGGACTGATAGATCAGCAGGCCCATTGCTTAATCTACTGAGCTATCAAGGCTCCTTCTCAGGAATGGAACAGTTTGGTTTTACAATGCACTAATTCATCCAAAAGATGTAAATTGACTGTCAAAAAGTGTAGACCATGATCAGACTGCTCTATAGGCCTATCTGTCTCATTATTTAGACTTGTAACAGTAGATAGTATCCTCTCTGTCTTTACTAATGCGTAGCGGCTTTCTGTATTACAGGGGGAAACTGATTGTCACACCTTGACACTTGGGGTGAGTTTTGACAAATTTTTGAATGATACCATTTTTAAACAATAATTATCTTATAATGCTGCTGTTTCTTTTCATTACATCTTTATATCCTTGACTGTGAACTATGTTGTCCCTTGACGCATGGTTTTAAATCCTTGGCTGTGAACTATTTTGTCCCTAGACTGGGTTTCATATCCTTGACTGTGAACTATTTTGTCCCTAGAGTCAGGGCTTTATATCCTTGACTGTGAACTATTTTGTCCCTTGACTGAAGCAGTTTTAAGTACAGCAGCAGTTTTGAAATTTTCACAAGTGTTAAACACAGGATGATTTTCAATTTCACTTAATTTGTCTGCATTAAGTGCACCTAATAAATACACATCTAAGTCTACTTTTTCCTCCTTAGCTAGCAGTCAGCTAGCGATATCACATTACAGATGAGCTCTTACTCAGATGTTTCATATTGTAGCCCTATGGGCGACATGATAATAAGTGGTTACATCATTGTTTTATAAATCACCCAGGTTCTAAAACTAATACATATACCAGTAACTTTCATGCTCAATCTCATTCTCTCTCTGCGTGCTCGCCTATTTTCATTCTGTCAATCGAATCCCGCCTTTCTTGCTTACGTCACTTTACATAGTACATAAATATATATCATATAAACTACTAGGTATAATGTTCAAGAATCCTTTTGCTCTTGCAGACAAACAATAGAGTCACCAAAGGACCTCTGATTCAATGCAAATTGAAGTTGGCTGTGACTTTCTGCTGAATGAACTCAATTGTTTTAGTCTCTCTCTGGAGTTGACGCCATAGTAAGTCATCCACCTTTGGAGTCTGCATGTTGGTCACAAACCCAACTGTTGAACTCAAACCTTCCACATAACTATTTCTTGCTGGAGCGGAAACCTGTAAGGTAATAAAAAAGACACATGATGGTTTTCAATAAATTTGTATTTCAGAGTGTCTACGGCTTAGACTGTGTTGACACTCAGTAATGCTCGCAGAATTTATCCTACCACTTTAGTTAGGTGCAAATTTCTCTTACCAACTTTATGTTGCTTAAAGTCAATCGAATACTCACACTGTATTTTAACAATGTATTATGTTCTGAACATAATTTGTACAGAGAAACCAAAGATCGGCAGTGTGATACCAAGAATCGGACATTGTTTTTAGCCAACAGTTCCGGTATGCTTTGTCCCTTTTTAGCTCACCTGAGCCAGCGGCTCCGGGGGAGCTTATAGGATGGTAAGGCTCCGTCGTCCGTCCATCCATCCGTTCACAATTTCAAATGGCTTCTCCTCTGGAACCGCTGGGCCGATTGTAACCAAATTTCATATAGAGCCTCCTGGGACCTTAGGAACGAAAAGTTGTTCAAACGGTCATGGTCACATGACCAACATGGCCGCCATGCCCATATATGGTAAAAACCTGAAAAAATCTTCTTCTCCAGAACCAATAGGCCGATAGCCTTGAAACTTGGTATGTAGCATCGGGTACGCGAGTTCTACCAAGATTGTTCAAATTATGACCTTGTGTTGACCTTGACCTTTTTTACAATAAGGTCAAATTTGCTTCCTTATGCTTTTATATGGCAAGATGCTACAACGTAAGATATCTTGGAAACTGTTGAAAATTTTGGGCTAAAAATTGGTATCTACAGTCATCTTAATGACTACATGAAGATTTACGAGTACAAGAGGTCAAGGTCATTCTTTGACCTTTGAGCCTGAACTCTCATATTTTGATAAGCTCTAACAATCTCCTCAAAAGCCACTGGGCCAATTGAAACCAAATTTCATATAGAGCCTTCAGGGGTTGAGGGAACAAAAATTTATTCATACGGTCCAGGTCACATGACCAACATGGCCACCACACCCATATATGATAAAAACCTTTAAAAATCTTCTTCTCCAGAACCAGTTGACCGATGGCCTTGAGACTTGGTATGTAGCATTGGGTACTTGAGTTCTATCAAGGTTGTTCAAATTATGACCTTGTGTTGACCTTGACCTTTTTTACGGCAAGGTCAAATATGGGAAAATGCTAGAACATGAGATTTCATGATCAATTTTGAAGATTTTGGCCTAAAAATTGGTATATACAGTCATCATAATGAGTACATTAAGATTTGTGAGTACAAGAGGTCAAGGTTATTCTTTGACCTTTGACCCATATTTTGACTCCCATATTTTGACAATTTCAAACAATCTCATAAAAAACTGGGCCAATTGTTACCAAATTTAATATAGAGCCTCCAGGGGTTGAGGGAATGAAAAATTTTACTAACAGTCCAGGTCACATGACCAACATGGCCACCACGCCCATATATGGTAAAAACCTTTAAAAATCTTCTTCTCCAGAACCAATTGGCCGATGGCCTGGAGACTTGCTATGTAGCATTGGGTACTTGAGTACTATCAAGATTGTTCAAATTATGACCTTGTGTTAACCTTGACTTTTTTTTACAGCAAGGTCAAATACGGGAAAGTGCTAGAACATAAGATTTCATGGAAAGTTTTGAAGATTTTGGCCTAAAAATTGGTATATTCAGTTGTCTTAATGAGGTCATGAAGAATTATGAGTACAAGAGGTCAAGGTCATTTCTTGACCTTTGATCCAGATCGCTCATATTTTGACATTTTTAACCATTTCCTCAAAAGCCAAAGGGCCCATTGTAAACACATTTCATATAGAGCATCCAGGGGTTGATTGAATAAAAATTTGTTCAAACGGTCCAGGTCACATGACCAACATGGCCGCCATTACCACTTATGGTATAAATCTTTAATATTTTTCTTCTCCAGAACCAATACACCTATGGCCTTGAACTTGGTAAGAAGCATGGAGTACTAGAGTACCACCAAGACTGTTCAAATGGTGGCCTTGGGTTTACCTTGGCCTTTTTTATACGCCCGTTTTGAAAAAACGGATGTATTATGGCATGGCGCTGTCCGTCCGTCCGTCAACATTCTTGTGTGCACCATATCTCAGAAACTGTTTGAGATATCTTCATGAAATTTTGTAGGCATATATATTAGGATGGGGCAAAGTGTCGCGTATAGTAATGGTTGCTCCCCCTTTCTTAGTTTCAAAGTTATACCCCTTTGATTATTTTTTACCCTACTAGTCTTGTGCGCGCCATAACTAGATAACCGTTTGGGATATCTTGATGAAACTTCATAGCAATGTGTATGAGGGTCTGATGATGTGTCGCGTATAACAATGGTTGCTCTCCCCTTCTTCGTTTAGGAGTTGCATCCCTTTGATTAGATTTTTAGGGTATTTTTGTGTATACTGATCTTGTGCATTCAATAACTAAGTAACCATTTGGTATATTTTGATGAAACTTTATAGCAGTGTGCATGATCACAAGCCGGTGTGTCGCATATAAGAATGGTTGTTCCCCCTTACTTAATTTTGGAGTAACCTCCCTTTGATTAGTTTTTTAGGCTAACCCATTCCCCCATAACTCCTTAACCCTTTGAAATATTTCAATGAAACTTTGTAGGAATGTGTATAATAATGGGGTAATGTATAGGTCGTTTGTGAAAAAGTGGAGGGCAAAAAATTGATTTAATTTCGTTACTACTGAATAAATTTTCATGAAACTTTGCCTACTTTAATTTGTTACCTATACGAACTCATGCAAGGAAATTCAGAATTTTTCGACTTTTAAATAAAAAGTTACTCTATTAATTATTACCATTTTTCTTCTTTATTTTATGCCATTCTTACACAGGAGGTAACCATAAAGGTACAACAGCCTTTGTTGCTTCTGTAGTTACTATACTAATACTATTATTCATTCACAAATTATCATGTGGTCTGAAATGTGTTCACTCACTACTTGGTAAACAGGAGGCTTTAGCAATAACGGACCAATCACTTGAAAAGGATTATTCTTAAAGGTTTCTCCTTAATAGGGAGTAAATGTCCTTATAAGGGATATTTATTAATAGTCTGTGCAACAGTGGCTGTTCCAAAAACTGCACCAATTAAGCGTAAAACTTCAAATTTTAGATGCATTTTTTAACATGTAAGTGATCTGACAATTTTTTATTTGATGATCAAAAAATTCCGAATTTTCTTGCCTGAGTTCGTATGGGTAATAAATAGATTAAGGCATGCAAAGTTTCATGAAATTTTATTCAGTAGTAATTAAATTAAATCAATTTTATGCCCTCCACTTTTTCGCAAACGGCCTATATCATGCGCATGAACCACAACTCTGGCTTACTTCCTGAATTATCTGCCCTTGCATCAATTTCCGTTCTACTCTGTATCTCCTTAACTGTTGGAAATATTTTAACAAAACTTTATGGTGATGTGTATATTGTCAAGGGAAAGTATTGTGACTAAGAGTTTATGAATTATCTCCCTTGTTTGACTTTGGCGTTTCACAACTTCTGAGCTGCTTCACCCTGGAACCTGATTTTTGGTGTACTAATAGTATTTGATGTGTTGTTTTGATAACATTGCAGTCATTAATTACAGAGTTGTTTCCCCTGTTTTGTCTGCCTGTCCATCCTTCTATAAACAATCTTGTTCATTCTGTAACTCCTTCATGACACTGAAACGGGCGTATTATGCGCCGCTTGCGAAGCTCTTGTTGCAGCATGGTCAAATATGGGAAAATGCTAGAACATAAGATTTAGTGGAAAGTTTTGAAGATTTTGGCCTAAAAATGGTATATATGGTTGTCTTAATGAGAACATGAAGATAAATTATGAGTACAAGCGGTCATGGTCATTCTTTAACTTTTGACCCAAGACTCATATTTTGACAATTTCAGACATGATAAGAAAAAGCCATCTTGCCAATTGCCCAGGTGAGCGATTCAGGGCCTCATGGTCCTCTTGTTTTCCTTTTGTTTTAGGTAGAAAATGGCTCCCCCTTGCATTGCTGAGTACCCTCAACTTTCCACTGGTTATTAATCGTTCACATTCTTTAATAGTTTTAACACAGTTATCAGCCGTGTCATATTGAGGTATAATGTCCCCAGTCAAAGATCTTTCCTCTAACAATGAATTTTTCAGCAGAGTTTCAATTTTTTTCTTCTTTTTCTCTAGATCTTCATGGGGCTGTCGTGGGTGGATAATCTTATCGAAACCCTAACACACTGCTCCATAATGGTTTATCCACCCTTGGAATACGTCGTCATTTGGATATGAGTTTTGCATGTGGGCTGTCAGTTTGTCCAGATCCGCCCTGAGCGTGGTTAAGAAGTCTTCTGACCTGAAAAAAAATAATGTCTCATTTTAATCTTGTCCGGCACCGTTTTAAAAGTCATGCCAAACCTGTATTTCACTTCCGCGTAGTCCCAAAAGAAAGATGATATCAAACTTTAAGCTGATAGATTAAATAACATCATACTTACATATTTTTGTACATCCGTAAATTATACTACGTAAATTGATAAAATCGTTTAAACCATGATGAGAATGTTCTAGATTTTATGACACGCAGTTTAATTTGGCTAGTCAGCCGCTATAAATAGTTATTTTACACTCAAAGCAATAATGTTTTACCGTTGTGACTCTAAATATTGGAAAACCAATGAAGATCCAGATCTTCGGCGCTACTCTTTTTTTGGGGGGCGATTTTCATTTATTGTTTGATAGGTGTAAAATTTCTTTATTCATCATTTTGGATCGATAGTTCATTAAATGTTTCAACTAGCTTGCTATCTTTAAATTTAGGAGTAAAAGTTTGTTATCGCCACTCTTCCAAAACTTGACAGATTTTCTTGAAATTAAGTATATGAGCAAATACTGATATGAAGAAGTGCATTAAGGTTATCATTTTAATTACCAACCCTTTTTGCCTGAGTTATGTCCCTTTTTAGCTCACCTGAGCACGAAGTGCTCAAGGTGAGGTATGTGATCGGTCTTTGTCCTTCGTCCGGCGCCCGGCGTCAACTTTTGCTTTAAACGACTTCTTCTCCAAAACTGCTGGACGGATTTCGAAATAATTTCACAGAAATGTTCCTTGGGGACTCTCTACCAAAATTGCTCAAATGGTTCTGCCCCGCTGAACAATATGGCCGCCAGGGCTAAAAATAGAAAAACCTTTGAAAGACTTCTTCTCCAAAACTGCTAGGCAGATTTTAAAATAATTTCATAGAAATGTTTCTTAGGAGATCCTCTACCAAAAGTGCTCAAACGGTTCCGCTCAGCTGAACAATATGGCCGCCAGAGCTAAAAATAGAAAAACCTTTAAACGACTTCTCCTCCAAAACTTCTGGGCCAATTTTTAAATAATTTCACAGAAATGTTCCTTAGGAGATCCACTACCAAAATTGCTCAAACGGTTCCGCTCCGCTGAACAATATGGCCGCCAGAGCTAAAAATAGAAAAACCTTTAAACGACTTCTCCTCCAAAACACGGGGGTAATACCAATGCTTCTACCTATGCTGTCGACCGAGATTGTATTGCGTATTTGGCTGTTGACCGAGAATTACGGCTTTCGACCGAGCAGTACTGCTGTCGATAGAGGGATAACACGCGAACGGACGTTTTTTCAGTGAAATCCTAAGGTATTTTTCAATATTTTTTCTGTCAGACTTTGTTTTAAGATATTTTCCTTTTCTGCGAAAAGTCTTGGTGAGCGATTGTGTCGCTTGTTTTCATATGAAGCGGTGTCAAACCCTAAAAAGTAAAAAATAGGCACAATATGCAAAAAGTGTGTTATTTAGCCTATCTCGTTGCTAATCAACCATTGAAACTCGTGGGAAGTATCATTCCAAAGTTTAAACGTTTCAAGTTTGCAACGAAATGCACGTTGGAAAGATGTTCCGGGAGAGTTTTGTTTTCAGTGATACTGCTGTCGATGAGGTAATATTGTGTCTGATACTGCAGTCGATGTAACTTGATACGGATGTCGATGATTCAAGAGGATTGCAGTGCATTTATAAGGCGGAACAAAATCATTTTAATAACTTTATTTCCGTACAGTTTAGGACAATTCGTCGAAATTATCAGAGTCGCGCCGTGACAAAACCAACAATGTGACATTTGCGCCCAGCGAAGACACAGATCCGCCTGGGCATTCGTCCAGTTTTATCAGAGTATTATCTGCTCGCAAAAAAGGGCGTAGGTCCTTAGCTATATACTTAGCACACAGCAAAGACTCTGATCAGACTGGGTCAATGTCCAGGCTGATCTAGGACTTCGCTGGGCGCAAATGTCACATTATCGGCTTTGTGACTGTGTAGGTCATTATTTTATTAATAAGTACATGAAGATTTGTGAGTAAAAATGGTCAAGGTCATTATTTGACCTTTGACCCAGGTCTCTCATATTTCGACAATTTAAACTGTAGTGTTAATGAGTACATACAGATTTGTGAGTACAAAAGGTCAAGGTCATTCTTCGACCTTTGACACAGGACTCTCATATTTTGACAATTTAAAACATCTCCTGAAAAGCCACTGGGCCAATTGTCACCATGTTTCATACAGAGCTTTGAGAAGTTGAGGGAACGAAAATTTGTTCAGCGCGTTCAGATCACATGGCCAACATTGCCACCATAAGGTAAAAACCTTTAAAAGTCTTCTTCTCCTGAATCAATTGACCAATGTCCTTGAACTTTGGTATGTAGCGTTGGGTACTCGAGTAAAACAAAGATTGTTCAAATGATGACCATGAGTTGACCTTGACCTTTTTTACGCCAAGATCAAATATAAGAATATGCTAGAACACTAGATTTCATGGAAAGTTTTGAAGATTTTGGTCCAAGATTGTTCGGTCCATCTTTCATGTAAGACCATCACGATAAGAGGGTTTGTGGGTGGGCCAATGTACAGATAGATCTACTACAAAATTAAAAATAGTGCTCCTTTATAAGCACTGCTTCACAAGACATCTTTCAGTAGCGCAGCGGTAATAGGGCTACTTCACAAGACAGCTTCTGATAGTAGCGCAGCAGCAACAGCATTACTTCAGAAGACAGCCCCTGATACAATCGCAGCGGCAATAGCGCTTCTTCAAAAGACTTCACCTTTTTGTAGCGCAGCGGCAATAGCGCTACCTCAGAAGACATTCCCTTACAGTAGCGCAGCGGCATTTGCACTATTTCAAAAGACATTCCCTTATAGTAGCGCAGTGGCAATAGCACTACTTCAGAAGACATTCCCTTATAGTAGCGCAGCGGCATTTGCACTACTTCAAAAGACATTCCCTTATAGTAGCGCAGCGACAATAGCGCTACTTCAGAAGACATTCCCTTATAGTAGCGCAGCGGCATTAGCGCTACTACAGGAGACAGCCCCTTTTAGTAGCGCAGCGGCAATAGCGCTATTTCAAAAGACTTCCCCATTTAGTAGCGCTGCGGCAATAGCGCTACTTCAGAAGACATCCCCTTATAGTAGTGCAGCGGCAATAGCGCTACTTCAGAAGACATTCCCTTATAGTAGCGCTGCGGCTTTAGCGCTACAACAGAAGACAGCCCCTTTTAGTAGCGCAGCGGCAATAGCGCTACTTCAGAAGACTTTCCCTTATAGTAGAGCAGCGGCAATAGCGCTTCTTCAGAAGGCATTCCCTTATAGTAGTGCAATGGGATTAGCGCTACTACAGGAGACAGCCCCTTTTAGTAGCGCAGCAGAACAAGCGCTAGTACAGAAGACATCACCTTTAATAAAGCAGTGGAACTGTGCGACTTTAGAAGTCATCACCTTTCAGTAGCTCAGCATTTTATTCATCCTTGAGTCTTCAGTCATAACTCAGTTTCCAAAATTTAAAATTTATATGATATCTGTATGGTGATATTTTAGACTTTTGATCAGACATTATCAGACCTACTCCCTACAGGGTCAGTGCAATCAGGTGGAAACAAGTTGAACCTGGGAACTGGGAAGGGTCACAAGCAGTGCCCAGGTTGAGCTGAACCAGGCATATTGTCACCTTAAAATGGCCTGAGAATGTCACAACAATGCTTATTCAGTGTTACTGCACCTTAATTTCTGGAAGCAATTAATCCAAATCTTCCTGACACATGACAACCATTTACAACAAGTTCCTTATGCAAGGGCCCGGGATCGCAGGGCCAAAGGCCCCTCGGTCAAGGCTATCTTGGCGGTGCTGTTCATTACTCAGCCATCTTGGCGGTGGCCCCTACTCGGTTTCTTTTCAATTGTGGCACTGCTTACTATCAAGCATGATCGAATCAGCCCTTTACTGATGACACCGGACACTAGGCAAGCATCACGGCCGAAGGCCGCTGGGACAAAACTCCCTACAGGGTCAGTGTACTAGATGAAGTCAAGCTGATCCTGGGAACTGGTAAGGGTCACAAACTAAAGGGCGAAGTCCTCTTAAATGGCACTAATGCCGCTGCGCTAATAGAGGGGGGGGGGGGGATTTTTTAAAGGGCGCTAATGCCGCAGCGCTACTAGAGGGTGAAGTCTCCTGAAGTGGCGCTAATGCCGCGGCGCTGCTACAAGGGGAAGTCTTTTCAAGTGGCGCTAATGCCGCTGCGCTACTACAGGTTGAAGTCTCCTGAAGTGCCGCTAATGCCGCTGCGCTGCTACAAGGGGAAATCTCCTGAAGTGGCGCTAATGCCGCTGTGCTACTAGAGGGTTAAGTGTTCTTAAGTGGCGCTAATGCCGCTGCGCTTCTAGAGGGTGAAGTCTCCTGAAGTGGCGCTGATGCCGCTGCACTAGAGGGTTAAGTCTCCTGAACTGGTGCTAATGCAGTAGTGCTGGTTATGCTTGCTATAGAAGAATGATATCTTCTAAATTTTTTCGTGATTTCTTACATGAATGAATAACCGATTGTTCAAATGATGATCTTCAGTTGACTTTGACATATTTTATGGCAATGTCAAATTTGCTTTCTGGTGCTTTTATTTATATAAGAGTTTATATGTGGAACTTGTTGAAAATTTTGGTGCACAAGTTAATATATACTGTCAAACAAATGACTACATGAGCTTTTTTAGCAATAGAGATCAGGGTCTCTTTCTTTGACCTTCAACCAATGTCTCTCATATTTTGCCGGGCCGCGTGGCGCAGTCGGTAGCGCGTCTGACTCAAGAGCCAGAGATCCCGAGTTCTATACCCGGTCCGGCCACATACTTTCGTTTCTCTTTCCGCTGATTCAAGAAGAGCAATTGTCAGTTACTGGCGAAAGTATGTGCACTTTGTACTGGTTAACCGCTTAGGAGGTCTTAGCCTGCCCAGGAATAGTGTGATTAGGGTAACTGACCGTCCTGACATGACCATAGCTGTGTACCGTGGACGTAAAACAATAAAACAACAACTCTAATATTTTAACAGTTTAAAACTGCCAGGTCTGTTCAAATGATGACCCTAGTTTGACCTTTGACCTTTTTACTCAGGTGAGCGATTCAGGGCCTCGCGGACCTCTTGTTACTATTATGTTAGGTGTAAATCTGGGGTTACGTTCCCGTGATGGTTAATAGTTTTCGAAGTTCTTAATATGTAACCAAGGAAGAGAAAATGGAAAGAATAGTGCTTTTGTTTACCTTGATAATTGAAAAATAGACAATTCCGAGTTACTGTTGTTTTGGTGGTGTGGGAGTAGGTGGGGGAGGGATTGCCTTTTTTTTTTAAATCTACTAGGTCTAGTCAGTGATTACAAGTTTAAACTTGAAAGCAGATCTGGGCAAGGACTGCATTTTTTAATTTTATAGTTGATTATAGAAAGTGTTTAGTTTTTAAATCAGTCGATGACTGCATTTTTCAAACTTGAGTGTTGCAAAAATGGACGTTTTTCACAAGAAGATAATTGTTCAAGGTTGGTTCGATTCTACCAGGTCGCATGCCGTCAATGGAAACTCATTCTGGCATGTTTTCACAAAACGGGTTTAGATGATCATCAATATTTGTGAACGCTCCATTCTTCCAAAAAATGTACGTTTATTACGCATGTGATGATAATAAATTCTGCTGAAAGTCATCTTGAACAGGCTTAAACCACAAGCCGAAGAGAAAATCGCTGAAGAACAGGCTGGGTTCCGAGCCGGAAGGAGCGCCACAGAAGAGATCTTCAACCTTAGAATCCTGTGTGAAAATAAATCTCAAACATCAGCAGAATCTGTACCATGTCTTCATTAATTTCAAAAAAGCCTTTGGACAGGGTATGGCATGCAGCATTATGGGCCACCATGCGGAAGTACAATATCAGTGCAAATCTTGTTCGCACCATTGAGTAGCTATACGACAAGGCTGCAAGTGCAGGCCTGATGGACGGCAGCACAGGAGAATGGTTCAGAACAACAGTTGGAGAAAGACAAGGATGTCTTCTGTCACCCACCCTCTTCAACATTTTTCTCGAACGGATCATGTCTGATGATCTGGAAGAACATGGCGGAAAGGTTAGCATAGGCGGCAGAAACATTACCAATCTGCGGTTTGCCGATGACATAGACGCTCTAGCTGAGGAAAAGCAGGAACTGGGAGCCCTAGTTGAAAGTCTCGACAAAACCTGCACAAGATATAAGATGGAAATCAGTGCTGAGAAGACCAAACTGGTAACAATAGTGCAGATGGCATTCAGAGGGAGATCAAGGTAAAAGGGCAGAAGCTGGGTACTGTAACAAGCTTCAAATACTTTGGAACAATTTTCTCAGATGATGGATCAAAACAGGAGGTTCTCTCAAGGACTGCACACGCCACTTCAGCTCTTACCAAGCTGAACCAATTTGGAGGGATAACAACATATGTCCTGGATCAAAGGTGAAGCTTATGCCCTCCCTTGTCATTCCCATATTTCTGTATGCCTGTGAATCGTGGACCTTGACAGCAGAGTCAGAGAAATGAACGCAGGCCTTTGAGATTAGTTGCTACCGAAGGTTACTAAACATTTCGTACAAGGACCATATAACCAATGAGGAGGTTTGCGGGAAGATCCAAGCTGCTATTGAAGTATATGATGAACTCCTGACGGTGGTCAAGAAACGGAAAGTAAGGTTGTTTGGCCACGTCTCAAGGTCCTCTGGTTTAGCAAAGACGATTCTAAAGGGCACAATGAAAGGAAAATGAAGAAGAGGTAGACAGAAGAAGAGGTGGGAAGACAATACTAAAGTTTGGACAGGGATGGATTTTGCCAGCTCAACTAGGGCAGCTGAAGACAGGATAAGGTGGAAAGAGATTGTTTCGAAATCATCCGTGGTGCCCCAACGACCTAGTAAGGTTATGGGATAGAATAGAATAGAATAGAATAGATGATAATAAATTTGGAACGTTTGCCAGCAAACAAAAGCATATCAATACATGACAAACCTGCTTTTCGCATATTGTAATCGTGTTGAAAGGTACAGATCAGCCTGTGCATGCGCATCCGCGCAGTCAGGACAGCATCGTTGTTCATAGCCTCGATAGTAGCCTACAATCATGAGATTGAAGGATAACGAAACTTTTGAAAAGGTTCATAACGAAACTTTTGAAAAGGTTCGTCATCAGAACAGATTCAGAACAGATTTCAAGCCTCCAGCTAGCTTATGAAGTTGGGCAGGGGGTCGGTGGTTGGTGCCACTGGACACAGATTTGTGAGAAGTTCATTTATGTTCCATGTGATTTTAAATCACATTTGATTGTGAAAACTAAAAAAATAACATCAGTTGTCTTTGTTAAATTGATAATATCTCATCAGAGAGAGAGAGAGAGAGACGGAGAGAGAGAGAGAGAATAAGAAAGAGAGAGAGAGAGATCGTATGCAGTTGAGCCAACCGGGCAAAAATGAAACGATCCTACGTGTAAATATGACCAGAAGGATCTGGGCAAGCGGTGTAGAATCATATCAGATCTTCTTCAAACGAAAGTATTCGAGCCGCTGCAGGACAAAAAAAGCAAATTGATGTTGAGCCAAACAACGACTTAGATCAGATTCGTCCAGTTTGATAAGAGTGTTCATTACGCTCGATGGATTAATTTAATCTAAACTTCCTTCATGCAGTCTCCGAAGAATCTAATCATACTGGGCTGATGACCAAGCAGATCTGAGTCTTCGCTGTGCGAAACATAAAATACGTTGCAAACGCTGTACATTTCATTTGCTAAATGTAAAATGGAATGCTCAGAGAGTGCTGCAATCAAATGACGTCGCCTATCACAGGCATCAAGAAAAAGAGAGAAAACCCCTCCGAACAAAATCCACAAAATAACAAGTAATCAATATCACAACAATTAGCTCTCTCTTCCCCAGCCGAGGTTGTAAATCTGCTAAAGCTTACATTTAAACGTGATAACAACAGCTTCGGCAATACAAAATACGATATAAATCACCTACTCCAAGTGATATTAAGTACGTCTTACACCAGAACTGTCGC
Organism: Ctena decussata; assembly: GCA_963989385.1. Classification (NCBI taxonomy): domain Eukaryota; kingdom Metazoa; phylum Mollusca; class Bivalvia; order Lucinida; family Lucinidae; genus Ctena; species Ctena decussata. The sequence goes on along the minus strand of OZ022501.1, from coordinate 68,388,174 downwards.
CTAGGAACGCCGTTAAACGCTTACTTTTATTTTCATTACCCCTGTGCTTCATATATACAAAGAGACTGTAATGTGCGGCTTGTTCTTATACTATAGTCTGTTGAGTGACTTTTTGTACAGACTCAACCAAAAAATCGCATAAAATGCGTTGGTTTTGACTTAAATCCACAAAATGCCATCTCCAATCCTTATCGACAGCCGTACCGAGCAAATATCTTTACAGTCGACAGCCGTATCATTGGTCATCGACAGCCGTATTGTAACTTTTTTAGATCGGTCATAACATCTAGCAGAAACAATAAATGAGGCTAATGATATTAGTTCGCCAGAGCTCCTTTGCAAAGCAAACTGTCCAGGCAGTTTTATTTGTCTCTGACAGTTGTAAATGCTGAAATTTTGCAAATAAACGAAGAAAATGGAAGTTTTTGATACCAAGTACATTTTCGTAAAGATCTGTGTGTCACATCGCTTACCAAGAGATCAGATATAAAGTTCAACACCTCTTTGACGATTGGCGGAGATTAAAATGTTTCTCTTCTCATTTTTCGTAGCTCAGAAGGCACCCGAACTTGGATACTAACACCATCGACAGTCGTACTGCTCGGTCGAAGGCCGTAATTCTCGGTCGACAGCCAAATACGCAGTACCGTCTCGGTCGACAGCATAGGTAGAAGCATTGGTATTACCCCCGTGCAAAAGTGCTGGGCCGATTTTGAAATAATTTCACAGGAATGTTCCTTAGGAGACCCTCAACCAAAATTGCTCAAACGGTTCCGCTCCGCTGAACAATATGGCCGCCAGAGCTAAAAATAGAAAAACCTTTAAACGACTTCTCCTCCAAAACTGCTGGGCCGATTTTCAATTAATTTCACAGAAATGTCCTTAGGAGATCCACTACCAAAATTGCTCAAACGGTTCCGCTCGGCTGAACAATATGGCCGCCAGAGCTAAAAATAGAAAAACCTTTAAACGACTTCTCCTCCAAAAGTGCTGGGCCGATTTTGAAATAATTTCACAGGCGTGTTCCTTAGGAGACCCTCTACCAAAATTGCTCAAACGGTTCCGCTCCGCTGAACAATATGGCCGCCAGAGCCAAAAATAGAAAAACCTTTAAACGACTTCTCCTCCAAAACTGCTGTTCTGATTTTGAAATTATTTCACAGAAATGTTCCTTAGGAGACCCTCTACCAAAATTGCTGAAATGGTTTCGCTACACTGAACAATTTGGCCATCAAAGCTAAAAATAGAAAAAAGCTTTAAACATCATCGTCTCTGAAGCCAACGGCTTGATTTCAATAAAAATTCACAGAAATGTTCTACTCATGGCCCTGAACAAAAATTGCTAAAAGGGTTCCACTCTGCTGAACAAAATGGCCGCCAGAGCTAAAAATAGAAATATATCTTAGAATGACACAGAGGGCACAGATATGATCCAATCATCATGAAACTTGGTCAGAATGCTTATCTAAATGAAATCTAGACCATCTTTGAAACTGGGTCATGTGGGGTCAAAAAGTAGGTCACTGGGTTAAATCTTAGTAAAACCTTGTGCGCACTCTAGAGGGCACAGTTATGATCCAATCTTCATGAAACTTTGTCAGAATGTTTATTTTTATAAAATCTAGGCCAAGTTTGAATCTGAGTCATTTTGGGTCAAAAACTAGGTCACTAGGTCAAATCTTAGAAAAACCTTGTGTACACTCTAGAGGGCACAGTGATGATCCAATCTACGTGGAACATTGTCAGAATGTTTATTTTCATGAAATCTATACCAGATTTGAAACTGGGCCATGTCAGGTCAAAAACTAGGTCACTAGGTCAGTTCTTAGAAAAACAGTGTGAACGCTTTAGAGGACACAGTTTTGTTCTAATCTTCATGAGACTCTGTCAGAATGTTTGTCTCCTACAAATCTGGACCAAGGGTGCAACTTGGTCATGTTGGGTCAAAAAGTAGGTCACTAGGTTAAACCTTAGAAAAACGTTGTGTACACTCTAGAGGGCACAGTTTTGATAACTTTGTCAAAATGTTCATATCCAAGAAATCTAGACCAGGTTTGAAACTGGGTCATGTGGAGTCAAAATCTAGGTCTTAGGTTAAATCTTATAAAAACCTTAGGTACACAATAAAGGGTTCATTTTCCATTTAATCTTTGTGAAACTCTGTCTATCGGTCATATGGATGTCTCTGAGGTTAAGTTCACAGGATACTCAGGTGAGCGGATCCAGGGCCATCATGGCCCTCTTGTTGATATTTAATGCTCTTTTTACTTTGGATTTTTTATGTTGCTTCGATTTTATTCCTATTTGATGCAATGATAAAGGAGAAGACAACAGATGACAAATATTTTTCAACTTTTTCCAAAAGGATTGTCCGGCTTAGTTATGTTCTTTTATGGTTATTGAAAATAGAGTTTGTTGCTGCTTCTTCTCCTAAACTGTTTCTCATTAAAATTGAGTGTGTGATCACATATGGTTCAGTAGAACTGAGTTTAAGTTATAGGTTTGAAACTTCAGCATTTTTCTGAGTTATGGCCCTTTTCAGTTGTTGTTTTGCTCTAAATTTGTATATTTTTTTCTTTTTCGTCATTCTTGCTCCGATTTCTTTCAGATTTGGACCATGGAGCCAGCATAAGAAAAGAGTAGACGTAAATATTTTCAGTTTTGCCTTCTAGAACTTTAAGGAGGAGCTGTATCTTTGTTGTTTTTTGTTTGTTTTTTTGTTTTTTGTAACATGTAACTTGAATGCTGTGTGTATGTAAAAGTTGGATGACAAAGCAAACTAAGTGCTAAATGCAGGGGGTATTTAGAAAGCCATCCTTACTGCCACCTCTAGTTTACTCTAAGACTGCAAACTGAAATTTGAATTATTTGTAATCATCCTCTTATAAAACATTCTAAAAGTACAATCCTTTACCCATCCAATGGTGTCTATGGGTACCCTATTAACCACAGCACTGGTTGATGCACTGTGTGTACTATGAGGAGTGAATAGCTTCAAGTTGATTCAGGATAATTTGAGTCCTAATTTAATCCAAGCAGCAATGGTACTCTTTGATGCTGCTGAAAATGTTTTTTGCATAATGAATAAACTAGAGCCTGTTTGAAGGCATTTTGTCATTTTGATATACTGATTTAACACATTTACTACACAGATTTATGGATTTTGTTTAAATGCTTCAATGTAAAAATTTCTGCTAGATGTCTATGCGGTTTTGACTGCTTTAACAATTCACCTACTCTGATTTTCACGTTCTCTTTCCCTTTCAGCTTCTCAGTAAGTCTTCACCACTCTGGCACCTAACTCCTGCTCAGTCCATTGCCCTTCTTTAGCCCCTGTGTACACCTGAAACTCATGGACATATCTATTATGAGGGTTGGCTCTTTCCCCCACTTTTATGCCAAATTTTGTTGGTTTGGCTGGCAGGTATTGCTTGAAGGAAAGTCTTCCTTTGTTTGTGATCATTTCCTCATCTACCATTTGTTCTTGGTGTGGGTGGTAATTGTTCAGGCATGTGTTGGATAATGCCTCTATTATAGGTCGGACATGACAGAGTCGGTCATGTCCTGGCTGTCTTCTTGGTGGGTTGGCTGAGGTATCATTGCAATGGAAGTATTTTGCAATTTTTTCGAACCTTGTCCTGGTCATAACTTCTGGAATTCCTGGTAATACAATGGGCCAGGCAGATTTCCATCCCAAAGTATAGCTTCGTATTTGCACGACTGACAAAATGACCATCAGTCTGAAATATGCCATGATTTCTGGATGACTTGTGTCAAACCACAATTTGTCTTGCTTTTCTTGAATGCTTTTGGCTGCATATGCATTAGTTTGCTGAACAATACTGTCAAGTAAATCCAGATGAAAACACTTGAGAAAAAAAATCAACTCTGAACTGTTTCCATCCAGAACAAAAGCAGCCCCAACATTTTCTGTAAAGCTCTCCACAGCAGGAGCCTTCAGAACCCTTGACCACTGAGTATTTTGAGTGGCATCCTCAACAGTGTCACTGTCATCAGAGACAGACGAAATACTAGATACAGAAATGTCACTGCCGACACTTCTTACATCGTAATCTTCCATGTCTTCCACCTCAAAACCTTCAAAATCACTTTCTGTTTTGCTTTCAGCCATTGCTTTTGTCTTACTATTCTTGAAACAAGCCTAACGACGTCAAACAAGCCAGAAACTTACCCATTTGTCAGCTTTGTTCATGTCTATCTTCTCCATCAAAAAGCTGTAAATCGTAAACGTGATCCAACTCCAATATTTTGTAAACATGATTTTCGTTGGTTGAAATAATTCAATTCATCGGAAAACCCTTTTAAAAAGCCAGTCAGATGATGCCTAGTATAAGTGCATTGATGTGTCTTTGGGATACGGAACATGTAAAATCAAAGCGCCTATATGGGTCAGTAAGGTTCTGATAAATATGGACCGACGCATATATGTAGCTCTAAGGATACTAGGGTAGCTGTGAGTGATGCATATATGTGGCAGCGGTTGTGAAAGAGTTAATTTGATTGGTTCATGTTTGGCGGTATTAATCTTCAATTTTACAGTATCTGTATGGCTTAATTCTGAATTTTTCTGCATGACTAAATCGGCGTTTTCCTTTACAAAGTTAATTATTTTGGACCTGTGCTGGGCAGGAACATCTGCCTCTTTAAACTTTCCTGTGACGTGGCCACGTTAGATATTTCTGTAGCTTTGCTGGCAGATATAATTTTCTGACTTTGCACTCAATCGCTTGTGCTACTGGGCATCCCTTTTTAATTTGAAACATTTAGCTTGTATTAGTTATGAGCATAACAGGAATAATTCTATATTTAGTAAATTTTGCAACCGAATTGTCAACCATTAAACCAGGCTCATAATTGAGAAAATCCACTTCAGTCACCTGATTTGGACCTGTAATGGATAAGTCGGGGCTATTCTGTACCTTGCATTTACATACTACTGCTGTTTGTGGCATTATCTTAGTTTTCCAGTGTGCCCGCATGACAGAAGATATGAGCCGCACCATGAGAAAACCAACAATGTGGTTGTGCCCCCAGTGCAGACTCAGATCAGCCTGGGCATCTGGCCAGTTTGACTAGACCCTTCATTAAGAGCTCAAAGGGTAGCTAAGGGTCTAAGCTACCTCCATGCAGACAGCCAAGACTCTGATCAGACTGGGCGGATGCCCAGTTTGATCTGAGTCTCGCAGACTCAGATCAGCCTGGGCATCTGCCCAGTTTGACTAGACACTTTGTTAAGAGCTCAAAGGGTAGCTAAGGGTCTAAGCTACCTCCATGCAGACAGCCAAGACTCTGATCAGACTGGGCGGATGCCCAGGCTGATCTGAGTCTGCACTGGATGCACAACCACATTGTTGGTTTTCTCCTGTCGGGGCTCATATGTGCATGTCTTCTTGCAGGGGAATATACATTTGATGCAGTCTTATGCAGCCCAGATCAAATACAATCTCTTGCCATTCTTTTGTAGCCAGTCACGTCCTAATACTAAGTTTCTGTTCATGTTTTGTACAACAAAAACTGATAGTCTTCAAGATATAAAACAAGACTTCAGTCGTTTCATCAGCATTTCCAGTAGTCGTTATTTTTAGCTAACATGAGCCGAAGGCTCACAGGGAGCTTACAGTATAGGCAGACATCTGTCCTCCTTCGACCATCTGTCAACAGTTTCAACTTTCAACTTCGGGGCTGCATGATGTGATGCAGAAGTTCCCCATAAGATTTTAGTTGCGGTGCCAGCAGCTAAAATTATCTTGTCTCTATCTTCACAGCACCTTATATAGTATTTAAATGTTTTTTTATATTTGTCGTTTCTTATCCTCTAATTTTGTTGTTAATTTTTGTGACGAGGACATCACACCAGAACTTTTAGTTTTCTGTCACTCTGTCATAGCTGTCACTATAGCCATCCTAAGTGGAGTTCAGACCTGAATTTGGTCTCTGTCTCAGTGGTCAATGAACATTGATTTGTTTGGGCAGAAAGGTGACTGATGGTCTGCCTGAGAACAGTGCTCAAATAATCTAGTTTTTAGCTAGCCTGAATGAAGTTCAGGAAGAGCTATTGTACTACCCTCGGTGTTGGAGGCATTAGCAAAATGTTAAAGTTTTACTTTAAAGTTTTTTAGGTGATGGGCAAGGCGCTGTCAGGTGAGCTATCCTGTCCCACTAACAGGTCTTGTTTTCCTCCAATGAGTAACTGGAACATATCTTTGTGCCGTTTCGACCAATCCACCTTTAATACCCTTCAGCTTCCTGCCTAGAAAACCGAACATGATATTGGTAAAATACATCCCCATAGTACTCATAAATATTCCTAATATCTGCCTTGTATAAATCCAATTTATCTGCGCAATGGGGAAAAGCCTCACACATGATGTGCTTGTAAACACCAAAAGCCTTAAAAAAAATTGTGTGATGCTAAGGTCTCTGTCAAGGCGATGATCTCTCTGTTGATGTTTTAGAAGTTCAGCTGCAACCATGTTGTTCGTATGTAATTTCGAGGCCATAGTCTGGAACCAATAGACCTTCCAAGTTAACATATTTACCAGAGGTAATAATATTTTTTCTGACAGACTCTGTCACCAAGTCTATATGCAGAAGATTGTTTTCGGCAATTCTCTGAATTTGAGTCTGAACACTATTTTTATGCCCCCGAAGGAATTTTGGGTGGCATATTAAATTCGCCTTGTCCGTCCGTCTGTCCGTCCGTCCGTCCATCCGTTACAAATCGTGTGTCCGCCATAACTCGAAAACGGCTGAAGGGAAGTTAATCAAACTTGACAGAAAGGTAGACCAAAGTGAGAAGGTGTGTCGCGCACAAAATTTAGGCTCCCATGACCAAGGTCAAGGTCACAATCAAAGTTCATAGGTTCGACCCTTACAAATCGTGTGTCCGCCATAACTCAAATATCCATGAAGTGAATTGAACCAAATTTCACAGAAAGGTAAACCATAATGAGAAGGTGTGTCGCTCACAAAATTTAGGTTCCCATGACCAAGGTCAAGGTCACAATCAAAGGTCATAGATTTGACCCTTACAAATCGTGTGTCCGCAATAACTCGAAAAACCCTGAAGTGAATTGAATCAAATTTCACAGAAAGGTAGACCAAAATGAGAAGGTGTGTCGCTCACAAAATTTAGGTTCCCATGACCAAGGTCAAGGTCACAATCAAAGGTCATAAGTTTGTCTCCCTCACATCTTGTATCCAAGATATCTCAGCAACTGCTGAAGCGAATTGAATCAAATTTTACAGAAAGGTAAACCAAAATGAGAAGTTTTGTCATGCACAAAATTTAGGTTCTCATGGCCAAGGTCAAGGTCACAGTCAAAGGTCATAAGTTTGTCTCTTACAAATCTTGTGTCCAAGATATCTCAAAAAGTGCTGAAGCGAATCTAATCAAATTTTCCAGAAAGGTAAATCAAAATGATAAGTTGTGTCATGCACAAAATTTAGGTTTCCATAACCAAGTTCACAGTCAAAGGTCAGGGGTCAAATACCAGCTGTTAGGGGCCTTCGGGGGCATTTGTTACACACTGTAACATTTCTTGTTTTGAACTGTCCCTTTATAAAAAATTTCCAGGTCATATAGCACCTGCTTAGAATTTTGTTTTAACAATAGATTGTTAATGGTAGATTGTAAAGATGTAATACTGGTAGTTCCTTGCATTGCAGAAACCATACCAATCAAACCAGGTTGAGAGTCCTGAGGTGGTGTGACTTCTTGAAGTAGGTGATTATGTGAAACCAAGCAGTTATCGTGTTACGAACCAGACACACATGCTGGCTGTGATACTGGCTGGTTTCTGGAAATGCCCTCTGTAATAGTATCCTGAAAATTGCTAGGCACTGGCAAGGTCTCTTGTTCTATTCAGTTTGTCACTCGTTCCACTACTTCTGTTATTATCTGCTGTTGTATATCGTGCGTCTGTGTGACGTCGGGTGAGACCAAATGAAATTGTCACAGACGTCCTTACTCCATATTATTTTCGCTATAATTTCGTCTAATCCCTGATTCCCAAAATGAACTCAAATCTCATCGGTTTCCAGATATTTTCTAAAGTCTGCTACCTTCACGTAAGTAAAACATCCAGGCTTAAATCCTTCCATTTTGTGAAGATAGAAATATAAATTTAATTTTTGTTTGGTTCCCAAATATGCAAAGATAGAAGATATATTTATTGCCAGACAATGTTTTCGGGTAGGGTCCTTACAAATCAAGGCTCAATTTTGCAAAAGGGTATGGTGGAAGTTCTGGCTTTTGCAAAAGAGGTTTGGTTGTTTGTCTGGACCTGGTTTGACATGGAACGCATGCAGAAACATACTCATATAGTTCTTGAAACAAATTAAGCCAGAAATACTTCAGCCTTATAGAATCATATGTTTTCTGTACCCCCATGTGGCCGTTATCATCGTGATATTGTTTATTCACCATGTGTCTCAACTGTTCAGGCACAAACAGTCGTAGGGTAGGGTTATCATTGGGATCTGACAGATAGTAAAGCAAATCATTCTGTGTCTGATGTCTTGACAGGTAATTGCTTTACTAGGTTCCCCCTGTTTCAGTATTGTTTTGAGCTCTAAAATTTCTTTGTCCTTTGTTTGTTCAGACACCATATCAAGATCCACCAATCCTGTATCTGGAATTTCTAAGGGTTCTTTTTCAGGTATCAAGCAATTAGCAAAGGTTTTTGGATCTATTTCATGTGAATTAATAACACCTATTTCATAAGTGTTGTCATTTATGTCCAGAACAAAAGGTTCCTTTTCTTGTTCTATGTAATTATTGTCTGGTTTTCTGGACAATAGATCAGCGCATGTATTTTCAGTGCCGGCAATATATTCTACAGAACAATTATATCCAGACATGCCCAATGCCCAAAGACTTATCTTCTTGGATGGGGGATTCAAGAATATATTTCAAAGGTTTATGGTCTGTGTTGATGACAAAACGTGCATTATGCAGATAATAATCTAGCTTCTGCAATGAATAGTGAATAGCAAAAGCTTCTTTTTCTGTGGTAGACCATTTGCATTGAGTCTTACTTAATTTATGAGACAGATAATAAATAGGTTTTTCATTTTCTATATTTGGTAAGATACCTTCATTATTGTCACATGCCTGTACAAGGCAGGCCCCAATACAGGAGTTGCTAGCATCAGTATACAGAGTATACGATTTATTTGGATCAGGATATGCCAACAATGGAACCACTGTCAGACTTTGTTTTAAATACTCGAAAGCATTTTCAATTTTTCATATCATTTAAAACATTTTATAACACAAATGTAGTTTCAGACCTTTTTACAAATCTTTTCCTTTTTATAGTTATTTATAATAATTCCACCCACTCCCAGTCATATTCTTTCTGATACCACAATTTCTCCTCCCTCCTGCTCCACACTCTCCTCCTCATCACTGCTTATTTTGATAATCTCTTCTGGTTGTATTTCTTTCACTGTACAATCCACTAGCTCAGACATTGTCTCTTGTTCTATTCCATTTGTCACTCGTCCACTACTTCCGTTATTATCTGTTTTTGTATATCATACGTCTGTGTGAGACCAAATGTTAATTGTCACAGACGTCCTTACTCCATATTATTTTCGCTATAATTTCGTCTAATCCCTGATTCCCAAAATGAACTCGAATCTCATTGGTTTCCACATATTTTCTAAAGTCTGCTACCGTCACATAAGTAAAACATCCAGGCTTAAATCCTTCCATTTTGTGAAGATAGAAATATAAATTTAATTTTTGTTTGGTTCCCAAATATGCAAAGATTATCAGAATATAAAGTGAACTACACTTCCAATTCAGAAGTAAATTAGGTTAAGTTTCTTCATATGCAAATTGAAATGTATTCAGATCAGATAGGACAGGTGGGCAGACTGGTCAAAGTATTCAGTGTTTACATTTTAGATTTCCTCGGATTCCTCATCAGCATGTTTGCAGGTGGGGAGAATCCTGATCGTTGGTTTATGTGGAGACTGATCAGGGTGCATCAGGCCTGCAGGTGAAATAAGGTCCGCTTTACAAACCCTTCTTTAACCCTCTGTAAGTGATTTGTATATAAGAAGTTTTAATAGTTTGCTTATGATTTATATGCAGTATGAAAGGGTATGAGAGTTGGTATAAATGGTTCTGTTCTTTATACTTTTCATGCTCAATACCCTGACAGATGCCCCTGGGCTGTCTGGGATAATTGTAACAGGGGGTTTCTCAGAATAAAGAAAACACACTATAAAAAAAAGCAAAAAAAAAAAGAATTCCCGTAACTTGTCATGGTCTGTGTTTCTTACATTTTCTTTGAACTTTGATGCAATATTTACAACAAGATTTGCCAGAACATGATGCACACCTAAAAACAATACAGTACAGTACAATACAAAGAAGTTTATTGGCAACTAAACATCCTTACATGTTTATGGCTATACAAATAAAGCAAGTGAATATATATATGATTTATAGAAAAGTAAATCTATAAAGCATGCGCACATAACATAGCTAATAATTTAGCTAAATAACAAGCAAAGATGTATTTCTAAGAGATATCAAAATAAGAGTAGAAGTAGCTCACCTCAAGTATCATGGTATTCTGTCTTATTATGTGCTCCAGCAGGTGTTGACTGTTCTTTAAAGTGTTGATATCAATTTTGCCTGGCACAGTCACTTTTCTAACATCTGAGGACAGCATCTGTCCAGCCACATGCTTAAAAACATGCATGGACAGAGCCAATCTTCCAAGCTGGTCTGAGTATTTTATCCCAAGGTAAGACTGGATGGTTGGCACAGCTTTTTCCCAAGGTAATCCTGGATGGTTGGCACAGCTTTTTCCCAAGGTAAGACTGGATGGTTGGCACAGATCTTTCTTCAATAGTGTCTTCATCTTCATCATTGCTGTCCTCATCAAAGACAACTGCTCCAGAACGCTCAGACAGGCCCCTGTTCACAGCTTCTGGTACTGAATTGAAGAAGGTCTGTGCCTCTTCTTCTAGGGAATAAGTTTTACACTGCCGATTGTGCAGTTAAAAATCTCCCAAAACACTGGGTCCTGAGTCCTCATTCTGGTAAAGAGCCTGTTAAAGTTATGATGTGCTAATTCTTCAGCCTCAAGAGAGTTGAAATGCATTTTTGTCCATAAATATACATATATACAAGTAAACAAGAAATAGCTTTAAAAAAAGATATTCGGCTTAGATTAAATAGAAGTGCATATTATAATATGTATGAGTCAGGTACATGTAAGATATCGAATGTGCTGATCAGATTGTATGGATGCGCATGTTGATATGCATATTAATTTGTTGTTGGTGTTGGGGTTTCAGTTTTGGAAATGCTGTTGAATTTTGATTGGGGCCTGTCTGTGTTGACCATAACAATGAGGATTGGTTGGCTGACCGCCCCACATATAACCTTAAAACTGTCGCATTTCCAACGCAACATCAGCAACTAAGCCAGCAACAATTACTTAATTTCATCTTCGATTTCTGTGTTAAGTTATTTTGTTGGTTTTGGTTTCATATCTTACATAAGCGATATAGCAGACGAAATGTTTTTTGGCAAAAAGCGATTTTGACCGAAATAGACATGGTTTATAGGCCAACAGTCAAACTGAAAGAGAAAGCTAAACTACTTACATCAAAATCCTTGGTGTATTTATATATTGGCCAATGAAATACTTAAAATGTAGGTCAATACTAAGCCCCCCCCCCCCCCCCCCCCTCCCCCCCCAACGCACACACACACATCCATCGACTTTGGATCAAACAAGCTCAAGGTCACCATAATATAATTATTTCTTAACATCCTACCAGTTATGTTACTGTGCCAGTTTGGTCAAAAGATAGCCATTGGTTGTTACCCGACGTAGGCGGAGGGGGACTATAGAAATGAACCACGTCCGTCCGTGTGTCCGTCCGTCCATCTGTCCGAAATCTTGTCCCCGCAACCACTCCTACGTCTTGCATCGGATTGATTTGAAATTTTACAGATTGTATTTTTATGATATGAAGATGTGCATGTGGTTTTTTTATTTTTGTTTCAGCCATTTTTGATGGAGTTATGGCCCTTGCTGACTCAGACCTTGTCCCCGCAACTCCTGCCACATCTTGTATCAGATTGACTTGAAATTGTGCAGAATGTTTCATCATGATCTGAAGATATTCATGTGATTTTTATACCCCGCCACACGTTAGTGGCGGGGTATTATGTTTTCACGTTGGCCGTCCGTGTGTCCGTCCGTCCGTCCGTCCGTAGTATGTACGTCTGTCCGTCCGTCCGTCCGCACTTCGTTTCCGTTCGATAACTTAAGTATTTATCAACGGATTTCCTTCAAATTTTGCATATGCATTTGTATCAAGAATGTCTCGCTTGGGATTGTTAATGGGCAAATTTCGATAATTTCTGACAGAGTTATGGCACTTGTCAATGTACAAAAAATGGTTTCTGGCCTCTAGTTCCTTTACTACTTGGAGTATCATCATGAAACTTCACAAACATGATCGAAACAACAAAAGCTTTCTATGAGCACAGAAATTTTATCAATCCGTTTGTCCGTCCGTCCGTAGTATGTACGTCCGTCTGTCCGTCCGCACTTCGTTTCCGTTCCATAACTTAAGTATTTATCAACGGATTTCCTTCAAATTTTGCAAATGCATTTGTATCAAGAATGTCTCGCTTGGGATTGTTATTGGGCAAATTTCAATAATTTCTGACAGAGTTATGGCACTTGTCAATGTACAAAAAATGGTTTCTGGCCTCTAGTTCCTTTACTACTTGGAGTATCATGATGAAACTTGACAAACATGATCTAAATAACAAAAGCTTTATATGAGCAAAGAAATTTTATCAGAGGAAAAATAAATCTGGAAAAATTGGTGTGTGAAACAGGTTTGCAGTGGCGGGGTATCACGCAGTCGTTTGCGATGCTTTTATTTAATTTCAATTGTCCTATTTTTGACAAAGTTATGGCCCTTTGTTGTTTTTGGCATTTTTCCAACTTTTGAACCGTTTGACGGAGAGAGCTGAAATTTGGTATGCTATTAGCATTTGGTAAATTGATTTATCTGATTAGTATTAGGATGTGCTAAATTGATTAGTGACAGAGTTATTCCCCTTTCATAGATAATAGACATTCACACTTTGTTTTTTCTTATTGGGTATGCAGTCTTGATGTTTTGGGCATTCTGTAAGGGCCTAAAGTTCCGATAACCTGATTTTTACACATATATATGCCCCTTTCTGAACTTAAATATTTTATAATCTCATAGAGGCCCAGTAATTGGGCATATGTCTTTGTTATTACGGTACTAAGAATGTTGCTGAAATTTGGTAGAACTGCATTCTGTGTGTCATCATTTGCGGCATTCAAACTGGCCGTTATAATTTCAGATGCTAGGGTGACATCAGATTCTTCCTGTGTGAGGCACCAAGGGGTTCTAGAATTGATAAAGTTATCAAAACTATGCATCTAACCCAAGTCCATCTAACTTAAATACAATTGAATATATCTAGTACACAAAGAAAACTCTGAAAAACAAATTTCTTAGCTAAAATAAACCGCACAAATAGACCTCTAAAATCTTGGTCCACACTCGGTCACTTCCAACCTGGTTCTGACATTCAGTTACTCAGAAGGCTGGGATATTTCTTTGTTAGGCCCCTGAGAAATTTGAATGGTCAGAATTGCATGAGGCCTAATCACGGGGTGAGTTGTCCAACGAGGACGAACTGCCTGACTTCAAAAAGTCATTACTTTCACTTTTCTTCAAACCAGATGAAGAATTGGAAGACAAGTCATACGACTTCTTTTGTTGTAGTGTTTCGGTATGATGGTCTTCCTGCCACTTCAGCTGCAGAAGATGATGGCAGCTCTGTCATTAAACTTGCCTCTGAGATTCCACTGAGTCCCACTAATCAGTTACTACTTTCACTTTCCTCCAAACCAGATGAAGAATTGGAAGATAAGTCATAATATTATGATTCTTTTGTTGTAGTATTTCGGTTTGAAGGTGTTCCTGCCACTTCAGCTGCAGAAGATGATGGCAGCTCTGTCGATAATCTTGCCTCTGAGATTCCACTGAGTCCCACTAATCAGTTACTACTTTCACTTTCCTCCAAACCAGATGAAGAATTGGAAGATAAGTCATAATATTATGATTCTTTTGTTGTAGTATTTCGGTATGAAGGTGTTCCTGCCACTTCAGCTGCAGAAGATGACGGCAGTTCTGTTGTTGTTCTTGCCTCTGAGATTCTACCGAGTCCCACTAATCTATCTTGAGTGCTTTTGCATTTTGTTGTTCCTTAAATTGTGATTATCATATACACCTTTGTGATGGCTGCATTTGCCGATTACCTGTGGCATAATGGAGACAAAGAAATCAAAAGTACAAAGATCAAAATAAACAGACTTACGTTAGATAATCGGTAAGAAAGAAAATATATCAGACAACAACTGTTCATCAAGGGAAAAATGGCCTGAGAACAAGAATACAGACCGCAGGAAGGAAAGATGATAAAAGTATTTCAGTCGCTGATATTTTTTCGAGTCTGTAATGGTCAGCCTAAAAAAGGAAATTTAAAGAGTTTTCTTCCTGTTGTGCATGCAACCTGGGCGGGTAATTTGATCTTATCACCGGTACTTACTGGGTAACCCAAGAGATCTGTAACCATTAAGGGAAATAAGGGAATAGTAAATATAAGCATTAGTATGCTTGTTAAAATGAATTTTACTTATAAAAATATATTTTTCTCTTCTTACTTGGAGAGGGATTGCTCCTTTGAGTAGTTGACGCCTCAAGATGACTCCGGTTGTTGCCATTTAGCAGCTCGGAATCAACAGCCTCAATCTGCCATACTAAATGCAAATATTACCCAATGATGTTTTGCAAAATTCAAATCTGGATGAAAAGGTAAATTTTGGATTTAAATTGTCTCCCTCTCTTATATAAATTGAGCTGTACCATCCAAAACCCTGCTGGCTGTTTTTTGCCAGGTACAGCCCAATTCGCATGCTTGCAAGAACAACTAGAAAACCTTTTTGGGACCTAGGACCATATATTTTGAAAAACAGAACATGTACGCATGTACAGTTCAAGGCAAGTATGCATGCACAGTTCAAATGAACATTTCAAAAACACAAACATATGCAAAGTATGTGCACTGAGTACTGGTTAACCGCTTAGGAGGTCTAAGCCTGCCCAGGAATAGTGTGGTTAGGTTAACTGACCGTCCCGACATGACCATAGATGTTTACTGTGGACGTTAAGCAATAAATCAATCAATCAATCAAACATATGCATGTTATAAACTACAGTTTTTCAAAATACCTTCCGTGACATAAAGTCACTTTCTCTCTTTTGTGTTATCCTCGGTACTGATTAGCAAGCCACGGAACAGTGCAATGTTTGGATGAATCATATGTATCCTTTATATGTGCATAGGCGCTTGAAGTTCTGTACTCAAAAATGTCAAAACCCGCAATAAACATATTACCCCACCCATTATAATAAAGCCACATAGTGCCTTGGTAATGGCTATATTATAGGTCAGTAATTATGTTCTTGTTTGGACGTTTTTGACAGAACTTCAAGCGCCTGTGATATGTGTATATAACATCTTATGTATTGCATTGTTTTATCATGTATGTCCATATTGCTAACCTGTGATACCAAAATAAATAAAAAAAAAAGTCACTGTCACATGTGCCATATATACTAAATTTTCAAAAAGTTTATGGTTAATCACGCTCGGCTATGGAGTAATATCCACTCACAAGTATGTGATACCGTCCATCACAAATGTGCCACAATAATCCTCAGAGGAATCCGTAATGTACATAGTTAAACTCATGCGGCTATGGAGTAATATCCACTCACATGTCCATGGCACCGGCCAACACAATGTGTCACAACAATTTTAGAGAACCTGTGTTTGTTGCACAAAATGACTTATTGAAAAGTTCATTTAAAGCACAATTTAATCATCAAATCCATTTAATTTGATTCCATTAAATCGAGTTTCAAGCTCCTGAGTACTGGAGTCTATCACAAGTTCTCTAAGGGAAATTAACACACATTAACACTATGAGAAACTGCATGTTGTTGGAAAAACAATATTCTGAAATATTCCAATGTATAACCATCTAAGAGATGCAAGCACATTCAACTATACATGGTCCCTTAAATAAAACTACAATTGGTACTAGACTACAACCCCCCCCCCCCCCCCCCCCCACACACACACACACACAGTCATATCAAAACAAAAATCAAATACAAGGCAATGATAGTATGCAAGCACATTGAAAATATGGAGCAGATGAAAATTCAAAGGGAGGGAGTGAAGGGAAACTTCCCATAATTTCCGAATTTAAATAAGATTAAATCAACGCAAAGGCACAGGTCCTGCTTTTAAGAGCACACTCAAAGAACTGAAGTGCCAAATTTTGAAAGGGGACTGCCAATGAGCAACACCTAGCCATTGGACAGTTCAAAAGGGATGCTGCATTATGATTGGTCGATTCCTGCAGCTCTAGGACGCTGCACTCATTCCTGGAACGGGCTGTGTGCAACAAGATAATTAAGAAGGTTTAGGTTAACTATAGAGGGGATCTGGAAACCTAAATTGGGGGTCTCGAAAGGGCAACCCGTACCGCCACTAATGCACATACAATTAAACAAGTGCAGCTAGGAAGGAAACACGTGACAACTGTCAAATTAATGTGAAGGTCAAATAAACAAAACAGCTGACTTTCTGAATGGATTGCAATTTAAAACTAGATTAAAAACTAATCTTTATATTAAACAGATATTTCCACGTTTCAATTTGCTTGTGTTAGCATGAAACCCTTTGTAAAAGTGATGTTTCTTGCAAATTGTCCTTAAAATTTGAAATCTTTAAATTGACTTGCTATTAGCACAAATGTCATGTAATACATGATTACATCTTACTGAAGCTTTGGAAATGAAATTAAGTTCTGACACCACGATCTGCTGACATACACTGCTGTGTAGTAAAGTGAAGATGAGTGTTTAATAAATCCAGTTCTCTTCAGTGTGGAATCATCCCTTGTCAGTTTCTTTCCTAGCCAATGAACAAAACAAAATAACTAATAAAACACATTAATTAAATCTGAAAAAGAAAAAAATGCTTATTATACATCCCTGGCAAGAAAATACTGGCATTCCTAGGCTCAGTTTATCTGGCTTCCTCAGCCAGTTACACAGAGTGCCAACTACTAAGTTGCCAGTAATGACTACCCATATATGTAGATTACACACATAGTCATTATATGAGGGATCGACCAATTGTCGAGTTTCATTATGCCCCCACCATTTTCAGTGAGGGGCATATAGTATCACGCCTGTCTGTACATACATCATGTCCGTCATGTCGCATCCATTCATCCCAAAAATGGTTTCAGTTGGATATCTTTTGAATAGATTGGTGTATTGGATTCATATTTTATACACAGGTATGTAATCATAAAATACAGGTCAAGTTTGGTTTTCAGTAAATCCACCAATCTTTATGGGAGTTATGGCCCTTTTTCAACTTTATTTTGTGCAAAAAAAATGGTTTCCCTTCGATATCTTCTGAAAAGATTGGTGTATTGGATTCATATTTTAAACACAGGTATGTAATCATAAAGTACAGATAAAGTTTGATTTTGAGTAAAATCTGCCAATCATTATGGGAGTTATGGCCCTTTTTCAACTTTACAAGTAGGGGATCTGTTCACACCCAAAAGCTGGTCTATTCATTGTTAAGCACATAATGTCAATGATTGTGATTATATGTTGATATTTTGACACTTCTGTTCATCTCTGAAGACAAAATTTAAATATACAGGCGAGAGAGAGAGAGATTTATATATCATGCTTGTCAGAAAAAATGATCCACCATGGCGGGACTGGCCATACCAGCTGTGATGGCCTTGTTATAGTAGTTGTTGACTTAATTTCTCCTTCCTCCTTGTAATCAGACAAAAAACAAACCTCTTGATCCAATAAGACTTCTCAATCTACATCCGTATTATCACTAATTTTGTGTGTTTTCCTGGAATTTTTTGTTTGCCTGTGAGGTTCTTTCTGCCTCCAGTTCACTTTCAGATTGTTCAGTTGGGCCTGCTTCAACAGTATTTTGTGCTGAAAGTTTTTCTTTTAATTTTTTTTCACACTTTCTTCAAGCTGGCTGACTTGCAGCTAAATCAAGCTCTGATTATAAAACCCTCTGTAGAACAGATTAGGTGCAGTGAAGTTTGCACCCTGAAACCATTGTGGATTTGTCAGCCATTCTTGTTGATGTCTCGCCGAAATCTCACTCAACATTGTCTTCAAGAGGTTGACCACATGACTCACTGAATAAGGCATGTTTCTAAAACAAGGCTTCAGCTCCATGTCTGAACTGATATAATGGTGGCCACTGAGAAGAATCCTGTCCAGATGAATCCATATCTCCCATACCAAAGACTTTAGCACCCGAATTGTTGCTGAATTTTTTTCCCCCATTGAAGGATCTATGCCCACTTCTGATTGAAGTTTGATTGGCACAATACTCAGTGTCAGATTTGTCTTCCAGAATGACTGAATTGCAGCTCTCTTCCGCTTTGTCCCTGCAGAGATAAAAGGTCTGCCACAGATAATCCGGGTCAGTTCATTCAACTTTGACCCATCCAGATGACAGGTGGCCTTTGGGACAGGTTTCTGTTGTTGATGCAGTTTGTGGCAGCCAGTACAGGAACTGTTTTAGTTTCCACAAGCCACAACAGCTACACTAGACTTAATCATATGGGACACAATCTGCCAGATTTCATACGTTTTGCTTGAATGAAGCCCTTTCAAAATTTAAATTTTCCAAAAAAGGCCAGGGCTCAGCCTAACAAGCTCGTTAAGAGGTCAACTGGTTAAGTGTTTTACGACCTTGTAGCAAAATACGCTACTATTTTTTATTGAAACTATGTGAGAAGCTTTTGCAATGCAAAAGCTTCTCACATTTTTGCAACAAAAAATTATTGGTGTATTGAGATATTAACGTTAAAAATTTTAACATCTTGTTAGCTAACAACCTTTTGAACAACTGGGCCCTGTTTTGCAGTAAAGTGTTTAAAATCGGCTGCTTCAGCCTTATTGAATTTGGGGGTATAATGGTGATTTCTAGGTGTGCTATAGTTGTAGAAAGTATATTCCAAATGGGTGTGAAAATTTTAGTTAATCAAGATGCTTGTATTGCCCGAGTCTTTTTTTTTTGACCACAATATAGGTTCATTAGCTTAGTATTAAGCTAAATGGGTACACCTCCATGTTTTTCTGCCAGTTTTACAAAGGGAAACAAATTTATCTTTCCAGGACAATTAAGCCCTTCCAAAAATAGGGTCTTCTCATAAAGGAAAGAATTTGCTTTTAAATGAGCAGTTTTTTATCTCGCCTGCGAAGCAGAAGCGAGATATAGATATTGCTTTTCCGGTGTCGGCGGCGGCGGCGTAAACTTTCATCGGGTTTATGCGTTTAGGTCAGTTTCACAAAGCGCTGACAGGCGAGACATCGCATTCCGCGGAATTCTTGTTTCCAATAAGAGTTGACCCCCATTGAGAAGGGAGGCAAAAATGCAAATGGCAAAAATAGCTTCCCATGAAAGAGTATTTCACAGAGAAGTTTGTTTTCTAGTTCACAGAATGATGTACTTGTATGATGAATATCAAGTTAGCAGGGAGTAGTCACTTCTGTCCTTTAGCAGTGAATAAGCAGAGTTTGTCGCTGCTAGAGGTGAGCAGTGAATGCTGCCACTGTCACTGCTGCTGCTGAGTATTTGTCACACCTAACATTGAGCAGTAACTGCTGACAGTGACTATCATTGCTGCTGCTGATTACCACTGCTACCAGTTAACTGCTTCAGCTGATTGCCACTGCTTCCAGTTACTGACTGCTGACAGTGATTGCTACTCCTGCTGCTTAGTGTTTGTCATTGCCAACAGTGATTATCACTGCTGTCAGAGAAAGTTTGTTTCTTGCCTGAGTGAGCAGTGACTGCTGAGTCACCTGGTGGCAATGAGCAGCAATGTGATGAGCAGTACAGTAATTGCTCGCACTGTTTGTTACTACCAGCAGCTAGTCTTGACTGCTTGTAGTTAGAAGTGACTGCTGAATGTTAACCGTTTTGCATGTCAAGGCTTATATGATAAAGTGCTGTTTTATACCTCAGATGCAATAAGAATTGAGTATATTGTAGATGTTGATCATTGTGCCATTTTTGATTGCTTTTTCATAATTGATATATATAATATATTGAAATGTACATAATATTTTTGTATGTCTTACAACTCCATTTCTCCATCATGTACATGACACTTGTTCCTTTTTTGACCATATTTAATGTTGAAATGTCACCTATATTTCATGGTTTAATGAATTATTTGAGCTGGGACACATCAAAACCAACAAAGTGCCATCTGCCCAGTCTGATCAGAGTCTTCGCTGTCCAAATGGAGATAGCTTAGTCCCTTAGCTCAAACCTTTAAGCCCACAGCTATTCTCAGTCTTTGCTAGATGCAAGTGCCCTTTTGTTAGTTTTGTTGTGTCAGGACTCATTTCATGGTTTAATGAATTATTAAGATAAGGCATATTGTAACACATCCAAGGGAGAACACGATGAGTAGATGTCTGTGACTGCTTTTAAGGGGTGCAAATCTGCCATTATCTTTTTGCCTCCTTTCTCAATTTTTCTCCCTTTAAGAGAAGACCTCATTTTGAAATTGCTGCATTGTCGAGGGAATCAAAAAGGAAGTCTTAAAAGTTGTTCCCGTTTGTAAAAAATGGCAGAAAAAATGTTATACCAATTCACCTTTAGTTAAAGAATAGAGCCGGTCCTGTGGATAAGATCTACAAGGGAAGTAAATACTATTGTTAAAGTTGTCTCCCTTTGAAAACAAGAGCCAAATCTCGATGTGTATGCACACCCTATCTTATATGAAAGGAGGGCACATGCAAACTTCTCATCTGAAAATGCTCGAGTCACTTGCAGTGATTCAGAGAATGTGCAGTTCAACAAGACAGTATAATAACATGACAGAACCTACAAAGTGGCATGTGTGCCTAGGGAAGACTCAGATCAGTCTGAGCATCGGTGTCCAAGCTATCATAATGAGAATGGCAAACAGTGCTGACCTAGATGAGGCGGCCTCATATGGATCAGCACTGTTTACAATTCAGCTATTTTCATGTTTGGCACTGTTATTGATATTAACCCATTGCATTCTGGGTATTTTTTGTCTTCTGCTGAAATTGTCGTCTGCATCAAAAATCAGGAATATTTTGACAATATTGGTCTAACCAACTCTTGTAGAAATGATGTCTAGGCAGCAAACAGTTTGGATCTCAGATCAGGCCCCACATTTGTGGGGCCTGATCTGAATCCAAAATGTTTGCCCAGATACCCATAAAGGGTATCCCGAATGGAATGGGTTAGAGAACATAGGTTTCAGTGTTGAGTGCCCACTGGATATGTGCTAGTAAGTTTTGAAATAATTGCAGTGTGGTGGTTCTTTTTTGGCAAGTAGAGATTTGTCATAGTCCTTTTATTCTCCAGAAAGACTGGTTAATTATCACAACTTTTGCAATAAAATGTGTATGGAAAGATTAATGTTTTGTGTAAACTGTGTTATTATTAAAAGAAAAAATAAAAGTATGAACTAGTCATGTTGACTTTGTTAAAAGTACATCCCCTCATATTTTTATTATGAGATTACCAGGAAAGAGAGAAACCGATGTAAGAACATGTTGAAGACTTCCTGATCATGCTAGAGACCAGTAAGCAGCCCAGTGGCCAAGTGGTTAGTGCTCCTGACTTTAGGTCACAGCCTGACAATGGCTCATGGGTTTGAGTCTGGCTGCAGGTGAGATTCTATTCTATCCAAAACTGACAGTTCATTGCACAGAGCCCTTCATAAATTACCAACCCAGCATCCTGATATGACTGAAATACTGTTAAAAAGGAAGTAAAGTTTCATCCATCCATCCTGCATGTGTGTGAAAATAATGATGTACCAATGATGTTAGTTATCACTGCATGCCAATTTTCATTGTGGCAGAGGATGCCAAACCAGTGGGCGACATTACAGGACAAATCAACAAAGTGGCATGTGTGCCCAGCAAAGATCCAGATCAGCCTGGGCATCTGCCCAGTCAGATCAGTGTCTTCACTGTCAGCGTGGAGGTAGCTTAGACCCTTAGCTTTAAGCACACAGCAAAGACTTTTTGATCAGAGCTGATGTTGGGGGGGGGGGGGGGGGGGGGGGGGAACATGCCCAGGCTGAGGCTGATTTGACTTCGTTGTGGGGGTGGGGGGCACATGCCCAGGCTGATTTGTCTTCGTGGGTGGGGGGAGAGATGCACGCATGCCACTTTGTTAGTTTCGTTGTCACGTCTTACTTAAGGTAAATAAGTTCACCATGTTTTGCCACCAATTTTCATTGAATTTTTTTGTGTGACTTCCTGTTTACTTACTTGGTCGACAAAACTTCTAAAGAGGAGTATACTCTTCAAGGTAAAAATTCACTTCAAGAGCAAATTCTTTCCTTTAAGAGTTTATCCCCATTAAGAAGAGAGGCAAAAATGGAAATGGAAGAGTAGCTTCCCTTGGAAGAGTATCCATTCACTTTTCTGCAACGGATGAATGCCACAAAGTATTTTCTCTCATTAAAGATATGAATTTTTATCCCCCGACCGAAAGGTTCGGGGGATATAGCGATGAGCCTGGCGTCCGTCCGTCTGTCCTTCCGTCCGTAAACACTTTCTTGTCCGCTCTATATCTTGAATACACTTTGGAATATTTTCATGATACTTCACAGTTATGTAGAACAGGTCATGACGATGTGTCCCGTACAAAAATGGTAACTCTTGCTATTGTACTTTTTTAATTATCTCCCCTTTGGTGATTTTTTTGGCAGATTCGTGTCCGCTCTGTAACTTTAATACCCTTTGGAATATTTTCATGATACTTCACAGAAATGTAGAACAGGTCATGACGATGTGTCTCGATCAAGAATGACAACTCTTGCTTTCTTACTTTTTGAGTTATTTCCCCTTGATAGTTTTAGGTGTGATTTTTTTGGCAGATTCGTGTCCGCTCTATAACTAGAATACCCTTTGGAATATTCTCATGATACTTCACAGCTATGTAGAACAGGTCATGACGGTGTGTCGCGAACAAGAATGTCAACTCTTGCTTTCTTACTTTTTGAGTTATTTCCCCTTGATCATTTTAGGTATGATTTCGTGCCCGCTGTATAACTTGAATACCTTTTGGAATATTTTCATGATACTTCACAGATATGTAGAACAGGTTATGACGATGTGTCGCAAACAAGAAAGACAACTCCTGCTTTCTTACTTTTTGAGTTATTACCCCTTGATGGTTTTAGGTGTGATTTCGTGTCCGCTCTATAACTTGAATACCTTTTGGAATATTTTCATGATACTACACAGATATGTAGAACAGGTCATGATGATGTGTCGCGAACAAGAATGACAACTCTTGCTTTCTTACTTTTGGAGTTATTTCCCTTTGATGATTTTAAGTGTCTGCTCCATAGCTTGAATACCTTTTGAAATATTTTCATGATACTTCACAGATATGCAGAACAGGTCATGATGATTTGTCTCATATATGAATGATAACTCTTGCTTTTAGACCTAGTGAATTATTTCCCTTTGGTAGTTTGAGCTGCTGTTTGAGTCTCTGCTCCATAACTGTATAACCCTGGCCAGCTCCAGAATTTGAATAACAGTGAACCTTTTAGAATATTGATGATCATGCTGTGATATCTTATCAGTGTTCCTAACTCTCTCTTATCCCTCCACATTCTCGTGCCCCCTCCGGCTCCCCCCCCCCCCCCCCCCCAAAAAAAAAATTTTTTTTTTTTTTCCAGATTTGGATTCTTTGTCCAAATTCACTTACTAGAGAGCTCAAAATTAGGTTTGTAGGGCTTGTACTTTAGAAGTTATTCACACATTTTGAAAGTTGAATGTATTGTATGCTATACATTTGTGTATATGGTGGCTGTTTGAGATATTACCTCTTTTTAGCAGTCAAGCATACTGTTTTAGTCTGAGTGTTAGATAATCATGCATCTGTTAACAGTTAATGTCAATCAGAAGCATAAAAGAACGACAATATATTACTAATATGTGTTTTTAAGTGCACCCTTTTTACCAAGGCCCATGGGGGTCTTCGGTCGGGGGATTTGCCATCTCCTCTGATGGCTATTTTTGCTCAGGGTACAACAGACAGTTTCATACAGTTTAGGTAACTATAACAAACCATCCTCAGCACCCCTGGTTAACAATGTATATACAAGACTTTACGAAACAAAAAAAAGCTGTTACAAAACGAAAAAAGAGTCGGAGTTACCAAACGACCTGATGACTAGGGCGTTTGGTAACTTTGACTCATTTTTGTTTCATAACAGCTCTTTTGTGTCCTAACATTCTTGAAAACATAGCTAGTTTAGGTATTAAAACAAACAAATGGAGATCACTGCATCGTTTAAAAGAATATGGTTGCTAAGAAACACAAACAGCATTTTTTACCGTTTTATCGACTTTATTATTATAGTAGTAAATTAAATTTGTTTATATAAGGCATCAATACAAACCGTATTATAATCTGTTACATACATGTATAAAGTATATACAAAAAATAATCTGAATATTGCATAAATCTTATATATGTAACGTATCTATGATATGTTTATTCATCACAACATAAATATCAACTGGCAAATCATAATATGGTAATTTCAGTGCTCCATAAAAGCCGGGGTGATAGGGATAGTTTACGGATGATTTTTTTTCCATATTTTGGCATAAAAACATATGTCTCTCTGAGATAGTTCTTGTGAGAGGTTTTTATTGATTGATTTGATGCTTAACATCCTCCGTAAACAGCTATGGTCATGTTGGGATGATCAGTTAACCTAACCACACTATTCCTGGGCAGGCTTAGACCTCCTAAGTGGTTAACCAGTACTAAGTGCACATATTTTCTTATGAGAGGTACCATATATGAGAGGAACTCATATAAGCAGGGGTAATAGGGATAGTTCAGGGATGTTTTTTACTTGTTTTTGCATAAAACGCGTGTCTCTATGAGACGGTTCTTATGAGAGGTACCATAATTGAGCCGCGACATGACAAAACCAGCAAAGTGTTATGTACGCCCAGCAGAGACTCAGATCAGCCTGGGCATCCGCCCAGTCTGATCAGAGTCTTCGCTGTCTGCATGGAGCTTGTATAGGCTCTTAGCGACCTTTTAGGTGCAGAGACACTGATCAGACTAGACAGATGCCCAGGCTGATCTGAGTCTGGGCTGGGTGCTCATGCCACTTAGCTGGTTTTCTCATGTTGTGGCTCATATGTTTTTGTTGAGTAAACAGAAAAATTATTTCAGAATTATCCTCAAAACCCCACCTTATCTGGAGCTCTGATGGAATGTTATCCATCAAACATGTACGATATATAAATGGAAAGAACAGATCAAAAAAAAAATAATAACAATAATAATGTTAAACAATACTCTTAAGTCTATTATGTCAAGAGTCTTTGATAATAATTTCCTATCAATTCAGAAACAGAAAACAAGAAATTTATCCATTGTACAGATATCCGTCCCTGCCTTGCACTTTGTTAGAAAACGAGTCTGGAAATGCTTGCGAAATTCAATTTTGCACCCAAGTTCATATTGTTGTGTATCTGAGCCTTCATGGCTAATTTGAGTCTATATGCTGTATGCATATAGTCAACACCCGATATCTCTAACACTGATATTACAAAGTATCTTCTTATATCAAAGAATATATTTCCTATTTTTATTTACATTTCAACTCCTGTTATCTCAAACTACTGATTGCCCAAAATAAATTTTCTGGAACCAGAAAATTTACTTTGAGATATCAGTAGTTTGGGCTGAAGTTGGACTTGGAGATATCGAGAGTTGACTGAACATGTATCTGAATAACATATTCCTCCAAACAGCCATGACAGCAGCAGTTTTGACATTCTTCACTAATTTCTGTTCCTTTTATTTGAAATAGGTCTCATGGCTGCCTTTATTGGGTAAAACACTGTATTCTCATAAGACTCATCTTTCACAAGAATATTTCTGATACGAAAATAAATGAATGGAACTGTTTTTACAGCAGATTGGAAACACAATAATTGAAAATTACATATGAAAATAATTGAGCTGTGACACAACAAAACCAACAAAGTGGTATGTGTGCCACATGAAGACTCAGATCAATCTGGGCATCAGTTCAATCTGATCAATGTCTTCGCTGTGCACATACAGGGTAGCTATGGGTCTAAGCTACCTCCATGCCGACAGCGAAGACTGTTCAGACTGGGCGGATGCCCAGGCTGATCTGTCTTCGCTGAGCAAACATGAAAATTTGTTGGTTTTGTCATGTCTCGGCTCACTACTTTCAGTGTCTTTTATTGTCTAGTCAAAGACCTGCACAAGGGCTTGTTTAGGCAACTTGCCTGTCTGTCTAGACAATCTGTCAACTAGTCTACAGCACCAACAACATTGAATTTAATCACTTGAGAATAATTATTTGTGTGAGAAAATCTAATTTTCTATTGAAAGAATTTTAGTTCGTAATTTCATTGAGAAATTGGCGGAGCATGGCATACATTGTTTGCCATACTCGGGAACTAATGGCGTCATAATATTATATCTGTTGCCATAGCAACTAAGACTTCATATTGATGTCTTAGTGACCTCATCAAGACGTCATTTTGTAGTTCATATTGATGTCTTAGTAACCTCATCAAGACTTCATTCTGTCAAAGTTCTAAGCACAACTCCAAACTTGGTATTGTAACAGATCTATGGCGTCATCTCACTTATAATTCCAGAGAAACATGGCATACATTGTATGCCATGCTCCTCTCAAATTATAAGTGAGATGCTACCTAAAATTCTGATTTTCTCAAACCTGAAATTCATCCTCAGATAATTTAATTCTGTTTAACATGTTTTACTTTATGATTATCTCCCTTACACTGTCAATGTATTTAAGGTGGACGATCCCGGAAGAACTCTGTTCTTGCTTGTTTAAAAAACAAACAGAGTTATTGTTCATCATCAAATCGACTAACTGTGGAGTAAATACAGTTATAATATACACTTACAATATCTACCGTAAAGATCCTAAGTTTTCGGGCACATAGGTCTGTACAAACAGTGGAAACTAAGATCAGACTGTTCCTTAGGAACCAGAATGATCAAGATCTTCACAGTTTCCATTCCATCTGCGCATTTTTGTCCACATTACTCTATGGTAGAACCGAATAACAGGAAAATAAATAATAGGGCAAGGACCGGCTGTGCTTGCAGCAGGTGCAGAATTTGGGCAGTCTGTTTTGGGGAAATTTGAGCTTAAACATTGTTTTTCTAGGAAACGAAACGGTGAAATGTTTGTTTTTTTTGTTTTATTCTTTAACATACGACGTAAGTTTTACCAAAATAATACGCATAAGCATGCCCCATCGATTGATAATATTTTTCATGACGTTTTTCATGAAATTCAATTTTCTTGCATTTTTTCAAAGAATGTAAAAATATACTTATTAACAAGAAAACTGCAATTTTGTGTTATCAGTTTGTTTCAAATATCATATATTACAGATTATATGATTTACTGAAATGAAAATGCATTCATGTGCTAGAGATATGAATTTTAATGGAAAATGTTTAAAAATAATATGTAGAAATACAAAATATTGTTTATTAGGAAAACAAAACGGTGAAAATTGTTTTTTTCTTACCCAAATGTTTTATAGCTCTTTGGGTTATTTAGACGGTATAATGGTTTGAATGCCCCGCCAATATTTCTATTCAGTATTCGTCTACCTTAATGTGTCAAACTAAAATGAATCAACAACTGTGAACACAAGCAAAGTTACAAGGATGAATGATATCTATTGTTATAACAAATTCCAGCAGGGTACATGAAAAATAGAATATGGTTAGACAAATTGGTCTTGAAATTAATGTACAAATGAAACAAACAATTCTCTCCAAAAGTCAACTGACTCTAAATTTCTTCTCTTCCAAACTTATATGAATTGATTTCCTTAGCAAAACAAGGATATGAATTCATTTCCTTAGCAAAACAAGGAATACCACATCTAAGGTCTGAATATTCCCAGTGGACACACAACACTGAACCAACATCAGGTCAACAAGGATGCAACACCATGAAACAAATTCATAACACTGTTGATACAACAACGTTGATGCCATGTTTCACCACTGTATACCCACTGGAATAATTGTTATCGAATTTTAATATGAGGAGTTTCTTAATTTCCTTCAATATATTCATAAGAAAGGGCTTTGTGATGTACAAGTACCATATTTACTGTAAATATTTGGACATAGTATTTAACTGAAGACTGAAAATTCTAGTTTAGAAAAGACTGTAGTATCACACACCACATTCATTTATAACAGCTTGCTCATATTCAAATTCAGTATGACCCTATAATCATTTTTTTTGTTTAATAGATTTGGTAAGCCATTACTGAGATTCTTCCTTGATATTCCAAATTTGGTGTGATGTCACAGACATTTCTGTAACAGATTTTCCATTTCAAATTGTACAAACACAGCGCAGACCTTAATCCTTTTGCGACATTGTCCACATATCTATGGTAAATAAGGTAATAATAAGCAAATCAATTACACTGCAGTCATTTTTAAACAATGTTGGCAACAGCAATATAGATGTTTTGTGACATTTACCAATTTTCTACTGGTCAAGAGCCTTAAATAAAAACTGAAATTCATTTTGGGGTGAATAGTGATGGAATGATTAATAGATTGCCATCGAAAATCAGTCAACAATGTCCCCAAACCAAGCACTCCATCTGCATCAAATGGCTCATCACAATGAAATTGATATGCAGCATTTGGGATTCATATACTATCAGCTAGGTTTGTTCAAGTGATAACCCTAGTTTGACCGTTGACCTTTTTACTCAGGTGGCCGATTCAGGGTCTCATGGCCTTCTACTTCAGAATTTTTTGATGGGCAACAGCTAAAGTGTTCCAAAACAGGGCTGCCTCATTATAATGCTACTCATTATAAGGCCATTTTAGAGATAACACTAACATGTCTTACCTTCCATCAATGCCAAACAAGGAAGGAATAGAAGGCAAATGAGCATCTAATGCTCATTTGCCTTTTATTTCTGTGTTGTTTAGCTTCCATTTAAGTCAGTTCACTTATAACAGTGAACATTATGCCTTTCTGTGGTTCCCATGCATAGCCTTATAACGTATCTATACTCACCTCTGGTCAACTATGTATATACAAGGGCTGTTACAAAATGAAAAAGCTGTTATGAAGCAAAACAGAGTCATAGTTCCAAACGACCAGATGACCAGGTCATATCGTAACCATAACTCTTTTTCATTTCGTTCCAAACGACCAGATGACCAGGTCATATCGTAACCATAACTCTTTTTCATTTCGTAACATCCATGAAAACATAGCTAACCAGGTGTGATACTGATTTCCAATAATGAAACCATCTACAACATGACTAATACAGTATGATGGATGCTATGATGTTTGTTCAAACTGGGATCTCTTGTTCATGACAGAGTTGCTCATCGGACTTGGCTGGCTCTCCACTTCTCTTGGCGATGCAGTACCTTCACCGGAACGCTGGCTCCTGCAGAAAGAAATAGGTAAACAATCAATATTCGATCAACAATTTTTCCATCATATAAAATGTTTGGTCAACAATTTTCAAACAATCTTATAAGTATTTGGAATACAATTTTCTTTCAAAATCTTTTCAAATCCACTTATATGGAAGGCAAAGCACCTTTTATTTATATAAGGGAGATAACTCTAACAAATATTTTGCTTTACTGGTAGATAAGTTACCTACCAGCAAACTATTTTCTGTTAAGCAAAGAGAGCTTTTTCTTAAAGGAGAGAATTGACTCTGAGCAATTTCTTCACTTTCAAAGTATTCGGTGTGAGAGGGGAGGCAACTACCCCCAGACCAGAGTGATCTCCCTTGGAGGTGTATCTATACATCTTAACACTAAAAGCGGCAAAAACAGTAAACGGTATAAATTTAGATGAGGCAGCTTATGAGCATGAGCCGCCTCGCCTAGATCTACACTGTTCTCCCTTTGGTCTTTGAATTCTCAACATGATATAGCTTGGACACAAATTTTTTTATTATGCAGACATGAATTGTGTCATCTGCTTTTTAGGTGGTCTTAGATGTATCAGGTGCTCCGATCTCTCATGTATGAATCTAACCAGATCCACTTTTCACAGAAAAGCAAAAATTAAACATTTTTGGCATCCCGGACTATCACATTCAGGCCAGATATAGGTTGGTTTTGATCAGAATTCTTAGATAACCTTGATTAATTATCCATGAAAATGTATGTTCTGGCCCCTCATTAGAACTGCCTCTCTGAGACAGTTTTAATGTTACACAGAATGAAGAAAAAGCATCTTTAAATTGAGCCGTGACATGACAAAACCAACAATGTGGTATGTGCGCCCAGCAAATACTCGGATCAGCCTGGGCATCCGCCCAGTTTGATCAGAGTCTTCGCTGTGTGCTTATAGGGTAGCTAAGGGTCTAAGCTTGCTCCATGCTGACAACGAAGACTCTGAGAAGACTTAGCGGATGTTAAGGCTGATCTGAGTCTATGCTGGTCACACATGCCACTTTGTTGGTTTTCTCGTTTTGTGGTCCCATAATCCTCAAAACCTATCCTAATCTGGAGCTTTACAATGAATTTTTCTCCACGTTTTTCTTCATTAATTATATCTGACAAATAAATCTGTCGGCAAGCTGCTGCACATAGCATCACATATACACGATTATATCTATATACTGTCTATGTATATGCCATATTTGTATAATATATATGAGCCAAGTCATGTGATTTCCAACAATGTGGCAATTTTGTCATATGATACTCAGATCACACAGGGTAACCAGAGACCTTGCTTTTGGCTGTATGGCTTGGGTCACTTCCATGGATGGCTGATGTGACAAGCGAAGGCTCAGATCAGACTGCACTTAGGTGCAGTCTGATCAGAGCCTTTGCTCGTCACCAGTTCCACATTGTTGGCAATCACATGATGTGGCTCATATTTAAATATGCACTGCGTATACTGAAGCATAACAAGCTATATATGAACTGTCATATTTTTAAACCTGTACAGTAATGTTTATCTTCCTTTTGATCAAAAGACTGATGGTAACTTAAATTGCCTTTAGGTGTCCAAATATATAAGTTCCTAAAGTTTTGTTTTTTATATATATATAATGATAATGATGATGATTATGAGGTAAACTGGGCAAACAACAATGGAACAAAACTGCAAAGCTAATAATGCATGCTGAATATGAAATCAGTTTAGAACTTTTCTTTCCTAATGTCTGAAAGTAACAGAGTCCAAACAGAATAATAAACTAGAAGTAAAATCTGAAAATAGTTCTAAACTAATTTAATTGATGCTGTTTTGCTAGACGTTTTAGGATTATCAACTGCATGCTCTAACAGAAAAAAATATAAATAACATGGTAGTTATAAGAGAATATGTGGGGGTTCCATGCAATATTTAGTCTTCTGGAATGGTCTGGTCTTGCTCTAGAATGTTTCTTAGGTAGCTTCTTTGTATTCAGATTACATATGAAAAGGTTTGTCAAGAGCATGCTGTATTTTCTTGTGACATGCTTTTATCTTTTTTCAGCATTTTGTTATGTCAACTTTAAAGAAACCAGATTCTAGTGTCTGATACAGTCATGAGCAGATGGATATGCATTTACCCCCTCATGCTTGATGATATACACATTTTTACTCCTAACCCCAACCCCTCTTCCACCCCAAACATACACAGAGAAGGGTGTGCCTGATTTTTATCTGTGAAATAGTATACTGCATTACATGGAGAAAAGAAACAATATTGTTTCTGAAACACTGCAAAAGTTTTTTGATAGCACATCTTTTGATATTCAGACATACAGCCATATGAACTGATTGCATTTTTTTCTTCTTATTTGCAAGCAATTGTGAAAACTGTGATTGATCTTATACAAGCTACATTTGTATGCCTATTTACAGGGACATAAAAGGCATCCGTCTATAAGACAAAGGCAATATAACTTGGCTGTATATAAATGATTGGTGTCACATGAAAAGATAACTTGGGGCATTTGCATCCTTTGATTTTCCTTTTAACCCTTAAAGCGCCAAAGATGAAAATAGTTAAATTTGCAAACAGTGTAGATCCAGATGAGGTGGCTCATAATGAGCCACCTCATCTGAATCTACACTGTTTGCCCTCTAGTGTTCGAATTCTCAATATGATATCACTTGCACAAAAGATTTTTTTGAAATTCTGCCGACATAAATTTTGTTGTCTGCTTTTTGGCGCTTTAAGGGTTAACATGAAAGCTGACCAGTCTTCCTCTTTGCGTAAGCAATTTAGCTTATTTATCTGGTTATAAGAGAGGTTTTCCCTTCCACAATGATTCCATATATGTATATCTAAACCTGTATTGTGTAATTCTGCTATACAAAGGCTTTTCCCCATCCAAAACAACTAAAAAATCTAGATCTAGAATTTTTTTTTTTTTTGGGGGGGGGGGGGGGGGTTGTTTTGGAAGGGAAAACCCTCTAAAACCTGAATAAAGACAGTATGAATCCTGCAAAAAGTAAAGCCCTTAACAGTTTGCACATGTACTGGCTGGGGTTCTAGCTGCGCAAAGCCTATGGTTTCTTTTCATGTTACACCGATCAAATAACATGGCATTGGGATGTTAATCATGTTGCATTGCTTGTAATACATTTTAGATATCTTGTTTTAGTTTACAAAGAAGATGTGTCCTCAGAAAGTTACAATATACAAATGTCATCAACCTTTTAATGACACCAATCTTCTGATAAAGGGAGATCTGATCATAATTCCAGGATAACTAGAGATTAGAGACTAAGAACTTATATTATATAGAGATTAAAAAAAAATTTATACACTTTACATTCTGAAGACACATTTTCCACAGAAGCCCCATCTTGAGAAACAGGCTGCAGGGCTCCAAATAAGGTGAGGTTTGAAGGATAATTTTGAGATAGTTTTTCTTAACTCTCAACAAAAACATATAAGCCGCGACACAACAAAACCAACAAATTGTCATGTACCCCCAGCAAAGACTCAGATCAGCCTGGGCATCCCCCCATTCTGATCAGAATCTTAGCTGTCTGCCTAGAGCTAGCTTAGACCTTTAGCTAGCCTTTAAGCACAAAGCAAAGACTCTGCTCAGACTAGGCAGATGCCCAGGCTGATCTTAGTCTTCACTGGGTGCACATACCACTTTGTTTTCTCATGTCATGGCTCGTATGTTGTGACCTTTTATCAGAATCGTCATGATGAGATGGATCTAATGACTGGTCACAACATACATTTTTATTGAAAAGGATGAAAATTTATCCCTGATTGATTGATTGATTTGTTGCTTTACGTCCATGGTAAACAGCTGTGGTCATGTCGGGACGGTCAGTTAACCTAACCACACTATTCCTGGGCAGGCTTAGACCTCCTAAGCGGTTAACCAGTACTAAGTGCACATGCTTTCGCCAGTAACTGACAACTGCCATTCTAAATTTATCCCTGAATTATCCCTGATACCCCTTCTTATCTACAGCACTGAGGTTGTCTTGCAAACTAACAGACTCAGCCTTCCACAATCCCCCACCTCGTCTCTCATGATGCAGCCTGAGGTAACTTTTGTTGAGCATGCACATGCACACGTATGTGCTTACCACAACAAACCTTTAAGAAAGCCCAGCACGAGCTCTTTGGGATCTGTAAGAAGTAGCCCGGATTTATTTCTTTAAATTTTGTCGGCCCTTGATATGGCATGTATTTGATGATAAAGTCAACTCGAGATATCTCAAAGTCAAAGTTCATACCAAACTACTGATATCTCAAAGTAAATTTTCTGGGACCAGAAAATTTACTTTGAGGTATCAGTAGCTTTAGGTAAAAGGAGTTGAAAAGTAAACAAGAGGCCCAGGGGCCACAAAGCTCACCAGATCTCTCAAAATTGCTGTCACATTAATATAGGCTCAAGATTGCTGTCACATTTGTAATGGTGAATACAAAATATATAACTACAAAGTCTCAGTCTGACAGTCTGTTGTGTTGATAACAAAATATATAACTATCTTCCACATTTTGATTGCCCTGGCAACAAAAAAGGATAACTTTCTAAGAATTTTTTGTGATTATTTTTCCCCTTTGGTTGCCATGATCAAAATGAGCAGTGTGCAGAAAAAGTATAGGGCTAATTGAAGACCACTCTAGGAATATTTCTGAAAATGTAGGTTCAGAATACATGTATCTGCAATGACTTAGCAATGAATCCCATTTATTGTTCTTTTCCATTATAAGTTGCCATACCAACCATGTCCTTTGAACAGTGACAATGGAAAACATGAAATCTGTAAAGGCTAATATGATCTGTATGTCTATGAAGTCTCTGCCTCATAGAGCAAATGGTTTCCAACATGATAATTTAAGCTATTTTTTTCTTCTATTTTTTCGTTTTGGTAACCAATAAAAAGAGCAGTGGGCCAAAAAACATACAGCTTATAAAGACTTCTCAAGGAACATTTCAATGAAAGTTTTGTCAAAATATCTGCAATGGCTTGGCAGTAAATGCCATTTTTTGATTTTCCCCATTATAAGTCAATGAAACTAAGTTGCCATAGCAACCAAACTAAGAAACCGATTTTCATAATGAACATAAAATTTCAATCCCCTAGCCCAAGGATGCTACAGATAAAATCTGGGCCCAATTGGCCCATTGGCTTCAGAGCAGATAATTTTTTAAGTATTTTTTTTTTCTGTTTTTGCATTTTGGTTTCCATGGCAACCAATATAAAGTGCAGTGGGCTAAAAAACATAAACCTGATAAAAGTCTTCTCAAGGAACATTTCTATGAAAGTTTTATCAAAATATATTTGATGGCTTAGCAGTACATGCCAGTTTACAATTTTCCTGATTGTAAGTCTATGGGAAATCTAAGTTGCCATAGCAACCACACTAAAAAGCAGATTTTCATAAAAAACACAAACTTTCAATCCCCAAGCCCAAAGATGCTACAGATGAAATCTTGGCCCAATCAGCCTAACGGTTTCAGAGAAGATAATTTTTAAATATCTGTTTTTGTTCTTTTTCGCATTTTGGTTTCCATGGCAACCAATAAAAAGAGCAGTGGGCCTAAAAACATATGGCTGATGGAAGACTTCTTAAGGAACATTTCTATAAAAGTTTTGTCAAAATATCTGCAATGGCTTGGCAGTAAATGCCATTTTTCGATTTTCCCCATTATAAGCCTATGGGAACTCTAAGTTGCCATAGCAACCAAACTAATAAGCCGATTTTCATAAAAAACACAAACTTTCAATCCCCCAGCCCAAGGATGCTACAGATAAAATTTGGGCCCAATAGGCCCAGTGGCTTCAGAGGAGATGTTGTTTGAAAGTGTTGACGGACGACAGACGACGACATACGACGACATACGACAGACGACGACGACGACGACGGACAACTGCCTATCCTATAAGCTCCCCCGGAGCCTTTGGCTCTGGTGAGCTAATAAAAATAGGAAAGGTGTCCAAACTTCAGTAGAACTTCAGTGGCTTGAACAGGCTTGGGACCATGAAAATTAGTTCCAGCCAAGAGTAGTTCTAGCCATCCAGGCTTAGTTTCCATATAAAGTGACCTCTAGGGACCAAAAAAAGAGTTCTAGCCAGGCAGGGTGAACGAGCCATCAGGGTTCGAGCCATTGAAGTTCTACTGTATATTCTTGGATATAAGGGGATACTTTGAGATATCAGTTTTTGAGATATCAAGAGTTGACTGTAATTCTAACATTTTTCCATAAAAAGTGAATAGATACATTATTAAGGGAAGCAACTCTGTCATTTACTTTTGCTTCCCTTCTCAATGGGGGTCAACTCTTAAAGGAAAGACTTTTCCTGGGAGCAAATCTTTCCTTTAGAGTAGACCCCTTTTGAATGGGGGAGCAGTTTTTGAACAGGGAAGCCAACGAAACATTAATTAAACCTGGAAGGTGCACCCTTTGGAAAAATGGCAGGAAACAGAGGTGTATCCATTCATCATAAAAACGACTTAATTCTTATGTTTTAAGGCAAAATGAGAAAAATTATAATATCAAAATGTATTCACCCTTCTATGCAAACTATGCAAATACATAATACTGATACATTACTTCGACAATCTAGAGATGATAGTTTGTTTCTTTCACTGTATACCAAGATTTCTTTCTCAATGTCTCACATGAAAATATTTGCTTGTAAGTCACGTATAATTGTCTTATTTTTTCATGAAAACGTGACGCGACCTGTTTGACGACTCTGCTGTCTATGAAATTACATTGACGGAAACAAATTAAAAAAAAAAAAGCTAGCCTTTAGCACATTAAAGTCTTGGGCTATGCTCAGTTTTGGCATCAAAATGCCTCTGGTGCCTGGCAATGTTAAAGGTTACATTCTGTGCTTGTGCATCGGCATCGCCATCGGCATCAGCAGGGTCAACTGTCTTGAAGTTTTCTGGTTGACCTCTGTTCTGCCATAATGTGCAGACAGGCGCAACAATGCATTCCACAACATTGTTGATAAACATGAAAAATGTTAACTGCATATGCCACCGTTGGCTAATATATACATGTAATTTGCCTTGTGTGGCTTCCTTTAGTTGTTGCATTATGTGAATTAATGGACTAAGTTACATTAATTTTCAGTCATATCTAACCAATGCTGTCAAAATTTTGATGAATTTGTAGTCTAGGGGCTATAAGGAAGTTATAACTAAAATCTTCATTTACAAAGTTGTCTGAGTCATAATAGTGGCTGGTATGTAATAATAATTTGCACAGTATACCAGTACAAAGTAATCCTTCATCAGAACCTAGATGATTCTGGGGTAATTTTTTGACTCATTATAACTGCCTCTCTTGTGCAGTTTCATTTAAGAATCATCAAAGTTCAGCTGTACATTATATAAAACACTGAGTACCATAGCAAATGAGCATGTAAAATGAACAATGAGCATGTAAAACAAACAATTTTTTTTAATGATAAGGGTGGATTTTAATGATAATTCTGAGATAATTTTATTTACTATCCCAAAACAACATAATTGAGCCATGACACGACAAAACCAACAAAGTGGCATGTTTGCCCAGAGCAGACTCAAATCAGCCTGGGCATCTGCCCAGTCTGATCAGAGCCTTTGCTGTCGGCATGGAGGTACCCTATACCCTTAACTATCAGTTAAGTGCTTAGTGAAGAGTCTGATCAGACTGGGCGTCTGAGCTGGGGGCACAACATTTTTGTTGGTTTTCGGCTCATATTGTGGAACCTCATCATCAGCACTGCCTCCTCAAGGCAGAGCTAATGAGGATCCAGAGATGTTTTTCATGAAGAAAAGATAAATTATCCTGAACAGTCATTAAAACCTACCCTTATCTCCGTAGCAATCCAGTGGGCACAAAATGCTGAAACAATTATTACCGAAAGAGCCAAAAATGAAAATACATGTAGTTGCATTTGCAAACATTGTGGGTCCAGGTGAGGTGGCTCATAATGTGCCAACTCATTTGAATCTATTCTGTTTGCCCTGTAGTCTTAAAACTTGAATTCTCAGTATGACAATTTTGGTCGACGCATCTTTTGGTATTAACTGAGTCACCTCATCTAAATCTATGCTGTTTGCAAATGTATCTATTTTCATTTCTGGCACTTTCAGTCTTAACAGCTATTGGAAAGCTAATTACCTAAGTTCTTCCTCTCTTTCTCTCATCTCTCGAAGCTCCTGCTCAATCTTTGATTCTGCCTTATGTCTAGATTCCTTGTACGAAAATGTAAGGCCCGCAGATGCAGAAACTGACCTCGAGTACTTAGGTGCATCAGATGATGGGGTTCTTGGAGTTTTAGGCTGATCAGATAGTTCAGAAGAGCCATTTTGTTCAGGTGTCTTTTTCACAGGCTCTTGAACACTTTTTCGTGTAATACTGAAGTTACGCTTTGGAGTCGTCGTTGCTTCTTGTGCAGATATATTGTCAGTGTATTTTGCTATTCCTACATGGTCCTCAGAAGTAGATTTTATTTTTCCCTCAGCCAGATATTTTTTCTCCAAATCACTTTGTTGCTTTATTTCATGTTGTAATCTATTTGAAGCAAATTTCCGCATTGAATTATTTTCAACACGAGATGGCGCTGACGGTGATCTAAAGTATGATGCTGCAGTTATATGTGGTTTTTCTTCTTTTTCTTCTTCCTCCTCACTACTCTCTTCCTTCTTTTCATCTGGCAATAATGGAAGACCTTTCTGTGCCCTGTATTCATTTTCCCTTTCTCTAGCTAGTCTTATTTCCCTTTCAATAGGAGTTTCAGGCTTTTTAACCTTCTCTTTCTTTTTATCTGTCTTTTCAGGAGTTTTGTATGACAATTCTAATTTTTCACTACTAAATCCACCTACTCTTACTGCTTTAGGAGGCACATAATGAGGCACCGGTGATTTTTCAGTACTGTGACTGGATAAAGAGTCTTGAGATGATCTCCTTCCCTGTTTGTAAGGAGAAACATCCTTTTGATAACTAGGCTTATGTGTTTCAACATTCTGTGCTACTTGCTGCTTCTCTGGCTGAGGAGCTTTTGTATTTTGAAAGTTACCAGACAATCTCACTCTTTGATTAGAGAGTTCCTCTTCTCTTTCACGAGCCTCACGTAATTCCCTAGCAATCAAACTCTCTCCTTCATGGTGAGAGTTAGCAATAGCCTCTTCATAAGAAATTCTTGTCCTAACTTCAGAAGGAGGGGGACTGCTGGTAGAAGGTGTTTCCATGTCACTCAGATCATCTGGTGTAGATACTGGAGTTGGCGAACTCCTGACTGGTTCATTATATTCTATGGTTACTTCTTCCTCAAGGACATTTTCAGAACTGGCTGATTCTTGGCTATCTGTTTCTGTGCTTTGCAGGGACATGTTTTCTAACTGCTTTTTCCGCATCTCAAGTTCCCTTTCTCTCTCTTGTTGTATTCTTATCTCCCTTTCTATAATACTTTCATTAGCGTTTTCATCCTCTTCAGTGGAAGACTGATCAGATTCCTGAATAAGAAAACAAGGACAATATTCACTAGCATCTCAGATGTATTTGTAATATGGTTTGAGAGGGCGATAACAGATGATCTGTTATCGCCCTTTCAAACCATATTACAAATATTACTGTTTAGTTCATATATATGTGGAATAAGGAAATAATAATTGTAACTGGCCAGAGATAACTTACTATAGTTTTGTAGAGTTATGCAGAATAATCTAATTTATTCCATTTAATTAAAAAAAAAACTTTTTGGGAAGAACTATCCTCATACTGAACCGTAGTGTAAGTCCCACTAAACTCTAAAAAAATTCTATCAGGATACACAGCCCACAAAAAGTTACAGTGGTTTAATTGTTTTACACCAAAATGACTACAATAAGTAACCAACCTGTACTATCTAAGAATACTAAAGATGCTTTGACTAATTTGAATAAAAAATTTATGTAGGCTTTAACGTTATCTTTAACTACTTGTTTTTCTGCCAACACCTTTAAAACAAACACGACAGTTTTCATTATAATCCTATGCAACACTGCAACTTCAGCCAAATCTCAGTTAAACGAAACTGTACCTTACTCCTATCGCCCTCAGAATGCAAGGGCAAACAGTGTTGACCCATATCAGACTGTTCCTATCTCAGTTTGCAAGTTCTTGTGTATATTATAACAATCAGTTAAAGTGAAGATCATTTGTCAAAATTTTTACAACAGGATAGACAGAGGCATACAAAAAATCTTAATGTCCAAAACCCTGACTCAGGAGGCTTTTTGTGTGCACCTTGATTATGCTTGTAGAATGATTGCAGAGGACATGATAAAAATTCAGATTTGGACAGAAAAAATCTAGTTACATTTATGGAAATTAGTTGGATCTTATGTGTTACATAGCCATATTCAATGTTGGAAAATGCCTGTATCACATAGTAATTTTTTTATAGCAAATGTCTCCATTCTATGATAAGGGCTTTTGTGCTGTTTGCACAAATATAGACACACCTCCCAGAGGCATCTACTACCACAGGGAAGACTGGCCAGACCACAGGTCAACACGCATATGACTATAGACCATTTTATATATGCTGCCTCAAATGTAATTCATAATTCATTTTTTAAAGACATAAAGGCAAAATATCCAAGTGTAAGCAATTTTTTACAATAAAAATGTATTGGATTATTAACACTTCAAGCCCGAAAAAACAAATTTGCAAATAGTTAAATTTGCAAACAGCACTGATCTAGATGAGGTGGCTTATAATGAGCTGCCTCATCTGGATCCATACTGTTTGCCCTTTAGTCTTTGAATTCTCCATATGATATAGCTTGGGCAAAACTTTTTTAAAGTTTTGCAGACATGAGTTTTGTTGTCTGCATTTTTTCACATTTTAAGGGTTAAATTTGATGGCCCGTCTAAAACATTAATCAAATACACCAAAAATCTTACCAGTACTATTTAAACTCAACAAATTATCTCTAATCATTCCATCAAATCAGTACAGGTCCGATTCATCAATAGGTCTATCATGTGTGGCAATCAATACACAGGTAGATGTATCATCGATCAGGTATGATAATCAAAGTCAAACTGTCTACCGACAAACCAATTAAATGTCACAACCCATCAAATTTTAAGTACGAGAAGTGCTTCGATCTATGATTTTGTCTGTTTCTCATTTTTCATCTGGCTACCTTAGCTTCAGTTTTTCATTAATTTGTAGATATTTTATGTTATTTGCAGCATGATGGACACATGGTACCAGTCTGAACTAAAGACCTCCAGGGATGCCTCAACCGAAGTCCTCCTCTGGCACCGAGAAGATGAAAAGCAAAAAGGGAAACCACAAGAGGTTGATATACAAGTGGATAGGCCAGACAATAACTCTAGAGATATTATGGACATTCAAAGGGCAATAACATGAGAAAAGGTGTCTTATTACATTTGCAAACAACAGACACACATCATCTTAAAGGTACTATCAGAGTTTTCACTACTTGCATAAAACACCCATAGATCCTGAAGAACTTTAATCCTTGAAGTGCAAAACAAAGCAGATGACAAAAATTATGTCTGTTTCATCCAAGATGTATCAAAATGAGAATTCAAAGACTAAAGGGCAAATAGCATAGTTCCAGATGAAGCAGCTCATTATAAACCACCTCATCTGGACCTATCTATATATATATTTAAGTGTGAACATAGTAAAATGCAAGATCATTAATCAGTCTGCAAGAACGTGTATGCTGATCTGAATGTTGTTTGTCAGCAGATGCCCTATTGCTCCAGTTTCCATGGTGTCTTGTTCATTCCACCTTGAGATGTTTTGTAAACGTAAGTTTTTCAAAAATTCAGAAAGGTGAATGCAATCTGACAGACAGTTATGACATGACACAACTAAACCAACAAAGTGGTGTGTGTGCTACACAAAGACTCAGGTCAGCCTGGGAATCTGTCCCATTGTTTTTATCAGCTTTTAACTTTTTACTTCTTTCTCATACTAACACTATCATACTTTTTATCCTTACTAAAATCGTTTTAACTTTCTTCTATCAAACTTTTCTTTGATGCGCGCAGCTGCACATAATCCTCGCGAGAGGGTGATGCAGGATATATAGAAAGAAAGAAAGACTGATATATCATTTGTCACAACCTAAAAATAACCTAAAACAAAACAGGGCTTCATTGCATACAGCTCTTTACTGTTGAAAAAGATGTAAAAGCAAATCATCCATCGGGTAGGCAATGCTGTATGTGAAACTGGCTTCATCCTGAGGATTATCAAAAACCTTAGTCTATAAAATTAAAGTATTATGTCTATACAACCCACCTGGAAGCCATTTGTATCTGCTTTTATTTCCATTTCTCTTTCTTCTTGCTCAAACAATTCTAACTGAATCTGCTCTTCCCGCTGCTGCAACTCTGAGCCACGATCAGCTTCGGTCATTTCATGATATGTTGGCTTATTGTTATTTTGTTCTACAGTTTCAAATGGCTCCTTGTTAATTATTTTCATCTGGCTAGCGTCCTGCCTTTCCTGAAGTTTAGTACGCTCCTCTTGCTCTTTTCGTAACATTTCCTCCCTTTCCATGGCAAGACGTATTTCACGTTCAATGGCACTCTCATTGGCATTTTCAGTGTCAGCCATTTTGTCTTCACTTTCAGAATCAGAACTGTCCTCTTTTGGTTCTGGTTTAGCAGGAACTCTTTTCAATGGCGTAGGGAGTTTCACCTCCCAGTGACGAACCTGTTGTGGCTGTTTAGCTTTCTGAGGGGTAGTATCCTCCTTGTCTTTCAAGATTGTTTCCCACTGTTTTCTAGTGGTATTTAAGTTAGCTATAGACTCTCTACTGACAGTGTCACTATCATCTGTCTCTTGTATTACATTCTCACTGTAGAGGTTCACCTTGTCAGGTTTCTCCTCCCATAGAATATTACTCCGCTTCGAGACGTCAGATCGCCATTCATCAATAGAGTTCTCGGGATTTGGTGACAGGTCTACCTTATTATCTGAAAATATAAAAGACACAAAATGACAACATTTATCATCTTTCAAATCATAAAGTGAATCACAATGTTTTTGATGTATGGGCACAGTTCCATGTTTTTTATTGTTTTTTTTTTTGTTTTGTTTTTTTCACAAATAATGGAAAGGGGAACAACTTGGCAACTTCCTGTTTATTTCTTCCCTGGATTTCATTGCCCTTGTCAAGTCTTAAAGGAAAAAAATTGCTCTTGGTAGGCGAACACAGTCTTTCCTTTAAGATTTGACCCCAACTGAGATAACGTGAGGTTATTTGAAACTGAATTCAGTTATCCCACACTTACCCCTCTAGCACTATCCAAAAGTTCAATTTTAGTTCCATATGTCTATCGACAGCTTACTACAAAAGTTCAATTTTAGTTCCATATGTCTATAGAAAGCTTACTACAAACTATTCTATTCATCGGTTATGTCTACAATGCTATCTAATCCATTGTTATAGTACTCCTACCTAAATCCATAACTAATATGTTAATCTTTGACTTATGTGTATAAACTATTCACTAAAAGTAAAAATCGATCAAATTTATGTGGTCACTTGACTGTCTGGGACAAGATTTTAATATGCCCACTGTTTACATAGCCTATTTCAAACTGTAAATCTTGTTTATATTTACCAACTGCTTTCACATCACAATAAATCTCATATCTTCAAATGTTTTCCACGGATTTAAACTGCTTAAAAACTCTTTTAACTGAACACAAACCTTGTAGAAACCTACAACACAATGTATTCTGAGTACTGGGTAAGACTTTGTTAATCAGACTTTGGCAATAAACTTTTAGACATGACAATAACATAACTGCTTTCATACATGTGTTTGACCAAAACACTTGGTAAAACACAGCAAAGCCAACAGGGATGACATTC
Organism: Ctena decussata; assembly: GCA_963989385.1. NCBI lineage: Eukaryota > Metazoa > Mollusca > Bivalvia > Lucinida > Lucinidae > Ctena > Ctena decussata. The sequence continues at coordinate 68,344,510 of OZ022501.1, read as the reverse complement.
TTGGCTTTCTCGGGATCTATACACTACTGATGGAATCAGGGAGCACTCTGATCAGACTGAAAGATTGCAGAGGCTGATATAAGTCTATCTGTTACCTTATAAATGCTTATTTTTCGAAGTCAACACTTATTTGTACTGTAACAGCTGATGCTGTTTGTTTCGATTGGAAACAAACAGCATCGGCTGTTTACAGAATAAACCCAATAAAACAATCACCTACAAATATATAAAACTGAAATATCCATATAAAAGCATTTCAGGAAATCATTCCCTATTAACATTTTAGTTCACTGACATTCTTCATAACTTTCCACTCAACAAACCTTAGTTGGCATCCAAAATGTAACTTTTAAATGATCACCTCATTTTTAAAATCAAGTTTAAACTGAAAGCACACACCCCTCCTAATCATAAATGACTCTTACTTCAAAGAAGATCACTCCACATCAACAGTAAACAACGTAACAATGTCAAATATGAACACCTTCCTACACATATACTTTTTATCACCATTTATCGTACAAACCGATAACATAAGACGTACCTGTAAAATATATTCAATGAACGCAAGATAACAATCATTGGTTTTCAATCAATCACTGCATAATATCCGCTAAGGTTAGCCAGGAATGTCAATAAAGCTACAATGATATGTTTCGTCTTGTTAGTTTTTAACTTCAAAATTCATCCACCCTTTCAACAACCACTCCTGCTATCACAGAACCTTTCAAAGTATTTTTGATGAAAATAATCCTTAGATATTTAGTAACATTAGTTTTGAAATTAATATCTAAATGCAGAGATAAATTTCATATGATATTTATAAACATCTAAATTATATGTCGGAAAAAATTGCACTCTGATCAAATGAAGTTTTGTATTTCAAAAACATTTCAACATGATACTGTAACATCTTTTCCAAGAACAGATCTGTATAATCTAGGCTAATCCAGCTTCAGTCTGCTTACAGTTATCAGGTAAATCAATATGCTTCCTCAGAATCAAAACTTTTGTCAATAGAACAATAATAATTCATAACACTGACAGATTAACCGCTACAGCAGAATTTATGCTTGAAAGAAATTACAGCATACTTTGCATGCAGTAGACTAATGGCTGAATCCAAAGAAATTACATCACACTTTGCATACAGTAGACTACCAACAGAAGCTAATGAAATTACAGCACATTTTGCACACAAAACTGAATCCATTGAAATTACAGCACACTTTAAGTACAGTGGACTAACAACTCAAAGCAATGAAATTACAGCACACTTTGCATACAGTAGACAAACGGAAGAATCCAACATAATTACAGCATACTTTACATACAGGAGACTAACTACTGAATCCAATGGAATTACAGCACACTATGCATACAGTAGACAAACAACTGCTCTCATTAGCTGAAACTGTTTCCAGATGCAGCTAAAGTTTAAGTAAATGCAAGTTCACAAACAGTTTCAGCTTATGCAGTGAGTACTGGCAGTAAAATCTGAATATCAGCATTTACTGCTAGCACAACTTGCATCTACCCATAATATCAAATGCCAAAAATTTAAGTAAAAAATGTATCATCCAAGCTAAATCATATTGAAAACTCAAAGTCTAGAGGGCAAACATTGTAGATACAGATGAGGTGGCTCATTGTGAGCAACCTAATCTTGATCTATGCTGTTTGCAAAAAGAACTATTTTTTTTTTTGGTGCTTTAATTGCTATGCATGAAACAGAATGTTTGCATGTAAGCATCAGCTACTATTGCACAGCACAGCTCATAATCAAGCATGACCCTGATGCCAAAAAAGCACCAGCTGTCGCTTCTGACAATAAGTGACAAGTGCACATCAACTCATGTCGGCACATCCTTCTTGGCTGTAAACAACATCCACTTACTAACAGTTGGTAGAGCAGGAAGTCAACCTGCTCCTACTCTTGTCATATCCTTGCTATTGACAATGAAGATTGTGATGGTTTGTGGTAACATTGTAACTTGTTTTTATATCCTGTACTGAAGAGAATCTGGTATTGTTTTGTCTGGCAAAATGACTTTTACCGCAAATGTCCATGCAATGAACATGACCACAGACATAACCAATGAACTCCCTTTTACTGTCATGTGTGCAGTAGCAATGGCCTTCTTGACAATATCATATTTGGATAAAAGGATCTTATTGTAATCAAGATCAGCTGCGATTAAAACAATGACCTAGTACAAAGTGGAAAAGAACATATATGAACTCAAAGTTGAAAATCATGCAGGCTGATCTGGGGTTAAAGCTGATTACCATATAAGGTACAATTAAAACATTTATCAAGCAGGTGGAGCTTCATACTGTTATCAGTGACTAATATCGTCATACTACCATCTTACACCTCTTCCTGTCTACCTGCCCTACAGGTAAACATGACTACTTGACCTCAAGACCAATATGACCAAGTTAACTAGAACAGAGTGGAAGGCAAAAATCAAGCACCATCAAGGATATATAGACTGAAGTAGAGTTTTATGGCTCTGTTATAGCTAGAAAGGCACACCCCATAGTCAAGTGGTTAGAGGCACTCAGCTATGGTGCAGGTTCCCATCCCAAATGAGCCATCCAGTGACTGAAAAACTCTGTCAATACAGTAGTAAATGGAAACCTTTTTCAAATCAGGGAAGGTAGCAAACTCCATCTTTGTTTGCTGTAGCATTCAGGCTAACCAAAGATTCAAACTGTGTGGCATTCAGGCTCTGCAAAAGATCTAAGCTGTGTGGCTTTCAGGCTAGGCAAAGATTCACACTGAGTGACATTCAGGCTTGGCAAAGATTCAAACTAGGTGACATTCAGCTAGACAAAGATTCAAACTGCTTAGCATACAGGCTAGGCAAAGATTTAAGCTGTTTGCATTCAGGCTAGGCAAAGAATCAATCTGTGTGACAACCAGGCTAATCAAAGATTAAAACTGAGTGACATTCAGGCTATGCAAAGATTCAAACTAGTTGGCACTCAGGCTAGACCAAGATTCAAACTATGTGGCAACCAGACTTGGTAAATATTCAAACCGAGTGGCATTCAGGCTATGCAAAGATTCAAACTAAGTGGCATTCAAGCTAGACCAAGATTCAAACTGAGTGGCATTCAGGCTATGCAAAGATTCAAACTGTTTGCATGCAGGCTATGCAAAGATTCAAACTGTGTGGCAATCAGGGTAAGCAAAGATTCAAACTGTGTGGCAATCAGGGTAAGCAAAGATTCAAACTGAGTGGCATTCAGGCTATGCAAAGATTCAAACTGTTTGCATTCAGGCTAGGCAAAGATTCAAACTGTGTGGCAATCAGGGTAAGCAAAGATTCAAACTGAGTGGCATTCAGGCTAGACAAAGATTCATCAAACTATGTGGCAACCAGGCTACACAAAGCTTCAAACTGAGTGGCAGTCAGGTTAAGCAAAGATTCAAACTGAGTGGCATTCAAGCTAGGCAAATATTCAAACTGAGTGGTATTTTGGCTAGGCTTAACTGTGTAGCATTCATAGGCTAGGCAAAGATTCAAAGGCTAGGCAAAGATTCACAATGAGTGGCACGCAGGCTTGGAAAAGATTCAAACAGTGTGGCATTCAGGCTAGACATTGAAGATTCAAACTGAAAGGCTTTCTGGCTAGGCAAAGATTCAAACTGAGTGCCATTCAGGCTAGGCAAATATTCAAACTCAGAGTGGCATTCAGACCAAGCAAAGATTCAAACTGAGCTGAATTCAGGCTATGCAAAGATTCCAACTGAACTCAATGCAGGCTAAGCAAAGAATCAAACTAAGAGGCATTCAAGCTAGGCAAAGATTCAAATTAGTGGAATGCTGGCTTAGCTAAAAATCAAATTGAGTAGCATGCAGGAAGGCAAGCTATTAGCAAACATTCAAACCGAGTGGCATTCTGGCTAGACAAAGTTGAAACTAAATGGAATGCAGGATAAGTAAAGATTCAAACTGTGTGGGAATTAGGCTAGGCAAAGATTCTGAGTGGCATTCTGCCTTGGAAAATTTTAAAATGAGTGGCACTCTGGCTCAGTGAAGATTCAAACTGAGTGGCATTCAAGCTAGGCAAAGATTCAAACAAGCATTTCTTTCATTCCTTGAAGGATCTTTACCAACTGAGCCACAGTGTGATTTTTAAATTTAAAGCATATCATCAAGTGGTTCCGCTGGAAACCAGATGTTCATGTGGATCATAGATGAATGATACATGTTCGAACTGTAAACACCTTTATAGTTAATACTCCACCCGGTATAATATATCTGACACACAAGGCCAGTCATCCATTCCTAGCTCTGCCTCTGTATAAGAGCCAAGTGAAGAGAAACAAGTACCATTATTCGGACATGCCTGGGTGTTATACTTCCACCTTCTCCCATGCAATGCGTTTTCTGCCAGGAAACAAGATCTATAAATGAGCGGCGACGCGTGAAAATCAACAATGTGGTTGTGCGCCCAGCCCAGACTCAGATCAGCCTGGGCATCCGCCCAGTCTGATCAAAGTCTTGGCTTTGCGCTTAAAGGGTAGCTAAGGGTCTAAGCTACCTCTATGCGGACAGCGGAGACTCTGGTCAGAATTGGCGGATGCCCAGGCTGATCTGAGTCTGCGCTGGGTGCACAACCACTTTGTTGGTTTTCTCGCGTCGCCGCTCAAAATGTACAGTTCCATTGCAATCATGGTCAACCACTATGTATTACAATGCCCCAAACAATTCAAAATAGCCTTTTGTGTGATCAATGAAGAATTCTGAACAGCCATGCAAAAAAAATATGATGAAATAAAAATTACCTTTCTGATTCAGTTTACTCCTTATCAATTTGTAAAGTCCCATCACAAAAGTAAGCCTTTTCTAAAAATCGAAAAGGCAAAAACAGCAATGCTGAGGGAAAAAAATCACATCAAAGCTGCAGTAGTGCAAAATATGATAAATGCTTCTAATCAATATCAATATATGTCCAGCTTTATCAATTAGGAAGGCCAAAATGAGGTAATTTGTCATTAACACCATACTAGTGTCCGGTACATGTCCAAGGACTGTCGTAAGATCATCTAATGCTGTACCTTAGGCTCTTTGAAAGTTTGAACTTACAGGTGTAAAATTTCACAAATTGATGTAAACAAATTAACATTACCTGAATTTGTCTGATTGAGATGTTATGTACCATTACATTAAACTTACAGTTCCTCTGGGCCAGCTTTTCCTCTAAGCTGCTTTATTCAAATCTGTAGTTTTTACTGTGTGATGTTCAGACTAATCAGCTCACCAGACTGCATGACATGATGCTAAAATCCAGACTGCATGACATGATGCTAAAAACCAGACTGCATGACATGAAGCTAAAAACCGCTTGACTAGAATCCTTAACCATTTAAAGCAACAAAACTGGAAGAAGCTGAATTTGCAAACAGCATAGATCTGGATGAGGCAGCTCATCATGAGCCACCTCATCTGGATCTACACTGTTTTGTCCTCACATATTCAAATTCTCAATACCATAAACCTTGGAGGAAACTTTTTTTCGAATTTTGCAGACAAAAATTTGTTATCTGGGTTTTTGCACTTTAAGGGTTAAATTTTTTGTGATCTGGCTGCTGCAGAACATATTCAAAACTGAGCAGGCTAGTGATGAATAATCTCAGTAACAACAATAGACTATACCTTTCTTTATCACCGGTTGTAGAATGAGTACTGCCTCTGAGGAAAAGATCTCAGGTGGCTCAAAATCCATGAATTCCATTTCTATAAATCCTTCGGTTGACAATTCAAGAATGCACAAGATAACAGCAGCTTTTTACATAATGGCAGCTCATTTGCTTATAATTTGCATGTTGGCAAACATCAATTAGGAAATAGTTCTTTTACTAGCAACTGAAACTTCAACGTCAGTATTTTTTCATTCAAACTGTGATCTAAGTCAAGCACCTGCCAATTATGTCAATCATTAAGATATGACTCTCATATATATCTAAAATTTGTCACAAAAGTTTGATACTGGTAATCCTACTTTAAGACAATTCAAGGATAAATGTGAATGTCCAATGCTCAACAGCAATTAAAGTCTGACTTTTGTAGAAATATGAACTCTGTAAAATGGATGAAAATTCCAGTGTTTCTAAGGACAGAAGACACCCCGAGTTTCAAAACAAACACAAGAGGACAAACAATGGACTACTAATCTGTAGGAACAAACACTGAAACTGTCACAAAATGTTCTTAATCACCTCAGAGAAAGTTAAGTATCTTTATATGGAGATTCAGGTCCATTTAAACCTCCTTTCATGTTTTTGGTGATAGATGCAAATAAATGCTTGTTGTGAATCTGTTCAATGTCAAAGCATTACAAAGCCTTATGCAGATGATATAAATCAGTTTAAATCAAACATAACTGATCTTTTACCTACAGAAAAGGCTGGGAGCAACTCTCGCTATTGCAAAAATAATCAAAACCAATACTACACAACTAAATGCCAAATTTCCCATCATGAAAATCAAAAAAGTTTCCCACACCTGGGAATGCCCACACCTGGGGCTAACAGCAAGAGAGCTGTCTTTTGTTGCAACACAATGTCTCAATAAGCCAAATCCATCTCTTAAGTTTCCTGAATGAATTCCTTAGAGTTTATGAGTAACTGTAATGGACTGGATACAGACTTTTTGGGCAAGGGCAGATAACTAAAAATAAAACAAATGAGACTTGCCTTCCTTGTTTGTGACACACTATCTTGTCTTCCATGTTTGTGACACTACAATGTATCTTGATTCATAACTAAATTCAATATGGTTCAGGATGGATGGCTAGATGATTTGTGATTTTATGTCCTTAAACAGTAATTCAGACATATCAGGATCATGGGAGGGTGATGATGATGGGAGGGTCATAATGGTAGGCTGTGTGCAATGAAGCCCCATTAACTGTTGGGATTTCTGCCTCTAGCGGGTCTGGAACCCAGAACCACTAGATCAGCAGGCCAGCGCTTAACCTTCTGAGCTACCGGGGCTAGACTATGATTCAAGAGTAACAGCTTGAACAAAGATTTTTTGGCATGGGCAGATTACCAAAAAAGGTAAAATGGCAAAAGTTGTCTGCCTTGTTCATGACATATCCTCTCAATAAACTTAACCTATCTGTCAACTTTCACAGGCAATTTTAAGAGTTACAGCTTACACACAGGGACACACATACCAATATGAATTACTTCAAACCATTCCACGATTCTGGTGGGGGGGGCCTAGTAAAATCCAAAGCACTAAATAACTCCAAATCATTAAGAGTCCAAAAAAGAAAGAAAAATCTTTGTCCTACTCTAGACAAAGTAGGTGAGGAAACAACACGCTGGTGTTTCAATAAAGAAAGAAACAGAAGTGTCCTCTGCACTACATCATAAACTTCCTAAAATGTCTATTATTCTCCATAAGAGATATACTGTGGCCCCTCCATGCACTGCCTTCCCAAGGCCACATTATGTTTTCAAAACAGTGAAATAAGAAACAATCTTTAACTATCATGAAATACTCCTCATATCTAAAGACCTCGTTGTCACTGGTGTACAATCTCTGTTTCCTGCTTATGATCACATGGGACAATAAAAACATAGTCCTGTATGTTCTAATGACATGCATGTCCTTCTTCAGACAAGAAAACAAATGACCTTACATAAAAGGTTAAGAAAATGACATACTTCTTCAATGTTAATATCTACAAGAAGTGTTTGAGAACATTTGTCATAACAGAATATTTCATATTAATAACTCCACCCAAACCAGCTTCAATGTCTGTTTTGGCAGTCATCACTGAAATTGCGACCAAGTTTTTAACCTTAAAGCGCCAAAAGAGCAGATAACAGAATGTATGTCTTCAAAATTTTGATAAATGGTTTGTCAAAGGGATATCATCATATTGTGTATTCAAAGACTAGAGGGCAAACAGTGTAGATCCAGATGAGGTGGCTCATAATGAGCCACCTCATCTGAATTTACACTGTTTGCGAATTCAGCTATTTTCATATTTTCGGTGCTTTAAATTTTAACTTCTGTCTGAACACTGACAACAAAGAACACCTGAATTTTCCATTCCAAAATTTGAGATGCGAATAAAAACCCAAGTCCATTCAAAAACTGTAACATGTGTTAAACATACAACAATAACATCCTAGCAGAAACAATATCAAATTCACAATAATTGCCTTTAAAACTTACGACACATATAAAAGTTAACATAGACATTAAAATCTTGATTTGCTTCAGGATAAAATGTTGAATGAATCGTTAGCAATATATAGCTCAGAGAAATGAAACAGAAAATTATAATTCACAATAAACATTCAATTTAAATGCGTTAAACTTGCATAACAATAAATTTCTAGTAAACAAGCAGCAGCATTTTATCAGCAGGGTAATAAAACAATCAATCAAACAACTTCCCATCTCCGAAGGTAAGTCTAATTTAGTGTTTCCATTTTACTTCAAACTGAAATCTGAATAAAAGGGAACTTAAATGTCATTCCCACTGAGTCTAGAAATTTTCACTATTTCCTACCATTGTCAAATGGTACATTTGGTTTGAACTTTCACATTTGTGGGTACATAATATTTTTGCTTCAAACAACAAAAACACAAACCATCCACAATCTTATATCCTAAATTCGAAATTTTTGCATTTGTGAAAAAGAATATAATTTAAGAACAAACTATATTCAGTCAATTCTGCCAGAATTTTTATGTTTACATTCCATGAATAAACATTTACAAACAATGTGATATGGGACCACATTCCAGACTGGCTAACCTTACCATATTAGCCATTAACCTGTCAGAATATCTCTCTGACATAGGGGACAGAGACAACCAAGTACTCTGAAGCTGAAAGGTGTAGCCTACCTGTTAGCAATGCATGGTCATAAGCATGCTTTCAGATCATTATAACCCATTGCATGCTGGGTATTTTTTGTTGTCTGCTGAAATTGTCGTCTGCATCAAAAATCAAGAATATTTTGACAATATTCTTGTAGAAATGATGTCTAGGCAGCAAACAGTTTGGACCAACTGTTTGTCCAGATACCCTAAAGGGGTATACCGAATGGAATGGGATAAGCAACTGTAAATGGCTAACTAATCCACTGGCCAACTACCAGCCATGCATCTACCTCATCCCAAACTCACTGGCCTAGGCTTACAAACGCCTCTGTTAGATCCATTCCTGCCTTACATGGCATGGCAATTTGTCATGTTAATATACTGTAAAACACTTATATTTGGCGGCAGCAAAATTTGGCGGTTTTTAAATATGGACCTATTGGCGGGTTTTTATTTTGGCGGTTTTGTAATTTCTCAAGAACAAAATATTTCTGATGACGTCGTATTTGGCTCTTGAGTTGAGCTCAGTATTGTCATGTTGATTAAAATAATGACAATAATTATTATAATCATGTTACATTTTGCGTAGTTAATTGTTTAAAGTAAACAAATACAAATACAAACCGATTTTTGTTCTTTCTGATCTAATCAACTTAATTGAAACACTAATTAGTATGGTGAGAATATTTTCATACTCTGTTTCCTCCCACTTGTTGTTTGCGAGGCATCTTCTTTTGCGGCAATATATGTGATGTGTATGAGCTTTGATAATGGTAGAGGAAATAGGATTATATGCTCAATAATATTTTTTCTTCTTTCAGCATTATGACTTTATATTGGCGGCATTTTAATTTGGCGATTTTCTTCTTTTCCGCCAATATCGCCAAAATAAAGTGACCGCCAAATATAAGTGTTTTACAGTACTTAAAGTACCCATTTATTCCATCTTCCACGCCATTTCTAAGCATTCATTCATCTACACTAGCTGTACCATTATCTGCTTCTTGAAGTCTAACAAGGAGCAGCTTTTCTAGAAAGACAACAAGCAACCTCCATTATCATTCCTGCCTTGCATGACAATTTTTCATGTAAATGCACTTAAAACCCATCTATTCCATCATCTATGCCCTTTGCATTTTTAAAGCATTCAATCATTCATCTACACTGTACAATTATCTGCTTCTTGAAGTCTTTTCTAGATAGATAACCTGCTGTTTTTCTCCATTCAAGGCAAATGGTGCAAGGCATCCTGTGGCCAAGTGGTTAACACTCTTGACTCAGGATCACTGGATCCCAGGTTGGAGTCCCGCTGGAGGTGAGATTCTGTCCTAACCTAAACGGCGTTTCACTGCACTAAGCCTTTCATAATCATCCTCAATTCCCCCTGAAAGGACTGACCAACTAAATGCCAATTCATTCATCATTTGAGTCGCGACATGAGAAAACCAACAAAGTTGTTGTGCACCCAAAGCAGACTTAGATCAGCATGGGCAGCGGCAGCATCCAATCAGACTCTTAAGCCTTTAAAGTGTAGCTAAGGGCCTAAGCTACCTCCATGCAGACAGCAATGACTCTGATCAGACTGGACGGATGCCCAGGATGATCTGAGTCTCCGCTGGGTGCACAACCACCTTGTTGGTTTTCTCATGTTGCGGCTCATCTATTAAGGTGAATGGGTTCATCTTCATATTTTTCCACTATTTTTACAAAGGTGAACAACTTTTGTGACCTCCTTACCTGGAGGAGCTCCTCCAAAATGGGGTCAAGTGTAAAACAAATATCCATCAAATATAGACTGAATACTAATCTCATTATTATTAATCATATACTGATCTCAGTTATTAATCATATAAATATTTGTTTAGAATTGTGACTGTGTTATCTTTCTGAATTGTTCATTGCCATATCTATCTGTTATCTTTATGGAGCTGTCATCAAATTGTTCCATGTGTAGTCTCGCACCATATATGGATAAGAAACTGATATCATCTTATTTATAGAAGTATTGTTTTGTTTATTTATATTTATGGTCTATTAAGTCATAAAATCCGGTATTAAAAGGACACTGTCTGCTGCAATGAATTATGAAAAATATATGTATAAAATGTAACAGTTATTAATTTTACATATGGCAAAACCTTAGCTGGCTCTGCACCATCTACTCTGCACAGCTGAAAATTGCATCAAATTATTAGAAACCTAAAACACAAAATTACAAAGACCTGATGCATGAAACTGAAAGAGAAATAATTCCAAAAGGATAAAATGTTGTTATTATTCAACACAAAGTCTTCATATGTTTAGGTTTATAATACTCAAGTGGATAAAGCATTATATGCCAACATTTATAACGGGAGATAATTCAAAAAGTGGTATAGCATAGGTTATTATTCTTACAATTTTATGCATTATGTCGGCTTAATCTGTATTTAAATCCATTTTAACAAATACAAAAACAATGGATATGCACATATCCTGAAATGCCTATTCTGATTTTTTTTACACATGAACCAGACTCCAAAGCCTAACTGATTTTTCCAAACCAAAATTAGCATAGGTTATTATTCTTACAATTTTATGCATTATGTCAGCTTAAAGGTAAAGGTAAAGGTTTCCCATAGCCTAGTAGCCGTAGGGGCAGTGGGGGTTAGAGACCCACTGTATCTTGGGCACAGCTGATGAAAGGCGGAGCCCATCCCTCTCCTTTCGCTGCCTTGTCCTTCCCTGATTCGAAAAAGGTACCCATTTACTGCTGGGTCGACAGAGAGAGTTTTCCAGTCATTGGATGGCGACAGTGAGCCGCGAACTCACGACCTTCCGGTGACTTTCTGCGCAATAGCCGAGCCACTCTAACCACTTGACTACGGCGCCTCTCAATGTCATCAAATTGTTCCATGTGTAGTCTCGCACCATATATGGATAAGAAACTAATATCTTATTTATAGAAGTATTGTTTTGTTTATTTATATTTATGTCAGCTTAACCTGTATTTAAATCCATGTAACAAATACAAAAACAATGGATATGCACATATCCTGAAATGCCTATTCTGATTTTTTTTACACATGAACCAACTGATTTTTTCCAATTCAAAATTAGCTGTCAGTGCTTTTCATTTTACAGCAACTGCTAGCCTCAGCAATTGGTGCCCTCCACATGAAATGACAGAAAATTAAACTTCAGATTGAAAAAATGAATCAGTAAAATCAAGAAAATGTCACCTGCTATTTCTTCCAGGATGGTCTCCATTATCGTATACACCCAAAAGATCAAATGAAATATTTTTATGAAGTTATCGCATTTTGAAAATTTATCATTTATTTGTTCGTGATTTTATTTGTACAACTAGGATTCATTGATCTAGGGAGATATTGACCAACTTACTAACACAGAGAAACCAAAGCTGTTACCAGATTACGAGCAATATTCTATAGAAATCTGAGATTAAACTCAATGCTGTTGCTTTTATACATCAATTTGTGTACATAAATTTCATGAAATCTCGTTAGACATATTGCTATTTGCTGAAAATTTTGACCAACTCTATAGACCTGAGGAACAAGATGGCCGGATACCTTAACCAGTTTAATTCTGTAAGTTTCCTAAATTTGAACAAGCGGCCTATCTCCAAAATCACCACACCTTCAAAATGTGAAATTCATGAATTATGCTTTGTTTTCAAAAATCATAGAATGCCATTGCCCCTAATGATTTTACATTTACCTCTATAGCCTTAAGGATTGGGACACCTAAAACCATTATTTTTCCAAATATTTAAGTACATGAGGGTAATGTTACTATATCATTTTCTATTTTCAAGAAATTTATGTACAGGAATTTTTGATAAGTCATGTGACCATGGGACCCCTGAAACATGCATATGGTGGCTGCTGGATGAAAATTAGTCTGGCCCCAGACCTTATGATTGAAAATTCTCTACTGCTGACATAATCAGCAAAATAAGTCAAGGTTTGTGGAAGTCATGGCTTCTAAGACATGGGTACCCCATTTTTAGGGCAAATCACCTATTCTGACAGTGGATAAAGGTTAAATGTGTTAATCCTGAAGTTGAGCAATTGAGCAGCTGATGGAACTACAGTCAACTCCAGATATCCCGAACACTGATGCCGAGCCGGGTAGCGCAATCGGTAGGGCACCTGACTCGTAAGTCAGAGGTCCTGGGTTCGAATCCCGGTCTGGCCACATACTTTCGTTTCTCCTTCCGCTGATTCAAGAAGGGCAGTTGTCAGTTACTGGCGAAAGTATGTGCACTTAGTACTGGTTAACCTCTTAGGAGGTCTAAGCCTGCCCAGGAATAGTGTGATTAGGTTAACTGACCGTCCCGACATGACCTTAGTTGTTTACCGTGGACGTTAAGCATCAAATCAACCAACCAAAATCGAACACTGATATCTCAAAGTATCTTCTTATAGCAAAAAATATATTTCCTCAAAAATATATTTCCTACTTTTTTATTTATATTTTAATTTGTGTTATCTCAAACTATATACTGATATCTCAAAGTAAATTTTCTGGTACCAGAAAATTTACTTTGAGATATCAGTAGGTTGGGCTGAAGTTTGACTTCGAGATATCGAGAGCTGACTGTACATTATTATTTATCATGCATATGCTGCAAAATTCACCTGATAACAGGGGTATGATAACATGATGTGATATCATGTCACTGCAGAACTGCGCTTGCGCGAATGTTATCAGGCGATGCCTACAGAAGCGATCTCAGAAGACGATTGGCTACAAACTGACGTTGGCCGTGATAACAACGTTCGATTGGTTAAATGACGTCACCGACTTTCGTCATAACGCATTCGCGACATCAAAAAGTGCAAACAAGACTGCATTTGCTTTTCGTTTGTTTGACGCTCTTTACAACTGAAAATATTGTAATGATGCATGATAAATAGAAAACCATGTAAGTGTCTTTTGATATCAAGTTTATCAGGCTCGACCAGAAACACGTCGGACTGGCTCGGCAAGCCTCGCCATTCCTACGCTGTTTCTGGTCTCACCTGATAAACTTGATATCAAAAGACACTAACATGGTAATCTCTATACTGCAGACTGAAGGAGCAGCCTGGTAAATTTAACACTGTTCACTCATGTTATAACCATGATAACTGTGTGGAGAAACTGACCAGTGGATTATTCAGAAGCAAATTCTTTTCTTGTGCAGCTGCGTTAATCTATACATTTTTAACAATTTACTGACATGCGGGCATTTTTACTGTGTTTGAACAAGGTGTAATAAAATGGAAATATGCGATATAGAAACGTGTTAAGTGTTTAGACAAACTTACGTAGACAAACTCATGGCAGTGAAATATCTATCCTTTAGAAGCTCATGTACATTGACTCCCTGTATTGACTTTACATCTCTGATAAGCCCAAATTCTAGTACCAGTAGTTCTTCTGAAGAGGTTGTTTAAGCATTTTCACACTGAGACATGGCTTCCACCAAAAATGAAAGGCAGTATACTTCATCTCAAACAGAGATTTGCAAACCTATCCCTCTGGGCACACAATGCTGAATCAACATTAAATCAAGGTTGATTCAATGTTGATTCTACACTGAATGCCCCCTGTGTAGTTAAAGGTAGCAGTAGGCTGAGAACCCCCTGAAACCATTGATCACTGCCACAGACACATAGGAAATACATGTACAGAAATGGCAGGGGACTTTGATTTAAAGTCTTATTCGAATGAGTGAGTGAAGGAGCCAGGAATCAAACCTGCAACCCACTAATTTCCAGCCTAGAGCATAAACCAGTAGACTACCACAGCGCCTCCCTTCTCCAAGTGAATCTTTCTCCAAGGGTGGCTAGTCTTAAAGTAAAGAATTTGCTCTCTGGAGACTAAATTCTTTACGTTAAGAGTAGCTGCCCCTCTTCTAAGAGAAGTTTGACATTTTATAGATCTTAATCAGTGATTTCCCTTGGATGAATGACTTGTGAATTTACATCCTTTTCAACAGTATTTCAGTCATATCAGCATGATTGTCTAGTGTTAAGGATAGTGATAATGAAAGGCTGTGTGTAATAGGTCTCTGTTTATGGTTGAAATGATTTCTGCTGCCAGCGGGAATGGAACCCGAGACAGCTAGGTCAGCGGGCCAGCATTAAAAATATCAAGCTAACAGGGCTCCAATCTCCTTCAAAAGTGATCCATTTACATATTACTGATATCAGGTGACCAAACATATCTGAAGACCTCCTATCTTCTACTGCACCTTAAAATTTCTGCTTATGCTTCTCCTTTCAATCCCAACTTAGTATTAATGCAAAAAGAATGCCATGCTTGGCAATTTTTCAAAGAAATTTAACACTATTACAAGAATTGGACCAAGTGATTTTTGGACCGAGCACAATCTAAAGATCTACACATATTCTGTTGGGTACATTACAATCTGTCAAACAAATAGTCTAAAACAACAAGATTAGATCTTTAAAACATTTTCATAAATAAGTTCAATGGTTTTTTGTTAAATAGCTTTTCTACCAAACCAGATTGCAAAGAACTACTTTCATTGACTTCAAACAAGAATCTTCACCCCTTTCTCACTTCTAAAACACACACCTCCTTCCCTCTATCCTATTCCCACCCCCATGCACCTGCACAATCAATTACACTCATAAATTCACTTTTAGGTCCACCGCAGACAAAATATTACATGTACCCTAGGATGTGAATTTTCTTAAAACTGGCTCAAAATGGCAAAGCTTGAAGTGTGTGTTATTGTTTAACGTTCTGGTTATGTCAGGACAGTCAGTTAACCTAACCACACTTTAGACCTCCTAAGCGGTTACCAGTACTAAGTGCACTTTCTTTCACCAGTAACTGACAAATGCCCTTCTTGAATCATCAGAAGGGGAAATGAAAGTGGCCAGACTGGGTATCAAACCCAGGACCTCTGGCTTATAAGTCAGACGCCCTACCCACTGCGCTATGCTGCCCGGCGCAAAGCTTGAAGTCAGTTATATGAATCTTAGCTGGCATAAGCTTAAATGACTAATTGTGCTATGAAGTGCAGCTGAACATGTTCTATTCTGAATATGAAACAACTTAGCCACAGAAATATATATTTTTCCCTTACCTGTCCTACCAACATGGACAGCGTAATATATCCTGACCATATTTGTCTCCTAGGCCAGATAACCCTTGAAAATACTTTCCTTGGTCATTAAACTGAAGTACAATCTTACATGGCCGATTTTACTTCCGAAATACAGTCCAACAATATCATTATCAGTCTAAGGTTGGATACCACAAAATTATGCTATAGCATGCCTCGATTACGTTATCTGTCCTTCTATGTATAAGTTCAAAAACTTAACAACGCCTTTAATTATAACAATAATTGAACTCCGAAATTCACATCGCCATCAATATTGACATCAGTATTTCTCCGCTACTTTTATTGCATGTCTAGTTAGACAGTTTGGAATTCCAGTAATTAGTACCTGTCTAATTAGGTGTTGTTCAATAGTCACAAACACTATTACCAAGGGGAATATTCACTCATTTACTGCTTTCTGTCAGCTGATGCCATATTATCCCTAAATATTCAGACATTTTGGAGAGAAAAAAATGCCATGTCTTATAGCTGAATAATATGGTAAACTAATTGAGCTGTGACACGACAAAACCAACAAAGTGGCATATGTGCATCCGCCAAGTCTGACCAAAGTCTTCGCTGTCGGCATGGAGGTAGCTTAGTTCCTTACCTACCCACTTTGAGCCCACAGCAAAGACTCTGATCAGACTGGGTGGATACCCATGCTGATCTGATTCTTTGCTGGGCGAACATGCCACTTTGTTGGTTTTGTCATGACGCGGCTCAAATTTATTCAGCTATAAGACATGAAATTTCTCTCTCCAAAATGACCCCAAACTTGTAAATTATATAATGTATATCAATTCTATTATAAGACTGTTTTTCCATTCCAAAACAATCCCCAAAAAATCTAGATCTGTCTTGTAAGACAGATCTAGATTTTTTGGTGTTGTTTTGGAAGAGAAAAAAAATCAATCTTATAAACAGATAAATATAGAAGACCAAGCATAGAGGCAGTCTGATCATGGGTCACCCAGCCTGCATGCAGCTTTATAAAATATCACTGGAAAGCAAACCTGCAAACAGACTTGCCCACATCAGAAGATGATGGAGTATATTTAAACCAATTTATGGAAAATTTCTGATGTGCCCAAAATTATGTAAAATATGGTATATATTATAAACAATGCAATAACAATTTTGTCATCCGAGACTCGTCTGTTTTAAGAAAAAATTCAGTTGTCATTGTTCATGTGCAATCATTTTAACTCAGTTGAAACTTTTTTTGTTTTGACCCTCACTAAAATTTCAACTTAAAAATTTTCATATTTCAATCTCAAATACTCATTTAAAAGAGCAGCTTGAAAGAGCTGAAGACATGATCAATGGTATCTGAAAATCTTTTCATATAACAGTAGACATCTTGGCTGAAGATGGTTGTATCTGCTGTTGTTTATATATATTTTATTTTTTGTTATGAGATGTTTTATAGGGACAGGACAGATACATCAGCTGCTCGTATGAAAATATAAAACTAAATGTTTTAACCCTTAAAGCGCCAAATATTAAAATTGTTGAATTGGCAAACTGTGTAGATCCAGATGAGGTGTCTCATAATGAGCCACCTCATCTGAATCTACACTGTTTGCCTTCTAGTGTTCGAATTCTCAATATGATATCGCTTGGACAAGACATTTTTTGAAATTCTGCAGATGTAAATTCTGTTGTCTGAATCTACACTGTTTGCCTTCTAGTGTTCGAATTCTCAATATGATATCGCTTGGACGAGACATTTTTTGAAATTCTGCAGTTGTAAATTTTCTTGTCTGCTTTTTGGTGCTTTAAGGCTTGACATCAGCCAAGACTGCTCCTGCTCAAATGTGGATTTTTCCAGCAAAAAATATCAGCACATTTCACTTTATGTGTACCAGAAGACCGAAGGAGTCCTTGACTAAGTAAGGCCTTTATTAAAGCTGAGGCTGCTTTGTACAAATATGGGCCCTGATTTTCTAATCACTATATCTTCTGTCAATACTGTCAATACATGGATAGTAAGCGGTGTTTCAAAGCTGATTGCTCATGGAGCAGTCTAATTGGCTCTGTGCCATCTGCCAACAATTATAAACCAATAGTGCAAACGTCTCAACTTTATGTGAAGACGGTTGAGAATCAACTTTATGTGAAGCTAGTTGAGATTAAGCTTCATGCGAAAATGGCTGAGAATCAACTTTATCTGAAGATGGTTGAAAATCAACTTAATGTGAAGCTGGTTGAGAAAGTGAAAATGGTTGAAGGGTTGAGAAACCCATTATAAGCAGAAGTTTAAGAATGAAGTTTGTGTGAAGATGGTTGAAAACTAACTGTATAGGAAGATGGTTGAGAATCAAATATATGTGAAAATGGCTGCAAATCAACTCTATGTGAAGATGGCAGAGAATGCACTTATAAATGTGAAGTTTTCTGAGAATCAACTTTATCTGAAGCTTAAAAACAACTTTACAACTTTGTGGAGACGGCTGACAATTAACTTCATGTGCAGATGACCGAGTATCAGCTTCAACTGAAGATGGTCCAGAATCAACTTTATGTGAAGCTGGTTTAGAATCAACTTTATGTGAAGATGGTTGAGAATCAACTTTATGTGATGATAGTTGAGAATCAAAATTATGTGAAGATGGTTATGAATCAACTTGTTGTGAAGGTGTTTGAAAATCAAATCATGTGGAGATGGTTGAGAATCAACATTATGTGAAGATAGTTGAAAGTCAGCTTTATGTTAAGATAGTTAAGATTCAACTTAAATATGTGAAGATGGCTCGGAATCAACTTTACGTGAAGATGGTTCAAGATCAACATAGGCGGAGATATCTAAATATACATCTGAATGAAATACTAACGAATAATGCACAAATAAATGCATGATACTAGTCACTAATTATAATGGGTCATAAGGGAAGAATAAGTTTTGATACGGAACCTAATGAGTCTTCAGGGAAGAATAAATCTTGATGTTATTGAATCTACTGCCAACTCAGCAAAATACCCACAATACAATTAAATTTTCATGAGGCTGAATGTAACATTCCAGACTTCCAATACAAAATTGATTGCAAGAGTAAAGGAGCTAGACACGGAACATATACAGAGCAGTTTTTCTGATTACTATAAACAATAAGAAAATTCCACAGAAAGTATCTTAATATTTATCGTAAAAGGTGCATGGTATACCAAGGGCATATTTGCATGCTGAAATTTTATAAACTGGACAAAATTTAAGTATCAACTGCCGATATACATGGTTATATGAAATATTTTAGGGGCCTAGCCCCTATATTTACCCTCAAAGAGTATGAAAAATGATTGTGCGTATCATCTTATTGCTCCTAGCTACGCCCATGGTATACTGTCATGTTTGTCTGTCTTTTTTGCAAAGAGGAATAAAATGTGGGACTTTCTAATGACAAAACCTTTTCAAAATGGTGACTTTTCTTCCTTTTCAAGGAAAGAGCTTGTACCAAGAGGATCAATTTCTTTTTCTTTTAAGAGTTGACCTCCACTGAGAGGAAAGGACTGGTGCTTGCCCTGAAAGTATATCCAATTTCACCTTACTAATCTAAAAGTGGTAAGAGATGCTCATTTATGGTGAAGAAATGTACAGGTTTGACCAGCCAAGTCTTAAACAGAACATTTGAATATGACCCTATATGGAGTGTTTCATATGCTTTCCCTATCTTACATTTATATTGGTAGACAAATGCTTCTGATAACTTATAGGTCACCTTGTTAAACAGGCGATAAATTAATAAAGTACCTAATTCAGTTATCTCCTATCTAGTTTGGCAGGGCCACTAAGCAGAAGGACTAATACTTTACTTATGTTCATTGTTGAAATACTAATGTACAAAAGAAATAGTCAAGTATTTTGTATATGAGCTGATGTACATTTGGTTTGCGGAATCATTTGCAAAGTTGGAGTGTTGACTGAAATAGGGCATATCATTAGCGTGTTAATACATTATGTATCAAGTTTGGTCAAAATCAGTCAACAGGTTCAAGAAATAAATGAATTATATGTAACTGATTCTGTGACCTTGAAAATTGGGTCAAGGTTCAATACCTATTCAGCTCTTTGGCTTGTCCCATATATATATCCAAACATGTTTGGTGAAAATTCTCCAGTTCAAGAAATAGCAAGCATACGAGAATCCTTGATCGTGTGACCGTTTTATACATCTATTGTATAAGGTATGATATGAGCCGCGACACGACAAAACCAACAATGTGGTTGTGCGCCCAGCGCAGACTCAGATCAGCCTGGGCATCCGCCCAGTCTGATCAGAGTCTTCGCTGTCCGCATGGAGGTAGCTTAGACCCTTAGCTACCCTTTGAGCACTTTTCGAAGAGTCTGGTCAAATAGGATGGATGGATGCGCAGGCTGATTTGAGTCAGCGCTGGGCACACACACATTGTTGGTTTTGTCGTGTCGCGGCTCATATGCTCTTGACATGGACTGGTACTATACAGGTCATATGTCTGGTATAGATTCTGTTTACATTTGATTGGCTCACATAAAACACACTCTTAAAAATTCATGCTGATTTCATTTTACAGGTAAAGTTGTTGTGCATGTATGTTTATCGTGCATATACTTGATGTATCATATTAATCATTTAAAACAGCCATGCCGTATCATATATTTGCAAATGACGAAGACTCAAGACTGTGTATGCATGGGGTCTGATCAGTATGATGACAGATAACTTGGTAGTTTTTTTTTTCCCTTTTCTTAAGAGCTTCAGTCATATCAGAATAACGGGAGAGTGATTACAGTCTGTATGAAGCACCATTTCTGTATGGACAGAATCCCACCTCCAGTGAAACTTGAACCGGTAACCCTGTGATCCAAAGTTTGGATTGCTAACCACCCAGCCATCTGATCAGTCTTAAGTGGATCCCTCTCAACCAAAATCCTTTGAATCTGTTATGCCTCTTCTCCGGTCTTTTGGATGAGACAAAAACCGAGGTCCCGTATCCGTATGACCTAGTTGTTGGTGGGACTTTAAATCAGCATTCACTCACACTCACTCATCGTATCCAATAAGAGTTGATGCAAACAAGGATGACTGACAAGACTGCACAGTCACATGCAGGATATTCCGAGTACCGTTATTTACTGTTTGAACATGTTGCAAGGTCCCCACTGGACACACAAGGTTGAATCAATCTTGATGCAACCTTGATTCATCATCATGATGTTGAATCAAGATTGAGTCAACCTTGTGTCACAATCTTGATTCAACCTTGATTCAATATCACGACTGAATCAAGATTGAGTCAACCTTGTGTCACGACACTGAATCAAGGTTGAATCAAAATTGATTCAACCTTGTGTCATGACATTGAATCAAGGTTGAATCAAGACTGATTCAACATTGTGTGCCTGCTGGGTTTCTACTTCTCACATGCGGCTGAAATTTATTTCAAGACATGATGCATGTGATTATGAGATGAATTAGCCTGCGCCATAAAATCATCAATAAAACTGTATCATAATGACATTTTCATGAGGTTGAGGTCTAGACAAAATGCCTTCACTTTTAGATATTATTAGATTTTATTTCTCACCTGACATATTATCTGTACTTTCAGTTATCAGTTAATATTTACATTCTTGGTGTATTTACTGAAAAGCCCTATAGTAAACCATTGGAACCTAATGTAGTTTACATTCCAATAATTACATTGAGCCACACGACGTCAATGACGTCAAAATAAACAATGACTCTCTACAGTCTGATTGGACATCGGCGACGTTATGATGTCATTCACGCTGTTCCGCTGCTAGCAGAAAAACTGCGTGTACATGTTTTACTGTTTCAATTTTAGCGCTTATATATGATTTTTCATCGAGGTTTTGATTGAAATGAATGTAAATATAAGCAATGAACTTAATTTTTCTGAGATTTATAGAAGTGTAAACTACATTGGGTCACTAGCAAAGTTTACATGAACCCCTTCGGTGTACATTCACTTTGCACGTGACCCAATGTAGTTTGAAATTCATTCCTTAATTGAACGGTTAATTACATTTTCTGGAAACAAGACTGGTCTCTCTAAATCATTTCCAGTTCTAGGGGAGAGTCTGGTAACTTCGGACAGCAGGTAAATTCGGACACTGACGTTGTTTCCTTTATACGTCGGTTGTTTGGAACTAAAACAAAAAATAACTGGCTAAACAGAGAAAATCCTGATGAGACGGCTCATTATGAGCCGTCTCATCTGGATTTTCCCTGTTTGCAATTGTATGTCCGAATTTACCCCCCATGTCCGAAGTTACCCGACTCTCCCCTAAATATGCAGCAATGACAAATATGGTCAGGCAAGCAATCATTTTCTCCCTACAAAATATATACTGAGCACTTTTCTGTTGTAGACATTTCTTTTTCCTCTGAAAGTCTCAAACAATCCTAGTCGATCATGTGACCTCCATTTATGAATGGATGGATGACTAGCGATTTTACATCCTTTTCAACAGTATTTCAGTTATATCAGGATGATGGGTGGGTGATAAAGGATGGCTGTGTGCACTGGAACCCTGATTATGATAGGAAAGGTTCTCGCCTCAAGCAGGGCTCGAACCCGGGTCAGCTAGATCAGTAGGCCAGTGCTAAACTGACTGAGCTATTGCCGCTCCGTTCAATTTAGGGAAGTCAAATAATTATAATCACATATGACTTTTGTTACAAATGGTGGCACAACTTTTTCACTCCTTGAAAAAATATTAATTTGCAATGTCTAGTTTATACTAGATGATGGGTGGGTGATAATGAAAGGCTGTGTGCACTGGAACCCCGAAAGGAAAGGTTCTCACCTCAAGTGGGGCTCAAACCCGGACACTCATCTATGTGACAAGAAATTGTAAATAATCCGGGTGCTCGAACCCAGACTAGCATCTATGTGACAAGAAATTGTAAATAATCTTGTTGTTTTGTTACGTAAGTAGACCATTTACAAGTACTACGATAAAAAAAAAAGAGTGCAAAATGATATGAACATGTAACATCAACATTTTGAACAAACCGTAACTGTTTGAACCACATCACCAGAAAAGGTTATGCACGTGACTTGTGGTTTTGCAGTTGTCCTGATTTATATTCACATTCTATAGATTCCAAGGAATTACCGTAAAAATTCTATATATTGGGACAGTTTGGTCTGAGCAAATAGTGCAAACCTAGATCAGACTGCTCCTCAAGAAGCAGTCTGATCAGGGTTTACACTATTTGCCATCTCATTTGCATTATTTAGGCACATTAATGCACTGTAAAACTAAACTGTTCCAATTTTAGGATAATTATGGTAACTATTTTTAGCGTCCCAATAAATGAATTTTTACGGTTATACAGAAACAGAAAACTGCATGGAAGCCCAGACTGATCTAAGTCTTAATGTTAGTACACGCTGGTTATAATATTAATTACGTACTTTTCTTATGAAATGGATCAATTTAGACTGATATATCTTAACAAGAAAGGTAGCCAATATTTCCAAAACAAACTTCAGAATTACAACAAGAATTCCGCGGAATGCTATGTCGCACCTGCTATGTGCCTTCACATGACAAACTAAATGCTAGGATCAATGTTAATCATGATAGGGTCGACGTACGGTCACTGTGATCGTATTCCGCTACAGATTTTTTTCATTTTGATAATTCTAAATACCAAGGTCTCATTAATGTTTCACACAAAATTTCAGCCAAATATACAAAGCGGTTCTGTTGATTTTATTATGTTTTGCTATTTTTAGAAGCAGGCGATCTTGGATTCTCGACCCGGCTGAATTTTACCATTCTGAAACACTGTATTCTGATCATACTGCATGTGAAATTTGAGAGCAATGGATGCAGTGGTTTCAGAGAATAAGCCATTTGAATGGACTTAAATGCTAGGGTCAACGTAAATTATGCTAGGGTCCACGTAAGGTCACTGCGACCCAATTCCGCTACAGATTTTTTTCATTTTGATAATTCTAAATACCAAGATCCCATTAATGTTTCACAAAAAATTTCAGCCAAATATACCCAGTGGTTCTGTAGAAAAAGTTGATTTTATTGGTTTTGCTATTTTTAGTAATGGCGGCCATCTTGGATTCTCGATGCAACTAAATTTTATCATTCTGAAGCCCTGCAGTCTGATCATGCTGCATGTGAAATTTGAGAACCATGGATGCAGTGGTTTCAGGAAATAAGCCGTTTGAATGGACTTAAATGCTAGGGTCAACGTAAATTATGCTAGGGAGGGTCCACGTAAGGTCACTGTGACCTAATTCCGCTATAGATTTTTCTCATTTTGATAAATCTGAATACTAAGGCTCCACTTATGCTTCATACAAATTTTCAGCCAAATATACCATGCGGTTACGGAGAAAAATTGATTTTGTTGGTTTTGCTATTTTTAGTAATGACGGCCATCTTGGATTCTCGACCCGGCTGAATTTTATCATTCTGAAGCCCTGCAGTCTGGTTATGCTGCATGTGAAATTTGAGAACCATGGATGCAGTGGTTTCAGAGAATAAGTCTTTTGAATGGACTTAATTGCTAGGAATGACGTAAATTGTGAAGGGACAGATATACGGACGGAAAACCGGACGCCTATATCGCACCTTGCTAAAGCAGGTGCGACAATAATCGGATAGTGAATATAAAGTACCTTTCAAAGTATTAAATCCCTCAATAACCCTACCCAGGGCTCAATGTTTTTCATTGAAGACAATCTATGATTAAGTCCGACCTCAATATGATATGACATTTCATAACAGATATGTTTAGAAATTGAAGCAAACACTGTACAATTTAGCCAGCTTTCATATGCACATATTCTCTTATTTCAATTAGTCAAAACTGAGCATCCAGAGAAGCTCAGTGAATCCATGGCTGCACATCCTGGCATTCAAAGTCTGTCCAATTGATTTTAATACTTGCGAATTGCCTCCTGGGTCCCTGCAGCTGGAGGCAGCTGAATGGACAGACAAAATGATGGAAGACAAGAAACGTACATCACACCATGCTAAAGCCGATGCAACAAAAACCATGGCAATGATAAAACCTTGCTGATAAAAGAATAAACTGTTTAGGTTTCAACTGAAAGAATTAGGTAATGTAAATTACAAGAGAACATCTGAATTCAGGAGAGTCAGTTCTCACAGCAAACAGCTTTAGCAAGTGAAGCTATGGAAATGACAGGAAGCTTGCTAGTTTTCAGACCAAGTCACTATTCTGATCCAAGTGATTCTCTCCATGACTGATGAACCAGCCGTCAGACCATGGACTTTTAGGTCAGTAAAAGCATTTTTATATACAAAAGCACCCCCTTTACAGACTATCAGGGGTGCGTTTGATTTACTGGAAACAGAAACATGATTCTAAATCATGATTTCGAAATCATAAACATGTTTCTGCCACTTTAAAAGCACTATGTTTTGATGTTATGATTCAAAGTAGATACCTAGAAATATGCAGTTGCTTCTGTCGCTGGTTTTACTTTTCTGAAATTGCAGACTCATCACCACCAAGACCTGTCAGCGGGACAGGATAGCTCACCTGACAGCGCCTTGTCCATCATCTAAAAAACTTTAACGTAAAACTTTAACATTTTGCTGCCACCGCCGCCGCTAACGCCGACACCGGGGGTAGTACAATAACTCTCCCTGAACTTCGTTCAGGCGAGCTAAAAAGTGAAAGTTCAGATGAGGTGGCTCATTTAGAGCAGCCTCATCTGGATCCAAGCTGGTTGTAAATTCAGGTCATTTTTTTTAAAATATCACCACTGACAGTCCCTCTCATGTACAAACAATAAACATAGACATAAGGTATAAGCGGGATATAATTCCACAAGGGTGTCTCAGAGTAGGATTAAAATACTTTAAAGCTGATCTTAACATTCAAAATATTTGGCAGATATTCAACAAATAGTTTTTGTAAATAAAGTCATCGTTCGATCCATTTATGATCTATTATTTGGCCAATAAAAAATTTGTACATTATAGTAAGGGCTTATCATATTTCTTCTTTACTCTTCTTCTCTAATTAAAGAAAAGAAACATGATCCATGAAAAAGGAAATTTTCAATTTTGCCGTTCTATACAACAATTATTTGTGTTTCTTTTGTGATTTTTACCATGGTGGTCAAAGAGCTTAGTCGATTTAAGAGTCTCAAGTGTCCGTTAAATAATTTTCAGAAATATTTTAATCACAATCTCAATTTTTTTTCCCATTAAATTTTCAAACTCATGATCATACCAGAACAATCATAATACCCTCAACAAATATGCTGAAAAGAAAAGATCAAGCCTTGGCCCTGCTATTGTGTTAGATGGTAGAGGATTTTGAGATGATTCTGAGAAAATTTTGCATATTTCTCAATGAAAACGTATGTTGTGAGCCATCATTAGAACCGACTCAGCCAGACAGTCCTTATAATAAGTCACAACCAGGGCTCGGGAAAACCGGATTTCTTTCGGTCCCAGACCAAAATTCAGAAATTGGGACTGATTGGAAACAGCCCAAAGCCCAAAAAAATCGGTCCCATACTGACCCAATACTTAGGAAATTTTCTCCAATTCGTCCGATAATTGTTACATACGGCCGTTTGATCTTGTCCCGACGTATGAAATATCGCCACTGTCTTTAAAATTCTAGCACGTGTCATAACTAATCGGATTAACGCAGGTGTTAGCCAGGCGAAAAGACCGCCTACAGGCCAATCAAGATTGACCGTATGGAGCACTGAACCACATGTCGGACCGCCTACCTGTCAATAACGAGTGTCATAATGATGCGCACTCTTACGACAGTCTGCTGGGCTTTGGGATGAAAGGTGTCCATCTTTTTTCACGAGCGCGAGAATGTAAGTGACCTGTATGTGTAGGGCGTATGCCAACTTCGAAAGTTTGTGGAAGTATCCATAACAGATGTATTGACAAAGTCTGTCCGAAGTTCATTCATATTTGCATTTGCCTTCTACAACGGATAGTCTTTCATGTTCCATACTGTCTGCAATGGAGTTTTTAGGAATACGAACCTATTCCGCGAAAAGTGTAGATTCAAAAGGAAGATACATTGTTAATATTAATAGTCACTATTTCCGACGCGTTATGGTCTATGCTCTGGTAAAAATATACAATGTTTTGAATAATGGAACTATAAAATATGAAAATGGAAACATCCATTTCACCGATTTCCTAGTTGTATCGTCATATCGTCATGCAGACCAGTGTGAAAATAATGCCGATCAGCGCACAAAAATAGCGCATTTTGATCAGGGTCTACGCGATTATATATTAGGTATAATACTAACGGTAGCGCTGATATGCAATTACCCGCTCGTTTATGGGTCAAGCACGTTTTGTCTTTGATGTAAAGATAAAAGACGCCGCTGTGAGTATAAACACGTGCCGTACGCAGTGTCATTTTAAATGTATGACGGCTAAAGGTACCTAAGTACACACACAGATGACTAACAATCGTATCAGCCAGCGCAACTAAGCAGTCAGTTCGCATCTTACATGAATAATAATGAACGTCGACCTAGCGACAACCGAATACTTCCACGGAAGCTAGTCAATATACACGTTCCATAAGTCACCATTTCCGACTCGGCCAATTCGGTGGCAGTGGAGGGGAAATTATGCAATTTGGGTACGTTAAACAGTACAACCATCATAACTTGGGCGAGTTAATGCTCACGACTTACGTATTGTTCACAAACAAACAGGAATGACCGTCAATTTTCAATGCAATGGGCTTGAACAGGTTGTCTCCCCTGTCCACCTGTCAATCAAGTGTGATGTCTTCTATCAAGTCCGCTTTGCCTACGAACACGTTCTTGTCTTGTATTTGCTTTTACATGCATAGCTAAACGTCTTAAAATGTTTGAAAGCAAGAATTCCACCAAACACAACAATGTACGACCATTGTACGGAAATCGGGATTAAAGCATAGGACTTCGCTTGTTGTCATTAGTTTTCCTGACAGGTATCAATTTTTTCCAATGGAAATTAGTTAGGTGATGACGTCATCGGCTGGACCAATTCATTTTTCAATATTTCCCGAGCCCTGGTCACAACGTATGTTTTTATTGAGCAATATAAACAAATATCCCTCATGCTCTGTTACCCCTTCTTATCTGCAGCACTGTGACCTAAGGCTGGACCCTGCCTCGTTATGGCCAGACGACCTGGGACGTCGCGTCAGCCATAACCATACAGAACACCACCACCAAAAATTTAACAACTGCAATGTATTCTCAGGTAAGATATTACACCTGTAATCAGACCTTTCAACACACCTACATGAGGATATCAATTATGCACAGAGGTGCAATTTGTCACTTTCTTTAACAAGATGGTGTGGGATGATATATCGGAGCTCTCTAGATAAGGGGTGTTTGACAGTAATCCTGAGACAACTACTACTGATTCTCCTGTAAATAAAAGTTGTGATAGGATAGAGCAAAGATGCCATGAAACTATCAGCATTGCGGTGCCCTGCATATATTGGTTTTAAGTAAGGCTATGGCCTACTAGGCTTGCAGCAGGCGCAGGTGGAAACTGTCTGGATATTTTTTTCCTCATCTATCTTGTTGCTCTTTTCTTTCTCCCTCCCACTGGAAGACAGCCCAATTTAAATGGAAATACTGCGGAAAATGGCAATATGGATAAGCCCACTTACAGCTGAATATGCAGCCCTTGTTCACATTATGTTTGTAATAACTGTGAATACTTCTGTTATTACGTAATAATATGACTCACCAGTAGTGCAGTGGGCAAAACCAAAATTCTGACTCAATTTGTCTGAAAACAGTACCAAAGGAATTCTGCATGTATGACAAGCTGAGGAAGGTTTCAGAAAATTCTTGTTTGATAGTGCAGATGACTGTGACTGCAAAAGCCTTTGGCTTTGGGAAGCAAGCTGTTGCCACTTAACATGACATAAAGCATGACATCGAACAGGCAATGACACCTCATCATATGTCTGATACAAAGCTTAATACTGCAAGAAGAGTATTTCCTGAACAAGACCTGTCCACATACAGGATAGCTCACCTGACAGCGCCTTGCCCATCACATAAAATTAACAACCAAATCATCCTTCAGACACGAATGCCAAGGTGACAACAATGTTTCTTCTGTACTTTTGCACAAGCAAGCTAAAAAATGCTAAATGAATATATTATTTGATGAATAATATCTTAGCATACCTGTTACTTTGATGTCTGTAACCTTCCGATAATTCAATGGCAGCACGACTGTGCATAAACTTTATTTCTTCTGTTAACGGTCTGCAGCATAGCCTATCTATCATATTAGTAAATATAGTATTATTGACATAAATTGATTATCATCACAATAACCCATTTTTCAGGTGTACAAAATCAGATTTGCACCTGAATACACTGTGTAAAAATCTTTTTAAAATCCCATTCATGTGTATACCTTGTAAACCCTAAATATTAGGCCAGATTTATGGAAGCAAACAGAGCAGACATAGATCAGTCTGCTCCTTTAAGGAGCAGTCTGATCAAGGTCTGCACTGTTTGCTCCTTGGCCTACCATTTTCTGACTCACTGCCAGTTAGTAAACATAAACTTCTTAAAATTTTGATATAATTATAATAATCCATTAAAGTGTCCTAATATTTAGC
This sequence comes from Ctena decussata, assembly GCA_963989385.1. Taxonomy (NCBI): domain Eukaryota; kingdom Metazoa; phylum Mollusca; class Bivalvia; order Lucinida; family Lucinidae; genus Ctena; species Ctena decussata. The sequence continues at coordinate 68,314,868 of OZ022501.1, read as the reverse complement.
AAACTGACGGAACTCACCTTGAAAACTTTCAGTAAGTACATGTATGTATTCAATAATTTACACAATTACTAAACACCATCCACTTTTAACCATAGATGATTTTAAACAGTTTTGTGAACTCAGCCAATTATCGTACCGATTACTATCTCGTTCGATTGTCATTCACATTTAACTACGTTCCACATGTACGAATTTGGATCTAGAATTTCTCGAAACCGTTGTTCAATACCACACCTGTAAAAGGCTAGAAATCTACACAAAGTGAACTCAAGCTTGTTCAAAGTGTACTTTTTATGGGTTGTAGATCTTTTGCCTCATTAAAATTCATTGCGCATAGGTGAGCTTTTTGTCATAGTTATCTTTTTTGAGCCCAAGGCAAAGTCTGCAATGGATCAAAGGGAGACAACTGCAAGAAAATGTTACCTCCCTTTGACTGCTTTTCGCTTTAATGTGGTAATGACAAATGACATGTCAACCTTGTTTGGATGAAAGATGTAGTAATTAATAGTCTTGGTAGAAGACAGTTGTCTACATCGTTTAAACCTTGATTTTCTTCTTTCTTTTTCTTTTTTTATTTAGTCATTTTTTTTTGTTCAGTTTTTAAGGTCCCACGGCAGTATATTTAACCCACGACAGACACCATCTAGACATGTCAACCACCTACCCATCCTTGTGTTTAACTGAGACAGTCTAAAAGCTGGTCTTCTCATACAAGGTCATTTATAATGCAATTTTGCTTGAGATATTACAGCAACTGCATTCATAATGTGCCATCCAATGTCACTCACGGCTAGTTAATATACTCAATTTTGAATTACATGTAGTTAAAGAATTTGTTTGTTATTATTGGGGAACTCAACCATATGTAACCCACAACCTCCAGACATGCTGCCCAACACTAGTCATATGAATCTCGAACCACAGCAGTAACAACTTCTGCTTTCAAATATTTCCTAACAAGACCTGTCGCCAGACAGGACAGCTCGCCTGAATCTGCCCTTGTCCATCTTCAAGTGCTAGTATTTGTTTCTTAGGGGTGGGAATGGTGCTGAGTAGAATTTCCAACCAATTCCGGTATCTATCACCATACCAAAAATAATTCAAATCCATCAAAGGGTTTAGAAGCTATGAGATTTCAAAGACTTCGACATAAAACTTTAACTTAAAATTTCTCTAAGACTGTGACCTTGACCTATAGGTCATGTGTAGGGGTGGGGATGCAGTTGAATAAAATTTCTAACCAATATCTATCATCAACACAAATATAAATCAAATTGATCAAAGGGTTTAGAAAGTATGAGAGCTTAAAAATCTTTATTGTAAAACTTTTACATAAAATTGCTAAGTCTGTGACCTTGACCTAAAGGTCATATCCAGGGGTGGGGATGTAACTGAATAAAATTTCCAACTAATATCTTATTTCAAAACTACGACCTTGACCTATGTCCGTGACCTTTAGGGATGGTCTTGCATAAAATTTTGGACCAATATCTATCATCATACCACATATAACTTAAATTGATTAAAAGATTTACAAACTAAGAGATCCTAAAAACTTTAATGTAACACTTTAACATAAAATTTCTAAGTCCGTGACTTTGACCTATGGGTCATGACCAGGGGTGGGGATGGTCTTGAAGAGAATTTTGGACCAATAATTACCATCATACCAAATATAATTCAAATTGATCAAAGGGTTTAGAAACTATGAGATCTTAAAAACTTTAACGTAAAACTTTAACATTTTGCTAACTCCAACGCCAACGCCAGGGGTAGTACAATAGCTCTTCTTGAACTTCATTCAGGCGAGCTAAAATGCATTTTTTTTATTATTATTTCTTCTTCTTTTTTCAGAAAAGCTCAAACTCCACTGGCTTATCAGTATCTAGGAAATGTAACTGAATTATGATGAAGCAAGCTTTAGAAATGGTTTTCTGTAATGGTCCTAAGTTTTTGGATAGACAGGCCTAGGCAAACAGAGCAGACCCAGATCAGACTGCTACTAGAGGAGCAGTCTGATCTGGCTCTTCACTGTTTGCCATTCTGTCTACATCTTTTGGTCGTTATTGGACATGGTTGAACCACACTGTTCAAATTTTAGGATACACAGCAGTATTTCAGATGTCAAATTTCTTAGGACTTTTACGGTACATTCAATGCATGATGATTTTTGTAAAAGGGCTGAAACCTCTGACAGAACGCATGATGTTAGAATAGAACCAGTTTATTTAAAACTAACAATGTTATTGGCCAACAAGATGTTATGACCGCAAATAAATTGTATACAAAAACACTGCCATTTTTTGGCTGAAAAATATCTATAACAAACCTTTCTTTCCTTACCCTTCTCAACCTATCATACCTTGCCCAACCCTACTGAAATTCCATCCTACCAAACCCTGACCTAACCTAAGGGCGCGTTTACACGAGCAAAGTTTCTATGTCACAGAAACTTTAACAAAGAAAGTATGACAAACATTTTGCGTTTACACAGAGCAAATTATTTGTTAAAGAAAATGTGCTATAGAATCTTTGTCACATAAACTTTGGCAATGAAATATTTGCTGCAGTGTTCACACGACCAAATATTATTCGTCAAAGTTACCTGCAGCGATGAAACAAAATCTTTGTCACACTTTCCACGCTTATAGTAAAGTTCTTCGTTACATAATCTTTAGCAAAGTTCTCTGTTTACAAGGACAAATTTAAATTTATTGAAGTAACTTTACCATATATATTTGTCATAGAAACATTGTCATATTTTGGCATTTACACGAGCAATGTTTTCTGTGACAAACCTACTTTGTCATAGAAACTTTGGTCATGTAAACGCGCCCTAACATACCCTACTCCACCTACAGTACCAATTTAAGCCCTACCCGGCTACTCAACTTACTTTACACCTTACTCTACCCTATCATACCCTACCTTTTCTAACCCTTCTCACTTACCCTAATCCTGCCTACACTTCCATCACAAACCCTACCTTTCTCCACATAGCCTATCCCGATCACACCTACCCTACCATTCTCCACATAGCCTATCCGGATCTCACCTTCCCTACCTTTGCTACCCTTAATGTCCTGCTCTGCCTTTCCTTATTCTACCCTGTCAAACTTTTTTCTCGCTTTTTCTCCCTTAACACTTTAAGTACCAGAGACGAAAATAGCAGAATTAGCAGTGTAGATCCTGATGAGGTGGCTCATCGTGAGCCGCCTCATTTAGATTTACACTGTTTAGCCTCTAGTCTTTGAATTCTCAATATGAAATGTCTTGGACAAGGCATTTTTTAGACTTTTGCAGACCTAAATTTTGTCGTGTGCTTTTTGGTGCTTAAAGAGTTAATATAAGTACCCTGATACAATCACATCTAATCATTATATCAGAGAAACTTACCTTAACCTACTCAAATAACAAACAAATCCTGAAGACCAGAAGGCAAGTAAAATGCATTCCCAACATTCTTTGGCCTTTACTATAGCACAAACTAGCACTGTTAACCTACTGTTCTATGGCAAATGTCTTCATACTATGCAAGCTAAGTGAATCATACTAAAAGCTATTGCATGATCAGAGTCATTTTCAGGGACTGTTCAAGTGTGATCAAGAACTTGCAAAACAACCCAGAACTTAGCAAAATATGGTGGTGTACTTCAAGGACAGCCAATTATGAATGAGAAATTCCTAAGTGTAGTATCAAAAGGAAGGATCAGCCAAAATAAAAAAAAAATATCAGATTTTATGTTTGGAAATATTTGAAAATTGCCATCAAGTAAAATGAGCCGGGACACGACAAAACCAACAAAGTGGCATGTGCGCCCAGCAAAGACTCAATTCGCTGTACGCATGGGGGTAGCTCAGATTCTTGGCTACCCATTAAGCCAAAGCAAACACTCTGATCAGACTGGGCAGATGCCCAGGCTGATCTGAGTCTTCCCTGGGCACACAACCACTTTGTTAGTTTTCTCATGTCGGGGCTCAAATGCTGTACAACCACTACAGTAACTGCTGTTCTATCTTTTGAGTGTTTGACACCACTTCTTCATGGACTCTGAAGCTGCTTTTGACATTACAGTAAAAATTCTAAATACCGGACCAAACATGTATCAGCAATCAGTGTAGGTCCAGACCAGACTTATCCTATAGGGCTTCTGGACAGCAAGTCTGATCATGATTTGCACTGTTTGCCATTCCATCAACATATCCCAACATTGTCCAGTCTCTAATCCAAGGGAAAGAAGCATATCTTACAATTGCTGCAAAAATAGTAGCTAGTTATTTCCCTTATCTTTTTTTTTTCTTTTAAAATGGCAGAGCTGCTTTCCCTGAAAGTGTACCCATTCACCGTTAATGTATTATTACATCCAAATTCTGTGATCGATAATATATATTGTTGAGCTAAATTTCTGATCACGCTATTTCAGAAAGCTTGCTACAGACAATCATGCAGTGTGACCCAGTGGTAAAGCAGTGTTTATGTCTTACTCCCCACAAATCTAATTTTTTTCTAAACACATGAAAAATTCTTATGTTCAACTGCAACTGCCGGATTCTTTTCATGGATGGTGAATTGATCGGCATCTTCACTGCTTGCTTTGACAGGTTGTCTAAATCTTTATAGTAAATGTAGAAAAAATATTTTAGAATCGTTCTTACCTTGTTCAACTTCAGGTGCGAACTGTGACATATCAACATCTCTCTTCCTCATCATACTAGAACTGATCACTTTACGCCGCTCCGCTTCCATTTCCAAACATTTCTCATCAGTCAGGTCATCTGGACTTAGAATCTCTCTCTTCTTTTTCACCGTCATCTTTGGTGGCTTCTGAACCACTTCAGCAAATTGCTGAGCTTTAGCCATGAAGTCTTTTGGCCCTGTTGGACTTCTAACATCACCATTCTTATTTCTCTTTGCTCCATCAAGTGCAAGCTGAAATTTTCTGGCTTCCCTAGTAGCATCTTCTATAGGCTTACGTTTGGGTGTAGATTCTGCTACCTCAACTTTCTCAGGTGAAACAAGTTCCTCACGGACAAAATCCTCGATGGTACTGCTCAAGGCATCATTGGAAGTCATGCTTGACTGCATATCTTCAAAAGCGGAATCAGGCCCCGAGTTATCACTGTTTGGACTATGGAGCTTAGCACTGTAAGATATTAGCTGTATACTACTGACTTCATCTTCAGTGGTTGCCATAGGAATGTTCTCATTGTCCGTTATTCCTGTAGCAGAAATATGGAAATATTAGTAACGCCATGATTCAAAAGGATAAATAAGAATGCCAATTACAGAGCTCAACATAAAGGTGTATTATTGGATTTTTCTTATTTCTGAATAAAACTACAGTAGAACTTCAAAGGCTCGAACCCTGATGGCTTGTTTACCCTGCCTGACTAGAACTTGTTATTGGGTCCCTAAAGATTAATTTATAAAGGACCTACACTGGATGGCTGGAACTACCTTTGGCTGCAACTGATTTTCATGCTCGCAGGCCTGTTTGAGCCATTGAAGTTCTACTGTATATCATGTATAATTATGCTGAGGCTGCACCCATTAGAACTCTATAACATGGTCTTGTCTAAGGCCACAATTAATTGTACAGTAAATTCTATGTATTGGAATAAGTAGATATGAGCAAACAGTCAAGACTCAGATCAGACTGCTCGTACAGGAGCAGTTTGATCAGGGTCTACACTGTTTGCCCTTGCATCTGCATCTTCTGTATGCATTACTGCCATTGAAAACCTGATATGGTCATATTTGAAAGGATCATTCTGCAAATATTTATTTCTCATTTCTAAATTAAAACCTTTGTTGTGACCTCTCATAAGAACCATATCTGTGAGACAGTTCTACTGAGTGGCTACAACACAGGTTTTTCAGCAGAAATATGAATACTTATCTCTAAATTATCTGTTACCCCTTCTGGAGCAGTCTGGATTATTTGAATTTGTTTCTTATTTCTGGATAAAACCAAATGCTAGGACCGCAGTCATGTCTTGTTTACAATTGCTGAAAATACTACAGAATTTTACAGTTTTCAGGTGCAAAGCTTTCTCAATCCTTCTATGACTTTAAGCAACTTTTCTCTGATTCGTTATATATGCAAAAATTCTTGGAAATGTGCACTTTAAGCAAGTACGTTTTCTACAAGAATTTACAGTCAAGTGCACTTGGCGCTAGTAAGGTTTGATTATGAAAACCTCAGAATCATCATCAAACCCAATTTTTCTTGAGATCTGTACCTACATATTTGTTGTCTACCCCCATGGGGGTAGCCCATCCTATAGATCAGCTGTGAACTGATGTGACCTTATCATGCATGAAACATAGGTTACTATGGCCTACATTTATTACAAGGTCAGTCTTGATGTCACATGGAACTCATATCCCAAATATGAAGTGAATTAAACAGACTTCAAGACAAAAGGCTTAATCACCAGATCATGAAATATAGGTCACACAAACCTACAAATATGATGAAGTCAGTCTTGGTGTAACATAGAACCGATATATTAATTCCAAGTATTATGTTCATTCATCAAATAGTCTTCAAAATAAGGCAAAATCAATGGACTGTGAAATGTACATCACATTGACCTGCATATATTATGAGGTCACTCTTGGTGTCACAAAGAACCAATGTCCCAAGTATGATGATCAGCTATCAAAAAGCCTTAAAGATATTATGGAAAACCCTGCACTACTGACTGTGAAAGGATGGTCACACCAACCCACATGTATTATGAGAGCAATCTTTACTTGGAGCCATGCATGACGCTTATCCATTGAGTAGTTTTTAAAATGTGAAGCAAAATTGTTGGAACATGGAATTTTGGTCACACTGACCTACATATATTATGAGGTCAACCTTGGTGTCACATGGAACCACAATACAAATCATGATGTTCATCCATAAAAGTTCTCCAAGTACAGAGAAGAACTGCTGCACCATAAAACGTAGGCTCTCTTGAGACTTGCAAATCTCATACAAACTTGTGTTCTAGTACTTGTTTGTTTCTCAGATTTGCACTCTTTCTGAAAATATTTCTCTTTTAAACTCAAGGTGCATTAACCTTTATCTAATTACCCATCAATATTATATGCAAATTGATATCACATTTTTGACTGCCTAATGTGATTTTCAAGTGATTAAAGGACATTCATCATGTGGAAATATTGACCTGTCAAGATTTTTCACTGTAGCTTGAAATGTGACATCAGACATTCAGTGTAGGGCACACATTTTTGACTATCACCCAATCACTTTCAAAATAACAGAAGACATAACAGGAACTTCCAATGTGTTTTTAGACTGGTTGGTTAATCAAGCAATTGTTCAAGGTAGCAGTCAAAATCATTGTCTCTCAGTCAGCTGAGAAGAACTTGATGCACTATGCTCCTCAGCCTGTACACTGTATAAAACTTAAGTCTGCAACATTTGGATACACCTACCAGATACATAGGTTACCCATCAAGAAGAGCCTTATGTTTCTCTTGCTTGATTCATATACAAATATGGCAATCATAAGCTCTGACATAGTATGCAGTCTTGCAAATAGCACAGCAAAAACTCAGACCAGCCTAAGATTCTATATGCCAACTAAATGGGTCTACAAGCATACCACAAGACTCTGCATAGACTACAACGATATACATGTTGGATATTGTCTCTGCTGTCTGCATATGCATATGATTTCAGGAGACCAATAAAGTCTTCTACAAGCTGACTGTCAGGAGATACTTCCTTTATATTACTTTACAAACAAATTACCTGGAGTAAAGATGCCTTCAGCTTCTTCTTCATTATCTGACATGTCAGAATCAGATCTAATATCCATCCTCTGATTACCAACATCCATGTCCAGTTTACCACCAATATGAACAATCTCACTACCGATGTCTCTCCTAGGAGACATAATGTCTTCATCCCTGACAGGAGACCTGACCCTCATACTGAATATTGAAGCAGGAAGATCAGATATGGGACTGCCTGGGTTTTCAGGGCTTCTCGGAGAAAGTGGACTCAGTGATTCATCAGGTGATGGAATTTCATGCTTTGTAGTAATAACTGGTTCTCCAACAACCGTCGCCATGATGGGGCTAGCTTTCACTGGAGCTGAATCAGTTTCTGTGAAATATTCTGACACTTCAGCACATACAGGTTCTGATTTAGTTTGAGCAATTATTTCAGTTATTTCACTGTCAGATGGCACTTTTGTCAAAGCTGGTTCATCAAACAAAGGCAATGGAGGCGGTGCACTATCAGGCAAGGGAGGAGCTTCAGAACTAGCATCTGATATATCTGATTTGATAGAAATAGTATCTTTTGTGTCCTTCACTTTTTCAGTGTCTGGAAAAGAAATCAATTTTTGAAATGTAAAACCCAAATCATCAGATCTTTTGAAAGCAGCTGGTTTGATAACATCAAAATATCCATCTACATTGTCATCTTCATGCAAATCTTTACTGTTACTATGTTTTTGCTGATGTGCCGTTACAATTTCATTGTCACTATCAGACTCTTGTTGTACAGTTTCTTGCTCTACTTCCCTGAATTCTATTTTTGTAGATTCCTGAAGCTGAAATTTGCCACGGGTACTTTGTACTTTAACTGGGGAAATTTCACATTCTATATCCTTCTTCCTGCTGGAAACTATAACCTCCTCAATTTGTCCATTAATTTTTTCAGATGGAAGTGATTCTAAATCTGACTTGGCATTAGCAACTATCACAGTGTTATAATTTTGTTCTGCCAGCTTTTGATCTTTTCTTAAACTTGGAATATCCTTTATTATTGTGTCAAGCAAAGATTCTTCAGTTTCACCATTTTGGTTAGATAAATCTGTCACTATTAAATCATCAATGTTTGATTTTGGCATCAGTTCTGTATCTTTGTCTGTTTTATTATCAACTGTCTCTGTTTTAATGTCTAGTTTTGCAGTTAGTGTATCAACTTTAGATTCCAATTTTGAAACATGATTTACTTTATCAACATTAACATATACAACTGATTCATCAGACTGTTTGTCTTCCTTTTCTAAAGTTTGTTTCTTTTCATCACTTTCTTTTCGCTTCCTTCTAGGTGGTCTGTTTGGTTGTGTTTGAGATTCAAGAACTGGTATTCTTGTGGGACAGCTAGGTGGAGGAGTCACAATTGTATTAGTGCATGGAGGTGGGGGTGCTGCCTTCCTTTTTGTAGATGGTCTAGGCGGAGAGGTAGAGGAACGAGGTGAAAGAGAACCTCCTGATGATTCAGTTTCAGAATATCTAGGAGATGAGGCACTAGCTGGATTAAATTTGTCAAAATTATCTGTCTTAACTTTCAGTTCTTCACTGTCTTTCTTTTCCAGACTAACTTTCCTGCGAACTCTACTTGGAGCTACAGGGTGCTCAAACTCAGCTAATTTTCCTGATCTGTCTGAATTGTCTGTCTTTTTATCTAGATTTAAAGACCTTCTCTTAGCTCTATATTCTCTAGCTATCTTTTGTGCCTCATCATCAACTTTTGCTGCATAACTCCTTCTTTTTACACTATCTTTATCTCCCGTATCTGTCCTTCGGTCTACGAAACGTCTCTGATGCTTGCTCTTTTCTAGTTTTTCTTCTTCTTCCTGAGCTTTACGTCTAGCTAGATAGTCCTCAGGATTTCTCTGAAACAGATAGAAAAGGACATTAAAAATTGTCACATGTAAATGTACAGGCAAACACATGAATTTACACTAAACTACATAGAAGTACAAGGCAAATGAGCATGAAATGCTCATTTGCCTTATATTCCTATGTAGTTTAGTATCGATGGGAGCCAAGACATGACATGACATTGATATCCAAAATAGTACTTCAATGATTAGTATTATAATGAGACTTTACAATGGGCAAACTGAGGATTCAGCTCAGCCTTGCCAAGGGTCTTTCCTGCTTACATCAAAAATCTATAGATTCTGTGAAATCAGAGAGAGGTGTTGTGGCACCTCAAGATTTGTCCACAGATTTACAGATCAAGGACCATAACTCTGGCAAAAAGTGTCTGATAAATTATGATCCACATCAGGTGGTGATAACAATAACCTAAAAGTTTCATGAAAACTGGATGAACAAGACCTGTCACCAGGACAGGATAGCTCCCCTGACAGCACCCTGCCCATCACCTAAAAAACTTTAACGTAAAACTTTAACATTTTGCTAACGCCGCCGCCGCTGCCAACGCCGCCGCTAACGCCAACGCCGGAGGTAGTACAACAGCTCTTCCTGAACTTCGTTCAGGCGAGCTAAAAATGAAGGAAGAAAGGACAGACAGATGAACTAATGGATGGATGGAAATTTCTGTAGTCCTTTGACTATGGGGTGGGGGGGGGGGGCAAAAATACTGTGACTGCTGCATAAAGGTAGTCTGAATTGTGTTCACAAGAAGATATACAAAAAATTTCACTAAACAATTTTCACTATGTATGTGATAAAAGTCTGATTTTGGCCCATTATCAAAATAGATGGATGACTTGCAATTTTACATCCTTTTCAACAGCGTTTCGGTCATATCAGGACAATGGGTGAGTGATAATGAAAGGCTGTGTGCAATGGAACTGTTTACTATTGAAAAGATTCCTGGCTCCAGTGGGTCTTGAACCCAGGACCGCTAGATCAGCAGGCCAGTGCTTAACCTACTGAGCTACCCCATTATCAAACTAAGCCATGATCATACTGTGTAAATTTGTTTATGATTGTTCAATATCTTCACAAGGTATGTGGTGGACAACAGATGGATGGACAGATGGAAAGAAGATGGCTGGTGACTGACTTCAAAAGCTCACCATGAGCATTTTGTGCCCAGGTGAGCTAGAAAGTACTACAATAGGTCCAAAAATTTGAACTGAAAGGCATAAATACCATAAATTCAACAGAAAAGTTTGCAATTCACTTACAGAAATTGTAATTTGTTAGTTCAAATAATGACAAACAGTATAAAGAGTGAATCAATTTAAGTTTAACAGGTGTAATTAAATGGAATATTATACCCTGTCATAAGTATAATGCATCTTTCACTTCTATTGAGCAGAAAATTTAATTCATATTTTCTTTAGACTGAAAAAGTGAATCTGACAATAGAAAGGTAAGAAAGGTATAAATCTAGAATAAATTCTTCTGTCAGGTTAGCATACCCCTTGAAATTAATTTGCCTATTTTTTTTTTTTTTTTTTTTTGTCCTTGTTCAAATGCCCTCCAGAAGAGGGTTGCAATCTGAGATCTGTGAAATGCTCAAAATTTTTATGGAACCAAAATATCAAAACATCTAATAAGACTGTGTAAATGACAGAAACGTGAAACTATATCATCTTTAGTCTTAACCCTTAAAGTGCCAAAAAGGCAGATGACAAAATTAATGTCTCCAAAATTTCAAAAAGTTTTCGCCCAAGCAAACTGAGAATTCAAACAACATAGTGCCATATAAGGCATCTCATTATGAGCTGCCTCATCTGGATCTACGCTGTTTGCAATTTCAACAATTTTCATTTTTTGTCCTTTACGTATTAAACTTGTTTGTGTGTAAAATAAGCCAGCCTTGACATCGCAAATTGCTGTAAAATATTTTCATTTCATTTTCATCTTTATCTTGATGACAAATACCTTTACATGACGCTTTAGTATCATGTTACAATGTAAAATGGGACATTTTTGCCTAAATTTATATTTTTCTATACCAGACTGCTGTGATGCACAATCAGATCAAGCACTTCAATTGTGAACTACAACTATTTTTGCTTTGCATCCAATTCTAGTAACAATGTTCCTCAGGAGGCTGTGGCTAGGGAATGAATCCATAACTTGCACTTCCCGACCATAGGGGTTCGACACGTTTGTTTTGGTGTGAGCTATACGGATACATACCTGTTCACACACAAAAAAAACGTGCCAAACCCCTATGTTGTTCCCGACATCCAGTCTGTCTCTGCCTCTCTTATTCAAAGAAGAGGGTCTTTAACTACAGCAAGTGAGCTGGCAACTTTTTCCAATGCAGAGCCTATTATTATATAAGCACACTCCACATCTGATTTCAAATTACTTCAAATCTGATTTAAATTACCCTCTACCCTAGAGACACCATTAAGAAATCTTTCAGCTCAATACTATTAAACTATGAACTTTTAATAGAATCACATGAAAAACCTACGAAATAATACATATACAATACAATATGCACATTGTGAAAAAAGTTTTAAAGACTTGCCTCTTGTTAATAGCATATATCGGTTAACTGCAGTTGAAATAGATTTTAATAAGTTTCCTTTTAAAGCCCAAGGTACTTAAGTAAGTCACAATGGTACCTGTTTTTATTAAACGTTTAAGGTGGTGATTTATGGTAAATGTAAAAATCTGCATAAAACCATAAAAAAGTAAGGTATCTCCCTGAAAGTTAGCAGAGATCTAATTTTTGTTGTTCTTTACAGTTAAGAATACAAAATAGACGTATATGCTGCTTAAAAAAGTGTTTTTATAAGGAAAGATCAAAGGGTAATTTTCTGCGCAATAATAAAAAAAATTAACATCGTAATTGAAAATTTATGTAGTACTGAAGGTGCGTTATTGCATAATGAAGAGCGAGCTAGCAATTATTTATTCCAACTCTTTCTCAAATTGTAATGTAGACCAGATGAAAACAGTAGCTTTTTCTCAAATGTTCAACCATGTACAAGGTAATGTACACTGGATGCATTTATTAAATATAGGGTAGGCAAGCATACCTATGTAACACCTACAGTATAAATAATACATTACTGACATGATCAATGGTGTGTAGATGAAATTGTTCAACCTTGTTAAAATAGTCTCACCTGTCTCACCTGTGTGTTTTGAAAAAAATTTGGACACAGACTGCATCTTTTTTCATCTGCTCAGCCTGATAATGTGTGAAATAGTTTGAAAAAATAATTGCTAGCTTGCTCTCCATTATGCAACAAGGAACTCTCATCACTAAATATATTTTCAATAACAATATTATTTTTTCAGATTATTGCGCACAAAATTACCCTTTGATCTTTCCTTATAAAAACACTTTTTAACATTAACAAATGCTGCATTTTGGGAGTCTGAATTGTCAGACACAACATAAAGATGGCATATGCTAAGTTTTGGAAAGATCAGTGGTATTTTGAGTGTTTTATGCAGATTTTTGTCTTTGCCCCAAATCAATGATTATCACCACCTTAAGTCAGTGCCAAGACTCAGCAATGACTAAAATCGGTTTGTATATATGCATAGATTCTATAACTTCCAGAGAACCGATGCAGATTTTGACAAGCTGGTGACAAGCTGACAAGTTGGTATCAGGTCAAGATAAAATTTCCTTTTAAAAGGAAGGCTTGCACAGCTAAGACAGTGAAATTTTCATGAGTTGTTATTGAAGTGAACCCGATTGTTAGTGCACTTTCTGTTGCTAACTTTTATTTAGCAAAGTATTTAATTTCTAACTTACTGAATGGTGGCATTATCCACGGATGTAAGGTAAAAACAAGTGTAGAATTTATTTGAAAAACAAATTGAAGAAATATTTAAACACACACACACAACAACAACAACAAAAAAAAAAAAACAGTTTTCCAACGTTTTTGGCAGCCGTTTTAGGCATGTCTCAAGGAAAATAACTATATGGACCTATTTCAAGTCTTTTCTTCACGGCTGTTGAGTCACATTTAGTCTGAATCAAAATTTGAGGAAAGACTGTTTCAAACCCATGTCTATGGAATCTTGGCACATCTGAACTTGGCATTGAAAGAAGACAGTAAATTTATATTTACTGAAGTTTATTTTTGGTTTAAGTGGCATCAGTGGCAGTGACTGGAACAAAATTTTGACACTCTGTGAAGAAAATGCATGCTGCTGTTGTTTGGGACAATAACTTGCTCTACACCATTTGGGAACAACAAAGCCCGGAACCCATTGCGTTCGTATTTCCATGAACCCCCGACAAATGAAATTTATCTTATATATATTTATGCTATGTTTTTACATCAATTTTGTTACTCATTCGTGAAGTTCTGACTAATTTAACGAAGGACGAAAAATAGTTATTAACCAACGTGTTTGGTAATGATGTACAGCAGCCGTCACTATGACATGACATATATCAAAGTTTCGTCGGCCAATCATCTATCTGAATTATCCGTGACGTTGCTTACACGTAAGATTGCACGAATGTGTGTTGTTCGTGGATGTATGAACAACGTCAGGTTCATCTAAGGAAATCGCCGAAGAGTGTAAATATTTCTCTGTACATTTGTATAGCTGAAGTAAGAAGGCAACATTAGAGAGTATTATAAAAGCAAGAAAGGGTCCACACAACCCCCACCCGCACCTACTATAATCCAAAATCCAGATCAGCCAACTCCGGCATAAGCGCAGTCTGATCAGTCTAGCATCAGCATGAAAGATGAAGAATATATATATGCCGAAAAAGACAAATCCAACGAATGCATCGGCACTGGACAGTGTGCCGGCTGCTCTGAGTAGTCAGATTATGCGATGCCCTAAGGCCTATTTTTCGCGACGCCGCTGCATGATTTTTTGGAAAAGCTAATGCTTTGCGCTAAGCTATATACAAACACTGTTTCTTACACAAGTTTGGTTTATTTCTTAGGATGCAAAGCCAAATACTTTGCATTGCATTCAGAGTTTCATTTTTTATGCAATCAGTTTATAAAAAGCAAAAGAAATGTGGCCAAAGTTTAAGGCACTTTTAAAAGAAAAACTTGCTTTTTAACGGAAAATTAAAAAAAAAAAGTACATGTACTATCAAAAATAGAATGTTATTTTTAGCAGATGAGGCAAATCAGATATGGATAAAAATAGACAAAATCGGACAAGGTCTTTGTTTATGTCTGTGAAGAAAGTAATAAAGAAATGCTGTCTCAAACCGGAACGAACGTTTTGTTTGTTATGTCTGTGAAGAACATAATGAAGAAATGCTGTCTCAAATCGGAACGAACTTTCCAATCTCCTTTGCTTAATTGTGGCCATAGAACGAATCGTTGCAGTACACACTCTCCTGGTATTTTCCGACTAAGCGTGATGTATCGTTTCTTCCGAAAATAACTCGGTATCACTAAACCACTTGAATAACTGGCTTGCGCTGGAAAGCGCAAGCCAATAAAATACTAATGGTTACTTTGACAGTCCCTCTTCCAGAAGATGAACCAAGTGACCTAGCTTCCTTGATCCATTTCTAGCATGTCTCAAGTTTCATGTCCTTAGCCTTTACAGTTCTAGACAAAAATTCTGCAAAAGGCAGTGTCTTGCTGGTCTTCAAATTGTCACAAAACAAAACCAAAAAGCTCAGTGAAATGTTTACACCTCCAACATTGCAGACATAGACGAAGAAAAGCAATACCTATGTCTTGCATTTCGCTAGAAGCAGGTGAGATAAAAACAGCTAAACAAGAAAACTTTATGCAAAATTTAACAAGTAGGTTAACCCTGAAATTAGGTCAAACTGTAATAGTGATAGCTGCTTTCAGCTGCTCTCTTTGAGAATTCTTTGAGGCATAGGCATAATTCAAGTCACATAGCCTCTAACTTTTATAATTGCAGAGGAACAGAGCTAAACTAGAAAACTTTATGCAAACTGGACAAGCTGAGGATGCATAAAATATAAGTCAGGACAGAATACTTATGGCTGCTTTGAGCATCCTTGGTTCAGATGCAAGCATGATCAATGTTTCATGGTCCCAACCCTTGTCGATGTAGGCAGAGCCACTGAAAACTTGACATAAGTTGATGCTACTGCCGACGAGACATCAAACAAGTATTGACTGTCTCATGTTCTGCTAGTCACAGGTGAGACAAAAACTACATGTAATGTGAAATATGACCAATATGTAAGCCAATTAATTTGCAGACAAAACATTTATGGTTACAGTATTGCAAGAATTTTGCAGAAAGAAGCGCTCCCAACCTGTGAATTGTCAGAAAACAGAGCTAAATTTGACAAAAGTTTCTGTCTATATTGCTGATAAAGAAATACCCTTGTCTCACCTCTGGTAGTTGCAGGGCAGACAAAAATTGAAGTAACCAAGTTTCATGGAAGTAACCATTGGTTCAAAATGATCTCTCTCACCTTAAATAATTTTATGCCTATCAACTACTCCATATATATAACACTATTTCCTTTTTTGTTTCCCTTCTACCTATTAAGGTCACAAAAACCAAGTGTTTAACATCACATCTATGTCAGACTGCTCTTATGTCAAATGCTTTTTGATCCTACAGCGAGTTGGTACATCTCAAGTGTCTTTCCATCATTTTTACAATGGGAAACAACATTGGCGACTTCTTGCTGCCTTCACTGGGCAATGAAACTCTTCCAAAATGGGGTATACTCTTAAAGGAATGAATTTGCTCCTACAGGAGCAAATTCTTTCCTTTAAGAGTTGATCCCTTTGAGAAAGGCAGCAAGAATGAAAATGGCAGAGTTGCTTCCCCTGAAAGTGTACCCATCCACCGTAATAAGGTCTTACTGTCATCTGCATAAGTTTTGGCCAGAGGTAACAAGACTTGTCAGAGATGAAATCATAAAAGGACTCAGAAACTGACAGAGTGAAACAACTTATCTTATTTTTACATAATAAAGGTTTCAGAGATATTCATTGAGGAGACTGATATCTACAGCAGCTGTGAATCAATGTTAATTCTAACATGACTTTAACATTTATGCACTGGACAAAAAGGGAAGCCAGTCATCAGAAAATATCAAGAATATACAATGAGCAAAAATATTTGCAAGCTTACATGTTGCACATGAATAATGTTGATGAACATGCATATCACATATGACCGTTTCTCATGGATTCGTGCCTTCTCATAGATTCGTTTCTATGGTTTGCTTAGGACTGCAATTAATTTGATCAACTGTTTGGATAAAAAAGGTTGAAAAAAACAATATTTATGTGTCAAAAAACTTGGTTGTCAGTGCTAAATAAAATTTTGGTTAGAAAATCAAATTTTTTGAAAAATTCCTTAATTTTTTTCAGTGGTCCCAAATAAAATCCTTCCAAACTTGTTATATTAAATACCATGCCATAAAACTGCCAGTAAATATTTAAAAATAGTTTGGACTAGTCTTTACATATTAAAATTTTGACAGACTAGTAAAACAATTTTGAACATTTGGCTGTTTATTCTAGGGCATGAACTCAATGAGAAACATTTTTCAATGTTTGTACTGAGGGGTAGTCCAAGACAGTGTCCTATTTTACACTGAAAATGAAAATTCACACAAGTTTTGATAAGTTGATATGCTGTCAGAGGTTTATTTGCAGATTTAATAGTAAAATCAAATTACCAGTTCCTTAATTTTTCCCAAAAGCAGGCAAATTATAATAAGGGGCACGAATCAACGAGAAAACAGCATATATGTTTTATGTCCCGATATTTATCAAACATGCAGTGGTTGAATATGGCTGCACTTGATAGCCATGTAATTAGTTCTAAATGAAATGATTCTGAACACAAGTTATCATGTTTGATCATAAAAGCACAAAAAGGCAGATGACAACAAAATTTACATGTGTAAATTTTCAAAAAAACATTTCATCCAAGCTATCTCATACTGAGAATACAAAGACTAGAAGGCAAACTGTGAAATGAGCAACCTCATCTGGATCTATGCTGTTTACAATTTCAACTGGTTTGCTGTAAACTAGAGCAGACACTACAGACAGTGACAGAAAATCAGCTACCATATGTATGACAGACTAACATGATAATGCAATTATCAACTTTCAGGATGCCATGACAGTCTTTAATGCACTCATAAAGAAGCACAATGTCTTTATAGCATTCTTAATTCCTCTAGACAGAGAAACTGTTCAGAAAAGTCATTAATCCCCACTGCATCAAAATCATTAAAGTTTAATAGAAATTGCCATCCTACCTGAATATGCTATCCAACTGGACAAGATAAACATGTATGTAAATTATTGCTAATTTGTTACCTGTCTAACAGGACATTTCTTGATTGATATACCGCTTTATCAATATCAACACATTCTTGTAATTTAGGTTATATGAAGATGTATTTTTTTAGAACCTTGGGGTATAAAATATTTACTGATCTGATCAGCAAAATAGTTTCTTCAAAATTGCCTATTTCACTTTTTTTTCTGTTTCACCTGCAATAAAACATTTACTTAAGTCTACCAACAGGTAAATGCAAATCTAAAATTGTTTGAAAATAGCCACTCCTTTGATAAAAACAATGCCATTATGTAAACTGTTCTTTAAGGTACTTCATACTGTCATAAAACAGAGCCTTAATGGGTGAGGTTTGTGAATATATGTATTTATTGTAAGTACTACAAAGATTGAAAACTTGGAGAGGAGACTGTTTACTGGTGACAAATTATGGCAGTAGAATTGTACAATGAGATCAGGGTTGAGCCACATGAAGCGAAAAGAAAATAGAAAATGAAAATAATTTTGAATATTTGGTTGAAGTGTATTCACACATGAGTAGACAAGGTTAATGCTTCCATTAGAAACAATTTATTGCATATTAGGCGCTTTCCATCTCAGTGCATTCTAGGTACAAAATTCTTGTTATCCAGTGAAAACAAATAAGAACTGATTTAACAGTTTAAAGATAAAATACACGTACTTCAAAAGTATCAATACCTATACTTCGAACATATGGATAGTTTTAATAAAAATTTTGTTGCATATTCTGTCTGACCAACAAATAACAACTTCATCCAGGTTGTAATGAATTTAAAGTTATGTACTGGAAAGCTTTTGGGAACTTAAGTAATGTAAAACTAAAGAGAATTAGAGAAGAGGACATCATAAGCGGGATAAAAAAACGGCCAGACTTAATGCCAGAGGGTACAACTGTGGATATATTCTGCTGAGCCCACCAGAGAACATCCTCATGAGAATCAGAACAACAAGAACAAGTAGGAAAACTAGCATAATGTGCAAAACAGGAAATTTCATTTACATATACCATATAAAAGTCATCAGAGCAGGCATAAAAAATATACAAAATTGAGTCATATATCATGCTATAAAACCTACATCACTGTGAATTCACTTTCAAACACATCTTAAAAGAAGACTGCTGAAGTAATAAAGTCAGCATACAGCAATCTATGTCATCTTGATCTTGAGAACAAAGCCCAAAACACCTTAACATATGACAGGCAATTAACATTATCATCAGTCAATACAATATTATGTATGACAGGTGTAAAAAGTAACAACCATGACTTTTTTCATCCCATCATACCATGTCATTCAAGAACTGAAAAATTAACTAGCCAACAGTAAAACCAAGAATTCAAGGGAACACTGTGGCACTGTTATAGATACAGGGCTGAAGAATTTTTATACTTTTCCTGCAGCAGTTTTTGCATTGGCAGTTGTGGCAACTGCCAATGCAAAAACTGCTGCAGGAAAAGTAAAACCTATGTCATGCTTTCTGATAATCACAGCTGACAAAGTACCATTCAACATTCTTCCATAAAATCAATTTCCCCAGGACAAATCTGAAACACAAAAATTTGTGTACTCTGATTTAAACTCAAATATTTATCACTTTGAAAGTCAAGTGGGTCTTTGGTTGTGCTTGTCAAAATTTCAATGGATTTTTTTTTTCTGCACCAAAGTTTCAGTGTCTATGTTTACATTGAGTCGCAACATTTGGTTCATCATAGCATTATTTCTTGATTTATATTTACTGTGAAGGTTCAATAATGAACCTGATCTCCACATGGACTTTACCAGATGTCACTAGAACTGCGATGAAAGCTAGGGCAAGAGATGGCCAATTTGAATATGGAGGAGTCTGTTATATAGCAACAAAATAAGCACCTGAATATTTAGAGTCAGTTAGATTAATTTTTATCATAATTCAGTCCATGTACTGACAACAGTATTGTTGTTTATTTGTTAAGCTTTTCAAAGACACTATTTTCTTTTTAATGGGTAAGCAAATATCTCAGCAAAGGATATTCATTGCATGTGTGTATTGCCAACAATGAACATGCTTATTCTTCAAAAACTTATCCAATGTATAATATTGTGTCTTCAGATTTTCTCCCTATATGGATTTGTTTGAATATCTTATCAGCATCTACTACTGCTTTTTGAAAAACATGTACTATCAATTATTATGCCTGTGGCCTTGCTACCACAGCACTTTGTATTTTTAAGCGCTCATAATAAGTTTATTTAAAACACTTAATAACTGATAGCAGAGTGCTGCCTGCAAGTTGCACCTGAGCTACACTCTGTTTAATGTTTGGTATCAGCACCTACTAAAGCCTTTTTCATGGTCAATATCAGCGTGTCTTGATACCTACTGAAAGGTTTTCTTTCCAGTTCCTAGTGTCTGCCTGTTGAACAGGTTTGTGTTATCAACATCTGGTTTCCTATCAACTTTATGTTTTAGCTTGATTTCAATCAGCACAGTCCTGTTGCTTTATGGATTTAATGTTCACATTCTGCTGCCTGCCTGCTAAACTCTTTAAGCACCAAAAAGCAGATGACAAGATTTACATCTTCAAAATTTAAAAAAATGCCTTGCCCAAGATATTTCATATTGAGAATTCAAAGACAAGAGGGCAAACATTGTAGATCTGGATGAGGCAGCTCATCATGAGCCACACCAAGATCTACACTGTTTGCAAATTCTGCTATTTTCATCTCTGGTGCTTAAAGTGTTAATGAGCTTGATATTTGTTGCCTGTCTGTTTAATGGTACTGATACCTGTATATGTGGATCTTGTCCAAAATTTTGATCTGTGTGTTTACAACAGACAGCAGGAAAAGAGACCTTGGTCAATCAGTATCTTTCTTTTCCTGCCTGTTTAATTGGTTAAATTTGTATCTGCTGCCTGCCTGCTTAATAGGTTTGATATCATCTTAGCTAATAAGTTTAATATTATCATTTGTTGGCTGCCTGATAAATGAGTCTGATGTCAGCATCTGTTGCCTTACCCATTTCATGGATTTGATATCAGCATCTGCCAATGCAGCCCACTTAATGAATTTGATATCAGCATCTATTGCATGCCTGCTTAATGGGTTTGATATCAGCATCTTCTGACTGCCCACTTCATGCTTTGATATCAGCATCTATTGCATGTCTGCTTAATGGGTCTGATATCAGCATCTTCTGACTGCCCATTTCATGCTTTGATATCAGCATCTATTGCATGCCTGCTATGGGTTTGCTATCAGCATCTTCCGACTGCCCACTTCATGCTTTGATATCAGCTGCTAATGCATGCCTGCAATGGGTTTGATACCAGCATTCGCTAACTGCCCACTTCCATGGGCTTGATAACAGCAAGAATGCTTGACCGGCAAGACAAGCATTCTGCTGCCTACCTGTATAATAGGTTTAATATCAGCATCTATCTACCTGCGGATTTAATGAAGCACAGAAAGTGAGATGCACAATGAAGAGCATACCGCATGTAATTCATTTTCAAATTTTATGTTAGTTTACTCACCTTACTATGAAATGAAACCGACAACCTTCACAATAACTGGTAAGTTGACACCATTCATACCAACAATTTCAAAAATTTACTTTGTTATATTTATAAACAAGCACAGAACAAAAGCCAGCATCTGTGATAAAATCACCTCAGAAACATTAATAAACATTGTAAAGATACCAAAATAACATGCAAAAACACACGTTTTCCTGAATAAAAACATGAAAAGATGATATTAGAAAAATTCATGTTAATGCTGTCAGAATAAATTTAATAGCCTACCTGTACAACAGAAGATACAGATTCTAGCGAGGTTGCCATGACAATTTTTAGCAAAATGTCTTATTTGAGAAATACTAAAATTCAATTCACAAGTGCATCTTTAAGTATTTAATCTCAATAAATCTGTATCCTTATAATAACAGGTTTTAGACTCCATCCATGTTAAAGCTTCACATTAAATCTTTCCACCCCTGGCTAAGATAATTTGCTCCAAATAGATGTGAATGTCTCTACTCGAGCGTAAACCTAAACACAATCCAGTATGATCAACAATGTTTATACATCATCCCTCATCGACCGAAACAAGACCCTAGCAAAGGTGTGACATCCGATGTTTATGAACATGACTATCTTTATAAATAACTATTTTTTATGCAATATAGTTGTTTGGTCTCAGATCGTCTGACAGGACAGTGACAGGTATAAACAAAAGAGAAATTTGATAAGTGAATAAGTAATCTGTCTTTACTGGAGAGACATAATTAATATAGGAGAAAGGTGAATTTAATGTCGGAGAAAACATCAAAAAGATTGTGTATTGTGGAGGAATCTCGAGATGAAGAGAAGTTCCTGCAGAGTATGGCTTTACAGAAAGACAAAAACAAAGGACCAAAGGAGCCACATCGCGACAAAACCAACAAAGTGGCATGTAGCCCCAGCAAAGATTCAGATCAGCCTGGGTATCCGCCCAGTCTGGCCAGAGTCATCGCTGTTGGCATGGAGCTAGCATAGGCCTGTAGCTACCCTTTAAGTGCATAGTGAAGATTCTAATCAGACTGGGTAGATGCCCAGGCTGCTCTGAGTCTTCATGTGATGAACATGCCACTCTGTTGGTTGGTTGGTTGATTTGATGCTTAACGTCCACGGTAAACAACTAAGGTCATGTCGGGACGGTCAGTTAACCTAACCACACTATTCCTGGGCAGGCTTAGACCTCCTAAGCAGTTAACCAGTACTAAGTGCACATACTTTCGCCAGTAACTGAAAACTGCCCTTCTTGAATCAGCGGAAGGAGAAACGAAAGTATGTGGCCAGACCGGGATTCGAACCCAGGACCTCTGACTTACGAGTCAGGTGCCCTACCGATTGCGCTACCCGGCCCGGCGCCACTCTGTTGGTTTTGTTGAGTTGATTTTGTGGTGTTGTGGTTTAAATCTTACCCAAACTTGTCAACAAGAACTCCACCAACCCATGTGTTTCTTCTGTATGAGCATTTTTACAAAGCCAAAACAGAAGTTTCTGCTGCAAATACCACATATCAACTCCACCGTTAAAAGCAAATTCTGCCAACTGGAGGCAAGACATAAATGGGAGGTTCTACATAAAAATAGTTCCTCTGTAAACAATGGCCAAATAGAAAATGTCATTTTAAAATTACCCTTCATCAATTGGGAGAAAATCATAAAAAGCATAATAGCATGTGACCAATTTATGCATATTTAGAACAAAATTTGCATAATTAATTTGTTTTTCATTCAAATTAACAAATTGTTTCCATTTCAAACCTTGTCTTTTTTCTAGCTCACCTGAGCCGAAGACTCAGAGTGAGCCATGTCCAGCATCTGTCACTGTCCACGTTTCCCCACCAAACTACCATGCTGATTAGAACCAAAGTTTCATATGTTAAGCCCCCAGGACAATGTGAAAGTTTGTTCAAATGGTTCCTCTCCAATAACCCATGGCCACTGGGATAATAACTCTGTTTAAGCCAAAAAATCTTCTTCTCCAGAACCCATGAAGCAAATCAGCAGATATTTTACACAAAGCACAAGGGAAAACCTCCCCCACCATAGTTTGTTCAAATTGTAACCATAAGATTACATAATGTTCCCATCAAACTTCCCAGAAAGTCAGAAAACTTGCTAAATAATATGAAAACCTTTCTCATGTGCTATGAGCTATATTTCTCAATGGATCTTCTTAATCATTACCAATAATGTTGAAGTCCAAGAAAAAGAATCAGATGTCCTATGGCATGCATGCACAATCACATTAGAATTTTCAAATTATGTCAACTTACTTTAAACCAATTCCATAAATTATTCAGGCACTCACAATTCTTTTTCTAAATCCTTTTTTTTTCATTAATGGGACTTGAGACACATTTGGTACAAGTTTTCTTGTTGTCTTTATTTGAGCCGCGACACAACAAAACCAACAATGTGGTTGTGCGCCCAGCGCTGACTCAAATCAACCTGCGCATCCGTCCTATTTGACCAGACTCTTCGAAAAGTGCTCAAAGGGTAGCTAAGGGTCTAAGCTACCTCCATGCGGACAGCGAAGACTCTGATCAGACTGGGCGGATGCCCAGGCTGATCTAAGTCTGCGCTGGGCGCACAACCACATTGTTGGTTTTGTCGTGTTGTCTTTATTTCAATATGCCCACCTGACTGGAACTTCAACAAAAGGTGAACTCATACGACTGGCCTTAAATGATATAGGGTAAAAGTTTTGGTTTTTTTTGTTTTTTTTCAAATCTAGTATCTCTTTGATCAGTTACTTGGACTTGAACACTAACAATTAGATATGGGAGCAAAATGAACCAATGCTCTAATAACTACACTTGTAGAAGCGGTGGTAGTGTAGTGGACAACATACTGAAGTGGATAATACCAATCCAAGGGGCACAAGATCGATCCCCACTTCTCTGGTCTTTTGGATGAGTCTTTAAACCGAGGTCCCATCTCCCTATGACCTAGTTGTTGGTGGGAAATTAAACCTGAGTTCACTCACTGACGCACCCTGACCAGTGCCACAGTATTGTCAAACCATGTCCTAATAATTAAACTCTGGCGCAACCAAGGGCCTGACCTTGATGCTGAGATATTCAATATGAAAGTGAATGTTGGAGATATCATGTGAAAATTTAAAAAAGACAAGAGCTTCGCAAGGGGCCCATAATACGCCCGTTTCAGTGTCATGAAGGAGTTACAGAATGAACAAGATTGTTTATAGAAGGATGGACAGGCAGACAAACAGGGGAAACAACTATGTAATTAATGACTGCAATGTTTTTAAAACATCTAACACGTCAAATACTATTAGTATACCAAAAATCAGCTTCCAGGGTGAAGCAGCTCAGAAGCTGAGAAATGCCAAAGTCAAACGAGGGAGATAATTCATAAACTATGTAAACTACAGTACCATTCTTGGTCATAAAACATTCCCTTGACAATATACACATCACCATAAAGTTTTGTTAAAATATTTCCAATGGTTAAGGAGTTACAGAGTAAAACTGAAACTGATGCAAGGGCAGATAACTCAGGAAGTAAGTAAGCCAGAATTGTGGTTCATGCTCATGATAAATTGCCACATCATTATTTTCATTAAAAAAATTCAAAGGGTTAAGGAGTTATTGAGTGAATGGGGGAATGGGGCTAGCCTAAAAAAAACTAATCAAAGGGAGGTTACTCCAAAATTAAGTTAGGGGGAACAACCCTTCTTATATGTGACACACCATCTTGTGATCATGCACATTGCTATAAAGGTTCATCAAGATATTCCAAATGGTCACTAAGCTATTGAATTCACAAGATTAGTATACACAAAAATAGCCTAAAAAATCTAATCAAAGGGATGCAACTCCAAAACGAAGAAAGGGAGAGCAACCATAGTTATACGCGAGACATCTTTGGACACTCATACACATTGCTAGGAAGTTTCATCAAGATATCCCAAATGTTTATCTAGTTATGGCATGAACAAGACTAGTAGGGCAAAAATAATCAAAGGGGCATAACTTGGAAACTAAGAAAGGGGGAGCAACCATTTCTATATGGGACACTTTGCCCCATCGTAATATATATGCCTACAAAATTTCATGAAGAGATCTCAAAGGGTTACTGAGATATGGTGCGCACAAGAATGTTGACGGACAGACGGACAGCGCTATGCCATAATACATTCGTTTTTTTCAAAACGGGCGTATAAAAAAAAGTTTCCAGATGACAGAGGACAGAAGATGGACTATTTTTAGTTCTCTGGCCCTTTTGATTTAAATAGTTGAGGTAAAAACTGCAATGGTCATCAAATAGGGAGCTATTCCTATTCTATTTTAATGTATGTAACTTTTTCATTTTTGAGAAAGTCGGTCATAAAATCATCATTGCAGAACTGACATAATGTGTCTTAAGAATTTAAATCCCATTTTTTATTTTTAAAATATCACCAGGCATGACACATTTTTACAATACAGGAGCTGGAAAACTGCCAGATAAACAAGAGTTGTATACAGTATTTTTTTCTAATACCCTTAAAGTGCCAAAATAGCAGACCTAAAATTTTATGTCTGCAGAATTTCAAAAAAATTTCACCCGAGCTATTTTAGATTGAGAATTCAAAGACTAGAGGGCAAACAGTGTAGATCCAGATGAGGCGGCTCATTATGAGCCGCCTCATCTGGATCTATGCTGTTTGCAAATTCAACTATTTTCATTTTTGGCGCTTTAAGTGTTACGACAAGAAATGAAACCTTATAAGCCATTTAAAAATGCAGCACAAAAGATTATATGAAGTGTATGCTTATAATGAGGGATTATTATATAAATTAAATTTTACTATATCTACACCCTAAACGTTTCGATATGTTTAAATCCGGATCAAAATGATTTGCACAAGCAGTCTGATCTGGGCGCTACTGTTTGCTAACAAATTTGTAAAACAGCCCAAAAAGGCAGTAGGACTTGTTTGAATCGGAGTATGAAAAAAAAAAATTCTTTTGAACTGTCCATACACATTTGGTAAGAATGGTAATAAACATTCAAACAGGGGTCACTCAGATAACAAGCATCTCATATTTTTAATCCCAAATTTCAACAAAAATTGAGTTTTCATAAGTAAAACATTTTAACCAATGGATAACATGCTTATTCCCTTTTAAAGAGGATTTTAAATCCGTTGAAGGGCAATAACTTTTGCATTACTGAAACCTTTGCAACAAAACGTAAACAACAAACACCAGCTCAATATATTTATTTATTTATTTAAAAATATATTTTTAAAGTTTCATCACATTCCATTCATTGGTGTTGCTAAGATAAGACTATGAAGGGATGAAGGGAGGATGAAAGTTGATGAACAAAGTCTTACTGAAAAAATTCAAAATATTGGGACACCAAAAATAATTACCATAATTGTCCTAAAATTGGAACAGTTTGGTTTTCCAGTGCAGTAATGTGTCCAAAAAATGCAAATGGGATGGCAAATAGTGTAAACCCTGATCAGACTCTCCTTGAGGAGCAGTCTAATCTGGGTTAGCACTATTTGTTCAGACCTAATTGCCCCAATATATAGAGTTTTTACAGTAACTATAATAAGAGCCAAATTGATAAAAGAAATTAAAAGCACTACCTGACTGAAATAATCCTAACAAAAGATAAAATAACTACAGAAGATCTACTACAAACTAAGAAACTTAGAAATTTAAGGATATTTCAAATGATTATATAGATCAATTGATAATGACTCATATACATGTACATAAATACCTAATCTGCATTCTTGAAAAATTAGTGGATGAAGACATTTTATGCAATTTTGAGAATTTGATACAGCTTGTGAATTAGATTTGCCACCATCATGTATGTGCAATATTAAACAAGTTAAACAAGAATTGTCAGAAGACAATAAAGCAGGAGCTTGACTTTAAACAAGCGTACCGTATTCTACCTAATTAGCGCACATGCCTCTATAAGCGCACGCCGTGGCAATTTGTGAGGCATAGGACAATCAATGCACATATTTTTACTGGTTTATCCCTTTGCTTTCTCGTTTACAAGAGCTGAAAATGCAATAGAATATTTAAGTTTTTACTTCTAAATCTTCTCTATCCTTCTACATGTATATCCATACGAATTTAAAGGTTAAGCATCAGAGAAAAGCTGCTTATAAGCAGCTTTTTTCTGATGCTTTACCTTTAAATTCGTTCCCTTCAATATATAATAACCTATTAAAATGTGCGCTTATATGAAAGAAAGTTTACTACAAGTATTTGCCGCCATTTTGAAAAAGTTAAGTGCACAGGGCGCTAATAAGGTCGATTATGGTAAATTTAATATGGACAACATCTGCCAAGTGAAACGAGATCAGGTGCAGTGTCAGAATAAACAGTTCTCCTAAGAATAATTCAAACCTCTAAAATATTGCCAAGGATATGAAAATATCAATGAACTGTGAAACATAGGTCACAGTGAAATGAGGTCAATCACTGTATCTGAATGTTCCATTACACCATGTACAAATAATACAAGTCAATGAAATAGTGTAAGAAGTGTAAAAGATATTTGCTTACATCACTGGACCATATGAAGTAAAGGTCACCCTGACCTACAGTTAGTATGAGATCGCTCATAGTGTCAGCCCAATACTTAACCCAAGTATGATGCAAATCCATAAAATTGTGTTAGAGATATTGACTAAAATCACCGGACCATAAACTACAGGTCACACTGACCTACAATAGGTATCAGGTGACTTACAGTGACAGCAAAAAAACCATGAGCCCAAGTATAATGCAAATCCATGAAAAAGTGTTTGAGATGTTGGCTTAAAACGCTGAACTATGAAATATAGGTCACACTGGCCTACATTCAGTATGCGGTCACTGACAGTGTCAGCCCAAACCACTAACCCAAGTATAATGCAAATCCATGTAAAAAAGTTAGAAATATGATGCAAAATGACTGGACCATGAAATATAGGTCACACTGACCTACAATTAGTATGATGTCACTCAAAGTGTCAACCCAAACCAGTAACCCAGTTATAATGCAAATCAATGAAATAGTGTTAGAACATAACATAACATATGAAATAAGAGGTAAAATAGCTGGACCCTGAAATATAGGTCACACTGACCTTCAACTAAGGTGAAACCATTCACACTGTCAGCCCCAACCATCAACCCAAGTATGATGCAAATCCATAAAATAGTGAAAGAAATATAAGGGAAAATCAATGGACCATGAAATATAGGCCAATTTGACCTACAATCAGTATGAGGTCACTCACAGTATTATTAGCCCAAACAGTAAACCAAAGTATAAGGTTTGACTGATTGATTGGTTTGGGTTTAACGGCCCTTTGAGACAGTATTTCAGTCTATATCGGGCCGTCTCCCAAAGAGAGGGAGAAAGAAGAGAGAAATGATAGACGAAAGAAAAAAGGTCCAAACATCCCCCTCCCGCACCTACTGCAAGCACAGTAAGCCCTTGCCCTACTACTATTTCAAATAAGTAGGACGCCCCGGCACTAAAGTATAAGGTAAATCCATGAAATAGTGTTAGAAATATAAGGCATGACATATAGGTCACACTGGCCAGCTGTTTGTCTGTGGTCATACATCCAGTCATACTGAGTTATTATCCCAAGCAATCACGTTCATACATAAAATAGTTTTTGAGATATAAGGCTAAATCACTGGACCCTAAAATTTAGGTCACTGTGACCTACTGTTAGTCTGAGGTCAAACATTGGGACATGCTACGTCATTATCCCAAGCAATCATGTCCAAGCAATCATGTCGGTATATCAAACAGTCTTCAAGATGTAAGGCAAAATCACTGGACCATTAAATGAAGGTCACTGTGACTCACATTTAGTTTGAGCCTTTGAGGTCAAACATGTGGTCATTCTGACTTACTATCCCAATACAATCAAACAGTCTTACAGATGTAAGACAAAATCACTGGACCATGAAATATAAGTCACTGTAACCTACTTTTAGTTTGAGGTCAAACATCAAGTCATTTTGACTAATTATCCCAAGCTATCATGTTCATACATGAATTAGTCTTCAAGATATAAGGCAAAATCACTGAACCCTGAAATACAGCTCCTGGCCCAATATGCATCACTGCCTGCAGTAGATCTTCCTGAATTGGAAGGACACATGGCGCCAAGTGTGTGCAACTATGGTTACGTACCGTTGAGCCACTTGGGTAACATCAATAAGAGAATTGAACTGAACTGAACTGAGATCTTCCTGATTTCTACTGCCTCAAGAAATTTTACGAAGCGCAATAACTCTATGAGGATTGGCCCTTAGGTCTTACTTTTTCTAATGTAAGTACATCTTACTGATATCACTGTGTCTGCAGATATTGATAAATAGTGAGTGAGTGACCTCAGGCTGAACATCCTCCCAACAACTAGGTCATATGGAGACGGGTCTCATCCAAAAGACCAGAGAACCTGGGGATTGATCTTGTGACCCCTGGATTAGTAGACCAACCCGTTATCCACTTTACTACCGCTGCTCTCGAAACTGATGAATATCCATCACTGCATTTCAACATGAACTGACTGACAGATAAATGTGAAAACAGTATACCCCACCACAAACAAAATTTTCCAGGGTAAAAACAGATGTTACATATATGCATGCGTTCCCATCCACTTGAAACTGCTATAATAAAAGCATACAATTGGCTGTTACCAAACCTAAACTGTTACTGATTTTTGTGTTTTCCGCTTTTACTCTTTTTCGATTTCGACAGATGCCCACAGAGACTGCCTATCACCTACAGGCCTCATTGTGGTGACAAATATTTACAATTGCTGCTGGAAAGTGCAGGATCATGCGACCAAGTAACCCAATGAAAAGAATTCCTGCCATCACTGAGGTAGCTGAGCATCAAGTAACCCATGCTCATTCCTTGAAGATTGCAATTTATAAAGCATTGAAATACAAGTGATTTTTCGATCCAGAGTCTAAGGGGGAAAATGAGAAATGAGGTGATATGTGCATTGCATCTTCGGGAACACATGTAATTGTTGTGCTGCTCAGCATGACGATATGTGTATTTGATTTTTCAGTATTTCAGACATTTTGAGATGGGATAAACATACAATCCAAAAGCTAGATAAGAATTACAGACTGGTTAAGATTTGAACATGATCTCTAGATTAAGAGTACACAGCACTAACCCCTTAGCCAAAAAGACTAGACTGCTCATGGCTGTCAAGTAGACTAAACTTTTTGTTTCTACCTGAATGCAGAGTTAAATTTGGTTTAGTATTTGAAATTGTAAACAAATATCCGCCATACTGTATACAGTTGTATTTATTACGGAGAAGAACTCTATAAGCTCTCTGCTTTCATTCTAATCTCAAGCTCAGTTCAGTTCAATTCTCCTAACGACGTTCCCCAAGTGGCTCAGCGGTATGTAACCATAGTTGCACGCACTTGGCGCCGAGTGTCCATCCAATCTAATCCCAAGATTGTTTTGTATACTATATATTACGGCATTATGTAAAAATTTATAAACGAATAAAATATGTTAAACCAAGTAGACTATCCTGTGAAATGCCATTTTTAAATACTATTTTCACCAAGAAATTACCTTGAAAAAGCAAGCCATTGGATGATATGCGTCCATGTTTTATGCACCCATGTGGAACAGTCATGTACTATGCTGTATACCATATAAACTGTATTATAAGCAGACTTGATAGGGAGGTACACTCATACTTGAAAAAAGGCATAAAATAAGTCCATCTATACTGGAAAGTGGCCTTGTCCATCCTTATCATTTGGATTGAGTCTATTTGAGCCGCGACACGAGAAAACCAACAATGTGGTTGTGCGCCCAGCGCAGACTCAGATCAGCCTGGGCATCCGCCCAGTCTGATCAGAGTCTTCGCTGTCCGCATGAAGGTAGCTTAGACCCTTAGCTACCCTTTGAGCTCTTAACGAAGAGTTTGATCAAACTAGGCAGACGCCCAGGTTGATCTGAGTCTGCACTGGGCGCACAACCACATTGTTGGTTTTCTCGTGTCGCGGCTCATTTCTAGTTTAAGGGGTTTGTGGTGGATGTTTTCATTTTTATTGTATTTCCATTAGCAAATCCTGTAAACAAACATTGTTGACCCGGATCAGATGCCACATTCTGTGGCATCTGAATTTGGTCTGCACATGTCCCCAAAACGGGTTCCAGTTGTAAGAGACTGGGTAAATGGACTGGCAAGCTTTACTAAAGCAGTGGAGATGTCTTAAAATGCCAAACTACATCAAGCTTGTCTGAACAGCTACCAGAAAACTTTTATCAAAACTAATTAAACTCAATCAGAACAGTAATTCACCTAAATTATGTCAAAGTAATTAATTAATGCCATGACACAAACCTGGCGGTGAAATGTGTCATTCACCCCTATCACCTTAACCCATTGCATTCTGGGTATTTTTTGTTGTCTGCTGAAATTGTCGTCTGCATCAAAAATCAAGATTGGTCTAACCAACTCTTGTAGAATGATGTCTAGGCAGCAAACAGTTTGGATCTTATATCAGGCCCCACGTTTGTGGGGCCTGATCTGGATCCAGACTGTGTGCCCAGATACCCCAGGTATTCCACATCGAATGGGTTAAGTATTGGTACAACAGTCACTGTTACCTATTCCTGAAAATGACCAAGCTTGTAAATTTATTCCATGTATTAATAATATAAGAAATTCTAGCAGAAATAGAAAATGGTGAAGCTCTGATCAGACCGTTTATTTGATAACAGCAGTCTGGTCTGGGTATGTGTTTAAATATTTTCTCTAGCCCATCATCAGTTTGGTATGAAAATCAGTTAATTTTGTCAACTGGATAGGGAGAAAAATATTCTTACCTTAGCCTTAATCGGTATCCTACTTTTCTTGTTCATTTTTTATCCCTGGCTTTTTATAACTGAAAGTTTCCTAACGTAAGGATTTTTAACATTTTAAAATAATACATTAAAGGAAGGGCTGGCAAAACAGAGTGTCTCCAAAGATTTGTAATATAAGACCTAAAGTTATTGATATAGGTAATAGATATGAATGATCAGAATGGGCTGAAAATGCCATTAATATTGTAAAATTGGTATGCAGAAAGATTAGGTCAAGGGTCTCTGCCTTTTCATACCTTGTTGATTGAAAAATTGATATTTATCAACCAATCAATATATTTGATAAACTGTCCTCAATGGATCAACTGTCTAAGGCTTCACAACAGGATGAGTACTGACTGAAATATATGATATTCGAACATGTAGTAGCTCCACAGGGTATTTATTCATTATCAGGGGAACAACAAATGGCATGATAAGCAACAAGAGCTGAGACAAGACAGCATATCTCATCTAAATGGTTAAATCAAAAAAAAAAAAAAAAAAGGCGTGAAAAATTCCACATTAAGGCGTTCATGTAGGTCATCCCCAATCATACAAGCCTGCCTGTTAGGGATTAACCAGTCTGGGGACTTATGGATTTCCATAACGCATTTTTGTGATGGTTAACCATGCATTTTAATTGAACTGACATGATGGCTCACCATAACATAATTACTGAAATTTTTACCACAAAATGTCACTACATGTCCGAAGGATTAAAACGTGATGGAAAGCCATAACGTTAGTTTCTTCTGGTGTTATGGCTGATCATAACAAAGGCAAAAACCCCCAAGTACTTTTCTGTCGAGTAACTGGTGCAAAACCTTGAGTAACTCGTACAGTTAGCACCCGTTACAAAAAAGCAAGCATTGTAGACAATTTTGATCGTAACACTTTATAAACAAGACGGCCAAGTGGCCCTGAATCGCTCACCTGAACAAAAAGGTTAAAGGTCAAACTAGGGTCATAATTTGAACAAACCTGATAGTTTGCAACCATTTCAAAATGGTTCTGAAGAAGAAGATTTTTGAATGTTTTTCTATGTATTGCTATGGTTCAAACCCTGGAGCCCCTGGGGCAGGGCCATTTTGGACCATGGGGCCATCATTTGAATAATCTTGGTAAAGGACCACTAGGTAATGCTAAAAGCTAAATTTCAAGCCTCTGAGCCAAGTGGTTCTGAAGCAGAAGATTTCTGAATATTTTTCTATGTATTTCTATGGTTCAAACCCAGGACCCCCTGGGGCGGGGCCATTTTTGACCCTGGCACCATCATTTGAACAAACTTGGAAAGGGACCACTAGTAAATGCATCATACAAAATTTCAAGCATCTGCACTAAGGGGTTCTGGAGAAGAAGGTTTTTTAGTACATTTCAATATCGAACCCAAGACTGCCTGCCCCAGGGCCATTTTGGATCCCAGGGCCATTATTTACACAAACTTTGTAGGAGTCCACCAGGAAATGCATCATACCAAATTTCAAGCATCTGAGCCAAGTGGTTCTGAAGAAGAAGATTTTTTAATAGTTTCCTATGTATTTCAATGGCTCAAACTCAGGACTCCCTGCCGCAGGGCCATTTTGGACCATGGGGCTACATTTGAACAAACTTGATAAGGGACAACAAGGCAATGCATCATGCCAATCTTCAAGCATCTGAGCCAAGTGGTTCTGAAGAAGAAGATTTTTGAATATTTTTCTATGTAGTTCTATGGTTCAAAACCAAGACCCCCTGGGGCGGGGCCATTTTAGACCCTGGGGTCATCATTTGAACAACTTGGTAAAAGACTACTAGGCAAAGCTACATACCGAATTTCAAGCATCTGAGCCAAGTGGTTCTGAAGAAGATTTTTTAAATATTTTTCTATATATTTCTATGGTTCAAACCTAGGACTCCCAGTCGCAGGGCCATTTTGGAACCTGGGGCCACCATTTAAACAAACTTGGTAAAGGACTACTAGGCAATGCTACATACCAAATTTCAAGCATATGAATCTTGCGGTTCTGAAGTAGAAGATTTTTTAATATTTTTGTATGTATTTCTATGGTTCAAACCTGGGACTTCCTGCCCCGGGGCCATTTTGGAACCTGGGGCGCTCATTTTAACAAACTTGGTAGAGGACCACTAGGCAATGTTACATAACAAATTTCAAGCATCTGAGGCAAGCAGTTCTGGTGAAGAAGATTTTTAAGTATTTTTTTAGTTTCGAACCCAAGACCCCCTGCCCCAGGGCCATTTTGGACCCTGTGGCCACCATTTGAACAAACGTGGTAGAGGACCACTAGGCAATTCTACAAACCAAATTTCAAGCATCTGAGCTAAGCAAATCTGGAGAAGAAGATTTTTAAGTATTTTTTAGTTTCGAACCCAAGGCCCCCTGCCCCAGGGCCATTTTGGACCCTGGGGCCATCATTTGAACAAACTTGGTAGAGGACCACTAGGCAATGCTACATACCAAATTTCAAGCATCTGAGCCAAGCAGTTCTGGAGAAGAAGATTTTTAAGTAATTTTTAGTTTCGAACCCAAGACCCCCTGCCCCAGGGCCATTTTGGACCCTGGGGCCACCATTTGAACAAACTTGGTAGAGGACCACTAGGCAATGCTACATACCAAATTTCAAGCATCTGAGCCAAGCAGTTCTGGAGAAGAAGATTTTTAAGTATTTTTTTAGTTTCGAACCCAAGACCCCCTGCCCCAGGGCCATTTTGGACCCTGGGGCCACCATTTGAACAAACTTGGTAGAGGACCACTAGACAATGCTTCATACCAAATATCAAAGCCCTAGGCCTAGCGGTTTCAGAGAAGATGTCATTTAAAGCAAATTGTTGACGACGCACGACGGACGACGCACGACGCACGACGCACGACGGACGACGGACGACGGACGACGGACACTGGGTGATCACAATAGCTCACCCTGAGCCTATGGCTCAGGTGAGCTAAAAATAGAAAGTAAATATCTATTTATCTTGGAAATAAAACAAGTCAAATACACAGCAATATTTGCCTAATTTTGACCATAATTCTGCAGACATAACCAAAATAAGACTGTTTATACTGAGAATAGTTAAGGGCTGGACCAAATATCAATTTTAAGTGTAGACAGGTCATACTGAACACTACCAGTAGGTTAATTTGCCATTTTAGTGAGTTGGACTGAAAAATGTAAAAATTATGGCTGACCATCACAAATATGCGTGATGGAAATCCATAAGTCCCCAGACTGTTAACCATGGTTTTCCATGCATGCATTTGCTGGGTCCTGAATAAAATGTCTGATAGGAGCCCACTGTGCATAGTGTGTTAGAAAATTTTCAAGGTGTTATGCACCAGTCATAGCCGGGGCATAGCGGGGCTTAAGTACCATGTTTTTACCTACGAGTTGTCCCGGCAGTGCCGTGGATAGGCCGGGCTTTTGATTCCCACCAAAACAGTGGGGAAAATAGTGGAGTGTTTATAACAAAATTTACCGTGACACATTGTCAGAATATGGATTTTTATATTTATATGATCCCCTGGGGGGTGGAGCCTTTTACCAGGGATTTAACACAGAAAATGTCCCCACAGTGCAGGGCATATATACCAGGGCTTTGCAGAGTGAAAAGTCAATATCCCCACCAGTCCCCGACCCATATTCAAAGTTAACGCATTGTGACATCATGTAAAGTTAAGAGTTATACGAGGGGCGTTCGAAAAGTTTTGCAAATGGTGTAATTTCTCGGTAACCACCATACAGACAGAACTTCTGATTGGAAAAACACATATAGCGATGATATACGATGAGAAGTCTGAAAACACGGTGCATTTTTTTTAAAAGGACGCATTTTTAACTTCTTTGAAAGAGGTATACCCTAAAGACACTGCAGAATTTTACTTTAGTAGGCCGTAATTTATGTATCAGCAGTCTTTGATTTTTCTTATTCTTTGTTCTTAAAGACAATACCCAGACAATGCTGACCTGTAAATATCGTGGAAATTATTATTAATCTAGGTTCCATATTGGCCCGGAAATATGGATTATCTGTACTTTACGTTGTGGCAATTTCACCATTTATACCAAAATTTAATGATTTTGTAATGAAAACAAGTGTATTAGCATTCAAAATCTTGTCAGCAAGAGCATTTACACGGATAAACGAGAACCTGTCAATAGATTCAAATTAGTACCAAAAATGAAGCGTCTACAAGCTTTCAAAAATGACTTTAACGTAAATTTCAATAACGTCATAAGAACTGCGCATTGCTTTGCAGGAAATAAACCGATACCAGTTGCAACGTTTCTAACTTCTGTATGGATATTGTAGGAAACGATGTACAAGCAAATGACAAAGATTAATTTTGTATTTACAAGAATATTCGACTTGAATACCTAACACTGAAAAGATTTTACAAATAAAATTAGCCTAGTGGTATGACTGGGACCTATTAAAATGAGCTGTAACTCAATAAGGAAAGGTGTCTTTGTATAGTGTTTGGTATCAACGTAAAGACAAAATGCAGTGCTTTTAGTACATGCATAGCAGTTGTACCCAGCATGCCCCTAAACAAAGTCATGAGGCCATTTGCAAAACTTTTCGAACACCCCTCGTATATAAGGTCAAGTGTTATATATATTATTCAGCTGTAATTAACTGCAATGTTTTTACCAAAAATCATGTTCAATCTCATGGTCTGAACATAGGTTCTGCTCCATCTGACCATGGCCCAAGCTACCATATGTGCACAAGAATGGTTTGATAACTGACTATATTGAATGCGTGCCCATATGAAATCTGCTAATAAATTTTAAAATCATTGAAATGCAGTGTTGTTTTGTTTTGCTAGGTCTCTGATACCAATGATCAACCCTGGTCACCAAGGAATGTTAATCACTGAAGGTTTGTGTGTATCCTGAAGGTGGCGCACTGTTAGGCCAAATATGTCAATTAAGCTAGCAAGTTTTATTCTTAAGTTAGTCAATGTGACCTTCTTGTAATATTTGCATCGTCCCCGCAGTGCCAGGCATATGAAAGGGTTTTGTCGTTTAGCAAAAATAGCAGTTAAGAAGAAAAACATACTAGACTGTGGGGTCAAACAGCGGTGGTTTTACAAACTGTTTGTCCCTGCAGTGCAGGGCTTATAGCGAGAATTTGCTGGATGCAAGTCAAACTCCCTGCTATTCCCTGGGGTGGGTGGAAGAATCATGATTATAATAATCATTCTTCCACCCACTCCAGCACTCCAGTGAATAGCACCGAGTTTGACTTTTCATCCAGCAATTCCCGCTATAAGCCCTGCACTGCGAGGTCAAACAGTTTGTAAAACCACTGCTGTTTGACCCGCAGTATATTATGTTTTTATTCTTAACTGCTATTTTTGCGGGGATGATGCAAATGTTACAAGAGTTGTCAGAAAACAACAAAGCGTGCCTAACAGGAAGTTGACTCTCACAGCAATGGTGGTGTTAAATTTTTAGGCTCCTGTCCAAGGCAAATGTATTAGTCTGTGACACTGACCTTGGTAAGCAGCAGTACCTAGACAATGGCAACATTCTAGTTATAGAGTGGACACGAAATCCTGACTAAAATTACAATGGGGCATTATGAATTCTGTTAAAAAAGTATATGGAGTTACATTTCTTGTTCTCTGCACATCGTTTGATAATGTTTTATATTTGTACTAAGTTTCATGAAACTATCTCAAACCGTTTCAGAGTTATGGGGCAGACACGAAATCTTGACTAAAAATTACAAAGGGGCATAAGTCTGTTAAAACAGTAGGTGGAGTTATGTCGCTTGTTCTCTGCACATCATTTGATGATGCTTTATATTTGTACCAAGTTTCATGAAAATATCTCAAAATGTTTCAGAGTTATGGAGTGGACACAAAATCCTGATGGACAGACAGATGGATGGACAGACAGACAGGTGGACCGACAAGGTGATTACTATAAGGCCTTCGCAGACTTTGTCTTGCAGGGCCTTAATGAGGCCCACAGTATCTTGGGCACAGCATAAGAAAGGAAGAGCCCATCCCATTCCTTTTGCTGCCTTATCCTTCCCTGATTCGAAAAAGGTACCCATTGTTAGGTCGACAGAGTGTGTTTTCCAGTCCCCAGTTGACCCAAGCCGAGATTCGAACCCGCAACCTTCTGCACCATAACTGAGTTGCTTTAACTGCTCAACCACGGTATCTCTAAATGCAATAAAACTACACATTGGATAGCCAAGAGACAGACAGACAGACAAAGGTAAAGTACACACAAATATGTACATGTATATAAACTTCACCTGGACAAGCTGCTGCTAGTATCCATACTTTGCCTATACTTTCTTCTTCAGGAAGAAAATTGAGCCGCGACGCGACAAAACCAACAATGTGGTTGTGCGCCCAGTACCCACTCAGATCAGCCTGGATATCTGCCAAGTTTGACTAGACTATTTGTTTAGTGCTCGAAGGATAGCTAAGGGTCTAAGCTTCCGCCATGCGGACAGCGAAGATTCTGATCAGACTGGGCGGATGCCCAGGCTGATCTGAGTCTGCGCTGGGCGCACAACCACATTGTTGGTTTTGTCGTGTCGCGGCTCAATTAGACTTGTAAACAGATTAAATTTCAGACCTAAAGAACAAAAAAGCATCATTGCTTTGTTTTCTTGCAAGCTTTTATGGACATTTATGTGATGTAAACACGTAAAAATTGTTAAGGTTTGTTCAATTACCTCGAGTTTAAAAGAAAAGGTTAAAAGACTAGGTATTAACTCAGTGAAAAAAAGTCTCAAAGTTAGTTGTAACTAGAATTGTTTTCCTACGAAAAAACAGATGTCTCCCCCCTTTTTGATGTCAAAAGGATCAGTCATTAAGACCCCAAGGGAAAAACAATATGTTTCCCTACCCTGAAGCAGGTATTCATAATAAGTAAAAAGTATAAATGCAAGAGTTATAGTTGTTATGCTCTGCATGTCATGTAATGTTGACTGATATTCATATTTAGTTTTTGTCAAAAAAATATAAATGCAAGAGTTACAGTGCTCTGCACGTCGTCTATTTATATGTTGACTGATATTTGTATGAAGTTTCATGAATATAGCTTAAACGGTTTTCAAGTTATAGAGCTTAGACGATTGAGACACAATTTTGTGAATGACAAAGTTCCAAGGGAAATAACTCAAATAGTATAAATGCTGTGCTCTGCAGGTTGTCTAGTGTCGACTGACATTTGTATGAAGTTTCGTGAATATAGCTTGTCCGGTTTTCAATTATAAAGCGATTGAGACACGATTTTGTGACTGACAAAGGTCCAAGGGAAATAACTCAAGAAGTATAAATGCAAGAGTTATGGTTCTTGCACTATGCAATTCTTCTAATGTTGATTGATATTTGTATGAAGTTTCGTGAATATAGCTTGAATGGTTTTCAAGTTATAGAGCAGACACAACTGAGACACGATTTTGTGACTGACAAAGTTCTAAGGGAAATAACTCAAATAGTATAAATGCTAAAGTTATGGTTCTTGCATTCCGCACGTCGTCTGATGTTGATTGATATTTGTATGAACTTTCATGAATATAGCTTGAATGGTTTTAAAGTTATAGACGGACTCGACTGAGATGCAATTTTGTGATGGACAAAGTTCCAAGGGAAATAACTCAAAAAGTATACATGCCAGAGTTACCATTTGTGCACTCTGCACATCGCCTCATGTTGATTGATATTTGTATGAAGTTTCGTGAATACACAGTTCCGAGAATAGCCGCTAAGCTCCGCCTACTTAGTTACTGTTACTACGTCTCACAAGCTATACACAAAGATGGCGGAAAAACAAATGACAAATGCAAATGACTGCTAAATGTTGGCGATCTATGGTGAAGAATCAGCTTCCTCATTACCTACACATGGAAGTTGGGGAATCTTGCATTTCCGATGTGTTCTGTTCTTGCAAAGCAGGGTAAGTTTATTGGAAGTGGTGTCAGTTTGTTTTCTTTAAACATGTATACATCCCTCCATTTACTGTAAGGTGAAATCACGGACTTATGTACAATATTGACCACGTGCGATTTGTTTGTGAGACCATGTCACGTGCTAAGTTGTCATTGCATTGGCCAGGTGTACGCTATCACGTGATTTTGAGTGACATTCTGGGTGTGGCTCGGAACTGTGTATAAAGCTTAAGCAGTTTTCAAGTTACAGAGCGGACACAATTGAAACACAACTTTGTGATGGACTAAGTTCCAAGGGAAATAACTCAAAAAGTATAAATGCCAGAGTTACCATTTGTGCACTCTGCACGTCGTCTGATGTTGATTAATATTTATATGAAGTTTCGCGAATATAGCTTGAGCGGTTTTCAAGTTATAGAACGGACACGATTGAAACACAGTTTTGTGATGGACTAAGTTCCAAGGAAAATAACTCAAAAAGTATAAATGCCAGAGTTACCATTCTTGCACTCTGCACGTCGTCTCATGTTGATTAATATTTATATGAAGTTTCGCGAATATCGCTTGAGCGGTTTTCAAGTTATAGAACGGACACGATTTGTGACAGACAGACGAACAGACAGACAGACAGACAGACAGACGGACAGACGCCCGGGGAAAAACAATATGTCTCCCGATCCTGAAGGGGGGAGACATAAATAGTAAGTAAAGACTTAAACGAGGATTACAATTTAGCAATTTTAGCATATATGATAATGATGATGGATGGATGGATGACTTGCGATTTTACATCCTTTTTAACAGTATTTCAGTCATATCAGGACGATGAGAGGTTGATAATGAAAGGCTGTGTGCAACGGAACCTCGTTTACGGGTGTGACGATTTTGCTTCGAGCGGGGTTCGAACCAGGGACCGCTAGATCAGCAGGCCAGCGCTTAACCCACTCAGCTACTGGGGCTCCATATGATAACTAATTCACATTTTTATGATGGTATATGATAACGAAATCCAATTTTTTATGATGGTCACCATAACCTATAAGTTACAATTTTGCAATTCCACCATTATATTATTAAAGAAATAGATGAGCTTACACGAGTGGACATTTCGTAGGAAATTTATGAAACGAGCCTTTGGCAAGTTTCATAAATTTCATATGAAATGACCACAAATGTAAGATTCTGTTTATCATATGACCCTTTAAAATGCGATTTTAACACCTTCAAACTGAACATTATTTCAATAAGAAAACGCATTGCTGACATGAACATTGTCAATGACGTTACCTGTATACGCCAAAGTGTTACTACAGTGTGGTCATACAATTATTAGGGCATGACGTTATCCACTGAATAACAGCGACGTCATATGATAAATGCATATACATACCAATTTTCGCTTTAATTTATCCATTGGGGAGATGTAAAACAGCTTAACTGAATGCTCCAGAAGAAGATTACATTATCTCATCGTGAATTTAATAATGATAAGTGTGATTTCTGTTAATTCTGCATGAAGACTTTTATGTTATGGCCTCTCACCAAGGAAGTTCTAATGTTGAGCCACAACATATAACGTTCAAGAAAAAACAAGAAAAAGTGTTCCTGAATTGTCACTCCCTATCCACTGTCAGTTATAATTATCTCTTTAGACGACAAAAATTACGTCTGCAAAATTTAAAAAAATGCCTTGTCCAAGATATTTCAGATTAAGAATTCAAATACTAGAAGACAAACAGTGTAGATCTAGATGAGGCGGCTCATAAGGAGCCGCCTCATCTAGATCAAAACTGCTTGCAAATTCTGCTATTTTGTCACTGTTATAAATCAGATCAACATATAAGCTTAAAAATTTCTTCAAATTCCATTTGTTGTATGCTTAAACCTTGCTGAAGTGCTTGAACTTAGTTGTCACAAGAATTTATTGACATTTATGATAATCTTTGTTATATCACATGCAAAGATGCATGTTAAGCCTAAAAATCGTACAAAAACTATGATCTGTTTGTGCCTGACCCGGAGTACTGAACAGGCCTAGGCCTTTTGCTGTTTATGCCATGCAATTAGCCTACAATCACAGTCTTAATGAACAGAAAGGAACCAAAAAGAGAACGGACCCAGATCTATATAAAAGCTCAGAATTAAAATAATTTGTGTTAATTTCATGGTTTAAGACACCCTTTCTACTGATTTGGTTTAATTTTGATTTGGAGGCTGAATATTATAGAAAATGAGCTAACGCATGCAAAAAAGAGTAGTTAGCGCAATTGAGAGAACAGCAACAGTATACATTAGTGCTGTCTTGATCGCTAGAGCTGTAATGTTGTGCCCGGACATTTTTCTAAGTAAATCAATGATGTTTGCAAACAGCAAAGACTCTGGTCAGACTGCAGTCTGGTCTGAGTCTTTGCCATTTGCGAATACGAGCCAAAAGGACGCTTTCGTACGCGGGAAACTCAATGTTTATGAGATACAGCTGTGACATAGAGATCTCAAGTATGATTATTGAATTTCTTTCAATACTTTCTTTATAATGAAACTGTATGAAATAGAAGTTAAACATTTAGTTCTCAGATTTGTTCAAGATAAACTGTACAAAAGTTCAGATTTGCACCAAATATGGCTAAAAATTCATTTATGCATAATGTAGGTGAAAATGGGCATACTGTCTGGCCTGTACAACAAGGCCATCCAAGGGACACAAATACGATGGTCACTGGTCATCCCAGTATATAAGTTTTTTTATTCTGTTTAGCCCATTCTGAGAAACCTCAGATGATGCCTCAAAACTTGAAGTTCTCTTCAGCATTGTAAATGCCATTGCAGCTCTTACAAAGTGAAGCCAATTAGGAGAGATGACAACATATCTCTTGGATCAAAGGTGAAACTGATGTACTGACTTGTTTCTGCATGCTTGTGAATTGTAGCTCTACAGACTACCAATCCAGGGGTCACAAGATCGACCCCCCGCTAATCTCCGGTCTTTCGGATGAGACTTTAAACCAAGGTCCCGTCTCCATATTACCTCTTTGTTGGTGGGACTTTAAACCCGAGTTCACTCACTCACTCACTTGTGAATTGTGGACCTTGACAGCAGAGAAAAGGGTACAGACAAGGGGCAGACGTTTGTGATGACACACTACCAAAGGTTATTTCACATTTCATACAAGGATGAGGATGTTTGCTGAAAGAGCCAAGCAGCCATTGGAGAATATGATGAACTCCTGACCATTGTCAACAAAAGAAAACCACATCAAGGTCTTCTGGCTTAGCACAGTGAAAAAGAAGAAAAGGGAGACAGACTATCGAAGAGATCAGAAAACAATATTAAAGAGTAGACAAGGACTGTAGGCTTTGCCAGCACAACTAACGCAGCTGAAAATAGGACTAGGTGGAAAGGAATTGTTGCAAAGTCATCTCAATTTCCATCCCAAGGCTATGGGATAGAAAAGAATAGAATAGAGACACCTAAAAACACTGTTTTACTATTGTCTGTTACATCTTTGTTGATATACATCCTTTTAAATGGTTTTAAAAAGTTTTTATCCTTAAAGTGCCAAAAAAGCAGATGATTAAGTTAAAAGTTAAAATTAAAAAAAAAAATCATCCAAGCTATACCATGTTTGCAATAAACTTTTTTCAGTTTCAGTGCAATGTTCTGCCATTATATTCTCCATTCTATTAGGCTTCAACAGCCAAAACTAGCTATTATGGTCACTAAAAATGAACCTGCTGTTTTCAATTTTTAATGT
The DNA here is from genome assembly GCA_963989385.1 of Ctena decussata. Classification (NCBI taxonomy): domain Eukaryota; kingdom Metazoa; phylum Mollusca; class Bivalvia; order Lucinida; family Lucinidae; genus Ctena; species Ctena decussata. The sequence goes on along the minus strand of OZ022501.1, from coordinate 68,270,797 downwards.
GTTCGTTGCTCTCAGTGGTCAATCCATTCAAAACATGTTTATCTTTTCAACAGCTTGTGTTAAATACTGTGTGGATCTCCCTGTCAATTCCTGGATATGGACAATCCTAAAACTTATACCTGCCAAGTGAACTTCCCACTTTGTGGTAGGTTTTTTCAAGACGATTTCTTTGTTTCCAAATACATGCTTATAGAATACAGCACAGAGAATACAGAGAATGCATCTTTGCACCTTGCACCTTGTACATGGTTGAACATTTGAGAATAAGCTACCGTTTTGATCTGGTCTACCTTACAATCTGAGAAAAAGTTGGAACAAATAATTGCTAGGACGCTCTTCATAATGCAATAACGTACCTTCAGCGCTACGTAAATTTTCAATAACAATGTTATTTTTTAGATTTCTGTGCAGAAAACTACCCTTTGATCTTTCCTTATAAAAACACTTCTTTAAGCAGCATGTACTTCTATTATGTATTGATAATTCTGAATGGTATTTCAGGGAGATACATTATTTTTTTATGGTTTTATGCAGATTTGTTGCATTTACCATAAATCACAACCTAAATCCTCCTCCAAGTTCAAAGCTATACAGAGATCTAGAACACCAAGGCTCATTTGGGGGAGAATCGAATACCAAAAACTATAAAACCAATTATAAAATCATGTTTATCACGATAAAGAACTAATGCTTATGCAATCTGCGCTTTATTCCTAGGATGGCAATTAGAAGCAATGGAATTATTAAGTAAATCTATAAGATGTATATGGGATTTCCTCATGCAAAATACATAAGAAACTGACATAAGAAAACACATGATCATCCACCCTGGTATAAACTAGGGAGTATCTAGGGAGTAATAAGATTTTGTTAAGTCAAAAGATTTTTTTTTTCAAGGAAAAAGAGACAGGGGTCTCTGTTTGAATTAATATGGTAAATAATTTTTTTTAAAACAAATACCTGCATCTTACCCTTGAAATCTAAGATATATTCCGAATAAATTCTCTTAGTGAAAAAGCTTGCACTATTGAATGGCAAATACAAAATACATTAAAACTTTGACCAGCTAATATAAACACTCCTAATACGCTAATCCACAAAGGAACTTTGTAAAAACATTGATCTCAAAGTTTCGTTAATACTTAACTGAAAGCATCGAATAATAAGATTAATCCAACAATGAAAAGACTTTCATTTTCTTCTTGATTGTAAATTCAATATTACATTCCACCGCTGCTAGAGCACTCACGGTGCAGAAAATACCGCAATGACTTTAACTATAGAAGAATCAGAACAAACAGTGCACACCTGTATCAGACTACTCCTAAAGCAATAGTCCGACTGGGGTCTGCCATTCCATCACTTGTTCCAGGAGCATGGCTGGTTAGTAAAATTAACTCAAGAAGTAAAATTTTCAGGATAATTACAGCAACTAGCTACTTCAGGGGTCCTAGTCTTTATGGTAATTACGGCAAGTACAATTACGGGCGATTTATCAATAATAAGGGAAATGAAACATTGTGAATACTGAGTTATTTAGTCATTTCAAACAGATGCAATTTAATGTGAAAGTTAATTCCATATTGACAGAGAATGAATTCGGCAGAACACTATGTCATACCCCTAATGAGAAGAAACTGTATGCAAGTTGGATGCATATATATATATACACTACCCTTTGAGAGAAATGGACTAAAAACTACAACCGATGCAGTTCAGGATGTAAAATTTCATAGTCAATAGACCATGAAATATTGATCAATGGTATAAAGTAGTATTTAACCAAAAGACCATCTTTAAAAGAACAAACTTGCCAAGTTTGGTTTAACTAGGAGAATGAAGGTATCAGTGTGAGAAATGGACTTTTGTAGCTGTGGATGGGAAAAGTCTGACTGACTGATGGATCATGGAAAACTGGGACACTTAGTCCTATGTTGTGCCTTGCCAAAGCAGCACCAACAATGACATTTTAACTTGTCTCGCCCATTTACATTTGGTCCTGATAATCCAGAGGTCCTGTGTTTGTGAGTCCCAGCCTGGTCCTGATTCTTCTCAGCACTCTTGATTATTTCATCCTTAACATCTTCTCGTCCATACAAGATGCCGTCCTCCCCCATTCCCCACCATCAGCCAGAAATGACCAACAAACAATGGGATGGAAAGGGCCATGAAAACTATCAGATAATCGTAAGGTGACAACCATTATATTCTGTACTTTATGAAAATTTATGATGCTTTAACCACCAGTAGCGATATCAATGATCTATACTTATGACAAAATTTGTCAATGTAAAGTGTATGCAGAACACTTGAAGACATATAAAGGCAAGACTCTATCAATCAACAGTGTTTGCTTAGATTGAAAGGAATGTTCCCACATGAGAACAAACTTGCCAAAATTATCCCTGTTATCTTTGAATTAAAATGCCAAAAATAAAAATAGTTGCGCCGCGACACGAGAAAACCAACGAAGTGGTTGTGTGCCCAGCGCAGACTCAGTTCAGCCTGGGCATCTGCCCAGTCTGACCAAAGTCTTCACTGTCCACATGGAGGTAGCTTAGACCCTTAGCTTCCCTTTAAGTGCTAAGCAAAGAGACTGATCAGACTGGGCTGATGCCCAGGCTGAACTGAATCTGCGCTGGGTGCATAACCACTTTGTTGGTTTTCTCATGTTGTGGCTCAGATGAATTCGCCAAACAGGATAGAGATCCAGTTGAGATGGCTCATCATGATCTTACATGATCATACCACAGTCCATGATTGTTCTTGATTAAGGCACTCTACAGTTGCATTAACTGGTCAAGGGACCAATCATGTGCCTTCACAGAAGATCATGTAACCAGTCCTGTGAGCTCAGGACTGATCTTGTAAATGGCTATGTGGTCACACAACTGGTTGCACTATCAGTCATGGGAGTTTGGAATTGGTGGTGCAAGTGATAGGGACTTCCAAAGACCAATCTTGGCACAAGCAGTGTCAAAGTCATTAACGTATGTGACTGTAAACAATAATAAGTATACAAAACAGGAGACTGGTCTCTATCCCCATAAAATCCACAGACTGCAATTCTTAAGATCTGACAGTGTAAGAGATGGAGAGAACCTGGGTCATTTTGGCCCTTTTCCCTTTCAGCCAGGTAGCTTTGGTCCTATTTCAGGGGTGAGTCATTTCTGCCTGATTTGGGTGGGCCATTTCAGCCTAATTATAAAGGTGTTTCGACCCAATTAATTTATCCATGGAAAATAGGTATAACTAACCTTCTTTATTTCTTGGTTTACTGGAACACCATCTGAAATGGTTGGTCCATAGAATTGATCAATTGATAGATTAGATTAGGATTAGATAGACAGATAATATCTTCTATTATTGGGTGGGTAAATGGTCTGCTGATAGGATTAATCAATCGATAGATTAGATTAGAAAAGGATTAGATAGCTATCATATATTTTATTATTGGATGGGTGGGTAGTAGGTGAGGGGGGAGGGGATGATGAGTGGGTGGGTGGATAGATAGATATGTAGGGTCAAGCAATCAGTGGACAAGAACTGATAGTTCAGAGCTACACCCAGAATGTCACTCAAAGGTCACCTGATCAGCCTGATAGTGTATAAACTGGCCAATGGAACCACAACTTATCATGTGACATAGCCCCAAAAACTAATCACAAATGTAGAATGTCCCACAATCAGTCTATGATCTTGCTTTACCTGTTTAGAGTTTAGAGCAGACATGGCATTGGAAGGGTGCATTATCAACAAGAGCTGTCACCAGACAGCATAGCTCGCTTGAACTGGTACTTGCCCATCATGAACACAAAGTTCTAAGAATGTGACATTGACCTCCACAGTTAATTAGGTGATGTTGCTACCATGTAAAACCCTGGAGCAGTATCTGTCATCAGTCTCGGTATAATTTTCCACAGTGTGGAACTATAAACCATCAGCCTGTGACCTTGACCTAAAGGTCAATGAGAGAGGTGTGGTTGGTAGTGTGTAAAATTATGGACCAACATCTAACAGAATTCTAAGTATCAACTGAATCCATCCACACACTAAGGAAACTCTGTGCCTTAATGGAATTTTAACCAAAAATTTTAACAAAATATTTATAAGTCCATGACCTTGACCTCAGTCATCAAGGGGGTTGGGGTGTTATTGCATATAAATTTAGGCCATTACCTAGCATCTGTGGAAGTTTACAGAAAACATGTCAAAGGGTTAAGGAGATTTAGCCAAGAACAGCTCAAATTTCAATATAAAATTTCTAAGTCTGTGACCTTGTCCTATAGGTCATATCCAAGGGCGGGAATGGTGCCGAAAAAAACTTTGGACCAATCTCCATCATCATACCAAATATAATTCTAATCTGTCAAACTGTTTAGAAACTATGAGATCTTAAAAACTTTAACGTAAAGCTTTAACATAAAATTTCTAAGTCCATGACCTTGACCTGTGGGTCATGACCAGGGATGGGGATGGCGCTGAATAAAATTTTGGACCAATATCTATCATCACACCAAATATAATTCAAATCAGTCAAAGGGTTTAAAATGTATGGTACTTTAACATAAAACTTGAACATAAAATTTCTAAGTCTGTGACCTTGACCTATAGTTCATGACCAGGGGTGGGGATGGTTCAGAATAAAATTTTGGACCAAATTATATTTATCATCGTATTAAATATAATTCAAATTGATCAATGGGTTTAGAAACTATGAGATCGTAAAAACTTTAATGTAAAACTTTAACGTTTTGCTAATGCCAAAACCACCCCCGCCGCCAACGCCAACGCCAGGGGTAGTACAATAGCTCTTCCTAAACTTCGTTCAGGCAAGCTAAAAATGGCTATAAATGATGAGATCAAGAGACATCAATATATATTTTCAGGAGATTATAGAACTGAACTGACAAGGGAGATTCTAATGATTGTTTTATTTTTTTTTTGGAACACAATTAGGGCTTAACCTGCAGCTTGTTCCATGTGCATTTTAAGTGGCAGTATGTCCAGTTACCATTGCCATAATACAAATGTCTGTATTTACTACAAATAAAGTATCTACTGCAACCAACGTCCTTCTGAAGGCGATGAAAATATGTTACGGTCAACTGTCAGATCAAATATTCCGCTGAAAAACTGACTCCTTTTGATTTAATTGTAACTGTATTAGAACCGCTCAGTTAAAGTCGCGGTAACTAGATTTGTGACGTCAGAGCCACACTGTACTCTGTAAGCCTCGCGCTAACAAAGTGACCTCCGCGGAAGTCGTTAATAATGTAGCCGACAGGTACCGTTAACGATAAATTTTGTGACTAGGATCAACTGATCCGACGTCTATGAAGAAATGACTTTGATCGACTGTCTTTTTATTATTTTGAGATAACGGAATGGTTCTGAACCTGCTCTTACAACGACAAGTTGCAGTAGTTGATTGACGCGTAGTATTTTGTTGTTGATTTTGCTTTCTTCCTTTTTAATCAAAATAATACTTACAAATATATGCTGGTAATGAAATAATATCACAAGCTCAAAACAAAATTTAATACCAACCAAAATCAATTATTGCAGACAGGGTTTAATCTCCAATCTTCACACTAAAACAGATATTGTCATCAATTGTCATGAAACAATACAGCTGATACTAACCTGCTTACACCAAAATCCATGAAGATATGACAAGAGACAATCATTCAGCAGATTAGGTAATACTGAACTGAACTCCAAAAACAATAGCTTGAAGGTAAATACCCAAAACCTTGGGACAACCCTTTTAAGTACTGTAACTATCCAAAAATTTGCACAAATTTATTCTTTTACTATATATCCTGTTGGTGGTTTATTACAAATTCCTGGTGACATGGCAAACAGTGTAGAGCCTGATCAGACTGCTCCCTTTTGGGAGCAGTCTGATCTGGGTCTGCACTGTTTGCTCGGGTAAACCTGTCCGAATATTCAGGGTGATCATGGGTAAGCAAAAGCAAGATAAGCAAGATGTTCAACATTGACTTTTGAAAGGTGTATTTACTGCCATAAAAGGATTTTTGGGTTGGTTTAAAGCTTTAAAAAGCCATTTTACAGGAGATAAAAGGAACAAAAGCAAATAATATGTAAATTAGAAGAAACAAAAAGATTTTAGCAGGTGTACTAACACTAATACCTCATTTTAAGGTGTATGGGTACACTTCCAGGTTTTTCTGTCATTTTTACAAGGGGAACAACTTCTGTGACTTCCTGTTTGCTTCCCTACAGGGAGAAGCAATTCCAAAATGGAAGTTAACTCTTAAAGGAAAGAATCTACTCCTCTAGAAGCAGATTCTTTCCTTTAAGAGTAAACTCCTTTTTAAAAAGGAACAAAATGATGCAAAATGACAGAGTCGCTTCCCCTTAAAGATTAGCTTTTCCTACAAATACTGATGAAAGCACTTTTTTGTTACCTTTTTTTACCTAGAACTTCTTGACAAGTACAGAAGAACAAGAAACCGCAGTTAACAATACCACAGAGTAAAGTTTTAAATACTGGAATCCACTGCTGGTCTAAGCAAACAGTGCAATTCCAGATCAGGCTGCAGGTCCACACTGTTTGCCACTCCATCTAATGTATTACTGCATTGTAAAACCAAACTGTCCCATGTTTAGGACAATTATGCACAATTATGAATATCGTTAAGATGTCCCAATTTTTGGAATATGAGAGATCACAAGATATTGTTATGGACCAGACTGCACATGTACAGCCTGTAAGAGAGATTTTCTATCTGTCACATGGGAAACTGCATGCCTATTTCATGTGTCCCAGGCTACTTTTCATATCTAAGATTTTATAAGCATAATATTGAACAGCTTTTTTAAATCTTGCCACAGTATGAAATTCAATATCCCAGTAATAGGAAGTTATATTTTTAATGTCTTTGCCAGGAAAAAATGAATAAAAAATCAGATTTTCACAGAAAAATTATGTCCGGTTTACCCAACAAAACTTAACTTTTTATTAAAGCCTTATAGCAATATGTATTTCAAAACCTTTATAAAAATATTTTAAAACTTGTTACATACAATTACAATATATTTACTATTAAAATATAAAAGTGTCTATTCTCAGGGATTATTCCTAATCCACTGTGTTGGAGTGACCAGGTACAAAGAGACTTTTTAAGATTACCGTAAAGAAATCTAAGTATTGGGACAGATGAATCTAAGCAAACAGCGTAGACCTTGATCAGACTGCAAGAGCAGTCTGATCAAGGTCTACACTGTTTGCCATTCCACCTACATCTGTTGGATGTATCAATAAATTGTAAAACCAACTTGTTCCATTTTCAGGACAAACAGCAACTTTCAGAATTTGACACATAGTCTTATACATATACAATAGTAAGAAAACGCTTGATCAAATATTTGCTCTTCATATTTATCAGGTGTGAATGGATAAAATAGTAATAAAGACATCTTGAAGTGGGATATTAATCATTTTAATGGGATTTCTGTTATGCAAAGTTAACTTGCATACCTTCTTCAAACTGAAACAAGGAATGCAAAGCCGAAAGGCACACCTATATAAAGTCATGGTTCCAAAACAGAACAGAACTGAATTGGGCCCACCGATGTAACCTGTGTGATCAGTATGCCATAAAAATTCTAAGAATTTGGACAGATAGGTCTATGCAAAATGTGCAGACACAGATCAGACTGCCCCAAAGGGAGCAGTATGATCAGGGCCTATAAACTGTTTGACATTCCATAAATATGCATCTTTTGGACACATTGCTGCATTAAAAAACTTAACTGTTCCATTTTTTTTAGGAAAATTATGGTAAATATTTTAGGTTTTCCCATTTTCAGAATATTATGGTATGCCTAACAATCAATGACTATTACCAAAAAAAAATCGCACATTAGTTTCACTCTCATAAAAAAAATTTGTAAATTTGACCTAGAAAAAAACTCATTTTTTCTTCTTCAAAGCATCATGGTCAGTTCATGTAATCTGATCAACTTTTGCAAGTGCTTTGAGCAGAATATAAACTTAAGAGAATCCAGCAGCATGCTTTTATTTTGTGAACACACTACTACTCCATGCATCATGAAGACTGAAAATATATACCAAAATCATTCTAAAATTGGGACAGATAGGTCTGAGCAAAATATTGCAGACCTAGATCGGACTGCTCCTGAGCAGTCTGGGTTTGAGATTATAAAACTTGAGAATAATCTCAAACTCAAAATAAAGCACACTGATTGGCTGCTTCCAAGCGCATGCTCGGAAGAAGCAGCCAATCAGTGTGCTTTATTTTGAGTTTGAGAATGTACTTAAGTTTTATAAACTCTGGGCCTGATCAGTGTCGATACTGTTTGCCATTCCATTTGCATCTTTTAGATGCATTTCTGACTGTTCCATTTTCAAGACAACTACAGGTGCTTATTTTAGGTGTCCCAGCGTTGAGAATCATGAGGTAAATCATGACAGACAGAAAACCTCACGACTGCAAAATTGATCTTATTCATTAATCCAGCAGTGCTCTAGATAAGAGGGAGTTTTTGATGATAATTAGGGATAATTTTTGTTAATTCTGCATAAAAACCTATGTTGTGACCCCTCATCAGAACCGTCTCGGCAAGATGGTTCAGCTTAGGGGTCACAAAATATGGTTTCAATGAGAAATAATAAAAATTATCCCTAATTATCATTAAATACTGCCTCTTATCTAGAGCTCTGATCAAGGAGAGTTACTCTTATAAGACTTTTAAAATACACCATTTATGTTTTCCTTAATGAATTCTCATGATAGCTAGTCTCTATCAAAGTGTCTCAGTATCATTTAAACCCTTCAGTACTTTTAACTCCATAAGTATGCTTGGCTATTGGTACTTTGCAAAATGAAACAGATACTAGCCACCTCCTCTGCCACCCACCCATAAGGATGTTCCCCAGGAAGCTCTGCAGAACTGGCACCATGCATGCCACACCCACCCTGTTCTGTTCTTTCTGTTTCAATTCTCCTAACGACATTCTCCAAGTGGCTCAGCAGTACATAACCATAGTTGCACACACCTGATGCCAATTTCAGTTCAGTTCAGTTCAATTCTCCTAATGACATTCCCCAAGGTCCATCCAAACGGTCCTGTTCGATTCAATTCTCGATGTTCCCCAAGTGGCTCAACGGTACGTAACCATAGTTGACAAACTTGGCATCGTGTGTCCGTCCAAGGTCCATCCAAACCACCCACCTGGTTTCTTAAGTAATTATTGAATACTGTAATAAATTTGTTTTCAGTTCAGTTCAGTTCAATTCTCTATCGACGTTACCCAAGTGGCTCAATGGTACGTAACCATAGTTGCACACACTTGGCGCCGTGTGTCCGTCCAAGTAATAAATTTGGTTGCTAAATTTGCATATTAATAAAATGCATTGATTACCTCCTTTGTCAATCTTGAACATTAACATTCCATTGCAAAATGCTTCAAACAAAAGTGTGACTGATGGGCAAACAAACAAAGTGGTGACTATATTTTCATCTTTTGGAAAGCATAATATTAGAGACCTGATACTGTTCACCTGAATTTTGGAACAAATGGAAAGTGTCCCAGTGCTTACATACATTAGGATAGACGTAATTCATACCAGTTAAAAGTGTGCACAAGCATGCCAGTAAATCAAAATCTAGATGACTGAATTTGTCAGACCCACCAAGAAAGCCCACAATATGAAAACATCTATCTAACCTGCTGTGATTTTTTTTTTCAAAGTTAATGCACCAGTGTTACAAAAATTGATATGCTCCAAACATAAAAATTTCTACTGAAGCATAAAATTGGCTTTTTCTATCATGATAATCAAAATGATATGAGCCGCGACATGACAAAACCAACAATGTGGTTGTGCGCCCAGCGCAGACTCAGATCAGCCTGGGCATCCGCCCAGTCTGATCAGAGTCTTCGCTGTCCGCATGGAGGTAGCTTAGTCCCTTAGCTACCCTTTGAGCACTTAACGAAGAGTCTGGTCAAACTGGGCGGATGTCCAGGCTGATCTGAGTCTGCACCGGGCGCACAACCACATTGTTGGTTTTCTCGTGTCGCGGCTCATATAATGAAATTCTTCAACAAAATTGGAGTAATGGGTGATGAAGCTAACTTCAAATCCTCAAGTTTTTGTCAAAAGAACCAATTATGTAAATTAATTTAAGATTCTGCATATGATTCAAAAGGATATATAAGCCGCAACACAAGAAAACCAACAAAGTGGTTGTGCGCAAATCGCAGACTCAGATCAGCCTGGGCATTCGCCCAGTCTGATCCGAGTCTTGGCTGTCCACATGAAGCTAGCTTAGACCCTTAGCTACCCTTTAAGCGCTTAGCGAAGAGTCAGATGCCCAGGTTGATCTGAGTCTACGCTGGGGGCACAACCACTTTGTTGGTTTTCTCGTGTGGCGGCTCAATTATAAAGATGTCAGTTAAGCTGAATGGGTATACCTCCATGTTTTTCCGCCAGTTTTACCAAGGGGAACAACTATTGTGACTTCCCGTTTGCTTCCCTGGGGTAAAAAAAACCCTTCCAAAAAGGAGTCTACTCTTAAAGGAAAGAATTTGCTCCTATGGGCGACTAAAGTCGAAATTCGAACTTTTTTTTTGTTATGAAACCAAAAGTAGGAACACATAACAAGTAGGGCTTATGGGAAAAATACCTGGTACTGAAATACTGTTGTTTTTTGAAGGAGCTCAGCGAGGTAGCAGAAGTGTTGAGTTGATTCCAATTGAGCAGCGACAAAATGGAAAATGGAGAGTTGCTTCCTCTGAAAGCGTACCAATTCATTTTAATAGTGCATCGCAACATTGCACTAGTTTATTAGTTCAATGTTATAAGGGAGATAAATCTTGCTTTCCAGTCAGTTTACATGCTCAAGGCTATCCTGTTTTATTATTTTGCCCAGACCTGAAATCTTTGCTTTGATCAAATGTTTTAACCCATTCCATTCGGGATACCCCTTTAGCGGTATCTGGGCAAACAGTTTGGATCCAGATCAGGCCCCTCGCCTGATCTGAGATCCAAACTGTTTGCTGCCAAGACATCATTTCTACTAGTGTCAAAATACTCTTGCTTTTTGATGCAGACGACAATTTCAGCAGATGACAAAAAATACCCAGAATGCAATGGATTAAGCTTCAGAATCTCTTTTTATGCATGCATACAGGGGTCAGCCTAGAGTTCTCAGACAGGTAGAAGTTTTGTGATATTTTCTGAATTTCAAGGAGAAGTTTGGATTTTCTATACATTTGACACATTTTGACTTCTCCCCCAGCTCCAAATAAGGAGAAGTCAGTCAGCTTAGGGAGACAATTTCTCCCACTTTCTTCCTCTAGGCTGACCCCTGAAGCACAGCATAAAGGCGAGAACAACTCTGCCTGAGTCATGTCTCTGTAAGAATATTTGCTGCAAGTTTCTTTTAGAATAACTTACAACTTCTTATGAATATTTTCCATGATTTAATACATGTGTAAGGCTATGGGACATGGGATGACAACCACTCAGGGACAAATATTTGGCACAGAAGAAGGCTTTTGCCTCTTGGATTGTTTGTAGCAGGGAACAATTAAAAGTGCCAGAAATGAAAATACATGCAAATGAATTTAGAAGCAGCCTAAATCCAGACTGATTGGGCAGCTCATAATGAAATTGCTTTCTTTGGCCAAACTTTAACATCAATCTTCTTTACACTTTATGAGGAAAGAAACAAGAACTGCAATAAGGTACTGTATTAATCCTAATAAATGCCCGTCTCTAATAAATACCCCCTGCATCTTTTACGAAAATAATGTTATATTAACTTGTATGAATTCCTGTTTGCTTCTCCGAATAAGGCAGCTCTTTGAATGGGTCTACTCTTAAAGGAAAGAATTTGCTCCGAGAGGAGCTAGAATTTGGTCCTAGAGGAGCAAATTCTTTCCTTTAAAAGTTGACTTCAACTGAGAAAGGGGGCAAAAATGTCAGAGTTGCTTTCTCTGAAAGTATACCCCTAATCTATATATTGCTTAGTAGAGGTATTTTGGCTGATGCTGATTTCCTACACTTTAGGCTCTAAATAACAGCCCCCTTTTGTAAATTGCAATGCCCTTGGGCATTTATTATGATTAATATGGTATGTCTACTTCTAGCATAAAAACACATTAAAAAGGTTCCAAAACTGTTTGGATGAGCATGGAAGAGATTTTTGTGAGAGTCTCACTTCTTCAAATCAAATTTCACTTAAACTTTTACATGATATCACAGATTCTTGGTATATATATACAAATATTTATTAACGTTCAACTGCATTTAATAAAAACAATCTAAACAAATTTCTGCTACCAAAGGTAGAATATGACAATGCCCGGTTATACACCAATACTGAACTGTCTGTATGGTTCTGACATTGGAAAACCCAAAATGATACACCTTCCAACCTGGGGCTGTCCTGTGCTCAGGTGAGAGTACATATTCAGAAAGAAAGTGCTCAGTTGCTTTGGTGAGCATTCACATTGTTGAACACAGCACAGGTTATACCAGGGCCCAATGTTCAAAAGTAACAAAGTCATTAGTTAAAGAGACTTTAAATTTGTGTGTGTATTATACATAAAAACACTGCATTTTTGGCAGAAAAAATGTGAGGACATTTTGCAGTGCAATTTTCAGCAAAAAGCAATACTGCATTTAATTCTGTGAAATTTCTTTACAATCATGCCGAATTCTCAAATTTTGCTACTTTCTCCTAGTATTTTCATTCCCAAATGGCCTTTTTCCCAATTTCAGGAAAAGGCCCCATTCCCAAAATACCTGGATAAAACCCTGTGATAGTGCCTTACCCATCACATAAAAAAAACTTTGGCGTAAAACTTTTAAGTGTGACTCCCACCCCCACGCCCATGTCAGGGTGACACAATAGCTCCCTATGCTTTCGAGCTAAAAATTGCAGTGATAAGGTATGGGTGCAGGAACTTTTCATCAAAAGACATCGAAATGTCACCTTTACTTTTGCCCCCCTTGGCAATGGGGTTCAATCCTTTATAAAAACAGTTAGCTCCACAAGGAGCAAATTCTTTCCTTAAAGATTCAAAGATTAGCCATTTAAGAAGGGATGCCATGCCCAGGGAAGCAAACAGGAAATCACAAAAGTTGTTCTCTTCGTAAAAATGGCGGAAAAAAACACAAGAAAATTGGTGGAACCGATGGATGCTCCCCGAAGGCTTGGAACGGGAGAATTGGTATCCTAGTGAAGGAGTATAAATTAAATGCAATTTAAAATGTAAAAAAAAAATAATTCTCTTCAATACTTTTAAAGCAATGCTCTGAACATGCATACAAATGAGAAAAAATAAGAAGGGAAGTAACTTCAAAGTAACTTGGGATACAGTTATGGTTCTTCTGCTCTGCAATTCTTGTCCTTACCCTCTACTATCAATATGGGAAATTTCATTCATCTTAAATATGTAGAGATATACTCCGGACAAGCTAAATGACTGAAAAAATTATGAAGGGAGCTAACTCTGTAATTACTAAAGGTAGGGTTATAGTTCCTAAACTCTGCACTTCCTTTCATTACCCTCTATCACTGTGTGAAGTTTCATTTAGTTTCCTTCAATACTTCCTAAGATATGCTCTATACAAGCAAACTATAGCAAAAATTAAGAAAGGAGCTAACTCGGTAATTATTTTTGACAGGGTTATGGTTATTGTGGTCTACACTTTCACTCATTGCCCTCTATCAGCGTGTGAAGTTTCATTTAGTTCCCTTTTATACTTTCAGAGATATGCTCTGGACATGCAAAATACTGAAAAAATAGGAAGGGAGCTAACTTTGTAAATACTTGTGATAGGGTTATGGTTCTTATGCTCTGCACTTCCTGTTATTGTCCTCTATCAATGTATGAAGTTTCATTAAGTTCCCTTTAATACTTTTGGAGATATGCACCAGACAAGCTTAATACTGAAAAAAAAATGGGAAGGGAGCTAACTTCGTAAATACTTGTGACAGGGTTATGGTTCTTAAGCACGGCACTTCCTCTCATTGTCCTCTATCAATGTGTGAAGTTTCATTTAGTTCCCCCATATACTTTCAGAGATATGCTCCGGACTAGCAAAATATTGGTAAAAACTAGAAAGGGCGATAACTTTGTAAATACTTGCGACAGGGTTACGGTTCTTGTGCACTGCATTTCCACTCATTGTCCTCTATCAATGTGTGAAGTTTCATTTAGTTCCCCCTTATACTTTCAGAGATATGCTCCGGACAAGCAAAATATTGAAAAAACTGGAAAGGGAGCTAACTTTGTAAAGACTTGTGACAGGGTTACAGTTCTTGTGCACTGCACTTCCCCTCGTTGTCCTCTATCAATGTGTGAAGTTTCATTTAGTTCCCCCAAATACTTTCAGAGATATGCTCCGGACAAGCAAAATACTGAAAAAACCTTGTAAGGGAGCTAACTTCGTAAATACTTGTGACAGGGTTACAGTTCTTGTGCACTGCACTTCCACTTATTGTCCTCTATCAATGTGTGAAGTTTCATTTAGTTCCCCCTTCTACTTTCAGAGATATGCTCCGGACAAGCAAAATATTGAAAAACTGGAAAGGGAGCTTACTTCGTAAATACTTGTGACAGGGTTACGGTTCCTGTGCACTGCACTTCCCCTCATTGTCCTCTATCAACGTGTGAAGTTTCATTCAATTCCCCTTTCTACTTTCAGAGATATGCTCCGGACAAAAGTGTGACGGACGGACGGACGGAAGGACGGACAGATGGACGGACAAAGCGGCAACTATATGCTCACCCTTCGGGGAGCATAATAAAAATGTATCCATTCACATTAAGGTTTCCTAGTATTTAGCCCAGTTATGGTACTTACAAACAGTAGTTGCCCGCCAGCTTCATCATTTAGTTTGGTCATATCTGTCTTGAGGTCTAGTAATTTTTGATGTAGGTCTTGAAGTTTCTGCTCAGGATTACCCTCGGACCACCGAACACCACTCCATACCCTGGGCTCCATCGGAACTGGGAAGATAAAAGTACAATATACTTTGGAAGCTTCACACTTAAAGCACCAGAAAATAAAATAGTAACTAGAAATGTTTTTCAGAGAAAAACTGATGTCCCCCCCACCAGCCCATTTCCCATCCCCTCTAATGAATAAAAAGCCTGTACAAATAGAATATCTATGCAAGTTTGGACAAAATCCATCCGCTGGTTCTAAAGATATCCTACATTGAAGACTATGTCCTTCAAAAATGGGTCAAGGTCACCAACTACTAAACATGTCTTAAACTGGCACAACGATACATTCATGCAAGTCTGATGAATATCCATCCATTGATTCAAGATATCTCATTTTTAAGAGAGAAAAATACACATTTGTAAGATAGCTTTTGACCTTGAAAATGGGGTCAAGGTCATCAAAACACAGTATACTCTTGAGACTGTCCCATAGGTATATCTATGAAAGTAAAGTGGAAATCAAGCCAAAGGCTAAAGAGATACATCAATTTTAGTGAAAATTTCACATATCTAAATCCTCTTGTGACCTTGAAAATGAGGTCAAGGTCACCAACATTTTGTTCAGCTCTTAAACTTGTCCAAATCATGTATCCACGAAAGTTTGGCGAAATTCCATCCATTGGTTCAGGAGATATTGTGGGTACAAGAATTGCCATGTTAGTCCTCCAGTGACCTTTAAAATAAGGTCAAGGTCACCAAAATCTAAACAGCTCATAAACTTGTCCCAATCATGTATCCAGGAAAGTTTGGTGATATTCCATCCATTGGTTCAGGAGATATTGTGGGTACAAGAATTGCCATGTTAGTCCTCCAGTGACCTTTAAAATAAGGTCAAGGTCACCAAAATCTAAACAGCTCATAAACTTGTCCCAATCGTGTATCCAGGAAAGCTTGGTGAAATTCCATCCATTGGTTCAGGAGATATAAAGGGTACAAGAAATTGTCATCCAAGTCCTCCAGTGACCTTGAAAATAAAGTCAAGGTCACCAAAATCTAATCAGCTCAAAAACTTGTCCCAATAATGTATCCATGAAAGTTTTGTGAAATTCCATCTATTGGTTCAGGAGATGTAGTGGATACAAGAAACTGTCATCTAAGTCATCCAGTGACCTTGAAAATAAGGTCAAGGTCACCAAAATCTAACCAGCTCTTACACTTGTGCCAATGATATATCCATGCAAGTTTGGTGAAATTCCATCCATTGGTTCAAGAGATATCGCGCATAAAAGAAATTTGGTACAAAAAATTGTCATCTAAGTCATCCAGTGACCTTGAAAATAAGGTCAAGGTCACCAAAATCTAATCAGCTCTTACACTTGTCCCAATGATATATCCATGCAAGTTTGGTGAAATTCCATGCAATGGTTCAAGAGATATTGCGCATACAAGAAATTGTCATCTAAGTCTTCCTGTGACCTTGAAAATGAGGTTAAGGTCACCAAAATCTAATCAGCTCACAAGCTTGTCCCAATGATATATCCATGAAAGTTTTGTGAAATTCCATCCATTGGTTCAAGAGATATCGTGCATACAAGAATCTGTCACGCCGACGCCGACGGGATCCGCACTGAAAACAATATGTCCCCCCTCACCTTTGGTGGGGGGACATAAAAACTTGCAAACAGTGTAGATCAAGATGAGGTGGCTCATAGTGAGCCATCTAATCTGGATCTGCACTGTTTGCCCTCCATGTCTTTGATTTGTCAACATGATATAGCTTGGAAAAAACATGTTTTGAATAGCAACTTGACACTCACAGCCTAAGAAGAAAACCGCATTTTGATTTTGTCATCTGCAAGACATAATAGCTGATAGATCTTGTCTTCCTGCAATTTTTAAGATATAAACTATGTTTCTACCCATTTTTAGACCTACTGTCTGGGCTGCTCAATATTTATTTCAGACCACTGGCTAAAAAGTTAAAAATTTCCTGTCTGCAAGCTTAATATAATTTCAGGCTATAAATTTGCTAAAACTGAGAGAAAAATAATCTATCATGAGTCAGTTCAAGTACAATAGATCTAGGTAAATCTACCCCTCAGAGTCAAAATTTCAACCAAGGACTCACCAAGCCTCGTCTCTGGCTGAAATTCCAGTTCCTGTGGTGAGATTCCCTATCTTTCATGGACACTCATGAGGGGTTCTTGCATTATTTTCTTTTTCAAAAAGCAATAAATAAGAGGCAGAAACTTACCATTAATGGACATAAATATTGAGTCGTAATCTTCTTCCAGACTTTTACTATCCAAAGCACACCACTTTTCAATGAATCCTTCCCCGAAGCTATATAGTTCTTTCAATATCTCTTCCCCTTGCAAACTGTTGTTATTGTTGAAGACACTAGAATCAGGGGAGACAAATATAGTTCTACCACAAACAGCAGGATGAAGAGATTCTTTGTCAAAAGGACTAGTTTGAAATGGGAAGTGGATTTCTGGCTCCTCTCCCTCAGATAGAGTGCTCCTTTTTCTCAATTCTGAAACAAAAGAATTTAAAGCATTTCTTCGGTTATAAGATCAAGTTTTTTCCCTTCCAAAACAGTCCCAAAAATGTAGACCCACCTGATAAGATGAATCTAGATTTTTGGGATCATTTTATAAGATGGATCTAGATTTTTGGGATTGTTTTGGAAGGGAAAAAACATGATAGCAAAATTTAATCTAGATTTTTGCAACTGTTTTGTAAGATGGAGCTAGATTTTTGGGGTTGTAGCAAAATTTCATCAGACTGATTTAGATATTTGAGGTCATTCTAGAGAGGGTAAAACCTCGTTTTATAACTGAATAAATATGGTATAACGTGTTAAGGTGTATAGATACACCTCCATTGGATACACCTCCATTTTATTATTTTTTTGTTTGTTTGTTTTTCTTGTTGTTTTTTTCTCTTTAAAAATTTTTACGAAGGAGAACTTTCTGTCTTCTTTTCTGGTGACAAATTTCCTCCAAATTAGGGCCTTCTCTTAAAGGGAAAAAATAGCCCCTAGGGGAAGCAAATTCTATTCTTTAAGAGTGGACCCCAATTGAGAAGGGAGGCAATATAGAAAATGGTAGAGTTGTTTCACCTCCTGTAAATGTGCCCATTCACCTTAGGAGCTGCTGTCTTCCAGCTACCCTTTCGACCTAATTAGCGCACATGCCCCAAAAAGTGCACATCATGGCAATTTCATATGTGTGCTCATATTTTTTACTGGTTTATCCCTTTGATTGCATGTTTACAAGTGCTGAAAACACTAGAGAATCTTTCAGTTTTCACTCACTTCTCAAGCTGCTCCAGCCTACATGACTATAAGTAGCTTTTCTTTAATGCTTTTAACATAAAATTCTGTTTCTTTCTATATCTAATAATTCTTTGAAATGTGCACTTATTAGAAAGAAAGTCTACTGCAAGAATTTAATGCCATTTTGAAAATGTTCAGCGCAGAGAGCTAGAAGGGTTGAATATGGTAATCTTGTTGGGACTACAGCAACAGGTGGCTGGTACCACCGGAAGTGCTTTTCAGCATTAAGAGCCGTGATACAACAAAATCAACAAAGCATGCAAAGCCTCAGATCAGCCTGGGCATCTCCCCATTCTGATCAGAGCCATTTCTGTGTGCCTAAAGGGTTGCTAAGGGTCTAAGCTAGCTCAATGCGGTCAGCGATCACTCTGATAAGACTGGGCAGATGCCCAGGCTGATCTGAGTCTTTGTTGGGTGGTTTTGTCATGTCTCGGCTCCATCATACATGTATTTGTATTGATACTATTGCCTAATGTTGCTTCAGATTTTATAAAAATGTTTGTGTTTGGAATGTTTTCAGCATCACTTTGAAAAATGGTAGTCTTTCATACTCATATCAGCAAGTTCAATGCTCTTTTCTCATATATTGGATGAAGTCCTTATGAAAGGGGATCTACTCTTAAAGGAAAGAATTTGCTCCAGAGGAGCTAATTCTTTCCTTTAATAGTTGACCCACAATGAGAAAGGAGATAAAAAGAAAATGAAAGAGTTGCTTCCCCTGAAAGTATACCCATCCACCTTTATGTCTTCAGTATGGTTCTCTAGGATTTAGAACCCCATTAGCTCAGAAGGCTAAGTGCTTGCCTGCTGACCTGGTGGTTCTGGGTTCGATTCCAGCTGGAGGCAGAAATCTTTTCAACAATAAATGGGATTCCACTGCCTTTCAGTCTTTCATTATCACCCTCCCATTGTCCTGATATGACTAAAATCAGGGCTCACTCGACAGGGTGATTTGGGAGAAATGTCTCCCTCAGCTGGCGCACCTCTCCCTGTGTTGAGCGTAGGAAGAAGTGAAAATATATAGAACATATTGCGAAATCCAAAATTTGGACCAAAACTTCTCCCTAAAGACCTGAGAATGTCACAGAACTTCTTCCTGTCTGAAAGCTCTGGGCTGACCCCTGACTAAAATACTGTTGAAAAGGACATAAAATCGCAAGCCAAGTAGGATTTAGGGTCATTACCTTTTCTAAGTTCATACAACTGATGAAAAGGGTCTGGATCTTTCGTTGCCTTTGTATGTCTTGTAGATAACCTGTGTCTCACTTCTTCTTGCTCGAGTTTGATTAATCTTGCGTCTTCTTGTAAACCACCTTGCTCATTCAGAATTACTTTAACTGTTTCTTGCCGAATTTTTTCATGTTCTTTCTTCAGCCTGTAACATAGATATAAAATTAGAAATGTGTCTATAGTACACTGATGCCCTTTCCCTGTGCCTTGTAACAAAACCTTTAACCTAAAAGGTAAGTCGTAGCTCGAAATAGGGAAAGGTCATTTGCAGTGTCAGATTTAGCTGTTACCTAAAATACTGTATTAATCCTTATAAATGACCCTACTCTAATAAACACGCCCCCTGCCTCTTTTCTGAAAATAATGTTATATTATGTTGCATGAATTCTTTGAAATCGGGTCTACTCTTAAAGAAAAGAATTTGCTCCTAAAGGACCAAATTCTTTCCTTTAGAGTTGACCCCAACTGAAAAGGGATACAAAAATAGTAGAATTGCTTCCTTTGAAGTGACTCATCACCTTTATATTGCTTTTTAGAGGTATTTTGGCAGTGGCTGATTTACTACACTTTAGGCTCTAAATAACGCCCCCTTTCACAAAATGCAATGCCCACGGGGCATTTAATAGGATTCATATGGTATGTTTGTCTATGTCTATAAAAATAACGTATGTTTGGCTAGAACATATTTGAAATTGATTAACGGAATCCAAAAAAATCTAGCTGACATATGCTTGGTTTCCAAAGTGTAGGATTAAGACAGCAGAAGAGCAGGGACAAATTTACAAGTTCCAAAAAATATTTATGGTAAATTTTACCCCAAAAATTACCAGTTAGGCTATTTTGTTGACTGGCTTAGCTATTACGAACTTACCTGAAAACAATCTCTTCTACTTTTTCAATGTTATTTTCTTCCTTTTCTTTGTATAAAAGAAATTCGTCTTCTGGTATACAAATATCTGAGCCGGACTTGGAACTTTCATACTGTAAAAGAAAAGATTATTAAATTTTTGAAAGTTTCGACATATATCCACTTAAACATCTTAGTACATGGACAAATGGACAACAAAAATGTCGAAAGACTATTTGTATAAACACCCAATACCCTTTTGTACTCCTCTAACAAGGGGTTAACTATTAAAGCACCAAAAATGAAAATAGCTAAATTTTCAAACAGCATAGATCCAGATGGGGGACTCAAAATGAGCCTGCTCATCTGGATTACACTGTTTGACCACTAGTCTTTGAATTCTGAATATGATATAGCTTGGAAGAAGTATTTTTTGAAATTTTGCAGGCATAAATTTTGTTGTCTGCTTTTTTTGCACTTTAGGATTAAAAACTGATTTTGCAACATACCCTAATGTGCGTATATATTGGGACACCTAAAATAATAAATTTTCCATTTGTGCCAAATGGAAAATTTATTATTTTTAGGTCTCCCAATATATACGCACATTGGGACACCTAAAATAATAAATTTTCCATTTGTGCCAAATGGAAAATTTATTATTTTTAAATGGAAAATTTATTATTTTTAGGTGTCCAAATATATACACACATTACGGTAATGTATCATTACATGTAACTACCAATTTGTAAGAACAGACAGATGTATGAATGCTCAGAAGCTATATCCCCCGAAAAAATTGGTCAGTACAGTGTATGTATGGTACGTGTTTGAAAAAGCTTATAAACTCACCAATTCTTTATGCAGAGCAAATCTTTTCTTCAACAGTTCTAATCTTCTAGTTTCATTTGCTATCTGTGATTTTCTCTTTTCCTGAAAATAAAAGGTATCATGAGAAATGCTTTCATAGTAGCAAGTTTAATACATGTAGACTTGTCAAAAATGAATACTTTCAAAATCTGCTAGCATATTTTCAGAGGGCATAAAACCTGGTATGTCATTCTGTGACTTCCTAATTGCTTCGCTAGGTGACAAAACCCTTTCAGAAAAGGTCTATTCTTAAAGGAAAGAACTTGTACTTAACCACCTAGTAGTATATTCTTTTCCAGTTTATAATATGCAAACTTGCTTACATTGTATTTTATATTAACACACATATACTCTTTAATCTATCAAAACAAACAGCACTGGATTTTGCATATGTGTATATTAATGTACCAATACAAACAGCACTGGATTTTGCATATGTGTATATTAATGTATCAAAACAAACAGCACTGGATTTTGCATATGTGTATATTAATGTATCAATACAAACAGCACTGGAGTTTGCATATGTGTATATTAATGTATCAATACAAATAGCACAGGAGTTTGTGCACTCAAACAGCAATGAAGCCTGCCCATGTGCCAGTACAAACTGTATCAGACTTTGCACATGAGCTTGTTAGTATGCCAACAGTTTGCATTATCAATACAAACAGCACTACAGCCTACATAATGTGCACTCTAATTTGTCAATACAAACAGTATTGGATGTTGCACATGTGCATTTAAGTATGCAAACAGCTTTCGTATAATTATGCACTTTATCAATACAAACACCACTGGAGCTAGCATATGAGCACTGTAAGTATGTCAATACAAACATCAGTGGATATGGCACATATGCAATTTGGCTTCATCAATACAAACAGCAAAGTAGTTTTCACATGTGCACTTTGATATGTAAATACAAACAGCTCTGAATGTTGCTCATTAAGTAATTTCATATATTAATGCAACAAACAATGTAGTATACATATGTGCATTTTTGATAAATTCTGATAGAAACAGCATTGGAATTTTGCACATATGAACTTTAATGTATGCATGCATATCCATGTAGTATCCACATAGTATCAGAGCTAATTCTTTCCTTTAAGAGCTGACCACCATTAAGAAGGGAGCAAAAATGAAAAAGCCAGAGTTGCTTTCCCTGAAAGTATAACTGTTCACCTTAACATGTTAATCCAAATACAAACAGAAACTGCTGAAGCTGGCACATGTGCACTTCAAAGTACTACAACAGTATTATCACATTAAGAGTTTTTGTTTTGATTTTTTTCCACATTGAGAAACTCTTTGTAATGAGCTTGCACATGCACACCTGGGCCCAGTTTTCAAAACATCAGTTAGCCTAACGAGCACATTGAGAAGTCAACTTATTAAGTGTTTTATGACTTTATAGCCAAATGCACTGATATTTTTTGTTGTAAATATGTGAGAAGCTTTTGCACTGCAAAAGCTTCTCACATTTTTTCAACAAAAATACTGGCATATTTGACATATTAAGGTCTGAAATTTTAACGTCTCCTTAACTAACGATGTTGTTAGTTTTGAACAACCGGGTCCTGATCTTTTAAAACAAAATTTCACAAATTTGATACAAATATCATCACATCTTGCATATTGTGTGCACTGACCCCATGCACTTTCAAGCTTTTACTTACATATACTGAGCCATATATTATACCTTAATCTACCTATATCACCTTTAATGGCCCCAAACTTTCACTTTACCCAGTTCATGACAACCCTTAGTCTGCTGATAATAACTCATATTTTGTCCCATTATTTCTAACATTGACTTAACCACCAAGCCATTGAGCCTTTATTCAAATAATGCAAACACACAAATGATCTATAGCAATCATATTGCTTGTTTTATGACAGTGTTAAGTGTCCAACCATTGTTATATTGACAGTTTTAAGGACTGAAACAAAATAATGGTGCTTCAATAAATGCCTATATTTGAGACAAGTATTCAAATTTTCATCACTAAAAGTATGTATTATCTACAACAAATTTTGACTTTCTTCCAAACACACCTGTATTTAGAGTGAACTTTTTGAGGATGTACATAGTTTTGGAAAAAAACAAAGTCACTGCTTTGTTTATTTTATAATTATGACTAATAACTAAATGAGCCCATCAACATTGTCCCAGCAGGCACATGATGTAGTGATGTCGCATCGACGTCAACACAACATCATTTCGACGTTGTGTGCCCGCTGGGGTCAGTCATTCATCTTCAGTGCAAAAAAGATTTTTCCAGAATTTAACAATATTAACATTACCTTCGCGGTCATAAGCTGATTCTTGTGTCTGTTATAATCTTCAACTCTGGAAAAAAATAAACAATAAAAAGGCATTGCAAATGACTGTGTGATACCCCACCACTACAAACCAATCTCATGCAATCATTGATTTTTTTACTGATTTATTTATTTTATACAATGTATGTGGCTATGAGACAGGGGCAGATAACTCCCTTGGAGCCAAATTTTGATCATCTGAAGAGGCTTTCATTACTTCTATCAGAAGTTGCAAGTTTTAAGAAAAACCTATTTAAATCATAAGTTTTAAGAAAAATCTATTTAAATCATAATTTTATATTCCATTAACAATCCCAAGCGAGACATTTTTGATGCAAACTCATATTCAAAATTTGAATGAAATCCATTGATAAATATATACTGATAAAAATATAATTACTTTTAAAAGTTATCAAATGGAAACGAAGTGGGGACGGACAGACAGACTGACCGACAGACAGACGGACATACGTATGTAAGCCCGATGGAAAGACAGACACATGGACGGCCAACATGAAAACATAATACCCCGTCACTCTCGTGTGGCGAGGTATAAAAATTACATATCATTTTAACTGTAACTACCTGTATATAAGACAGTTGAGAACCAGGTGAGCCCCCAGCAATGTTTAACTTACCACCACATTTAATCATTGGCATACCATATGGAATCATTGTTCTGTCTTTTTCTTTTTTTTCTCTAAACACTCCATTTTTTCTATCATATGATGTCGCTGTTATTCAGTGGATAACGTTGTGTCATAAAAATTGTATGACCACATGTGTAATAACACTTTGGCATGTACACGCAATGTCATTGACAACGTCCATGTCAACAATGCGTTTTCTTATCGAAATAATGTTCAATTTGAAGGTGTTAACATATCCATAGTCCTATTATGGGTAAAAACATCTAAACTCAAATCATTGTAAAAAGCATTTCAGCCTTCGCGTTTTGTAATAAAATGTGGGTTGACGTGCATATATTGAGTCATATAACTGGCAAAAAGGAGAGAAAACAAGTTTTTGAAAAATAACAGTTCACTCCGCAAAATACAATTTCCTGATCTGGTTTCCCGTCTAGCAATGCTATTTAAACATATGCGGAATAGTGATTGGGGCCCCACGCCTGTACATTGTATTTTTACCATTTAATTCAACTTGTTGAATCAAAAGTAGGTCATTTTAGTTGCCAACTAAAATGACCCAAATAAGTTTTCAAAACCTTTTTATGTGAAACTCAGTGATGTTTTATTTGTTTAAAGCTGGCCAATCACGATCATTTACAATGACGGAACTATAGCGAGAAGCTTGCAGTGATACCTCATGATAAACTTTCTCATGCTGATAGAGCAATGGGGCCTTTAAGATCCTATTTTAAAGGGTCATATAATACCCCGGTAAACAGAATCTTACACTCGTGGTCATTTCATATGAAATTTATAAAACTCACGGAAAGCTGGTTCATAAATTTCCTATGAAATGGCCACTCGTGTAAGATCCTAGCTGCTGCATCTATGAAAATATAGCATTCTTTTGTTCAGTACCAGTGAAAACATAAAAGTAAAATTGAAATAAAATTATTTATTCGAATAAAAAGTTCTTTTTTAAATAATAAAACATCAGTAATATAGACTACCTGCATTAATCCTAGTATCTGCCTTATCTAGAAGTCGCCAAACCTAGGCCCAAAGGGTGGTCAATACAAGCCATGGTCAGAGAAACCTTGTATTCAGATCTATTTGTGCAATGCACAAACTCAAATGCACATGCAAGTTGTCTCTTCAGAAATTTACTGAATTTAGCACACACAATTAACAGAACCTTGTGATTCCAAAATGTGTAGGCCCTAAACAGACTGCACAAATATGCAGTCTGGTCAGGATCAGCACAAGTTTTATATACTACCATATGACTGGTTTTGTCATGATACCACTTATTTGTCAATACTGATCATAACAAGAAGATTTGAAAGGAAATTGACAATGTAATCCTTGAGATTTTCCTTCAAACATCAAAAGTTAATTCCCTTAATGATATAGAGGATCTTACATGAGTGCTCATGTATTATTGAATTTTATTAAAGGAGTTGGGGAAAAAAGATAAGATGTGACGCTATGCCGAGCATCTTATCATTTTCACCAACGAGTTTAATAAATTCAATAATACAGGAGCATGAATGCAAGATTCTATTTATCATATGACACTACAATCGCATTTTATTAGCAAATTTTGCATTAAAACGTCACGATTTCACCATTAGACAACGTGACGTTTTATGGACATCAACGAATAACGTTACGACGTAATTTGCAAATTTAATTCACTAGTGGATTATCGTTTTTAATGCATGGCTTTATTACACTCTCAGATGCGACGTCATATGATAAAGTGCCTTAGCTATTTGAATGGATTTCTATCAGAGTCCATTGACAACATTTTTGGTCACATAAAGGGGTCCAAGAATCTGACTAAAGTGTACATACAAGAAAAAGCATGCTCTTATTATATTAATCTTTCTTCGCCAAAAGAAGTTAGAAATTACCAAAGTCAGTGTGACTTGCAGTTGTTTCTGAGTCGACCGTAAAATTCAGACATTGCTACCATTCTGTGGTGAACTTGATTGATTGACTGATTGATTTGATGCTTAACGTCCACAGTAAACAACTATGGTCATGTCGGGACGGTCAGTTAACCTAACCACACTATTCCTGGGCAGTCTTAGACCTCCTAAGCGGTTAACCAGCACTAAGTGCATATACTTTCGCCAGTAACTGACAACTGCCCTTCTTGAATCAGAGGAAGGAGAAACTAAAGTATGTGGCCAGACCGGGTTTCAAACCCAGGACCTCTGACCTACCGATTGCGCTACATGGCCCGGCTCTGTGATGAACTCTTTCATCTTTAAAGTAAAAGGATACTTTCAGGGGAAGCAACTCTGCTATGTTTATATTTGCCTCCCTTCTCAATAGGGGTCAACTCTTAAAGGAAGAAATTTGTTCCTTAAGGTCAAATTCTTTCCTTTAAGAGGAGACACCACTTTGGAAGGGCAACACCATTAAAGGAAGCAAACAGGAAGTCACAAAATTTGTTCCCCTTTGTAAAACTGGCGGAAAAAACTGGAGAAGTACCAATCCCCCTGACCAATACCCCTTGATGGCTATGTCTATTTGTCTTGCCATGTGATGATCTATAAAACTGTTGACTAGAACGCTGCAAGCATGTAACCACACTAATGTCTGTAACTTTCTACAAGCAAAACAGCTAAGGAACTGCTCTTGCAACGTATATACATAGGTACTACATGTACATGTATATTGAATAAGACAACAACAAAAATGTGAAAATTTAACTTATTTAGTGTTTTCTGTTAAACAGACCTTAATTTTCTTATTCCATCTTATTGCCAAGTCTTATCTCCTCTCAAAAAAGTTTATCTCAACTGATATGACTATAATGATCTTTCCGCAATCATTGCCCAATATGTAAACAAAGTTATTTACATATTCCTCCAAGTTTAAATTTTGATTACCCTCTTTTGCTTAAAGCCCAGCAACATTAATTACAAATTGTCAAAGGTTTATGTACAGGACATAAAATACTTATACAAAGACCCTTGTACATAAAAAATACAGGCATAAAATATGTTTCAGAATGTAACAAGGTTATACAATTAACAGTAATAGGTTTACATTTTCCTTATCCACAGGGTATAATCGATTCCGCTAATTTTCGCTTCCTGCAGAGACTGTACATCATATTTGGCTTCCGCCGAGACTGTCCGCGAACTCTTGCTTCCTGCCGAGACTTCTGTACATGATAAATGGCTTCCTGCAGAGACTGTCCGTGTGATTCTGCTTCCTGCCGAGGCTCTCGGCAGGAAGCAGAATCACGCGGACAGTCTCGGCAGGAAGCCATTTCTCGAGGACAGTAGTCTCTGCAGGAAGCAAGAGTTCGCGGACAGTCTCGGCGGAAGCCAAATATGACGGACAGTCTCTGCAGGAAGCGAAAATTGGCGGAATCAATTATACCCTGTGTTATCTGAATTCTACGAAATGCAAAATATCGATTCAGCTTAAACATCCTTTCGCTGTCCAATTTATCATGGCAGTCTCGTTTCATTTGATCCTTTGAAGATCAACTTTATTAGCAACTTTTGAATTTAAAGTATGCCTTATAAAATCACAAAGTTGATATACCAACTAAATCCAAGATATGGGGGAACAGAAGACTGAGAAAGTTCTCCAAAATCTTACCTATCGGTATAAATGAAGGTGTTGAAAAAACATGAAAATACCCACCATATAGTAAATGAAATTTGTTTTCACCAACATGAACCAAATTCGCTACTATATTTCCCTACCAAAGCATGTGGTCCTTTTATATGTTTCTGCATTCTGATTTCAGGAAAAAACTGTTTTACCTTTGTTTTCTAGCCTGGTAGGAGTCGGGAGCAACAGGTGGTATAAACTGAAAGACATTCACCGGACCTTGCAAACTCAAACCTGAAATAAACGTACACATTTACATCAAAGAATATAATAATACAGCTGATACAGAATATAAACATATAAACAGTTTTATAAAGGACTCTCCTCCTCAAATCGGAGAGGACACAGATGTGCTTGGTGCCAGGAGATGCGAGTTATGGATTTGTTCTCTTCAGCCTTCTGGGGAACTTTGCTATGAAAACTGGACAATCAGTTGCATTAAGACAAGCCATTCATGAAATACGTAGACACTATCCACAGATTTCTTGAATGGCTTGTCTGAAACGTTATTATTATCATCCAGTTCTCATAACCATGCCATGTTTCCCAGTATTTCCCAACTTTGGACAATTTGGAGTATATGTATTTCCCAGGATAGTAATTCCGTGTATAATTTTCCAGCCACCCTTGGCGGACACCCCTAAAAAGAGTTCTACACACTTCACTTCCGAACTTTGTACTTCTGACTTCCTGATTTCCATCACCATGACTTCTATCACCATACTTCCAAATTAACGACTTCTTACTACCACATTGCTTCTTCTGCTGTATTTCCAATTTCCGACAATTATCACAAGATCTTACTTCAATCTAAATTATCATTCAACTCCTAATTGTACTGACGTCCAACTTCACAACATCTGATTTCCACCTACTTGGTAAATGACTTCGAACTTCAACCTGATTTTACATGTTAACCCTTAAGCTGCTGATGTCTCTTGCCATTGAATTTGGCTTATCATTTAACAGTAGCAGATTTGTAAACCCTGATAAGGCTGCTCATTAGAAGCAGCTGGATCTGAGTCTACACTTTTTGAAGTCTCCATCGCAGCTAAAAGTTTTAATTATAATGCTATAACAAACTTATGTGAAAATTGAAAGTTAGGTAATTATGCCAAACAGAAATCCAGTTTACTTCAGTTTCAATATTTCATCCTCTTTTTCTTCACAGTTCTTCTTGCATAATATACTTATTGATTACTTTTTTTTATTAAATGAATATTTAAAGCATTTTGGCCTGACTCTTTTGAAAATCATCTAATTTTATATGCATTCTTATAGATTAATGGATAATACAGATAACCAAAGACTGCCTGACATTTCAAAACCGCATTGTATTTCAAGGATTACATTACAAGTCTACAAAAAGAAAACTTCAAGAAAGAAAACAAGTTAATATTGTTGTACATTCTTGGCCTATCCACAAAGGGACTTGGCCCATTCCTAATTTGCATCGCGTTCAAGCCCATACTAGTATTGAGAAATGCTTAACA
The DNA here is from genome assembly GCA_963989385.1 of Ctena decussata. Classification (NCBI taxonomy): domain Eukaryota; kingdom Metazoa; phylum Mollusca; class Bivalvia; order Lucinida; family Lucinidae; genus Ctena; species Ctena decussata. The sequence goes on along the minus strand of OZ022501.1, from coordinate 68,241,459 downwards.
AAATGTCTCTTGAAATTGAAGATATACATGTTTTTTAATGCCCTTTATAAATGAAGAAAATATGATACAAGAGTTCCGCTAAATGCTATGCCGCACCTGCCTTGCGCTTCCACAGTAGTAAAGATTATAGTTAAATGGAAGTGTATAAGAAATGGACTAAAACTCTAGGGTCGAGGCAATTTTGGATTTAAAATTTCACTAGGTCAGCAGAGCGTGAAATATAGGTCAAGGGTAGGAATAAGTGCAACATCCCTCATGAACATTCTTAGAAGAAACTTTATGCCAGGTCTGATGACTGTATGTATCATCCTTTGAGACAAAAGGACTAAAATGTTAGAGTCGACACAATTTTGGATGTAAAATTTTACAAAGTCAGCAGAGCATGAAATATAGGTCAAAGGTAAAATTAATTGCAACAGCCCTCAAGAACATTTTTAAAAGAAACTTGATACCAGGTTTGATGATTGTAGGTATCATAGTTTGTTAGAAATGGACTCAAATGCTAAGGTTGATGTAATTTGGGATGTAAAATTTTACGATGTCAGTCGTGAAATATAGGTCAAAGGTAAAAATAACTGCAACAGCCCTTGAAAACATTCTAAGAAAAATCTTTATGCCACGTTTGATGTTTGTATGTATCATAGTTTGTGAGAAATGGACTTAAACACTAGGTCAACGTAATTGTTGATGGACGGACAAACAGAGTGACTGACTGACGGACAGACGGAAAAGTGAACTCCTATATTGCACCTTACTAAAGCAGGTGTGACAAAACTTAAACAAGTCACTAAAATCTGGGACTCTTTCTGAAACTTAGTATTTTTCTAACAAACTGAAATATTACCTTTCTGAAGAAATAAATGATCTCCATTTAAGAAAATCTTGTAGGTATACCCATTGTCTATAAGTACACCTCAAACCAAATTTGTGTCTTAATACACATGTAGGAAACAATTATTGAAAATCCATAACAAATTTATTCTTTCTTCTAAAAGTAAGTTAAACTGACCTTGACTAACTTTAAAATGCCAGGGAATGACATATTTTTGTACTTTTGTTTGAAGTTAATGGAGACACAAAAATTGGCCTCATTTTGTTAATTTTACTTGCTAAAAGCCAATCTGTGTATAAATGGTATTGAGCACTGGAAAATCCTTTAAAATGAGTAAATAAACATTCTCAATCACCCAATTGTTACCAATTATGTCCATACTTTGAATATAAGGCAACGTAGTGCACTGCACGGGGGTTACCTTGGATAACTGATGCCTAACTCAGCACAAATTATATGCCTATATGACAGCCTCCTGGCTTCATCAGTAAACTTCCATGAACCTGAATTCCAAAAAATGTGGCGATTTTGTGATTGAGAGCTTATTGTTCAAGGGGAAGTAACATAGACTAGATTGTCTGAAAAGCCCTATTACATTTGTGCTATCGTAATGAAAAGGGTGGGTGACAGAAGACATCCTTGCCTAACCCCAACTGTTGTTCTGAACTGTTCTCCCACCATCCTGCCATTCAGCTAGATGGCACTTGTAGCCTAATGTTGTAGAGCTGCTTAATGGTGCGAACTAGATTTGTACTGATATTGTACTCGTACTTTTGCATGGTGGCCCATAAGGCTGCATGCCATACTCTGTCAAATGAAGACATGGTACAGATTTTGCTGATTTTTCCCACAGGATTCTGAGGTTGAAAATCTGTTCTGTGAAGCTCCTTCTGGCCCTGAACCCAGTGTGTTCTTCAACAATTATCTCTTCAGCTTGGAGTTTAAGCCTGTTCAAGATGACTTTCAGCATGACTTTGCTCAAATGACTTATGAGGCTGATGGTTCTATAGCTCTGGCATAGCTGCAAATTTCCCCTTTTAGGGCGACTGAGTCCATGGGGTAGGCCATTCTCCTGTTCTCCAGATCCTGTTACAGACCTCTGTTCAACATCAGTCATGGTCTCCCCACCAGCCTGCATAAAGTCCTGCTGGTTTACTGTCAACTCAGATAGACTTCCCTTTTTTTTTCATTGCTGTTACTGCAATCTCAACTTCCTCACAAAGGATTTCTGATGCTCTGGAAGAACATGATGGTAAGGTTAGCATAGGTGGCAGGAATATTACCAATCTGCGATTTGCCGATGACGTAGATGCTCTAGCTAAGGAAAAGTAGGAACTAGAAGCCCTAGTTGACTGAGAAAACCAACTAATGACAAAAGGTGCCGATGGCATCCAGAGGGAGATCATGGTAAAAGGGCAGAAGCTGGGCACCATAACTTGCTTCAAATATCTTAGAGCAACTGTTTCAGATGATGGCTCAAAACCGGAGGTTTTCTCAAGGATTGCACAAGCCACTGCAGCTGAAGCAAATTTGGACAGATAACAACATATCTCTTGGATCAAAGGTGGAACTGATGCGCTGCTTTATCGTTTCCATATTTCTGTATGCCTGTGAGTCATGGACCTTGATAGTCCTTTTTAAGATTGATCTATGTTTCTGGGATAGATTCGACAGATCTAGATTTTTGGGATTGTTTTGGTAAAATGGATCTAGATTTTTGGAAATGACTACCAATACAATTTTCAAAAGTCTAGACCCATGTTCTATCCAAAAAACATAGATCCATTTTAAAAGATGGGTCTAGATTTTTGGGATTATTTTGGAAGGGTAAAAGCATCTTAAAGCAGAATTACTACAACCGGCTTACATATTTAAGGTGATTTTCAGAGAGAAAATGCCGTCTTATAGTTAAATAGTGAGTACCACTCTTCTTTTTTTCCCCCAACTTGAAAATTAAGTTAAAGCAAAGTGAAAAGCAAAAATTTGCCACTTGCATTAACAGATTATATAGGAAATAAGATTATGTGGTCTGAAAAAAAAAAGGACACATAATTTTGAAACAAGCTTAATTATGACATATATGTCATTTATCATATGACGTCGCATCTGAGAGTGTACTAAAGCCATGCATTAAAAACGATAATCCACTAGTGGATTAAATATGCAAATTACGTCGTAACGTTATGCGTTGACGTCCATAGAACGTTGCGTTTTCTAATGGCGAAATCATGACGTTTTAGTGCAAAATTTGCTAATAAAATGCGATTCTAGTGTCATATGATAAATAGAATCTTGCATTCGTGCTCCTGTATTATTAAATTTATTAAACTCGTTGGGGAAAACGATAAGATGCTCGGCAGAGCCTCGCATCTTATCTTTTTCTCCAACTCGTTTAATAAATTCAATAATACATGAGCACTCATGTAAGATCCTCTATATAAAAGACATCATCAATTACAGGTGATGGTTATTCTCTGTGTTTTATACCTATTTTGTGGTTGTGGTATAAGATAATTCTTCATGCCAGCTTCTAATGAGGCTGTAATACCAAGAGAATTCTTAAAATTGGGACACCTAAAATAACTACCATAACTGTCCTAAAAAAAATTCAATGCGGTGTCTAAAAGATGCAGATGGAATGGAAAACAGTGTATACCATGATCAGACTGCTGCTTTTGGAGCAGTCTGATCTGCACTGTTGTCTCGGATCTATCTACCCCAATTCTTAGAATTTGTGACAGTATGTTCAATGATCAATTAAATGAAAAAAAGCACATTACACACACCTCGTATGGAGAGCTCATGTAATGTTTCACTTGCCTGGCCCAGAGGTAAAACTTGAGTACATTCTCAAACTCAAAATAAAGCTCACTGGTTGGCTGGTTCCGAGTACATGCTCGGAAGCAGCCAACCAGTGTGCTTTATTTTGAGTTTGAGATTATTCTCAAGTTTTATAACCTCGAACCCCGATGTTGAAGTTTACTTACCAAAGCAAGGAGGCGGGTGGAATGTTACACCCCTGCAGACCCTGATCAGATTGTTTCTTAAGAGTCTGATCTGAGTTTGTACTGTTTGCTCAGACAGATTGTAAAAATATTAATACAAACAGCATAAATCAGACATGTAAGTTTGCAGGGTTTTGTCAAATCTGAATCTAAACTGTCACTTTTTAACAGGCACACTTCTCTCTGCAGCTATGACTCCAACATCACAAAATTTCTTTGACCTCACTTTTTTTGTTTGTACACCCCTAATGTTATAGCATTTAACCAAAAAATTGTATTCTCTTAATGTTGCATTACAGACTAAGTTTTATGCCAGCCAAAAACCTCTTGGTTAATTAAGCCTTGCAACCCTGGGTCCGGTTGTTCAAAACTAACTACGTCGTTAGTTAACAAGAAAATTTCGAGCGTTAATATCTCAAATACGCCAATATTTTTTGTTGAAAAAATGTGAGAAGCTTTTGCATTGCAAAGCTTCTCACATATTTTCAACAAAAATATAAGTGTAGTGGGCTATCAAGTTGTAAAACACATAATGAGTTGACCTGTTAACGAGCTTGTAAGGCTAATGATGCTTTGAACAACTGATTTTAAACATATGGTATATAATTGCTCACTGATCTGATGCTCTTGTTTTGGACTTTACCATGCCATACCATGCCTTCTTTAGTCTTACCTTGCCTGAGTGCTCTGATCAAATGACAGGTGACGCTCCATTCTTGTTGGTCAAGCTTGCCATTCCTGTTCACATCAGACAGGTCCCACACATAAGATAACTCCTCCAGAGATAATTGAGATTCCATAAGTAGTTTCCTCCCTTGTATAGCTAAAACAGAAAACAAAAGGTGTCTTATGGCATGTACTCAGATCAGCCTGCACTGCACAAATTAGACATAAAAAAAAATGTTATCAATTTTCCCTTTAAGGTAAACAGGTGCACTATCATGTCTTTTTCTGCCATATTTACAAAGGGAAACAACTTCTGTGACTTCCACTGGAGGTTGAAGTACTTCCAAAAAGAAGTCTACTCTTAAAGGAAAGAACTTGTTCCTAGGGGAGCAAATTCTTTTTAAAGAAGTGACCCCCACTGAGAAAGGTGGAAGAAAAAGGAAAATGGTAGAATTTCCCCTGAAAGTTTACACAGTCACCTTAAAGATTCCTAAACTTTCATATCAGTGAATAGACTGAGCAGAAGCATAGGCTGATCCATGTCTTTCCTTCTTGTGAGACATGAGCTGCGACACAAGAAAACCAACAAAGTGGTTGTGGGCCCAGTGCAGACTCAGGTCAGCCTGGGCATCTGCCCAGTCTTATCAAAGTCTTCCCTAAGTGCTTAAAGGGTAGCTAAGTGTCTAAGCTACCTTCATGCAAACAGCGAAGACTCTGATCAGTCTGGGCGGATGCCCAGGCTGATCTAATTCTGCGCTGAACGCACAACCATTTTATTGGTTTTCTTGTGTCCCAGCTCATATTTAAATCTCAGATAAGGACCACCACACGAATCTGACTATTAAAAAGCTCTTGGATACTGAAATGGATATTTTGAATATCACTGGAATTTTAACTTTTTCTCCAATTTCCTCAGTGATGTAACGGCTGTACTTCCTCTCAGCAATAACAATGTGTGTGGCGAACAGTAGAGACCCTAGATTCAGGGCTGAAATTAATCTACATCATATGAAACACACTTTTTTCCTAGATGTGTCACATCACATACACTCAGGAAGTCGAAACTTTTGAAAACATTTGAAGCATATATTTTATCATGCTTGTTGATCATATTACATTTCATTTATCATGTTATCTTGAAATCTTGACTCTAATGACTTTGTATCATTTCATCAAAATTAGGAAAACAAATAGCTGTCAATACCGACTGAACTACAGAAAAGAAGCTAACACCTACAAAAAAAAATGCCAACACCCAAAAATATAAAGTTTCATGCACATTATGAAACAAATACCCTTATATAATAGACATTTATGAAGACATTAAGGTGACATTTTTTCTGCTTTCTGTCACAAAAGTGTATGACTGTCTATCGGAGGAAATGTATGGCCACAACATTATCTCAAAATGCATGCCACAGATAATGTCCCGCAAGCACTCCCCCCCCACCCCCACCCCACCCCCACCCACACCCCCTTGTGCCCCTCTACACACACACACACACAAACACACCTCTGCACTTCATTCCTTCTCCTTCTGCTTTTCATAAAATACCATCACTACCAAATAAGTATGGAAACAGTTCAACCCTTAAAGCGGCAAGAAAGCAGACAAAATGTACATCTGCAAACTTTCAAAAAAATTTGTCCAAGCTATATATACTGAACATAAACAGAAATGTTACATGTACTTTCAATGTGTGTTTTTTAAACTATATATAGGATTTGCCAATTCTATTTCATTTCTAACTGACAAAGAGTATTCAAAGTTCATAAAATGAATATCACAACAAAACCAGCCAGATTAATGTCTACAGACAAGTTTGACCCAATAAGGGGTCAGAATTTAAAAGAGCAATTTTGAGGTGCTATTTCATTCAAGGTGTCAGCCCATGTGAGCTAGTCATTTCTGACACATCGTCTGGAGAAGCTGGAGTAAGGTCCATGAATTACACTTGAAAATTTTGTTGAAATGTTCTGGTTATTTGGTGGTAATGATTTGCTATACTTTTAATTGCAAGGGAGACAAACTCAAACTTTGAACTGCAGGTTAAGTGTCATAAGGTTCATAGAGTTTCTTATAGGTGGTTAGAAGGCAAATCCGAAAAAGTAAAAATCGAAGTGCTGGCACATGGGCATGGAGCATTTTACATAGTCTGTGTTGTTTTTAATCAAAAAGGACTAGTTCTCTGTTGATTAGCACAAAAGGTTGTCTGATGCCTGGCATGTGAGAGAATAACATAGCCATATTTGGAAATATTGTTCTTTAGCTTAAAATTCATTATAAATCTATGTATGGTTTCTTTTTTTTTTGTTCAGTATATACTGAGAGGGCAAGTTAAGGACAGATCCCTAGAGGACTCATTATGAGACTCAGCTACCTCATCATCATTCCATGCTGTTTGTAAATTCAATGTTTTTTAATCTATTTTTCTTTTTAGGGCTTTTAAAAGTGCTAAAAGCAGAAGGTTCCATCGTGACAATGTTTAAAGCATTGTTTTTACTCACTGTCTCTGACATTACATGTATTTCACCAATTTTAAAACCCTATTCCATGAGCTTCTCATATTATGGTAATTTTTAAAAACGTTCACTACAAATCACTTTTCTTACCATTAATTTCTTCTTGCATAACTTTACTGAACACATTTTGGTATGCTTCTCTTTCTTGTTTAGATATATCAGGTAACTCCACAACCGGAACTACTTTTGGGACTAGATGTTTGGGCAGTGACTTTGGAAGTGGGAGACCATCTTTGATTTTGATAATTAAATGCATAGCCAAAACAAATTCTTCCACACTGAGAATGTTGTCGTTGCTGACGTCTGCGAGATTCCTGGAATAAAAGAAAGAAATGCATAGGTAAGAATTCAGCAATATCAAAATATCAAGTTATATGAACAAAACTCTATTTGACCCTTGTAGTTCCAAACAAGAAATGTTACAGTATGTAACAGATGCCCCCGAAGGCCCCTTAAACTGACCTTTGACCCTGATTGTGACCGTGAACTTGGGCAAGGCAGCCCAAATCTTGCAAGTGAGATGCATTTTTATAATGCTTTACCTTTCTGTGAAGTTTGATGAAATTCACTTCAGCAGCCTCCAGTCAGTTTGGACATATAATCTGACCTATGTGCCCTGATTATGACCCTGACCTTTGGTACAGGAACCTAAATTTTGTTTGTGACATACCATCTCATTATGTATTACAATTTCAGGAAGTTTAATACAGTTTGCTTAAGAAGTCTTTTTAGTAATTGGAAAGAAACGACCTTTCACCTCAGACTGTGACCTTGAACTTGGGTGTGAAAGCCTATATCTTGTGTGTGTCTTACCTTCTCATTAAGCGTCATCTTTCTGTGATGTTTAAGGAAATTTGCTTTTGTATATTTATGAGCAATTGTTGAGACATGATTTGCCATCTGACCCCAGATTGTGACCTTGACCTAGGATTTGGGAATATAAATATTACCGGTATGTGTGACAAACCTTCTCATCATGCTTTGTATTTCCGTGAAATTTGATGAAATTCAGTAATGTAGTTTTAAAGTAATCGCAGAGACACTATTTGACCTCTAAGCCCAGACAGTGACCTTGACCTTGGGTTTGGGAATATGGATATTATATGTGACAAATCTTCTCATTACTCTTTACGCTTCTGTGAAATTTGATGAAATTCAGTTATGTACTTTTAAAGTAATCGCAGAGACACTATTTGACCTCTAACCCCCGACAGTGACCTTGACCTTGGGCGTGGGAACCAAACTCTTGTGCACGACACACCTTCTCATTGTGCTCTATCTATCTGTGAAGTTTCATCAAATTTGCTTCAGTAGTTTATAAGTTATAGCTGAGACACGATTTAAGACATGATTTGACCTTTGACCCAATTGTGACCTTGACCTTTGGCGTAGGAACCAAACTCTTGTGCGCGACACACCTTCTCAATGTGCTCTATCTTTCTGTGAAGTTTTATCAAATTTGCTTCAGTAGTTTTTATGTTATGGCTGAGACACGATTTGTTACGGACGGATGGACGGACGGACGGACGGACGGACGGACTGACGGACGGACGGACGGTGCGATTTTAATAAGTTTCATCAAATTTGCTTCAGTAGTTTATAAGTTATAGCTGAGACACGATTTAAGACATGATTTGACCTTTGACCCAATTGTGACCTTGACCTTTGGCGTAGGAACCAAACTCTTGTGCGCGACACACCTTCTCAATGTGCTCTATCTTTCTGTGAAGTTTTATCAAATTTGCTTCAGTAGTTTTTATGTTATGGCTGAGACACGATTTGTTACGGACGGATGGACGGACGGACGGACGGACGGACGGACTGACGGACGGACGGACGGTGCGATTTTAATATGCCACCCGAAGTTCCTTCGGGGGCATAAAAAGCAGATTTGCAAAATTTATAAAAATTGTTTGCAAGCTGTGTCATATTGAGATAAGCAAACAGTGTAGATTCAGCATATGAGCTGCCTAATCTATAGCTACACTGCTTGCAAATTCTATCTTTATTTCCGGCACTTAATAGGTGCTTGGTACCAAGCAATGAAAGAAACTCTCTTATGAACATTTTCACAGTCCCAAGGGTGTAACTGTTGCTAAAATGAACAGGAAAGGCTGATCAGACACCAAGGATGTCAGTTTGTGCATGTCATAGAGGCACTTTTTTCTTGTTGTATGGCTCATTTCTCAAAATTGTTACAAAGATTCAAAAACAGACTTAGTTATACTCAACATACTTTTCAACAGTACCTATATTAAGTGACACTCTTTAGAAAGTGAAAAATGTTTTACTAATCCTATTACAAAGTTGTGTTCGAGTGTTAGAGACTTATGAAAAAGTTAATAGTTTGTAATACTATCTTGGTTAATCCTCAAATTTTCTTTTCTGTTCTGTCAAGTTATTCATTATCTTCAAGCACCTTTCCCCTATCAGGTTTAGAAAACTTTTTAAATAGGTAGAAAAATTAAAAGTCGAAACTCTGTTTCACAGTGGCTTCAAACCATGCTTTAATCTCAGGCTTTATTGTAAACTTTCAACAGTTTTCTCTGTTTATGATTCATTCTAATGTACCTTAAGGAAGTCATTGATAATTTTGTTTCCTTTAGACCTTTTCAACAACATTTCAGGTATTTCAGGCCACTGAACTTAAACTGAGAAGACCTTTTTATTATAAGGTCCATCCTTCTTTCTTTACCGTATTTCCATTTTCAGAGTTAGGCATGATGTATGCCGTGATGAAATTTTCAAATTTTTTCTCAATAGGATCATGTCTAAATACACGGCTCTGGAAGAATATGACTGAAATATCAGCAAAGGCCACAGAACAATTATCAAAATGCATTCTTTCTATGACAGTGGTACTCTGTCAGCAAATGCAGGAACTAGAAACTGAACAAAACCCGCACAAAGTATCAAGTGGATATAAGTGCTGAAAAAACAAATGATAAACCGTGCAAATGACATAGAAAGATATCAATAAAGGTAAAACGACAGAAGTTGGGAATGGTGACAAGTTTCAAATACCGTGCACTTGTCTCAGATGATGGTTCTAAATCTGAGTTGGGTCAACGGGTTGCACAAGCTGAAAATGCTGCAGCCCTATCATGTTGCACAAGCTGAAGATGCTGCAGCCCTATCATGTTGCACAAGCTGAAAATGCTGCAGCCCTATCATGTTGCACAAGCTGAAGATGCTGCAGCCCTATCATGTTGCACAAGCTGACGATGCTGCAGCCCTATCATGTTGCACAAGCTGAAGATGCTGCAGCCCTATCATGTTGCACAAGCTGAAGATGCTGCAGCCCTATCATGTTGCACAAGCTGAAGATGCTGCAGCCCTATCATGTTGCACAAGCTGAAGATGCTTCAGCCCTATCATGTTGCACAAGCTGAAGATGCTGCAGCCGTATCATGTTGCACAAGCTGAAAATGCTGCAGCCCTATCATGTTGCACAAGCTGAAGATGCTGCAGCCCTATCATGTTGCACAAGCTGAAGATGCTGCAGCCCTATCATGTTGCACAAGCTGAAAATGCTGCAGCCCTATGAAACATAGATCTCGACAGCAAATTGAGTTAGAGATTTTGCTATTAGTCTGGTTGCCAAATGGAGATTTTGGGTGCAACCCCAAAAAATAGTCCGCACAAAATGTTTTTGCACAAATGTGTTCACCAACATGTCCGTACCCTGAAACTGAATGATGTCATTGGGGAAATTAAAATATTCAAGATGGCATCCAAGATGGCTGCCAAGGGATAAAATCCTCATCTTCTAAAGTATGTGGGCTAAAAACATACTTTTGTGACTACTTATAGGTTTTCGAGGTCGAGGAATCGATTAAGAATGTCAAAAATTATTTCAGACAAATCAGTTACAAAATGGCGGACAAGATGGCCGCCAAAGCATAAAATCTCCATATCTTCTTTAGAATACGGGCTAGAAACATGATTTTGGTGTCTGCTTATAGGTTTTCGGGGTCACGGAATCCAAAAAGCATGCTAGAATTTACTTTAAAGCTCTAACTTACACAAAATGGCGGACAAGATGGCGGAAGAAGCATCGATTACGGAGCTGAATGTCCTAAGAAATGCACTTTTTGATAGCAGAATTCACTCTTTAGAAAGTTTTTTAACCCGGAATTTTGAAATTATAAGATCTATGAATGTTAAAAAAAATGAAGTCATAAAGACCTCATGTACCATGATGATCCATAAGAGCCCAGTCCAGGTATGGGCAGACAGCCCCGTCTAGAAATTGAGCCTCCATCTATATATACTGTATATGTTTTCCTCATGTTTTCCATGTAACCATGGACTGAGTTGATAATAAAGGATATTATGTTATGTTATGTTATGAAAATTTCATTCGTAACCGAAAGACATTGACAGCTGGATAATTCATTATTATTTTAAGAATGTCGCTTTTAATGGCTTTTTTTATGTTCATAATTCCATGCATGTACCTTTTGGTAAAGTAAAATGATAGACAGAGATCAAGAACTGATACAATCAGACCCCACATTCCGCCCTCAAAACCAAAATACAAAAATGACACATAGTCGCGAAAGACAAGCATAGTAAATCGAATGAACAGCCCTCTCAGACATTCAGTTATCCCAATTTAAAATAACAGTAACATTTATTTTACCTATTTTTATCAGTGTTTCATATAGGACAAAACAGAAAGCAAACTGGGCAGCTATAAGGTAACCATATCGTTAGAAGACCACAGACAAGTGGACACAAGAACACGTAACATTGAGGAACCAAAATGGAAGTTAACTAGTTTTACTTGGTCCAAACCCATGCCTTCTGCTTCTGCAGTGGTTCAAAACATTTAGTTAGCATTTTTGTCTGCATGAAGGGTACCCAACCCATCAATGAATCATCACAGACAGCAAATCAATCACAGATAAAACCTGTGATGAATCAAATATGAGGACTCGACAGAAACAACGTATTGCGTATTGGAGCAAAAGAAAAGCACCAGTAGAACCCCGAATGGCCAAGCAGTGGGGCAAAATTTTGATCTTGGCACAAAGGGTTCTTTTACTTTGATTGCTTAGCTGGATTTAATTTTTGTAAGAAAAGTCCTTTTTTTCCCCCTGACTTTATAGATTTACTTCTTTTTCTGTATATTAGTCTTTAAGCAGGGGTATATGACCCAGAAGGAAAAAAATTCCAGTTGTAACAGAAAAAAATATCTTTACTTTGATCTTTTGTCAGGAGCTTAATAAAAATCACTTTCAGGTCTTTGATTTTATGCTGACATTATCTCAGTGTTACGCTTATAGCATATGGTTAGTTAGCGTATGGGCTAGAAGCAGGAATAAACAACTTTTGGCGACACAATTTTAATCTGCCAGGAAACAGTATTGCAGTTTTGGAAAATCCCTTTTAGAGATGGTTCTAACTTTACTTGTAGATCTACCTTTTCTTTTCCAAATGCAAAGTCATTTATTCAGTTTCTATAAAGTACATTCCCGAGTTCGGGGGCATACGTGACCCAACGTTTACATATTTAAAACTTTTGAGGAATGTGAAATATTACATGAAAATACCAACTTATGTGTACTTCAGTGGTTCAGGAGAAGAGGACTTTTTAGATGAAACGGTGACATCTTGGGCCGCAAGCATTCATACCAATTTTCGTTCTCTCAAACAAATGGAAGTATAGTTATATATCAATTTATCCCAGTAGCCTTTGTTCCGCTGGAGGAATGGGTTGTTAGATTCTCTGTGTGTCTTTGGCATAGCGTTATTATGAACGGTCAGGCTAAATGTATCCTTGTGCCGTCTTTTGACCATCCTTGATTCTAGTCCGGTACAAGTACATATTTTTGCTAAGTCGACAGATAGCCGTTTTCAGTTGTTGTCAGAGATAGGATTCAAACCCCCCTGTTTTCTGTACTTCAGCCAACTACTCTAGTAACTCAAAAAGTAATTTTGATCGGCCTAGCAGCTTTGGAGAAGAATCTGTTTGAATGTTATGGTGATCTAAGCTGACGGGTCTATGAAGCCAGTTTATGCTATTAACTTTCCCGTAGCATTGCTCGGTCTAAGAAGTCAGTTTATACTATTAACTTTCCTGTAGCATTGCTCGGAAGATTTAGTCAGGTAAGAATACTTGCACAAACTGGCATGACAATTACCTATGCACTTTTGAAGCTAAAACATTTTAAATATACATATACAATTTGTAGTCAACTGTCTATAATCATGGGTAGTTCTGTCTCCTTTATACTTGAAAGAACTGGGAAAATACAAAACAAATCAAAAGCTGTTTACAAAATTTGTTACGGCTTTGAAGTAAGTATGATCTTTTCTGACATGTAAATTTTCCATACCGGACAGATGCTAAAACTCTGGCTGTGGCTTGGCACGAACCTGCGACACTCACGCCGACCATGAGAGCTATAATTTAACGACGCAAGCAACCAACAAATATTTTGTAAATTTTCCATACCGCCCAGATGCTAAAAATCTGGCTGTGGCATGGCACGAACCTCCGACACTCACACCACTTACTGATTGCCGACCATGAGCTGTAATTTTAGACGACGCAAGCAATCAACAAATATATATCAGAGTTTCTTAACCTGAATTTTAATTGAAGGAAGTAAAATAGATAATAGAATATAACAAATTTCTTGTAACCTTTAGATTGTTACTCGTAACAACGGCTTTCTGTAATGACTAAACCTTTGTCAACGGTTTATCTGCCCTTGCCTGCACTACTGAGTATTCTCGTAAACCATCTTGGCCCTCTCGTTAAAACACTGTTACAATGGGACTTTTACAACTTCATTTTTATATTTTACAATCTTATACATGCAAAATCCGGGTTTCTAATACACAAACCAGAATTCTGCTATCGGAAAGTGCATTTCTCCGACAATTAGTGCCGTGACCGTTGCTTTGTCCGCCATCTTGTCCGCCATTTTGTGTAACCAGTTTGCTTTTAAGTTAATTTCAACATGTTAAACAAATTCCTTGGCCCCAAAAACCCATATGTAGACACCAAAATTATGTTTCTAGCTCGTATACTAAAGAAGATACAGAGATTTTTATGTTTTGGCGGCCATCTTGTCCGCCATTTTGTAACTGATTTGTCTGAAATAATTTTTAACATGCTTAATCGATTCCTCGACCTCAAAAACCTATATGTAGCCACCAAAAGTATGTTTCTAGCCCTTATATTTAAGAAGATATTATGAATTTTATCCCTTGGCGGCCATCTTGGACGCCATCTTGAATATTTTAATTTCCCCAAGGATGCCAAGGTGGCATCATTTTGTTTATGGTTAAGGACATCCTTAATAATAAGAATCTGCATCAAACATTTGTGCGGACTATTTTTTCGGGTTCTGGTCCCGGCACCCAGACTATATCGAGAGTTAATGAAAATCTTGTATAAGGACAAAGTAACAGATGAGGATGCTCAAAGAGAGACCTGTGCAACCCTTGGACAGCATAACAAACTCCTGATCTGACATGGACAAGAAATGGAACATAGGTTAAGCTGCTCACGGACAGTACGCGAACACCAACACAAACACAAACGCAAACACCAACGCTGAGGCATACTCAGATTATGATGCCGGGGGTATAGCGTAAGCTCTCCTTTGCTTTGCAAAGGCGAGCTAAAAATCCCTTGAATATGTAAGAAATCGGCCCATGACAATACAGTCAGACATCTGTTTTGAGTTAGTTTGGAACAGAGTTTTTGATGGTGTAGTGTAAATGATTCTTCTCAAATTAACAACAAACTATGTAACAATGCTTTTCAACAACAACAAAGAAAAAACAATAATCATAATGGTTTATCAATAATGAAAAATATGTAATTCTGGCCAAGCTGCTATCAGATGTCAACAGAATCTATACAAACTGGCATAGACTGCATTGATCTCTGAGAATGCAGCACCAAACATCATCAAAGCAATAAAAAGAAAATGACAAAATTTACATTTGCAAAATTTTAAAAACTGTTTTGTCCGAGGTGTATGATACTGATGATCCAAATTCAAAGACGAGAGGGCCAAAAGGTGCCGATTTAGATGGCACAGTTCATCTGGATATACTCTGCTTGTAAATGCAACTAGAGTCAACTCTGGATATCTCAAAGTCGAAGTTCAACTAAAACTATTGATATCTCAAAGTAAATTTTCTTTTCCCTGTGAAAATCTGTGGGGAGTTTCTGCATCATATGAAAACACCATTATGAGAATTGCAAAACTGAAAAAAAAAAATGGAAAATATTTTTCATTCATGAAAAGAGGTTTTAGCTTTTTCAAAAAATTTTCAGTCTAAAAAACCTTAACAGTGTATTGTGATGCCTTAACCACAATAACCCTTTCCAGACTATATACCACCTGTTTTGGGGGCAAACACTGTGTAGACTCAGTTCAGACACTGCTGCATAGAAATTTCTATGCAAAATACAGTAAAAATGAAAACATTCACCAGAAACCCCTAAAACTAGAAATCGATCCATCCATATGATAGGGATGGGCATGTCCACTAAGGTCAAAAAGGGTTAACATCATGGACTCATCAAACTTTAGATGCTCTAACCAGAGACTGAGCCTTTGCTACTTGTTCAAAAGGCGACCACTATTCTCTGTCTTCATAAAAGCTGGTTTGTACTACAAGGCAATACAAAAGTATGACCACTAAATACCGAATTCAGCCTCAGATTCAAAGAGGTGAAGGAACTTTACCATTTTCTTTTTGGCTCAATTTTTAAATACTGTATCAGAATTTGCTTCCCTAAGAGCAAATTCTTTCCTTTTAATGTAGACCCCCTTCTTGAAAAAGTTTTGTTGTCCAGGAAAGCAAACAGGAAACATCAAATGAGCCGCGACACGACAAAACCAACAATGTGGTTGTGCGCACAGCGAAGACTCAGATCAGCCTGGGCATCCGCCCAGTCTGATCAGAGTCTCTGCTGTCCGCATGGAGGTAGCTTAGACCCTTAGCTATCCTTTCAGCCCTTAGCGAAGCATCTGATCAGACTGGGTGGATGCCCAGGCTGATCTGAGTCTGCGTTGTGCGCACAACCACATTGTTGGTTTTCTCGTGTCGTGGCTCAAATGTTGTTTCCCTTTGCAAAGAAAAACTTGTATTAGGTTGTGATGTGAAGCCTAACTTTATTGTCAATATAACATCCCATAAAACCTCATAAACATTATTAAGTTAAGTTTATATAGACACATTTTTTACTGATTTACATCACTTTCAAACACTTTTGATGCGTCTGTCATACTTTTCTTTAGCGTCTTACCTACAAATCATTTCACTTGATACAGTTAGGAACCAAAATTGCTTTCCCTAATTGACAGTGACTGTGTACTTCAAGTGGCACCACACCGAGTAGGCGCCAATCGAAAATGCTCTTAACAATCGATTAAGGTTCCTCTTAACACTTCGGCCATTTTTGTCCAGATTTCTGCATAAAATCACATCTAATCACAGCCCAAATAAAGCAAAATTTTGAAATGAAAACAGTGGGAGTCCCTAGATATAATGAAATTATATCTCTAAATGTTCAAAATGCTATTGTAAAATTTACCTTTGAAGAGTTCTCATTTTTTTCGTTTTTGCTCACATGTTCAAAATTTGTCTAAGTCCATTTTATACAAGAAAGTGTTGAAATTAACCCCTTGATGTCACAAGATATTATTCAAGCATCACTGAGTTTGTCCTACTGAACACACTATTTGTTTCATCTAACTCACGATAATATTACTTTTGCTACCCTCTATTCCCCCAGAAAACGCCGACCTTGTTACCAGCCGAATGAGACCACCGATACCTTAATCCCCACTTGTAACCTAGTGAAAATCAATCACCGTAAAGCCATGTGCAAATCATGGACTGACAACAGTAAACATCCTCTTTTGCTCGGCGCTTTTCATAGTGACAGGACGTTTTGAGTTTTCTCTCAGTTTTTCCTGACTCGAGCAGCCCTAGTTTCCCCCGGATTTGCTTTGACAAAATATTTTTGTTTCACATTTTGATTTTGTTACCGTGCTGTTAATTCATTATTTCTGTATTTCTGTATTTTTTCAGAATGACTCGTCGTTGTAAAGGTAAGAATGGTAAGGGTTGTGCCCGTTTCATTGCGGATTGGGACACCCATACCCTTTGCTTTTTATGCAGGGATTGTTCCCAGAATAATCCCTGCGAGGATTGTTCTCTTTGGACAACTTCTCAGTGGTCAAAGGCTCAGTTGGCCATTGCTAAATTGTCCGCAAAGAGGGCAAATCCCAAGGCAGGGGGGGATGTGCAGCAGGTGGAATCTTCTAGGGATTCGTCCTTACCCTCATCTGAGGTTAACGGCGTTCCTGTTGTCTCCGACCATTCGGTTGTTGACGTGGAAGTTTCCTCCTTCCAGGCTTTGACCACTGGTTCAAACCTTGGGGCACTTCCTCTTGAATCTTCCACTTTCGGTAACGGAACTGGAAATTCTTCCCAGCCTCTGTCGTGTAATAAGGCCTCTGTTGTCAGTACAGACGCCCCTAGGTCTAGAGCGTCTCGATCAACATCGAAGCTTGCGACCTCTATACACGACGACCGGGTTCATGGCTCCCGCTTTCGTTTAAGGAGGACCCATGGCTCACGCTCGCTTTCGAGGCGAGCGCAGCGTTCCCGGTCAAATAGTGGACGGCGTCCTCGAGCCTACCGGTCTCGGTCAAGTCGTTCCATAAGCCGTCGTTCTTACTCTGTGAGTAGTTCGAGTTCCGGCTCTCAGCGTAGCCATGGCTCGCGTTCCGGTCGCAGCCATGGGCGTCGCTCAAGACGGGATGTTGGCTATCGCTCCAGGCGTAGCCATAATAAGCCTCGACGAGGCTATCGTTCCCGCTCCGCTTCGGCGAGGGACCGGCGTTCGCGCCATATGTCCCGCGCTGATAAACGCCACGGTTCTCGCCCGGTCGATCGACACCGTAGCGTTAGGGATAGATCTCGTTCTTACTGTAGATCGAATCGTTCCCACTCTACTTCTCTGGATTCTAGAGAGCGTGTTTCAACCCGGCCGCTGTTGTCTACAAACAATTCAAGCGAATTTTCGGGTTTTTCGGCCTTTCCGGGGACTGCAACGCAGCCACGTGCGACAAATCCGTCTGCGGATCACCGGGTACAACCGGATATGGGAAACTTAATTCGTCAGATATTATCTGAAGAATTAAAGTCTCTTTCAAGTGGCCGTATGAGATCTCGTTCTCGTTCTCGCTCTAAGTCGATGGAACGTACGAGAAGGAAACGGAGAGTGTCACACACTGTTCCAGATCCTGATTCTATGGATGAACAAGAGTCGGAGATTAGGTCTCACACTCAAGCATCCAACATCAATGAATCCTCTGGTACTCTAGCAGAGCAAACTCCAGTGGTTTCTAATTCCACAAGTCGTGTGGACTCCGGTACTTTGGTGAATCAAATACCGGAAATTAACCTCACGCCAGATCCCGGCGAGACCATCGGTTCAGACATTGATTCTGATGGTCAAAATGAGGATGCTGGTAGTACAGAGCAGACTTCAGGTACTGCTCAGCTACCGTACATCGAGGCACTAGAGTCTCTCCGTAGACGTTTAGGACCTCAACTCTGTCCGGAAGTGGAGCCTCCTGAGTCAAAGACAGGAGCCTCTGCTTCTGATTTCTTTAATAAGGAGTCAAAGAACCCTGTTTATCCTGCTCTTCCACAGAGCCGCTTAATTTTTGACCTGGTATCAAAAATTAATAACATGGTTCAGGGGCCAAATCCTATACCAGGATCCCCATTGGACAGTTTTCCCAAAGGCATGGGGACTAATCGGTTTCCATCATTGTTTTTGAAACCGAAAGTTTTTGGACAGGACTCTTACAAGATCTCTGATCCAACTTTTACGCTTCAACCTTCGCCTATAGACCCTTCTTTTAGAGAAATTCTTAGGCCAGGTGCGTCTTTTCCCACTAATCATAGTCTTCAGATGCAACAGTTAGAAGGCTGGGAAAGACTGGCCAGAGCCGGTATCAATATTGGCTCTCATGCAGACATGTTCCTGTATGGAATTTTGTCTTCCTTGAGCGGTTCTGCTCCCTCACAATCAGACTTGGCTGAGATTCGCAGATACCTTCAGGCGTTAGCACAATCACATGTGCATCTCTTGGACGTATTAATTCGTCTGTCCGGTGGCCTGTTGCTTGCCAGGCGTGATGCCTATTTGGACAAGTGTGCCTTGGATGCTGCTGTTAAAGCTTCTCTTAGGGTTCAACCTGTAGAGTCTTCTACTCTATTTGGTCCTAAGATGCCTGAGGTGGCTAAAATGTTCAAAGAAGATTTGACACGAAAGTCACTTCAGAATGCAGCAGCATCTCATTCTGCATCTAAGAAGCAGAAGAAAAAGGCAGGGCCTAAAGCTGGGGGGGTGAAGCTTGTCGTTAACGCGGCAGACAGCGGCCAACGTCAAGTGACATCTAAACCAGCTGTTTCACAGCCTGCTCAGGGGTCTTCTTTTTCAAAGTTTAAAAGAACTAAGAAGAATAAGAAGACCCTGAACCAAAAATAGGGATGCCCGCTTCTGCCAGGCCTGCCCGGGCTCTTCGGAGTTCTTGGGCTTAGACAAGTGCAGTCTGCCAAAGCCAGAGATTCCAACAGGCGGCAGACTGCATCATTTCCTGGAGGCCTGGGAAGAAATTACAACAGACGAATGGACACAGTCTGTAATAAGAAGCGGGTATCGGATACAGTTTCGTGTCCGCCCAAAACTGTGTTGCGGAGCTCCTCCGTTTTTGAGAGTTGCTCCGTCAGATCCAGAGAGGATTCAGCTCCTGAAGGAAGAGGTAGAATCCATGCTGGAGAAACACGCCATAGAACCAGTCTCTTCAGTTCATCCCAAGAGAGGCTTCTACAGTCGACTCTTTCTGGTTCGCAAAAAGTCGGGAGGATGGAGGCCAGTTATAGATCTCTCCCGACTAAATCGGTACATTTTGACTCCCCGTTTCAAAATGGAGACACTAGACTCAGTTCGTCTTGCCTTACGAAAGAACGACTGGGCCATTTCTCTAGACCTAAAGGATGCGTATTTTCACATACCCATTCATCGCAGGTCCAGGAGATATCTCCGTTTCCATTTCATGGGGAAAACGTACCAATTTCGAGCTCTAGCATTCGGGCTTTCCCCAGCTCCTTATGTCTTCACTCGGGTCGTGAAGACAGTAGTAAAACACTTCCGCCGCTCTGGGATGCGTCTGCATGCTTATCTGGACGATTGGCTTCAGCCTACAACTTCCCAGTCAATGTCTCTGCAGCACAGAGATCAACTTCTGCGGACGGTAGTACGCTTGGGGTTCATCCCGAATTGGGACAAGTCCGAGCTGGTTCCCAGTCAGTCTTTTTGTTTTCTGGGTTCCCGCATCGATTTGATGAATGGACTGATAGGTCCATCATGGGACAGACTGGAGAAACTGCAAACATCTATTCGAAAAATGTTAGTATCTCAGTCTGCGACTGCCCGGCAGATTCATTCATTGCTAGGGCAGATGGAATCAATGTCCCGACTTCTGCCTTATGGCAGGGCTCACAAGCGCTTGCTTCAGTGGCACTTGAAAGACCGCTGGTCTCAGGCAGCCCATTCGTGGGATTGCCGGATTTCCCTAGGCCCATGGTTCAAACAAGCTGTAGCTCAGTGGCTGAACAGGGATTTTCTGTTTTCAATGGTGCCACTAAGCCAGTCTCCACCAGACTTTTATCTGTTCACGGATGCGAGTCTGGTGGGCTGGGGTGCTCATCTGGGCGACCTTTCAGCTTCAGGCCAGTGGTCTGTCCACTGGAAGGAACAACACATCAATGTTCTGGAACTCAGGGCGGTCTGGTTGGCCCTGAAATCCTTCTGTCAGGTTGTGAAAGGCAGCCAAGTATTGCTGTCAACAGACAATACTACAGTGGCCGCCTACCTGAACAAAGGAGGGGGGGCACGGTCACGGACTCTGTCTTTCATGGCCACCAAACTTCTAGATTGGTGCGCGAAACGACAGGTGTCTTTGACAGCCAAGTTCGTTCCCGGGAAGCTGAATGTGTTAGCAGATGCTCTCTCCAAGAAGGGACAGATAATCCATACAGAGTGGACTCTTCACAAGGGCACTCTGTCCCAGATTTTTCATTTCTGGGAAGTCCCTCACATAGATTTGTTTGCCACAAGGCTGAACAATCAACTTCCGGTGTTCATTTCTCCATTTCAAGATCCTCTAGCTTGGGCAGTGGATGCAATGTCCCTGTCATGGGAAGGGATGATAGCTTACGCATTTCCTCCCATTCCTCTCTTGTTGAAGGTCTTGCTAAAAATAGAGAAAGAAACATGCCTGGTTATTCTGATAGCTCCATGTTGGGAGAATCATCCATTCTTTCCCATTCTTCTATCTTTGCTGGTTGCACCAGCAGTCAGACTTCCATACCGGAGGGATCTTCTGATCCAGCCTCATTCCCGCCTTCCTCATCCGAAGCCGGAAATTTTCAACCTGCACGCTTGGCTGTGTTGCAGGGAGGCCTCGAGAAGGCAGGATTTTCTAAGAAGTCTGCCGAGAGAGTCTGTGCAGCCAAAAGAGCTTCCACACAGTCTCTCTATAACTACCGCTGGAACAGTTGGATGGATTGGTGTCTCGAGCGGATGTTGGATCCCATCCATCCAACTGTAATGGCCGTAGCTGATTTTCTTATCTTCCTTTTCGAAGTGAAGAAATTATCCCCAGTATCTGTGAAAGGATACAGATCGGCCATTGCTTCTACTTTAAAGCACTTGTCATCAAAAGACTTTTCCTCAGATCCAGTCCTCTCTGATATAATCAGAAGCATGGATCTGGAAAAGCCTGTCCTTAACCGAGTAGTTCCTCAGTGGGATCTCTCCTTGGTTTTGGACAACTTCAAGAAGCCTCCTTTCGAGCCAATGTCTTCTTGTTCACTCAAGTGTTTAACTCAGAAAACAGTTTTTCTGATTGCGCTTGCTTCTGGTCGGAGACGCAGCGAGATACATGCTCTGTCTGCTACTCCCGGCTCAGTTAAAATTTCGGCGGACAAAAGTTCGGTTACTCTGCACTTTTTCCCAGGATTTTTGGCCAAAAATCAAATTCCTTCTGTAGCAGGGACTAGTATTGAAATCCCTGCCCTTTCTTGTTCCAGAGGTAGCTCAGACAATTATTTATGTCCTGTGCGATCTTTACGCATTTATTTGCATAGAACAAGAAGTTTTAGGCGGAACAGACAAAGGCTTTTCATTTCGTATGTTAAGGCCTATGATAAAGAGATTTCTGCGTCTACCATTTCCAGGTGGATTGTGGATACTGTTCGTTTTTGTTACGAACAGTCTAACACTTCAGTAAACAAAGTCTGTGCTCACGAGCTTCGAGCTCTGAGTTCCAGTTTTGCTTGGCTGAATTCTGTTCCTCTGGATTCAGTTCTCAGAGCTGGCTATTGGCGCTCTGAAAACTGTTTCATCAAGTTTTATTTAAGAGATACGGCAGGTTTAAATAGGAAGCTTTTTTCTCTTGGACCTATTGTGGCAGCTCAGAAAGTCGTACAGTCTTTGGTTGCCAAGTAACTTTAACGCCTGAGTTTCTCATTAACGGTGCGTTCGGTTATTCACCGTGTTTTTATATTTCGGTCTGACGTCACAGTTCAAAATGGCGGACTTAAGAAAACACGTGTTTAGATCGTTATTTCTAAGTCTTTTGTGACCGATTGTTGGAGATTTTTCTCTCGAAATCTTTTCAAGGTTATGTTGTTTGACCATTGAGCTTTGTTTTAATGGTCGGTTTGGTTGATATCGGTCGTAACATTTGTTTTTGAGAGTTAACATCACGGAGTTTTTTCTCTAAAATGTTACCTAAATTCGGACAAATCCGGGTTCGTTGGGTTATGTTCTTTACCAGCCTGGAATTTACTGTACTTACGGTCTTACGTCCGATGGGTTCCACCGATACTCTGCCGAGCGTTCTGACGACATGTAACCTCAGATTGGTAAGTCATGTATTTTCATACTTGCATTACCATATTTTCTTGTTTTAATTACAGATTTATCCCACCTACCAATTTAGATTAAATCTATTAGCAAAAGTAATATTATCGTGAGTTAGATGAAACAAATTTTATATGTTGTTTTAACATAAATATTTGTGAATCTATACTCACGATAATATTACAATGAGACCCATGCAAGATCTCTTGCTCCCTTCCTCCCCGCTAATCTGGTGGGTCCTCGCAAAAGAGGATGTTTACTGTTGTCAGTCCATGATTTGCACATGGCTTTACGGTGATTGATTTTCACTAGGTTACAAGTGGGGATTAAGGTATCGGTGGTCTCATTCGGCTGGTAACAAGGTCGGCGTTTTCTGGGGGAATAGAGGGTAGCAAAAGTAATATTATCGTGAGTATAGATTCACAAATATTTATGTTAAAACAACATATAAAGTTTATCCAGATGTAAGAAGTTGGTGTCCATGCAAAAAGTATGTTTTTTGAAGTGCTGTTTGAAGTGCATGCTACCGTTATTTGCCTGCGTATTGTTACAGAAGTGCTAGGCATTAATTTTCTGCATTTGCCACCATTGTTGAAGTCAGCTAAGCCTGGGCAAATAACTGAAAATTCTCTAACTACCCTGCAGGGGCTGTGAGCCTAATATGAAGCTACAAGTTACGTACATTCTTTCTATGCTGTAATATTAATTGCTTATTTTGTCTTACAGTCCCCCACAAGCATTATCAGTATCAACAATTCCAGGGCTCAGCCTAGAGGGCGATTTGGGAGAAATAGTCTCCCTAAGCTGACTGACTTCTCCCTATTTTCAGCTGAGAGAGAAGTGGAAATCCAAAATTTGGACCAAAACTTCTCCCCAAAGTCCAGAAAATGTAAAACTTCTCCCCTTCTGAAAGCTCTAGGCTGACCCCTAAATTTATTATAATAATTAAATCTTCGATCAAAGCAGTCATCTGTTATGATCTGTGATTTACTTATCTTTCAAAAATCATATTATAATGTGATAAACAGCCCAGGCTTCTCATTTACTCCTACTTGGATCTGATTACTCTTTGCCAGAGAATACAGATAATTTTTTGTTTCATATAGAATTATTATATCTCTCATCAGTGCAGGGGAAGCTTCCTATGACATCACAAGGCATTTTGGAGGTTCTTTCAAGGATTGCACAAGCCACTTCAGCTCTTACCAAGCTGAAACCAATTTGGAGAGATAACGACATATCTCTTGGATCAAAGGTGAAACTTTTGCGCTCCCTTGCCATTTCCATATTTCTGTATGCCTCTGAATCATGGACCTTGACAGCAGAGTTAGAGAAAAGAACGCAGGCCTTTGAGATAAGATGCTACCGAAGGTTACTGAACATTACATACAAGGACCACATAACCAATGGGGAGGTTCGCAGAAAGATCCAAACAGCCATTGGAGAATATGATGAACTCCTGACGCTGGTCAAGAAATGAAAACTAAGGTGGTTTGGCCATGTCTCCAGATCTCCTGGTTCAGCAAAGACCATTCTACAGGACAGAAGAGGAGGTAGGCAGAAGAGGTGGAAAGACAATATTAAAGAGTGGACAGGGATGGATTTTGCCAGTTCAACAAGGGCAGCTGAAAACAGGACAAGATAGAAAGGGATTGTTTCGAAGTCATCTGTGGTGCCCCCAACGACCTAGTAAGGTTACTGGACAGAATAAAATAGAATAGATAAGGCATTCAACACCACTTTTAGTGAAAATAAAATAAATTCCATAGGATAATCCTCAGGAAGCAAAAAGAAAGAAAGAAAAAAATGAAATTAGCAGCAGCGTACTAGTCTATGTATGGGCAGTTATTTTAGTTGCAATTTTGCTGCCTATGTCCCGTACCAAGATTTGCCAGACAGGAGTAGATGGGGGAGGAAAATGGATTGTATGAGAAAAATAAAAGCATGGTAAAATAATCCGTAATACCCCACCACTGCAAACCTTTCATAGATTGTTTCCATGATGCCATATATATTTAGTTTCAGCATACGGACAGATTATCTCTTTGTGATAGAATTTTAACTGTCACTGGGAGCTGTTCTCGCTTAGACCATTTGTTGCAAATGTCATAAAAATCCCTTCTAGTTCTGATTTTATATAGATTTTTAATGATTTTGTACATGTATATAGCCCTGTATCAAGGGCAGTTAATCCCTTGGGACAAAATCAGCTGAATGTTTATTATGGCATAGATCTATGTCCCCTCCCTCCCCCTTTCTCCATAATCCCTAGTTGCTTATTAGAGTTAATATAGTATTTGCACAGTGAAATTGATACTGTTTAGAGGGTGAATATTTTCACGTGTTTTGTGGTATATCTGGATATCCGGTGTGTTTCAGAGCAGTCAACCAGTGAGTGGTGTGATGCATATACTTGCCTATAGAAATTTAAAGCCTTGCATTGGTTGGTTTAATGGCTCTTTGAGACAGTATTTCATTCTATATGGAGCCGTCTAAGAGAAATGATAAGGGTAGAGAAAAAATGTCCAAACGTCCCCCAACCCTCACCTACTGCAAGCACAGAAGGTCCTTGCCCTACTATAATCCAAATTAGCAGGAAGCACTGCAAGTTACCCAGCAACATAAAGCCCGACCACAACCATCCCATAAAGCCTTGCATTTATGGTAGTACTTAATTAAGTCAGAAATTTGATTCACAAAGATCTCCTGCTGTAATTTAAATCCAAAGTTTCAAATGCATAAATGTTACAAAAGCAGTGGCTCAAATAGAATATGTGTAGTTAGTATCATGCATAATTTCAACAACTCTTCTGCCCTATTCTCCCCCTCTAGAAGCTGAATGACCCAAAATATCTATGACATTAAGATCTATGACATTAAGCTATGAGGTGGGGTTCTCACTTCCAAAACAAAATAAAAAATATCTAGACTAGATCCGTCTGATTAGACAGACCTAGATTTTTGGGATCATTTTTAAAGGAGAAATCTTCCGTCTAGTAAATGAAGAAATACAGCAGTATCACTTTTTTCAATATCATATTAAACAAGGGCTTCGCAAGCGGCGCATAATACGCCCGTTTAAATGTCATAAAGGAGCTTCAGAATGAACAAGACTGTTTACAAAAGGATAGACAGACAGACAAACAGAGGCAAACACTCTATAATAAATGAATTCAACATTATATAAGTATATCAAGTCAAGGGAGATAAACTAAATATACTAGATACACCATTCTTGGTTCCATTACATTCCCTTGACATCATACAATATTTTAAATAGTTGAAATGTTACAGAGTAATCATGATATTTATGCAAGGGCAGGTAATTCAGTAAGTAAGCCAGAGTTGTGGTTCTTGCTCAGGATACATTACCTCATTATACACATTCCTACAAAGTTTCATTCTAATACTTCAAAAGTTTAAGCAGATATGGAGTGAATGAGAAATGCCTAAAATATACTAATCAAAGGGAGGCTACTCCAAAATTAAGAAAGGGGGAGCAACCATTCTTATATGTGACACACTGTCTTATGATCATGCACATTGTTATTAAGTTTCATCTTGATATTCCAAACGGTTACCAAGTTATGGTAGGCACAAGTTAAGTATACACAAAAATAGTCAACAGGAACTGATGAAAGGGATGTAACTCTAAAACGAAGAAAGGGAGAGCAGCCAATTTTGTACCCGACACATCGTTGGGACTTCATACACATTGCTATGAAGTTTCATTAAGATATCCCAAACAGTTACCTAGTTATGGCGCACAAGACTTGCAGGTAAAAAATTAATCAAAGGGACATAACTTGGAAACTAAGGAAGGGGGAGCAACCATTTTTGTACGCGACACGTTCCCCCAACCTAATACATATTCCTACCAAATATCATGAATATATCCCAAACGGTTAATGAGTTATGGCGCGCACAAGAATGTTTACGGACAGACGGACGGACAGACGGACGGACAGCGCCATGACATAATACGACCGTTTTTTCAAAACGGGCGTATAAAAAGTAAGAATACAGTGGAATGTGCTACATCAGGCAAAATTTTGCAGCCATTACTCCTCTTTTAAAATTTGGAATGTTGAATCTGCATACCAAAGATATTTTGCAGGGTTCTTCTAGAACATGATTTAAACACACACACACACACACACACACACACACACACACACACACACCGAGTCTTAACATGCATACTGCCATACAACGAAACCATGCTGTCGTGTATAGGATTTTCTAAGAGTGTAAATATGGTAACACACCTTATACAGGTGAAAAGCTAATGTAAGGCCAATAAAATGATACATGTGTGTTTACAGTTACATGCTATTTCAAACTATGGTCAGTGTATCAGACTTGTTTTATAGACTTAATTTTAATTAAAAACATATATTGAGACAACAGCTAGGGAGACAATAGGGATGACCAAGGGACTGCCCATGAAATCTTTTCAAACATGCTGGTGGAGGGCTGGAAAAAATAGGCATGACTGAGTTACTAGAAACATAAAACTTTTTAATGTAGGCCTAAGCAGGGTATATTTCAACACTTTCTTGTATAAAATGGACTTAGACAAATTTTGAACATGTGAGCAAAAACGAAAAAAAAATGAGAACTCTTCAAAGGTAAATTTTACAATAGCATTTTGAACATTTAGAGATATAATTTCATTATATCTAGGGACTCCCACTGTTTTTATTTCAAAATTTTGCTTTATTTGGGCTGTGGTTAGATGTGATTTTATGCAGAAATCTGGACAAAAATGGCTGAAGTGTTAAGAGGAACCTTAACGCGGATCAATAACCATTAGAAACAGCGTTTTCAATTGCAAATTGAAAATGCTGTTTCTAACGTTTTTTTGATCCGCGTTTGTCAAATTGCCGCCTACCAAGTGTGGGCACAGTGGCTTTCGATGACTGCGACTGTGTATTTTAATTTTGAAATCTCATTTTCTTGAATAAAGGGCAAAGAATGACCTTGACCTTTGGCATCTTCATGTACTCATTTAGTTGACAAAATATGAAATATCATATATATAAATTATCATACATTAAAATAGTTTCAGAGACATCTACTGTTTAAGGGACCAACCATTTGATATTCTGGGGGGGGGGGGGGGGGGGGCTGGTATTCTTGATGGAGACAGGACATGCTGGTATTCTTGATGGAGACAGGACATTTTATTTCACTGGCCTCTGGAAACAATTTCTTTTTTTTTTTCACCTTGTGGAGCTAATTTTTTTTTTTTACAAACTAACTGAAACAGGTTATTTTTTTTTTTCAATTTTATAGCTGAACTATCAGATCCTTGTTTACTTGACCTTAATATCCTTTTATTTTACCCACATCAGTAATTTTTACACCTTTTTTCTCACAAAAAGAACATGATGCTGTCTTTAACCAGGCCAAGGGCATGGCTTAGCTTGCTTTTACAAACCAGTGCCTGGAGCATGTTACTCTTTTCATCTAAGGTACAGATACAAAGATCCTTGTATGAGTTTGGCAAAAAATTAGGCCTTAAATTAGGTATATTTTTGCCAAAATTTATGGCTATTTTGGCAAAGTTTTAGAGCTAACATTAGGAATTTAAGGGTTTTTTTCTAGCCCAATATATGGCCAAAAATGCTTTATTTGCACTTTAGAAGTTTGAAAAATACTGACTGATAGAGTCACATTATACATGAATGGAATTAATAAAATGGCTGAAAGTTATGTGCTAAGAAGTTAACAAAGGGGGGTCTGGGGGGCCAACGGCCCCCAGAAGCAAAAGCAATTTCCCAATTTTAATAGCAATTTTAAGACTGGAAACAATAGAGAAAAACTAGGAATGATGATAAAAATAAGGGTTTTTTATATTAGGACTTGCCTTTTAGAGTGTTTATTTTGCCATCTCCCATAAGCTAATGACTCTTTTGCAATTCAGTTTTAGTGGAAACATTTTACTTAGTAATATGACAGATCAATTATACATGTATGTGAATGTCGTATAGGATGTTTTTGTAAATGTATGCACATGTGGGCCCGCTGGTGTAAAGCAATTGTAGATAATATTAAAATTTTCCTATAAATTTGGGGGTCTGGGGGGCACAGCCCCCCAGAAGCCAGAGACATTATAAAAACTCAATTCCAATGGAATTATCAGCAGACGATTTTTTTTTTTTTTTTTAAATTTTGGGTGGAGACAGGTTATTTTTTTCTCTTACTTTTGAGGCCAGATTATTTTTTTGAACCCCCTTAAGAGCCAGGTTATTTTTTTTTGCATATCCAAAGACAGGAAATTTTTTTGATAAATATAGCAGGCCCCCCCCCCCCCCCCCCCCCCCCCCAAAAAAAAAATATCAAATGGTCGGTCCCTAAGCATCGAAAATTTCTCATACAATCATACAATAGCGTAAGAAACAAAATACGGCCTTGGAAAACATTATGCCACAGTCAACTCAGGGTTGTGTTTTCTTAAAGCTTTGTCGGGCTTAAGTCCTTGATGCATACAAAACTTTCCAGGTTTATAGGTCATCTGATCTTTAGTTGCGAAGAAGAATTTAAACAGAAGGTTTTTACAATATATGGGCATCATGCTCACATATCTTAAACGTAAATATAATTTCTGAGAAATTCACTCTTTCATTTAGCAGTTTCAAATATAAAAGCATAAGAACGCAAAGCTGAACTGACCATAAATCAGATCAGGGTCAATGCAGGGTTATCCTTTGAACAAGCTTTATATGGCTCAAGGGCGTAGCTACCTATACGCAAATAGGCAGGTGCGTATTGAAATTTTGTCAAATTGACAAAATTTCAACACACACCTGCGTATTTTCATGCTGAAATGTTGTTAATTGGGCATAATTTTAATGCTAACTGCCAACAGACAGAAAATTTGATATATCTTAGCGGATTAACCCCCCCCTATCATTGCCCTCAGTGAGTATAAAGCATAATTGTGCGTACAGTGTAATTGCCCCTAGCTACGCCCCTGTGGCTTGAGTTCTTGGATGCTACATACAAAGTTTCAAAGTCATAGGCCTTTCAGCTCTGAAAAAGAGTATTTTAAAGGGAGTCTTTAACCATACATAAGCATTTGGGGAGGGGGGAGGTGGGGGGTAGGGGGGGGGGGGTTGTAGAAAATGGCCCTGTGGGATCCAATGCATGTCCATGATATCATCCCAATTAAACCATGTCACTATTTGAGTGACTCTCAGTTTCCACCAAGTTGACTCAAGAAAGATGAACTCCCTCACCTATTCTCTAAATGTATCTTCAGTGAAGGATACAGAAGTTATGCAAGCGTAAAATCAATTAAAGTTTTTTAAAGATGATTCAGATAAACTACATGTTAATACGTATGATAGTATGATAACCTTGGGAAATACTTCACGAAATACTGTACCCATTATAAACCAATTTTCTTCTGTACGTAAAGTTGTCCGTAAACTGCACGTACTTTTAATTAACAGTAAACCTTTTCTTTCTTTCAAGGATCCTTGAAACAGCTGGGGCCATCAAAGGCCACCCTGTGACTCTTATAAAAGCTGAAACAGAATCTCTCGGACTGTAAGAAAAGCTGTCATCATTGAGAAACTGAGACATATGTGAATTAAAATGAGTGCGAAAAAGCGTTATGATGCAACCAAGTCATTAAGGCAATGACCTGCATGACTGCTGAATATTAAACTCCTTACTTAACCCATTTTTGATGCTCATTTACATGCAAAACATACATACAAGGCATGATAAAAAAATTTCAGCACCTTATACTAGAAGGCTGCTGCATTATGCTAGTATGCTGATGTATTATGCTAGCAGGTTGATGTTTTTGGCTAGTACCCTGCAGTATTATGATAGTAAGCTGATGTATTATCCAAGCAGACTGATGTTATTCTGGAAGGCTGCTGTAATATGCTAGCAGACTGAAGTCTGATATACATGTATTATGCAAGTAGGCTGCTGTTTTCTGACAGTAGTCTGCTGTGTTATTTTAAAGGTTGGCTAAAAGGCTGCTGTATTATGCGAGTAGGCTGTTGTACTATGCTAGTATGTTGATAAAATATGCTAGAAGGCTGATGAATTATGCTAGTAATCTGCTGTATTTTCCTAAGACTGATGTATCTGGCTTGTGTGCTTCTGTATTATGCTAGCAGACTGTTGTATTATGCTTATAGGCTTATTATGCCTATAGGCTGCTGTATTATGCTAGAAGGCTGATACATTTAGTACATTATGCTGGTATGCTGCTGTATTTGGCTAGTATGCTGTATCAGGCTGTAGTATGCTGGTATGCTGCTGTATTATGTAAGTATGCTGCTGCATTAAGCTTAAAGGCTGCTGTATTATGCTAGTAGGCTGCTATATAAGGCTAGTATGCTGTTATAGTATGTTATTATGCTGCAATATTATGATTGTGGGCTGCTGTAATATGCTTATGGTTGCTAGTAGCCTGCTGTATTGTGCTGCTGTATTAGGCTAGCATGCTGCATTATGCTTGTATGTTGCTGCATCAGGATAGAAGATTGCTGCAATAAACTGGTAAGCTGCTGTATTATGCTAGTAGTAGAATGCCTTATTAGGCTTGAAGAATGCTTATAATGCTTAAAGGCTGTTGTATTACCCTAGCAGACTGGTGTATTAGGCAAGTAGGCTGCTGTATTGTGATGGTAAGCTGCTATATTAGGCTAGTATGCTGCTAATTATGTTTATAGTTTGCTGCATAATGCTGGTATGCTGCTGTTTTAGGCTAGTAGGTTGCTGTATTAGCCTAGCAGGCTGCTGTATTTTGCTAATAGGCTGCTGTATTATGCTAGTTTGCTGCTTTATGAGGTAAGTAGACTGCTGTATTCTGCTAGTAAGCTCATGTTTTATGCTGGTATACTGCTGTATTAGGCTAGTATGCTGCTATATTATGCCAGAGAATTGCTGTTTTATACTGGTATGCTGTTGGTTTATACTAGTATGCTTATGTTGTATGCTTGTAGGCTGCTTATTGTGCTAGTATGCTGCTGTATTAGACTGGCAGGCTGCTTTATTTTGCTAGCAGGCTGCTGTATTAGGCTAGTAGGCTGCTTAATTAGGCTAGTAGGCTGCTGTATTGTGCTTGAAGGCTTATACATTATGCTGGTATGCTACTGTAATTAGGCTATTTTGCTGCTGCATTAAGCTATTAGGCTGCTGTTTTATGCTTATAGGCTGCTGTATAGTGCTAATTTGCTGTTGTATTAGGCTAGTAGGCTGCTGTATTATGTTGGTATGCTGCTGTTTTATGCTAGTATAGTGCTGTAGCAATCTGGCGGGATGCTGTATTATGCCAGTTGGCTTATACATGTATTTTGCTGGTATGCTGCTGTATTTGGCTATTCTGCTTCTGTTTTATTCTAGTAGACTGCTGTTTGTTCTGATATGATGTTGTATTAGGCTAGTATGCTGCTGTGTAATGCTTGTAGGCTGCTGTAAAATGCTAGAAGGATGCTGTTTTATGCTAGTATGCTGATGTTTTATGCTAGTAGGATACTGTATAAGGCTAACAGCCTTCAAAGGCTGCATAGTATGCTAAGGGGTGAACATGAAATGTGGTGGAATTTCATTAGATTATGAGCCTCTTCACCAATAATTGTTTTTTGATATACAACGGTTTATTCTAAAATTTTTTGCTTATGTACGTAAAAATGATGACCATCAGACATTGCTAGAGGGATTTGTAGGTGCATTTCTCACCTGACAGGTTGTAAACATTGTTTCCTGTGACCTCAGGCTTACAACATGCCAACACCTTGTTAGGACACTAAACAATTAATTTTGCTGTCTATGTACTCTACTTATCTAAGATCTCAACTTACTGTCCTTTCCTAAACAGTAAGGAAAGCTAAAGTGGGGCCATTTTTCTGTCATGTACAGATTTGGGCACACCTTTTTGCAATCGACATCACACCGGGTAGACGGCAATCGAAAAAGCTCATGCAGTCGACAAATGCGGATCAAAAACCATTAGAAACAGCATTTTCGATTGCAAATTGTCGCCAATTTGCAACTGAAAGCGCTGTTTCTAACGGTTTTTGATCTGCATTAATCAACTGTTTAGAGCGTTTTCGACTGCCGCCTAACCAGTGTGGACATGGTGATTGACAAAATGATCACCATCTACTGCCGACCAGAGATGAGATAGAAGCCAGGTCGGCGTCAAAAACTTCTTTGCTGAAGATCATCACGGCAGTCAAGGCGGCCCTGGGAGAAAGCACCTTCAACTGCAGCCAGGGCCGCCTAGTGACCATGGCAACTTCTCTCCTACCTCTGACATGTGCAGCCCTTAAGGAAAGCAACAACAACACTACATCCCCACCACAGACAAGACAAACTACAAGAACAAGAACAAGCCAAAACAGCAACAGCACCACTTCATCAACAGACAGAACCCAGCAGGCACATAGTGTTGTAATGACGTCACACCGACTTTGATGCGACGTGATGACATCACATCGATGTCAGTGCAATGTCATTTCCACGAAATGTGCCCACTGGGAAGACACAAATGGACTTCGGATACCCCAGGGTGGATATGATGCTCCAGAGGCTGTTGACCCTGGGGGGCCAACATCCGATATGACAAACTCGAAGAATAACAACGGCCCCACCTTTCCATCTCAAAATCTTAATATAAAATTTCTAAGTCCATAACTTGACATCAAGGAGGCCTAGTGGGGCGGGAGGTATATACTACTGTGTTAAAAAATATCAAGTAAATCCATCCAGGGGTAAGGAGATATGGGTCTTAAAAAATGTTAAACAAAAATATTCGGACGCTCACATGGATGAAGACGCTGAAGCCGAGGTAACAACATCTCTACCTGTACTTTGTACAGGTGAGCTAAAGACAATAATGCACAAACATATCCAATAACCCATTGCATTCTGGGTATTTTTTGTCGTCTACGGAAATTGTCGTCTGCATCAAAATCAAGAATATTTTGACAATATTGGTCTAACTAACTCTTGCAGAAATGTTGTCTAGGCAGCAAACAGTTTGGATCTCAGATCAGGCCGTTTGTGGGGCCTGATCTGGATCCAAACTGTTTGCCCAGATACCCTTAAAGGGGTATCCCGAATGGAATGGATTAAACAAACTTTATTAGCTTTTTCAGATTAACTACTAGTAGGTGCAATCAGTCAACCTACTTTAAAGTTATTTCCATCAATCAAGCAAGTCAAACTAATCAGTTCAATTATTACCGGAATTACCGGACCCCACATCAACCAAATTCTGTAATTATCCTATCTAAATTTTTTTACTTAAAAAGCTAAAATCGAAAATAGTTGACTTTGCAAACAGCAGACATCCAGATGAGGTGGCTCCTAATCTTCACTGTCTGCAATAAAACTCTTAGATGTTTGAATTCTCATTATGTTTAAGCTTGGACCAAACTTTTTTTTTTTTTTTTTTTTTTTTTTTTTTAATTTTGCAGTGGACGTACTAATTTTGTTGCCTGCTTTTTCGGTGGTTTTAGGGTTAATATACAGTGATGTGCCAAACTTTCCTGAACAAATGATAAATAATGCTGGCCATATGCTAAGACTGCAGTTTAAGAGGCTGTCTGACACTGGTCTACACTGTTTACACAGGAACTACTGTTCAAACATTTATGGTAATTATTGTAAATCAAATTAGCATGCATACAATTAATAAGTTTAACTCATCATGCAATGTCAGAGTGATTTGACCAAATGTTCAATGTCATATGTTGGTGGTTAATTTACCAGAACCTTGTCCAAGAATAGATGGATGGATGACTGGGCTGTTTTTATAACATCCTTTTCAGAAGTATTTCAGTCATATACATCAGGATGCTGGAAGGGAATATCTCCTGAAAGGTCATTAGTCCAGATTGAAAGGCAGAGGAGTCTATACTTACCTAAATGAGAAAGGCCCAACTTGAATTACCGTAATTGAGCGCCCTGTGCAACCAATATTTGTTGTAAATTTTCTTTCTTATAAGCGCACGTTTCAATGATTTATTATATATTAAAAGAAACCAATTTAAAGGTTTAGCATAGGTGAATGTGCTCATGGTCACAGAAGGATGGAGAAGCTTTACAAATGATAAATAAAAGATGTTGTAGCGTTTTTCAGCTCTTGTCAACTAGCAAACAAAGGGATAACCCAGTAAACAGAATGCGCTGATTATTAGTGATATGCCTCATAAATAACCATGAAGTGCACTAATAGGGGTATGTGCACTAAATAGGTAAAATATGGTATTTTAAACTCTATCATACTTCCAATGGACAAATAAGATACTAAACCTTGTGTCAACATCAATGCAGCATCAAGACGGTTGAGGTGGATATGTACCTGTGGGGAATCTGCTGGGAATATTCTATGAAATTTTAAAATAATATAATTGCAGGGTCTTTTCTTTTTATTATTTTTGCTTAAATATGGCAGAACTAAGTGCATTATACTTGACTATGAGTTAAGGTGCCAGAACACATAAGTTTATTCAGTCTACAAATGCAAATATTATTCAGTATTTAGAGCCCTAAAGCCAACTGTTGATAAATTATTATTAACTGCCTTTGTAAATAGGCAATCAGTGAGACATCCTAGTATCAAAAGTATGTTGGTTGTCTTGTCACCTTAAAACATAAACAACCGCCCATTATTAAAAATTATTACCATAATTTGTAAATGTCAAAATTGGGTTGTGTAATTTTGTCAACCGCAAACCCCTTCAGTGGACCCCACAGAATTATGTTAACCCTTGTAAACACACCGGGTAGGCGGCAATCGAAAACACTCTTTACAATCGATTAACGCAGATCAAAAACCGCTAGAAACAGCGTTTTCGATTGCAAATTGTCGCCAATTTGCAATCGAAAACGCTGTTTCTAACGGTTTTTGATCCGCGTTCGTCGATTGCACGAGCGTTTTCGATTGCCGCCTACCCGGTGTGGTAAACCTCTAAAAAAAGAAAATAGTTAAATTTGTCCTAAGGCAGCTCATTAGGAGCCGCCTCATTCCGTTTCTGATACATTATTTATGAACATAACCTGTACAAGGGCTGACCTCAGAACAATTAATGAGCCACGACATGAGAAAACCAACAATGTGGTTGTGCACCCAGTGCAGACTCAGATCTACCTGGGCACCCACCTAGTCTGATCAGACTCTTCGCTAAGCGTTTAAAGGGTAGCTAAGGGTCTATTAGCTACCTTCATGCAGACAGCGAAGACTCTGATCAGATTGGGTGGATGCCCAGGCTGATCTGAGTCTGTGTTGGGTGCACAACCACTTTGTTTTCTCCTGTTGCCGCTCAATTTTGATTTTTTCATGCAATAGAGCTGGGTAATCTTACAGGATGAAAAGACTCAACACCTAAATCTACTTCATGATAAAAATGTTTACTTTCTCTTTCAATGGGTTATCACTGGGTAACTTGGTATTTCACAGGCCCACAGACCAATGCCAAATAATGCAATAAACACTCTAGTGTTAAAATCAACCCAATTACTGATATAATCATTTGAATTGTATCTCCAAATTTGTCTGAATGACCCTAAGGGGCCAGACACTTTAGAAAAGAGGAGATCAATTCAGGTATATCAGACACAAACTTATTCGCCAATGTTATGTCCATTTCTTAAGCACGAAAACAATATTATGTAATCTTGCAAACTTATTATTTTACATCTAAACTATAATTTTCCAAATGACAACCCTTAACAATATTTCTATAATTTTGAAGAGCTAAATTTTTCACTTCAGGACTTCTTAGATATCATTATTCAATATCCTTTTTTGGCGGCAAAAAATTTCACAATGACTACTAACCAGTTTGAACCTTTTTATTACAAACACAGATTGTTCTAAATATGAAATTTACCTTTAAAGATTGTCCCCCTCGTGTATTTCATGTTTTCAGAAACAAATATTTTAACAAAATTTTGTTAGACAATATGTAATAGTCTCATAATTAACCGTACAAGTTTAGAGAAAATGCATGTTTTTTTTTTTTTTGATAAATGTGGAATGCAAATAAATCTTCAAATTAAAATGCAATTTACCAATTTCCTCATGGGCTGTAAGAATATCGATTTAGACCACATGTGTCATGTGATCATGTACAGGTATTTTTCTTATTCATGCATGTGATTGTGACGTATGAATAAATTATTTTTGTCCAATAATGCAATTTCGAGCGCAGTCCTTAGTCGTTTAAAATTTATCTTATTTTTTGTTTAAAGTCACAATTATCAAATATTATTATCTAAACTCTATTTCAAAGGTACAGTTAGACCATGTCGGAGGTATTGCATGGAATATTTCATCAAATCAGTTTTTGTTATTATTAACAAGGGAGTAAATCTTTGAATATTTTATAACTATATTGGGTATGAAAATGGGTGTAAGGGTCATAACAGAAAACGTCTATTTTAATTAGGAAGAAAGAATAAAATTGGATAGATAATGACGATGGGAGGATGATAATGAAAGGCTGTGTGCAATGGAACCCTATTTATAGTTGCAAAGATTCCCCAAGCCAGAACTGAACCCAGGACCACTAGGTCGGCAGGCCAGAACTTAACCAACAAAGCTACCAGGGCTCCTAGGAAAAAAAAGGTAACTGGTAGATTTTGGGTCAGACTTATTTACAGTGATTTTATTTTGAGTTATGGGTGTCACTGACCTCATTTTTCCCAATTTTGTGAATATTTCCCAAAAATAAAGAAAAACATCTGAAGATTTTCCCATTGTAAAGGGACAGGCAGCTTCCCAAAACCGTGGATAAAAACACTGGACTAAAATCAGGTTACTGTAAATTGACTTAATTTGAGCTAGGCTGTGGTACTTTAGGGGTACATGTCTAAGGTCCTTTTTCACTTGATAGCACATGATACAACACATTTTACTGTTATCCTTATTCAATCCATATTTTTCCCCTGTTTTGTCTTTTGGTTTTCAATAAAAAATCTGCCTGTTCATCGACAAGCTGTCTCACAGCCAACCTTTTTCAGATTTGCCATAAAAATTTGACAGTTGAATATTATTGAAAATCAATCTCAGAAACAAGTTACAGCACCGAAACCACAATATGTTTTGTGTTTTAAGGTTGGTTGGTTGGTTGATTTGATGCTTAACGTCCACGGTAAACAACTAAGGTCATGTCGGGACGGTCAGTTAACCTAACCACACTATTCCTGGGCAGGCTTAGACCTCCTAAGCGGTTAACCAGTACTAAGTGCACATACTTTCGCCAGTGTTTTAAGGTATGTGGGTACACTGCTATGCTTTTTCCACAATTTTTACTAAGGGAAACAACTTTTGCGACTTCCTATTTGCTTCCCAGGATAATGAACCCTTCCAAAAATGGGGCTTACTCTTCCAGACAAGAATTTGCTCCTACAGGAGCAAATTCTTTTCTAAAAGAGTTGACCCCAATTGAGAATGATGGCAAAACTGAAGATTGCAGAGTTGCTTCCCCAGAAAGTGTACCCATTTACCTTAAGTTACCATGCAGTGACACAAGAAAAAATGTCACATGACATATGTGAAGCCTAGAGACTGTGATCACTGCATAATATCAGTCACCAACAACAATTTGTGAATCCTACATAGTGATAAGCAACAATCAGACTTAGACAAAAATCTATCTCTCTGGATGTGCAGATTAACTTCCATCTTTGCATTATGCTCACATTGTAAGGTACTTTTGCTCACAATGAGGTACAAAAAAACAAGTGTTTCAAATGCATTGATTCCGCATAACACATGCACATGAATATGTCACAGATGTTTTCAAATATGTCAACTTAACAGATACATGCAAATGATCATGATAACACAGCAGAATGGAATGAGTTTCTTCCCTTAATCAAAATTGAGATAAGAATTTAATTACCTCCCTTGGCAAAATATTTTCTTCCACTTACCATGTCTTAGTAATGTTGCTCCTTGTTTGACATAACAATGGGAAAGGGCAATAACTCTCTCAATTTACTTACATAACGCTAAGCCAGCCCAAACTGACTGGCTACCTAAAAGTGCATGCTAAGATAGAAGTGAAATAGGGATAATTTAAGGATATATATTTTTTCATAAAAGCATATTGTGGCCCCCTCATTAGAACTGCCTTGCCAAGACAGTGGTAATGAGCATAACATATGCTTTCACTAAGAAATAAAAAATTTCTCTGATTATCCTAAATACTGCACCTTATCTGGAGCTCTGGGCCACCCCATCTGTATTGCTTGATACTCCACTTTTTCTGGAGCTCTGGGCCACCCCATCTGTATTGGTTGATAGTATCAACCAACACAGATGGGGTGGCCCAGAGTTCCAGAAAAGGTGGAGTATTGAGGATGACATGGCCGATGGAAGTTCTGTGCCACCACAATTTAGCTCCTTACCACGATAGGGGTACTCACCATATTTGACTGAGGACCGTGAGTGGTAGCCTTGAGTGAAGAAACAAATCTCGTGCTCTTTCTCCTGAAACAGATAAAGATTGCATTGTCATGCCTGGTAAACCTGCAATTCCACCTCTAAATCGAAGGCTATTGGTATTTTGTGGAAGAGATGATGTTCCATTTCTCCAAACAATGGTCTGAACCTCTTAGAGACCATCATCATAAGAATTGGAACAACAGCATTCTCTTATGCATTTTGTGAGAATTGGAACTCCATATTTTGTGGAAGGGAAATGTTGTTGTTCTAATTCTCGTAATGATGGTCTGAGCCTTTTGAAGACCATCATTATGAGAAATGGAACAATTTTCTCTTCTGCAAAATACCAATAGCCACATAGTACAGACTCAAATTAGATAATATCATATTTGCAATGGTGAATAGCAATGATGTGAAGTGGACTGTCTATGCTGGTTCACACCAAACAACAATACTTTGAACACTTTGCCATAAAAACAAAATCATTCATACATTCTTCTTTCCAGGCAATCAATCACCTACAGATGATTGTAATGAAACAGACCACCATGACTACACTTTTACTGTTGTTTAGAATTTTAAGAATAAAGATGTATGACCTTTCCTGAACTAACAACAATAATGTTGTTGATTTTGTATGTTCGACTGACTATCATGACATTATCATGACAATCGAGGCCCAGGACAAAATGATTTTCTATAATCAACCAAGATTTCATAGCTTATTCAGTGAAAATCCTGAAAAATGATACTATAATATGTTAATGATAATGACAGTACAGAAATCAACAACAGAGATGGCAAATCCATTATTAAACACAGTGAGAAAACTGCATCTGTTTAACATTGATTGCTCAGTGTCCCATGAAGGCTTTTATTTTGCCCAAGGTATGAATCATGGAATTCAAATTTCGTTAATAATTTCATTCATGTGTAATGGATTGTGCATAAATTCATATTTCAATATGTACGACTTAATTCACC
Source organism: Ctena decussata (assembly GCA_963989385.1). Lineage (NCBI taxonomy): Eukaryota > Metazoa > Mollusca > Bivalvia > Lucinida > Lucinidae > Ctena > Ctena decussata. The sequence continues at coordinate 68,201,029 of OZ022501.1, read as the reverse complement.
GTTTGGGCCACAACATAGGAAAATACCATAAGACCGCTTTTTGTAGAGATCAAAGGTTTTCACTGACATCCATGCCTACTCAGCAATTATAAAAATTGGCTGCATTAGTTGGAATTACTAAATTTAATATTGAAAATCTAAAAAAATCAATTAAAAGCCTTGATCTGCAAAAAATTCAGCATTAGAAAAATATTTCGATAAAATTCAATCCTAAGTGGCATAAAAATGCCTCTATTACCTAGTCTGACCTGAAAATAAATCTAAATTAACAGAAAACAAGAATGTAGTGCTTTGGCATCATGCTACCATGCCCATTGTATCATGCATCAATACAATCATATACACTTAACTGCATGACACACTTTTTCACATAGCCAGTCATATTTTGTCATCCTTCAAGTCAAACAGGCTTTACGAATACAGCATTTTAACAATGCAAACAACAAAAAACAAAAGTGAGAACCTGATCAGATCACAGGCTCAGTGTGTATAGTGAAAGGGTCAACAGACAGACTTATTAAAATTTCATTGCATTCCACTTCAGTACCACTGAGCAAATTTACATTATCTGCAATCTGACCCTTGGGCCTAAAGATCCTCCTGATTATTGTCATTTAATCTTTCTATCACATCAACACTGTTCTTTCTACCCATTGTGAACGCCTACACTAAACTGTTAAAATTGTCAATCAATCTGTAAAGCCCAAGATGCATCATCATTGCACCATCCTAAAACCCAGCGGGAACATGACGTCAAAAAGACGTCATACTGACATCGATGTGACGTCATCATGTCACATCGATGTCAGTATGACGTCATTTTGATGTCATGTGCTTGGTGGGAACTGTACTTCATTGAAATCTGAATTTGCAAACAGAGCAGATCCAGATGAGGTGGTTCATAAAGAGCAAACATGGGAGATCCATGTTACCCTCTAGTCTTTGGATTTCTCAATAACAAACAGTTTTTTAAATATTCTGTCTGCTAGGATTAACCATTTGGGACCACCCTTAACACTACATACCATGTTAATTCTATTATCCCCCCCCCCACCCCACACCCCAGGGTGTTGCATTTTGTGAAATAAGAAATTGAATTGAAATTCACCCACTAGTTTCAGAGGAGAAGTCCTTTGAAAATGTTGACAGACGACGGACAAGTGACCTTTGGCCAAGGTCACCAAATGACCTTGACCTCTAGAATTCATATGGGTTGAAATGGACTGCATTTCCATCATGGTCATGTGACCTGGACCAAATATTTAAACTTTCATTAAAGGCTCCATAGGAAATTTGGCTTCAGTCCGCCTAGTGGTTTCTGAGGAGAAGCTGTTTAAAGAGTGTGGACAGACGAGGAACAACAGACAACAGAGGCCTAAATGCCTATACTATTAGCTCACCTTTGAGTCTTCAGCTCAGGTGAGCTAAAAATCATGACAGTACTGAGGTTTCAAGACAACTATCAACCTAACCTCGAAGAAGAAAATGAAAAAAAAATATATATAAACTGGTAGAGAAATTAGTGCAAGATCTCTATTATATTAATTCAAAGGGAGATAATTTGAATATTTTTGAATCTTCTAATGTTTGTTTGCAAATTCTGACTGTATTAATTTTGGCATTTCAAGTGTTATATGTGCATGAAATGTTATATGTGCGTCTCACAGTGCCTATGCAGACTAAACTTAAGGCCAGATGCATTTAAACATACAAAAGTCAGATAACTCTGAGCATTTATGTTTTTGCATACTTTGTGTAATAAGACATCAATCCCACCCAAAATAATCCATGTCTACATTATCAAATAAAATATTTGCTAGGACCACTATTATAATGACATTCAGAGAAAACTCTCTAGTGTTTTTAGTTTTGCTCAGTATAGTATATTACAAAAATATTGAGCCGCGACACGAGAAAACCAACAATGTGGTTGTGCGCCCAGCGCAGACTCAGATCAGCCGGGGCATCCGCCCAGTCTGATCAGAGTCTTCGCTGTCCGCATGAAGGTAGCTTGGACCCTTAGCTAGCCTTTAAGCGCTTAGCAAAGATTCTGATCAGACTGGGCAAATCCCCAGACTGATCTGAGTCTGCGCTGGGCGCACAACCACATCAAGTTGCTGTTCTCGTGTTGCGGCTCATACGTGTATGGTATAAATTTCAAAATTTTATAATCTGCCATTTGTCACATTTGTCACTTCTAAGTTGACAGTCAGATATGATAGATGATAGCTGTGTCTTTTTCTTTATTTTTTTCTTTTAAAGTGCTACTTTATCAGCATAATGTTTGTTCTTTTGCATTTAGTAAATTTTTCAATGTAAAGAAGATGATATGCCTACAGTAACACACCAAAGGAGCTACAATATTTATATCAATATCTTAGGTGCATTTTATAGTTGTTTGTTACTCAGTAGTATAGTCCGTTTGCTCCCAAATGCAAATGGCATCCCCAATATTTTCTCAAAATTGGTGAGCGGTAGAAGATTTTCGAATTGCTCATTCTTGATTTTTATCCTATACATAACCAAATCAGAATTTTGTGGAAATGTGTGGCTTTTTATAAAAAAGTTTCTTTACAAAATAGGACCTACGATAGGTCCTTTTCGCCTCTTAATTACAAGGGAGTAAAACTTGGCTGTTGGAATTCCCGTTTAGTCTTACGTATTAGAGCATGTGACCAATGTATGCCATCCCTAGAACAAAATTTGCATAATTAATTGAAATTTTATTTATAATCCTTTTTTTTCTACATTTTGTTTCACCCATAGATTATCAAATTTTGAAACATACAATTTTTACTCGCAAAACTATATAATAGTTAAATATTTATTTACAACACAGAATCACCTGACCAGCGACACCATGCGTTACGCGTGCGGACACGTGAATACATTTTACTTTTTCATTCATATACTTCCACAACTGTAGTAAACAACGAGTTTACGCTATTGCCTATCAACAATATTTTGGCTGTTCTAACAAGCATATGACGCCCTTCACTGAAATTGCTTAATTTCTACACTACTGTTAATGGAAAATGTTTTACAAAAGCATCCAAAAATTTGGATTTTTCGTATTCTGTTATGTATAGTTATAGGAGTCATTATGACATTAGAACATTTGATGGAACTTTCATCGTTTTCGAGAAAATAGGCAAAACCCCGTTTGCACTTGAGACCAAACGGACTATACCAGTCCGATATATTAAATTGTTTGTCACATATATATTTTTTTTCATTTTTATGTTCTATGTTTGGCTAGTCTAGAAATGATTTTTTCTCCAGTGGGTTTGTCTGAGATATATCCGAAATCAGCCCTATGCCTAAAAACTAGTACAAAGAAGAAAAATCTGTATATTCTAGAAAATTTATTTAAAAAATCCAAATATGTGTATTTCTAAGCCTTGAGCAAGGCTAGTACTGTATGTATGTAAATAATTTGCTATGCAAACAAGAAAGCCCTGACAAGACTTCCAATATTTGTAGATTTTTCGTGTCGCAGACGCGTATAATTTAGCTATTGTTCCACATTTCACAAGATTTCATTGGTCAAATAACCTGTTGTCAAAATTTAGCCAATACTGTCAAAGGTCGATGAATATTTAATCATCGTTTTTTCCCGTCGCATGCACTGTGAATACTAGCACTCTGTCATATATTAATTCAAAATGTTTCTCTTGTTTGTAATTATCGAAAACAGACACAGATATTCAAAACTTTCTTTTTTTGGACGAAGATCTACTTTTGATTTCTACTTTCGGTTTGATACTTAATTTCAGTATAAATAGATAGATAGATATTATACACTTTAAAAATTGATTAGGTTGTAAGCATCTGTGGTTCGATGGTAGAAAGCTCGCCTGCCATGCTGGCGGTCTGGGTTCGAATCCCGGCTGCTGCAATTTTTTTTCGTTTTCCGTTTTATTTTTTATCTAATCTGTTTTTAATTTCAAATTAGACAGCCCAAATTTTGAGATAGGTCATTGTGGCTACCCAGTGTCAAAATTACAGTTGTGGGTGCCTACCTACATAGCTCACGTGAGTCATATTCAGGAATGTTATTGTCAACTCTTCAACTATAGACATATTACAAAACACACTTCCATTTAATCTGCGACGATTTTCTTTTTTTAAAGATTTTTCTTGTTTAATTTGTCCCCAATCACACAGTGAAAAAGAATTATCTGCCCTTATCGCCCTATGAAAAACAGTTTTTAATCACCTTGACAGGTCAAATAACTGATAAGATCAAATCTTCTGCAATTGAAATAAAATTTTAACAAAAGGGTATAACAGATTTGAAACTCAATGTCTCTAAATAATTGTCACCCATTTCAAGACATTAATTTGGGCTATTACCCAGGACAAGATGTTCGAAGTGCCGAAATAACTGATCATTAACAGCTTATTAACCTGTCTTGGCAATGTGAACACCCAGAAGCTTCATTGTTAGATACAGTGTCATTAACTCCTCAGTGAAAGCTCTTGATCTCAACCAAGGTAATGTGAAGACTTTTTATCCCCCGACCGAAAAGCGATGAGCCTGGCGTCCATCGTCCGTCCATTCATCCTTCCGTCTGTCCATCTGTCCGTCCATCCGTAAACATTTTCTTGTCCGCTCTATATCTTAAATACCCTTTGGAATATTTTCATGAAACTTCACAGTTATGTAGAACAGGTCATGACGATGTGTCATGTACAAGAATGGTAACTCTTGCTATTGTACTTTTTTAGTTATCTCCCCTTTGGTGATTTTTTGGCAGATTCCTGTCCGTTCTGTATCTTGAATACCCTTTGAAATATTTTCATGATACTTTTAGATATGTAGAACAGGCCATGGCGATGTGTCGCAAACAAGAATGAGAACTCTTGCTTTCTTACTTTTTGAGTTATTTCCCCTAGATGGTTTTAGGTGTGATTTCATGTCTGCTCTGTAACTTGAACACCTTTTGAAATATTTTCATGATACTTCACAGATATGTAGAACAGGTCATGACAATGTGTCGCGAGTAAGAATGACAACTCTTGCCCTCTTACTTTTTGAGTTATTTCCCCTTGATGGTTTTAGGTGTGATTTTGTGTCCGCTCTTTAACTTGAAAACCTTTTGAAATATTTTCATGATACTTCACAGATATGTAGACCAGGTCATGACAATGTGTTATGAATGACAACTCTGTCATTCATACTGTCCGAGTTATTTCCCTTTGGAAGTTTGAGCTGCAGTTAGCTGTCTCTGCTTTACCCTGTATCTGTATAACCCTGGCTTGCTCCACAATTTTAATACCCTTATAACTTTTAGAATATTGATGATCTTATCATATTCCTAACTCTCTGTGAACCCGCCCTCCCCTATCTAAATCTTGTAAAATTCTGCTTCAATAATGAGAATTTTCCATCAAAACAAACTCAACTAAAGCATTGCTACAAGAAAAAGGTGAAAACCTCATGCGATAAAATTCTTATCATAACAAAAAGCTCACCTTGCTTTCATCATTTCTATGATGTTTCACCTAGGTGTTTCAATGAAAACAGTATACCCTCCCCCCGCCCCCTGCCTCAAACAAAATTGCAGGGGTATAAATAGTAAAAAACTAGAAATGTGTCCATACGACACGGATGCCCCTGCCTAGTGCCCTAAGTAAGATGGCGCCTTGTTTAAGGTAAAGGCACTTCTAGCATAACTAGGTTCACAAAGGCAGACTTCTGTGGTACACGTTTTATTGTTTTCCTTGGGCAGATGTATTGTGCTTCTTGGGGGGTGTGTGTGTGTGTGTGTGTGTGGGGGGGGGGGGGGGGGGGGGAGTGTCATGACTGATATGTGATGACATTTTGTATCTTATCACAGAAATGGATGCCATGCAACTTTCCAAATGAAATAGCCCGGAAACAAGTAACTTTTCAAAAACTAACAAACTGAAACCATTATTGTATGAAATGAAGTCGAAAAAGGGCCATGACTCCCACAATAATTGACAGATTATACCAAACATCGAACTTGACCTGTATTTTATGATTATATACCTGTGTATAAAATATGAATTCAATATACCAATGCTTTCATAAAATAATGAACGGAAACCAGTTTTTCATACAAAATGAAGTCGAAAAAGGGCCAGAACTCCCACAATAATCGACAGAATTTGGCCGACATCGAACTTGACCTGTATTCAATACACCAATGCTTTCAAAAGATATCGAACAGAAACGATTTCTTCATACAAAATAAAGTCGAAAAAGGGCCATACCTCCCATAATAATCAACTGATTTTGCCCAACATCAAACTTGACTTGTATTTTATGATTATATACCTGTGTATAAAATATGAATTCAATATACCAATGCTTTCAAAAAATATCGAACAGAAACCATTTTTTGCATAGAAACAGAAGTCGAAAAAGGGCCATAACACCCACAATAATAGACGGATTTTACCCAACATCATACTTGACCTGTATTTTAAGATTATATAGCTGTGTATGAAATATGAATTCAAAACACCAATGCTTTCAAAAGATATTGAACAGAAACCATTTCGTACGTACGTACGCTACGCTACGTACGCTATGTACGTTACGTACGCTACGTACATACGGACAGGGGTGATACTATATGCCCCCCATTTTAAATGGCGGGGGCATAACAATAAGTAAATATCTCAGCAGAAGGGGCAGATAACCCCATCACACAAAATTCTAATTGCGGTAAAAAGCTTGTGTTATCACAATCCATCTCTGAAGTTTCATATATTTTCAATTGTAAAAAAATATCTACAGACCAAAAACAACTTTTTGAAAATGTATATAGCCCCAAAACAGGGGCAGATAACCCACTCGATAAAATTCTGATTGTAACAAAAAGCTTGCTTCACTCTGACTATTTCTGTATGCATATGTAATTCAGCTACATTTTTAGTTAGGGTTTTGTCTGCTGAAATAATTTAAAAAATCGAGAACCATGTTGTAAGACAGATCCAGATTTTAGGGACTGTTTTTAAAAGGGAAAAACCCTGTTTTATAACTGAAAAATATGGTAAGATCTGCAGGTTTGCAAACTGACACTCTAACCACTGAATTATCCGGCTGGGCAAAAATAACACCGGTTGCATCATTTTAATAAGGCATGCTATTAAACTAATTGTTTCATTAATTAATGTTCCCAATAAAACATAACCTGAGGGCAGCCTAAAAATGTAAATTACTCTTATATAAATTTACATAACTGTCTCATTCATTATTTTTGTTTACAGTTTTATTATATTTTCTTGGCATGTATGTGTTACTTATGTGTCCAGTAAGAAAGAAATCTTGCTGCAAAATATTTCAATACATTCACAAGACTTCCTTAAAAAGACAGATCATGACTGCAGATCTGTTCTAAAGTGAAAATATGTTTCTTCTAGTTATTTTGTATTAAAGATAAGAAAATGATTAAATCCTACCATTTTTATTCTTAGTTGCCAACCATACATTTGCTAGAGATCCTGCCAAGTCAAGGAATGGTGACACAGTTATTTGAAATCTGATCAACACCTCCAACAAATGACTCAGTTAGAAATTTCAGCATATTTCCACAGATTCTAGCCTTATGGTTCTCCTGGCACAGTATAGATCACATGAAATGAGTACTTTACAAACATGAGTACCACTAAACAGCTAATTGTTTGGTAGTCCTCACAAATCATTCTGGCATGCAGAATATCTACAGTTACTAATCATCCAGTAACCAATTGCTCAGTGGAGCTTCTCAGTGTTACAGTGGAATTAGAGACACCATTTAAATATTACTCATGCTATATTTTTAATCACAGCAACATGCTTCTAAATAATGACGCTTGACACAGTCCCACTACCTGGCTACTTTTGATCTTTAAAGAAATAAAGTGTGTGGCTCCCAAAGTTGATTTCATAAAATGTTGTTAGGGTACACTGTCCCACAAAAATATATAAGGACTATAAGCAGGCAGCTTTTCTCTGAAGCTTTTACCATTGAATTATGTTTCCTTTCAAATGGAGTAATTCTTTTAAAAATGTGGGCTTATAAGAAAGAGAGTTTTGTAATTTGGAAAAGTCAAGCACACGGTGCCTTTCTTTTTTTTTCACCTTCAATTAAATAATGGTTAAATGCGCCATTTTGTATATAAAAAAACAAGCATTCAAATAGCTTCCCAAAACTTCTATGTTAGATGTAATGAAACAAGAAAAACCTTTTAAAAAAGATAATCGGCGCAGTGTGTTTTGTTATATGTCTCTGGTTGAAAATTTGACAATAACTTTCATGAATAAGTAAGCTATGTCGGTAGGCACCCAAACCATAATTTTGACACTAGGTAGCGACCTCAAAATTGAGCTGTCCAATTTGGAATTCCAAAATGGACCGCGGTCAATCTTGAAATTGACCTGATTTCAAAATAGTTATCAAAATGTTGCACTGTTTGTTTGTTTGTGTGTATTTAACCGAAAGTAGAAATTGAAAAGAGATTTACCACGAAAAACAGAAAGTTTTGAATACATGTATCTGCATCTGTTTTCGATAACATTTCTATTATAAAATTACAAACAAGAGAAACATTTTGAATTAATATAAGACAGAGTGCTAGTATTCACAGTGCAGTGCGATGGGAAAAACGAAGATTAACTAGAAATGTTTTTCAGAGAAAAACTGATGTCCCCCCACCAGCCCATTTCCCATCCCCTCTAATGAATATAGCCTGTACAAATAAAATATCTATGCAAGTTTGCACAAAATCCATCTGCTGATTCTAAAGATACCCTACATAGAAGACTATGTCCTTCAAAAATGGGTCAAGGTCACCAACTACTAAACATGTCTTAAACCTGTCACAACCATACATTCATGCAAGTCTGATGAATATCCATCAACTGGTTCAAGACATCTCATTTTTAAGAGAGAAAAATACGCATTTGTAAGATAGCTTTTGACCTTGAAAATGGGTTCAAGGTCATCAAAACACAGTACACTCTTGAGACTGTCCCATAGGTATATCTATGAAAGTAAAGTGGAAATCAAGCCAAAGGCTAAAGAGATACATCAACTGTAGTGAAATTTTCACATATCTAAATCCTCCTGTGACCTTGAAAATGAGGTCAAGGTCACCAAAATTTTGTTCCGCTCTTAAACTTGTCCAAATCATGGATCCACAAAAGTTTGGCGAAATTCCATCCATTGGTTCAGGAGATATTGTGGGTACAAGAAATTGCCATGTTAGTCCTCCAGTGACATTTAAAATAAGGTCAAGGTCACCAAAATCTAAACAGCTCATAAACTTGTCCCAATCATGTATCCAGGAAAGTTTGGTGAAATTCCATGCATTGGTTCAGGAGATATAGTGGGTACATCAAATTGTCATCCAAGTCCTCCAGTGACCTTGAAAATGAGGTCAAGGTCACCAAAATCTATCAGCTCTTACACTTGTCCCAAGTTCAGTGAAATTCCATCCATTGGTTCAAGAGATATCGCGCATACAAGAAATTGGGTACAAGAAATTGTCATCTAAGTTATCCAGTGACCTTGAAAATAAGGTCAAGGTCACCAAAATCTAATCAGCTCATAAACTTGTCACAGTGATGTATCCATGCAAGTTTGGTAAAATTCCATCTGTTGGTTCAAGAGATATTGCACATACAAGAAATTGTCACCTTAGTCGTCCTATGACTTTGAAAATGAGGTCAAGGTCACCAAAATCTAATCAGCTCTTACATTTGTCCCAATGATATATCCATGAAAGTTTGTTGGAATTCCATCTATTGGTTCAAAAGATATCGCGCATACAAGAAATTGTCATCTAAGGCCTCCTGTGACCTTGAAAATAAGGTCAAGGTCACCAAAATCTAAACAGCTCATAAACTTGTCCCAATCATGTATCCAGGAATGTTTGGTGAAATTCCATTCATTGATCAGGAGATATAGTGGGTTCATGAAATTGTCATCCAAGTCCTCCAGTGACCTTGAAAATGAGGTCAAGGTCACCAAAATCTAATCAGCTCAAAAACTTCCCAATAATGTAACCATGCAAGTTTTGTGAAATTCCATTCATTGGTTCAGGAGATGTAGTGGGTACTTGAAATTGTCATCTAAGTCCGCCAGTGACCTTGAAAATCAGGTCAAGGTCACCAAAATCTAATCAGCTCTTACACTTGTCCCAATGATATATCCATGCAAGTTTCGTGAAATTCCATCCATTGGTTCAAGAGATATTGCGCATACAAGAAATTGGGTACAAGAAATTGTCATCTAAGTTATCCAGTGACCTTGAAAATGAGGTCAAGGTCACCAAAATCTAATCAGCTCTTACACTTGTCCCAATGATGTATCCATGCAAGTTTGGTGAAATTCCATCCATTGGTTCAAGAGATATTGCGCATACAAGAAATTGTCATCTAAGTCCTCCTGTGACCTTGAAAATGAGGTCAAGGTCACCAAAATGTAATCAGCTCTTAAACTTGTCCCAGTGATAAATCCATGCAAGTTTGGTCAAATTCCATCCATTGCTTCAAGAGATATCGCGCATACAAGAATCTGTCACGCCGACGCCAACGCAGACGCAGACGCCGACGCCAACGGGATCCGCACTGAAACCAATATGTCCCCCCTCACCTTTGATGGGGGGACATAAATATTCATTGACCTTTGATATTATTGGCTAAATTTTGACATACGCTTTATTTGACCGATGAAATCTTGTGAAATGTACAACAATATCGAAATTATACAAGGCTGTGCCTCGAAAAAATAATTACAAGGACACAGCGACAATCAATTATACAAACAGTTCTTTTAACTTGCAATCAATATCAACTGTATCATCAATACTAGTATCCTACTTCATTGCAGCTACCATAAACAATGGGGTACCTTAACCAATTACTAAACTGTTAATTAGCCAATAATTTGAACACAGCTGATTTTATTTTCCTGTTGGGGATGAGTCAAAATTACTGAATGAATGGCAAACAGTGCAGACCCAAATCAGACTGGTCTTCTTTTAAGACCAGTCTGATCTGAGTCTTTGCTGTTTGCCCAGGAACTTCTGCCTAATATTAAGAGTCATTATGGTGAATTTTTCTGTTGTTCATAAGACTTAACTTTATCTAGCTACTCAATGCTTATCAATCTGTAGTATTGACACATTCAGCCCATAAAATATATACTATCTTCATATACAATCATATAAATAACAATTGCATGCCAGATTAAATAAAGTTTTCTTTTGAAGCTTCACTTTCGTCTCATAAATATTATAACAACCTTTCAAAACCATTGAAACATGCATGGTGCTTTCTATAGTCCAAATGGTAGAACTGTATTGCAAATGTTTCAATGGCCAAGTCTTTTAAGTGATGTAGCTTGCAAACAACTTGTTTAAACCCTGTGCAATAATACTACTTAAGGTTAGTGTGTCTGCTACTGCATATTGGCTGTGTTTGCAAATACATGTTTGACTTTTGGCCCAGGAGTTCAAAGCACTGTTAGCTTTACAAAATCATTAGTCAAGAATTCATAAAGTCTTTTAGTACACATAAAATCATATGTGCTAATATTTTCAGCTGAAAACAAGTGAGAGCTTTTGCAGAGCAAAATATATTCACAATTTTTTTTCAGTCATATTAAATGGCAGTTTTTTGTGAAGTTTGCCTTTAAGAATGTGATATTTTGTTACCTAATCATTTCTTTTGAACAACCAGGCCCTGATATTCTTCCAGTACTAGCAGCTCTGTTCTTTGTGGCTGCAACCTTTCCTGGTATATTTTTATTTTGGCTTTATCTAAAATGATGAAGTTTGATCCTGCATTACGCCATTCACATAGAAATCATCCAAAACAAACAGCAAGACTAACACAGGAAATTATGAAAATATTTCCTGACACTGTTACTAGCAAATGGCCTTTTCAACAATACATCTATTGAGTCAGTTTTAAGTCTCTTTAAGGGTATATTTAACCCCTCTGTTACCCTGTTCAGACTCTCAGATCAAATGTGAGGTCAGATTTGCTATCTAAAATGCTTTCTTTCATAGTGTCTATAATGAAATTATTTGCAAAATCCTGAAAGAGTAGTTGACAATGGGCAAAACCAGATATAAAACTATAACTGATTATAATGATTATGATGATCAACTTGCAAACTCTGAATTAAAGCAGTTTCTGTTCAGGTTCAGGTATAAGTATTTCTTGATCTTGACATGAGTGTGTTTACTTTTGATGGGTTTGACTGACATGATGAAAGCGCAAATGCCATCCATGATGGATAGTGATCTCAGGTAAGTCTGTGCATCTTATATGCTGACTCAGAAATATGATAGCAGAGAAAACTAATCTGAATCTCAGAGCTCTAGATAGGAGGGGTATTTGATGATAATTCTTGGATAATTTTCTTTATTTCTCATCAAAACCATATGTTGTGACCCCTCATCTGAACCGTCTCGTTGAGACGGTTCAGATGAGGGGTCACTACATATGTTTTTATCCAGAATTAACAAAAATTATCCTTAATTATCACCAAATATTCCCTCTTATCTAGGGCTCTGGAATCTATATCAAAATCAGTCTTCCATGTTCTACTATTTCTGTGTCAACATATATGAATTTTTGTATGATTCAAAGTGTCCAACTTTTTATCTTCACTTCTGCATATTTAAAACAGCTCATCTAACAACATTTATCTTGTAACATTCCCATCAAGCCCCATAAAAGTTAGCAACCATCCCAGGTAACACCAATCATTTGACATATGACCCGTGAAAAGACCTGTTCAACCACTGGTTAAAAGACCCACAAGGTTTAAACTAACAAAAGATTTGACAAGTGTTTTTTGGTATTCAGTCTTCACTGCTGCCATTTCATACAATAGTCATGACAGGAAAAATTCAGAATCATCTGGAAACAACATGCAAAATCGCATGTAAGACATTAGATCTAATAGGGCTTTCCATCAAACTGGGTTCGAGGTTATAAAACTTGAGAATGATCTCAAACTCAAAATAAAGCACACTGATTGGCTGCTTCTGAGCATGTGCTCAGAAGCAACCAATCAGTGTGCTAAACTCAAAATAAAGCACACTGATTGGCTGCTTCAGAGCACGTGCTCAGAAGCAACCAATCAGTGTGCTTTATTTTGAATCTCAAACTCAAAATAAAGCACACTGATTAGCTGCTTCCGAGCATGTGCTCGGAAGCAGCCAATCAGTATGCTTTATTTTGTGTTTGAGAATGTACTCAAGTTTTATATCCTCGGGGCCAGGGAAGCCACTGGTCTACTAAGCAACAGGACAAGATAGACTGTGATGCTTGCTATTATTTGCCAAAAATGTCAAGAAATAATATCATTCCAAATTTGATCTCCACCAGACATCCAGCCAGATATTGAATCATGCAAAAGTCTTACATACACTGATCTACAAGGACCCGAAGAAAAGTCCTGGTATTGAGGTTAACATACTTCTGTAAGAAATGCAACTATACTGAACAAAAGTGAAAGTGCTACACGTGATTTGTCTTCAAATTTTCTGTTTTGTGGAACCAGAAAAGTTCACGAATAAGAGTGCATTTTTAAGTTAAATGCATGTGTAAGGCCATGATGTGAGTGAGTGAGTGAACTCGGGTTTAACGTCCCACCAACAACGAGGTCATATGGAGACAGGACCTCGGTTTAAAGTCTCATCCGAAAGACTGGAGAAGCGGGGGATCGATCTTGCGACCCCTGGATTGGTGGTCCGGAGTGTTATCCACTACACTACAGCCGCTCCTATAAGGCCATGATAAAATTTAATAGCTGGAAAAGCCTTTTCAGATTAAAGGAACACATGTTAAAGTGAGCAGGGGTCCAGTTTTCTGATCTATATATATGGGACTATCAGGCATTTTAAACTTGAATTAAAAAATGAGTACATAATACAATTATCCTTATTTTGTCTCAGGTAAATGACCAGTGTATAAGAAATATCACAAGAGAAAACACACATCAATATGAGTTTTTATGTCTTTGAAAATTAATGTTGAAATATTGTTATTTCTTGGAAAACACAATAAGAAACAGTGAACAATGGCAATTCCTGTGCTTTCCTCACATATTGTCACAGTTTTGCTTCAAACTAACAATAGGTAAAGTGCATGATTTATTGCACTACAGATACGAGAAAAAAATTGCTCAGAATATTGATATACAAAAGGACAACAGAAAATTAAAATTTACTCTATCTCTAATGCAAAGGGATAATTTGTAATTTTGAAAAAGAAAGCTTCATTTTCGTAGGTTTTCTAAGTAACAATTGTGAGCTACTTCTTGATTTTTCTATCACTCTGGATGTAACGCTTCAGATGAGCAAAGAAATATGCATTTGTGCATGCGCAGTTTTTGTATTACAAACTGTGCTAAAATTTGATGAGGTAAGATAACTCTGTTATGAAGGGTATCAGGAACAGAATTTTACAAATATTCTCTTGCTGAAGGTTTTGCACAACTATAATGTTTATTTTCAGGCTAAAAAGTAGCATTGCGTTTGTTATAAACTGCAATCAATAACGTAGCGTTTTCACATTTGCTCAGTATATAAAAGTTTATATACATTTTGATTTTACCCAAGAATGCATGTTGCATGGCTGACATTTCTGAATGCTCAAATGTTTTGTTACAACAAGATGCATCACTGAGCTCACATTTCAAGTGACATAAAAATTAAACATGAAGTTATTTTCATACAAGTAATTTTATCATAAAATATGTTTAACCTGCTTTAAAAGCTGTTTCCCGCCCTGTGGCTACACTTTCAAATCAAGATAACAAATTACTATCACTATAAGATTTTAATGTATTATCATAGTACAAAGAAAAAACATACAGAAAAAAGTAAAAAGAATTCAGCACATATAATAAAGTACACCAATGTAAAGATAGTAAGATATTACTTCTACTGTCCACCTACACAGACTAAACTACTATTGGTTACTTTTATTGTCAAAAATGGAGTAGAATCTTCTCCATTTTTGACAATAAAAGTAACCATATTAGTTTTAAAATCAGCATGACCAGGACAGTTAGTTATAAAACGGAATTTTCGGCTCAGCATTCTGTTAATTTTCATTTCAACGATAGAATCATATTTTAAATATCTATCAGTCAAAAATCAATTCATTTTCTCTTAATTTTTAATGAAAAATTTGGGTAAGAAATTACTTTGTCAAGTGAAATCTTAACTGGTTTTGAGATGGTAAAGGAACGCATGTCTTTGCAGATTTTTGTTTTTCATCTGGGCAAAGTTTCGTTCTCTTCTTGTAACATTAATTAAACTAAATGGCTCTTTGGACAGATTCATTTCCAATTTAAGGAGTGTCAGGTTTATTTCATCTTTTACTTATTCATCTTAAAAATTTCAGGTTGTTCAAAACTAACGATGTCAGTAGTTAACTTTTTGTTAAAATTTCAAACGTTAACATCTCAAATATGCCAATATTTTTTGTTGACAACATTTGAGAAGCTTTTCCTCACATTTTTTCAACAAAAATATCAGTGTATTTGATTGTAAAGTCTTTTAAACACTTAACGAGTCAACCTCTTAATGAGCTCATTAGGCTAACAATGCTATGAACAACTGGGCCCTGATATTTATGGCAAACAGTGTAGACCCTGAATCTAGACCGTTTGCCAATGTCCCTCTTAAGAATGGGTTAAGAAGGCAGAGCTTTAAAAAGGACTATTGTAATGGGCTTTGACCCTTCTTGTCCATCCTTATCATTTGGATGAGTCCATATCTAATTTTAGATATTTCTGATGAATGTTTTCATTTTTATTGTATTTTCAATATAAATTCCTGTAAGCAAATAGTGTTGACCCTGATCAGACAACACATTCTGCAGCCACTAAATTGGGACTGCATTGTTCGCATATGCTCCCAAAATCTGTTTCTGGTAAGGGTTAAACTAACCTGTAAGGTAGCCATCGACCGGACCCTGGCTGTTAAATAACAGCTCATGCTGAATCCTTTCTTCATCTGAGATACAGTCATCCCAGCCCTCCAGGGAATCTGGAAAAACAAGTATGAAGAAGTAAGATTTTTTCCCAAATACAGTTAACTCTTGTTATCTCAAGAACAGATGTCTCAAAGTGCCTTTTTATATCAAAGTTTTGACTCACTTGGTATTTGTCTTTACATGTCAACTCCTATTATCTCAAACTACTGGTATCCCAAAGTAAATTTTCTGGGACCAGAAAATTTACTTTGAGATGATATCAGTAATACAGTGAGTTGCACGTAAATAAACACTGCCCAATCAAACCAGCACATGTAGAGGAGGTTTACAATGCAATGTATCACTGAAATGTACAAATGGAAGTTTGAACAGCTTTTTAATGCATGAAACTAGTTGAATTTGCCACAGAATACCCAGATAGGGCCGTTCATAATGATCATTAAGACTTTAAGAGCCGCCCCATCTGGGTATTCTGTTGCAAATTCAACTAATTTAAATTCATAAGCAAATAGTTACATTTTGAATAGTTATAAATATCAAAACTTAACTTAAATACATTATTGGTGTCGAGCTGCCTCAGTTTGCCCTCTTATTGTTGAATTCTCATAGCATGAAATATTTTTTTTTTTTTTTACGAAATTTTGCAGACATATATTTTGTTGTCTGCTTTTTCAGGAGTTTGAGCTCTGTTGCTGCATACTGCAACTCCGTCTGAGCTTTGTTGCTTCCTGCTGCAACTCCCACACCGTCAGTTTGAGCTCCATTGCTGCATGCTGCAACACCCACATTGTCAGAATTTGAGCTTTGTTGCTTTAGGCTGCAACTCTCACACTGTCATAGTCTGAGCTTTGTTGTTTCATTCTGCAACTTCCACATTGTCAGAATTTGAGCTTTACTGCTTCATGCTGCAGCTCCCACATTGTCAGAGTTTGAGCTTTGTTGCTTCATGCTGCAACTCCCACATTGTCAGAGTTCAAGCTTTGTTGCTTCATGCTGCAACTCCCACATTGTCAGAGTTTGAGCTTTGTTGCTTTATGCTGCAACTCCCACATTGTCAGAGTTCAAGCTTTGTTGCTTCATGCTGCAACTCCCACATTGTCAGAGTTTGAGCTTTGTTGCTTCATGCTGCAACTCCCACATTGTCAGAGTTCAAGCTTTGTTGCTTCATGCTGCAACTCCCACATTGTCAGAGTTCAAGCTTTGTTGCTTCATGCTGCAACTCCCACATTGTCAGAGTTCAAGCTTTGTTGCTTCATGCTGCAACTCCCACATTGTCAGAGTTCAAGCTTTGTTGCTTCATGCTGCAACTCCCACATTGTCAGATTTCAAGCTTTGTTGCTTCATGCTGCAACTCCCACATTGTCAGAATTTGAGCTTTGTTGCTTTATGCTGCAACTCCCACATTGTCAGAGTTTGAGCTTTGTTGCTTTATGCTGCAACTCCCACATTGTCAGAGTTCAAGCTTTGTTGCTTCATGCTGCAACTCCCACATTGTCAGAGTTTGAGCTTTGTTGCTTTATGCTGCAACTCCCACATTGTCAGAGTTCAAGCTTTGTTGCTTCATGCTGCAACTCCCACATTGTCAGAGTTTGAGCTTTGTTGCTTTATGCTGCAACTCCCACATTGTCAGAATTGGAGCTTTCTGCTTCATGATGCAACTCTCACATTGGGTTTTACCTCCATTGCTGCATGCTGCAACTCCCACATTGCCAGAATTTGAGCTTTGTTGTTTCATGCTGCAACCCCCCCCCCTCCCCCCCCCGCCCCCCAATTGTCAAAGTTTGAGCTTTTTGTCTTCAAGTTGCAACTCCCACATTGTCAGGTCTTTGCTGACACCTGGACCTACACTGCTGAGGATCGAGCCTCCTCAGTGCAGCTGGTGTAATGCTGACCTACTATTTTAGCAGTACCACTTTCATTGATCGCATGCTTTCATTATCATCCTTCCATCATCGTATTACGACTGAAATACTGTTGAAAGCTTTACCCATCCATCTGCACTTCTTATATTGAATATATGTATGTGGTATACACTTTATTTTCTCTCATTTGACATCATTACAATGTGGGAGTTGCAGCACACAGCAACAAAGCTCAAACTCTGACAATGTGGGAGCTGCAGCATGGAGCAACAACAAAGTGGCAGTTGCAACACACAGCAGCAGAGCTCAATTCTGACAATGTGGAAGTTTCAGCATAGAGCAACAGAGCTCAACCTCTAACAATGTGGAAGTTGCAGCACACAGCAGCAGAGCTCAAAACTCTGACAATGTGGAAGTTGCAGCATCAAACTCTGGTCATTCAAATGACAAGCCTGTTCATATAATTAATTAGGGAGCAACATGACAGATGCATTTTTTATTTGGGTTAATTCAGCTAAAAGTTAACAATGAAGACAATGCTTGGCCATCAGTTATGTATTAAGTACTTATTTGACATTTATAACTATTCGAAATGTAAATATTTGCTTTACTTAATTTTAATCAAAACTTGTACATCAGTAAAGATTTGCCTGAAGTCAACATTTATGACTTCTTTATAGCATTTTTTTCTTCCTCATTAAATTAACTTTACAGATTTTTATATAAGAGTAATTAGAGCATATGAAAATATGTAGGAATACGTGTAAATCTAAAATAATGCAAGAAAGCATTATTTTAATAAACTTGCATGTAAATCTTTTAGCCTGCACATGGAGAACAGCAAACTGCTGGTACCCCAGCAGGCACATGATTTTGAAATGACGTCGTATTGACATCGTATTGACATCACATCGCTGTCAGTATGATGTCACTTTGACGTTACATGCCTGGGTTGTGTGCAGTTCCTAGTCTTGTACAAGAAAGATTCTAAAAATTGGGTCTTCAGAAATAATTACAGTTGTGTGCCTAGAAATTGTTCAGTTTAGTGACACAATGCAACAATGTGATCAAAAGATGCAGACGGAATGGCAAACAGACCAGATCCTGACCAGACTGCTCCTTATAATACTTTAATTTTTTACAGTATTTCCATCAAAACTGCATTCAGAAATCAATGCGTTTTTTTACCCTGACCCAATATTACCTCATGCAGCAGAAGACTGACTATTAAATTAACCAAAAAATTGGCTTTCCTTCATAATATCTCATAAAACAAGGAGAAAGATATTTGCCAAACTTAGGTTGATCACGGTGTTACTGGGACAAGCCATTAAGTTACTGTTGGAGAGAATTGAACATTCTAACTCCTCAGGCCTTGACAATACAGTAACTGGTACCAAATCTGCATTGGTCACTAATGGTACCAATGACTGTGGTACCAATGACTGTATTTGAAGGCCACTTAGTACCAATGACTGTATTTTCAAGGCCACTTGGTATCAATGACTGTGGTACCAATGACTGTATTTTCAAGGCCACTTGGTACCAATGACTGTGGTACCAATGACTGTATTTTCAAAGCCACTTGGCACCAATGACTGTGCATGTGGTACCAATGACTCTATTTTCAAGGCCACTTGGTACAAATGACTGTGGTACCAATGACTGTAATTTCAAGGCCACTTGGTACCAATGACTGTATTTTCAAAGCCACGGGACTTATAAATAAATGTTCAATGCTCCCTAACAATTAATTGCCTACAAATACATGTTTAAGTTTAAAGACAGGGGTGGTACTATATAAGGAGGACTAATTTTCACAGTGTCATTCATGGATAAACTCGCTGCCAAGAGTGTGCATCTATGGATATACAATAATTCCCTTGGCCTCCTGGGGAACATCATTATGATGGTGGAAACAATAATGACAGTTTCAGTTTGTCTCTTGGTCACAAGTGTCAACAACTCCATTCAGCCAATGAAATTATCATAATTGGTAAATTTGCTCACTTTTACCACTTTTGCCTGTATAGGTATTATATGCTATGTGCAGGGAACCAGACCCCCAACCCCATCCTTGGGAAGAGAAGTTTTGTCTTTGAACATATTTTAAAAAGAAAAAAATATATACAACAGATCAAACCACTTAACAGAGACTATTATTTTAATACGCTGAAGCTGAACCACTGGACATTCTGTAAAACATCACAGGAGTTGTTTGTGAGAATGCATGAACATGTAAATGGAAGTCTACTAATGGATGCCATGGAAAGTGCCAACCATTTCCGCGATAAACTGTTCAATCTATTTCAAGGTTTGTTCCACTATGAAAAGTGTCCTGACATAGTGGTAAACAAAGTTTGATCTACAGATATATAGACTTAGGAGTGACCACTTCACTTTGGGATAAAAGGCCTGGTTATTTACCTGACCACTTACTGGGCTAAAATATAAATAAAGGCTTTTATGAAGAGAAGATAAATCCTGAATTACCTGACCATTCAATGGCATTTGTCAAATTCTTCTGACAATACTTGCCACAATTTAAGCCATAAAAATACATAAATATTTCTTTAAGAAGGTCAAATCAACACACTATATATGGAAGACTGAACTGGAATAGAGGGCATAAATCATTTGGAGTTCCAGCATTGAAAAAATGCAACTTAACCCTTAAAGCTATAAAATTAAAAAAAAAAAAAGTGAATTTACATTTGCAAACCAGAGTAGATCCAGATGGGGGGAGGGCTCATGATGAGCCACTTTTTCTGGATCTCCAGTCTTTGACATAGTTTGCAAAATAATTATTTATGAAATTTTGCACACCTGAAGGAATTTTGTTGTCTGTTTTTTGGGGGGTTTTTTTTTTGGGGGGGGGGGGTTCTTGTTGTTGTTGTTGTTCTGTCTAGCGCTTAAGGGTTAAAAACAACATTGCAAACTGTGAACATCAGACTGTGTACTTGCATAGTATGATGAGGGTCCCCAATGTTGCAATATATAAATAAAACTGTCGATACATACAGGGAAGACTCTCAGAACCAGCATATCTTGAATAGTGCTTGCTCTGAGCCTTCACTGTACACTTATCCATAATGCACATTTTCTTGCGTGGGCCAAACTTCAATGAAACTGTATGTGTGCTAGTGTGGCTTTTTGCTGATTATCTGACTATAACAGACTTCCACTGAAAACACTATTGAATAAGTTTTGAATCAACTATCAGGGTTGGAACATCTGCTCTCCATGAGGAGTTGCTCTTGCTGGAGGACAAGTGAAATTTTGCACTATTTTGAAATCACAATGCCTGTAATTATGTTCACACCTGGTTAACTATGTTTTTAAGGATGTTAGGAAACAAAAAAAGACCTGTTAAGAAATGAAAAAGAGTGATAGTTACAAAACGACCTGGTCACCAGGTTGTTTGGTAACTATGACTCTTTTTCGTTTTGTAATGTTCAGTTCTTTTTCATTTCGTAACAGCCCTTGCATATACAGTTAACCAGGGGTGATGTTGGATGCGTCAAAATTTTAAGAATTTTCCAGCCCTTAATAAATACATGTTATATGAATTTCAAATATAATAATTCAGGAAGTGGTCCTAAAATGTCTGGACAAACATATAAATCATTTCAAATGGCTAAGACCCACTGACAAGTTAATATCTTAAAAGATCATTGGCTCTAATTACACCTGTCAATTAGTATTACACCTGATCAGCAAATAATTGATTAACTGAGAAAAACAATGGTGGTGCATATTGCATACCTGTCCATTGTTTTCTTGCAACTGCAGCTGGAAAATGTTGAAAAAGGAAAACACACACACACACACAGATAAGGTTTTAGAATGTTTTTATTTGACTGTGCATTTATTTTCATTCTGATGTTTTAGTTGTGTGTCAGACTCAAAATGTTGAAATGTTCAATGAAAAAACAGAAAAAAATGCAATGGTTCTGGTATAAAACTAGGGCTTCACTAGTACTGGCCACTTGGTTACAAGTTACAAGAACTGAAACAGAACAGAACAGAAGTTCCACTAGTTCCTAGCAATAGCAAATTAGTTTCAGACCACAAACCATTACAGACCAGGGGGCATGCAGCATTTTATACTTAAAATTATAAATCAAATGTTTCATAAAAAGTTTAGCATAAATGGTTTAAGTCAGTGTCAAAACTGTCACTTGGCAATCACTTTAACCCTTTGTTGACTGGTGGACTTGTCCATCCTTATTCTTTGGATGAGTCCATTTCTAGTTTTAGGGGTTTCTGGTGTTTTTTGTGTTGTTTTTTTTTTTCATTTTATTGTATTTTCCATAGAAATTCCTGTAAGCAAACAGTGTATACCCTGATCAGACGCCGCCTTCTGTGGGGTCTGAACTGGGTCGGCACTGTTTGCATATGTCCCCAAAACGGGTTTCCAGTCTATAAAAGGGTTAAGCCATTTTTACATTGTCACAATACTTTGGTTCTGGTCTTAAATGAAATAACGATTCAGTCCCTTTTTTCCTTTTGCTTTTTCTGTGGAAAATATTAACCGCATTTATTGCATTTGAAAATTCATTCAAACTGAATATAGTATTATTGTCAACCGAAAATTATTATGGTTGCTGGACAACGAAAAATAAGTATAAGTCTGTGTACTCATTGTGAACAGTATGCAAATATTTGGGCTTGGTTTGTGTGTGTACAAAACTCACTGAAATGGGACAATTTGTAAACAATATCCGAATAGTGACATGATAAACTGGACTTTATGGCTTGTGCAACCAGATGAGACAAAGATCTACCTGCACAAATGTGCAGGTTGATCTTAGTCTCATCTGTTTGCATGACTGCTCTTTGAACCACAAGGATAGTAAAGACCAATTTATCTGTGCAGATGCTCTGGCTGATCAGTGTCTTGGGATGCTACGCTTTTGCACATACCGTAATGTATCTTTTTAAGTGATATACTTCATTAATACAAATGTTGTCTCTTTGTAAATGATACCTTAGGTCTGTGAAAGAAACCTACCACAATCATCCAAATTGTGCTTAGCAAATTTATACGAACCAAAACTTGAAATACCCACGCTGGAATCTTTTAAAATATTAAAAAAGTAAAATTATGTTCAGCTTTTCTGCAATCCCAAATTCTGCCTGTGCCACACAAGGGTGCTTGTACTATATGCTTTTCAGGCTACACCCTGAAACAAGAGCTTGTGATGTCACACACTCACACACCCAAACTAAGGAGCTGTTAAGGTAAATGGGTACACCTTCTGCCAATTAAATTTTGCATCCCCTCCGCCCCACCCCACCTTTTTCGCAAAAGTGATCAGCTGTCTTAAATCATTTGCTTCTAGATGACAGGTTTTTTTCCATAACAGAAGTCCCCATTTTGGTAGGGTTTCATTGCCCAGGAGTCCCTTTGAAAATTAGATGGAAAAACGAAGTGTACCCATACCCCTTAATATAAACTGTCATCATTAACTATTCAGTAATTTACATTTTATTACAAAGTGCCTTCCCCATTTGTGTTCCTGGCAATATAATTTAAGCACACATTTTATTGACAAGCCAAATTAAATTTCACATCTTTTAGCACACATCAACCAAAAAGAAGCTGAATTTGAACAGAAAATAAAATGTAGCTTTAACCAAATAAAAAAATCTGAAAGATTTTATGTAAAATGACAGGACGACAGCAAATAAACTTTCCAAGGGACACTTTACATTGATTAAGTTTATATACAGGTGTGTGATATTTTTTTACCACTTCCAACATCCTTCATCTTTTAGACTTGCAGACGATTTTTTTACCTGTAGCACCTGTCAATCAAACTCACCTGGATTTGTTTCCCCTGACATTTCAGACGAAATCTACACCGAAAATATTCCAAAAATATGTAAAATCCACTATCTTATCCATTTATGAAAACGAAAGAAATCAGCTAAAATCACAATCTATATCCAGTATGAAAATAAAATTGGACAAGCATGGTTTGTTGACAATTTGAGAAAACTGTCATTAATGGGACTCCATCGCGTGTGTTAAAGGTACAGTGACGCTCCAAAATTATCATAAATTACAGTAGAACCGGTATAGGCCTATTGGGTGATAAATTAAGCGTTTAACGAAAAACTGGTTAAATTCTTTATAAGATTACTTAAAGCATTGCTTTTATTATGTACACTCCTATTAACTAGATGTGAAAATTTGTCTGTTGTATGTGTTAGCGTTAAACGGAATGAGATTATATTATATTGGAAGTAAATTCATATACAAATATAAATAATCCATTTATCATTAATGAGCCGCGACGTGACAAAACCAACAATGTGGTTGTGCGCCCAGCGCAGACTCAGATCAGCCTGGGCATCCGCCCAGTCTGATCAGAGTCTTCGCTGTCCGCACGGAGGTAGCTTAGACCCTTAGCTACCCTCTGGGCACTTAACGAAGAGTCTGGTCAATTTGTGCTGCTACCCAGGCTGATCTGAGTCTGCGCTGTCCGCACAACCACATTGTTGGTTTTGTCGTGTCGCGGCTCATTTATAAGCCTTCCGTAACATATACGGTAATATTAGGAACAAAAACAACCAAACTTGTATCATGGTTTCTATTACTATAAACTTAACTTATATCTACTGATATTTATTCTCAAGGTGTATATGTCTAATCCACGTTTTCCCACCATTTTTGCAAAGGGACAGAAGTTTTGTGACTTCCAATCCGCTTAATAGGGTGACGGTCGAAGCCACTCTCAAAGGAAAGAATACGCTCCTTAAAGGAAAGAATCTGCTCCTAAATCAGCCTATTCTCTTCTTTAAGAAATTGACAATGGATGAAAAAATTAAAATGGTGAAACCGGCTACCCTGAAGGTGTACCCATTCACCTTGCGCCTTTCTTATATCGTAATTTGTGCATACATCAGTACTCCAGAAAAGAAAGGGTAAAAGGGATAATTCAGAGATAAGTTTCCTTATTTTTCCATAACTTGAAAAAAACGTATATTGTGACCGAGGATTAAAAAAACATCTCGCTGAGACGCTTCCAATGAGAGGTCACAACATATGCTTTGTTGAGAAATAAGCAAAATTATCATTGAATTATCCTCAGTACCCCCTCTTTTCTGGAGCTATGGCTCTTGCCCCTCTGTCCCAACAGTAGAGCTATTTTTAGCTCAGTTCTATTCTATTCTATTCTACCCCATAATCGTGTAAGGTCATTGGAGTACTACAGGTGACTTTCAGCTATCCCTTTCCAACTAGTACTGTTTTCAGGCGTCCTTGTTGTGCTGACAAAGTCCATCCCTGTTAACACTGTCTTTCCACCGCTTCTTCTGTCTTCATCGTCTCCTCTTTCCGTTAAGTATGTCCTCTAACCCATTCCATACGGGATACCCCTTTAGGGGTATCTGGGCAAACAGTCTGGATCCAGATCAGGCCCCACAAAGGTGGGGCCTGATCTGAGATCCAAACTGTTTGCTGCCTAGACATCATTTCAGACTAATTTTGATTTTTGATGCAGACGACAATTTCAGCAGACGACAAAAAATACCCAGAATGCAATGGGCTAAAACCATCGCTTTCGCTAAGCCAGAAGAAGACCTTGCGATATGGCCTAACCATTCTTGTGGTCAGGAGTCTCACGGTCATATTCTTCAATAGCTGCTTGCATCTTTACTAATCTTTGGTTGCATCTCGACTGAAAGACCAGCGTTTTTTTTTTTTTGTTTTTTTTTTCTTCTCTAACTCTGCTGCCAAGGTGGATTCATATAGGCATTACTGTCAAACAGCATGATACGAACTATTGTAGTAAACTGATGGAGAAAATTGAATTTCAAAATAATGGCGCGCGGAAAAATATCGAAACCCTTTATTTTATCGTGTGCATAGATTAAAATTGAAAAAGGAACAGGCGAAAACCCAAATAAACCTGCACATTTGCGTAGTCCAATCAATATACAGTCAGTCGCCATAACCTTTATGCCCATGCTGTAAAACAGAGATGTGCCGTAATCGAGTGGTTGAAGGCGATTGGGCTATGGTGCAAAAGGCCGCTGGTTAAAAATTCCTTATGGCCCGGCAAGCGCCTGAAAAACTCTGTCAAATCAGCAGTGAATCGGTACCTTTTTCGAACCAGCGAAGGTTCAAGGCAGTGAAAATGGGAGAGATGGGCTCCGTCCTTCACATGGCGTGCCCAGATACGGTGGGTCTCTGATACCCACTGCCCCTACGGCCACAAGGCTACTGAAAACCTTTAGCTTTTATTTTTAAACGGGGTTGCACAGATTAGGAAAGTAAGGGTTTCAGCAATCTGTTTCTCTCATAAATACCTATTAATTAGGAATATTTTTGAAAAAGTGAAGAAAACAGTGTAGTAGCCCTTAAGAAATTATGAAAGTACCATTGAGTACTGAACATTTGTGCTGACGGAGTCTTATAAATACAGAGATGCAGGCCCGGATTCAGACCACCACATACTGGTGGGGCTGGGGGTGTCGATATGTATTTGGGAAGGGAGGGGTGGAGGGGGAGGGGTTCAAAATGACATAATAAAGGATAAATTTGATGAGATTTTTTGATAAAGTCTTTTTTGCCTTGAAATATATGTTGTGATATCACATAAGAATCGCCTCGCCGAGGCGATTCTAATGAGATGTCACAACATAAATTTTAATCTAACCACTGAGACCCCCGTGGCGGGGCTAAAGCCCCAAAGCCCACCCCCTGGATCCGGGGCTGGAGATGCACTCTTTCATGCGCTAGGTCATTTTCAAACTCATTTTTGTCCTCCTATAGATGATGAAATAAATTGGCGGTTTTGTTATAGTAATTGTTTTATGGGAGTGGAGTTTTTGGATTGTCTTCTCTCCAAAGCTGCGCTTGCTTAGAATCCGACTGGACTACTGGAATACGAACGTTTGGCTGAGTCTTAAAGGTAAGTGGGTACAGTTCCAGGAGAGACAACTCTGTCATTTTCATTTTGCCTCCTTTTTTTCAATGGGGTTTACCCTCAAAGGAATGAAGTCGCTCCTTTTAGAACAAATTCTTTCCATCTTGGGGAAGGGCTTCGTTCTGCAATGGAACAAACATGTAGTCGCGAAAGTTCTTCCCCGTTGTAAAATGCCGGAAAACAATGAGGTGTACCAATACACCTTGATTTTATCGCACAAACAATTAAGTTATGTTCTTCACAGGGTTTAATCGATTCCGCCAATTTTCGCTTCCTGCAGAGACTGTACATCATATCTGGCTTCCGCCGAGACTGTCCGCGAACTCTTGCTTCCTGCCGAGACTTCTGTACATGATAAATGGCTTCCTGCAGAGACTGTCTGCGTGATTCTGCTTCCTGCCGAGGCTCTCGGCAGGAAGCAGAATCACGCGGACAGTCTCTGCAGGAAGCCATTTCTCGAGGACAGTAGTCTCTGCAGGAAGCAAGAGTTCGCAGACAGTCTCGGCGGAAGCCAAATATGACGGACAGTCTCTGCAGGAAGCGAAAATTGGCGGAATCGATTATACCCTGTGTTCTTCGACAATACTAGTTTACCCAGAATAAAACATGTACAGATGTGCAAACAGTTTCAAAGCTCACGCAACCGAGCAGTCTGACTTATGGGACCTAAACAGAGACTGTGAACAAAATCTATCTATATGCACATGCGCAGGCTGACCATATGCCAAGCCAGAAGTAAAGAGACCGTATGAAATCCTCAAAGATTGAGCAGAGACTAAGATGTCAAGGTAACCGGATTGTCGACATCAAAAACTTATGAGCCTCACACATATTTTCCATATAGCCAGTACAATGCATCACATCTGATCTGCATCAATTTCTTAGCTACTGATTCCATGTAGTATCATATTGCTGGCTGAAATTGTTTACTCACCAGGGGCGTAACTAGGGGCAATTTCATAATACGCACAACCATGTTTTATTCTCTACTTCTTGAAGGGAAAGCTAGTATTTCAGCCACTTTGGTAATTGGTCTTGAAATCTTGTCTAATTTATAAATTTTCAGCATGCAAATATGCAGGTGCGTTTTGAAATTTTGTCAATTTTGACAAAATTTCAATACGCACTTGCGTATTTGCCGTATAGGTAGCTACGCCCTTGCTCACATTACTGTTTGGAAGAGACATACCCCGCAGTGCGAGTCTGCTTCATCGTTCAGTTCAGTTCAATTATCTTATCGACGTTAGCCAAGTGGCTCAACGGTACGTAACCATAGTTGCACACACTTGGCGCCGTGTGTCCGTCCAAGTCTGCTTCACCAGGACAACGGGCCAGTCCACCCTAGCCAAGTTGCGAGGGAAAGCTGTGTGTGTGCGAGTATGGTTACGAACTCCTCCATAACCCACTCTATTCTTCAAACCTCCCCCCCCCCCCCCCCGCTCAAAGTCGCTTGGCTGAAAAAATCAATTTCGGAACCGGAGATTTTGAAGGGGATGATGGTGAGCTGACTGTTGCTGTGGCGGGCTTGTTAGGGGACCAAGATGGGTATCAGTGACCGGCAAACTGATGATCTGTCCGAAGGAGATTATGTTGAAAAATAAAACCGTATAATTAATTGATTGATTTGATGCTTAACGTCCACGGTAAATAGCTATGGTCATGTCGGGACGGTCAGTTAACCTAACCACACTATTCCTGGGCAAGCTTAGACCTCCTAAGCGGTTAACCAGTACTAAGTGCACATACTGTCGCCAGTAACTGACAACTGCCCTTCTTTAACAGGGGCGTAGCTAGGGGCAATTGCACAGTACGCACAATCAAGTTTTATACTCATTAAGGGCAATAAACGAGGGTTAAGCCGCTAAGATAGTTCAAATTTTCGTGTCTGTTGGCAGCTAGCATTAAAATCAGGCCCAATTAACATTTCAGCATGAAAATACGCAGGTGTGTGTTGAAATTTTGTCAATTTGACAAAATTTCAATACGCACCTGCGTATTTGCGTATAGGTAGCTACGCCCTTGTTGAATCAGCGGAAGGAGAAACGAAAGCACCCAGCGGGCACCTGACGTCGCATCGACGTCAGTACGACGTCATTCCGACGTCGTGTGCCCGCTGGGCATGTGGCCAGACCGGGTTTCGAACAACAGAAATCCAAATATCTTGCTCTTTCTGTTAGAGGCTCAAAACTGTTTATATATATCTCCCTGTACTTCAGACTACACGACTGATATGAGACTTCGCTGTTCGCCGTAAGCCGTAATACATCTTTTCTCTTAGCATAGCTTTGGTACAGCTCACAACTTTAATCATTTCAAACCATATGAGTGATGTACATCATTTTCTCAGAACTTAACTTCTTATGATCACTTTTTTTTCGCGGCATAAATATCTATCTAATCTATCTATCTAAGTACTTATGATCACTTTTTTTCGCGGCATAATTCTGGGGATATCAGTGTAACACATCGCATAACCTTACCTCAATTTTATTTCGATAGTATTGCCCCCGGCGCACAAGTGCCCCGGCGTTACCTGTGCTGCCTTGGGTAACAGAAAATATAAATTCTGCAGGGGACAAATATGTGTAAATGTAATAAATGATGTTAATATTGTAAAGTAAGAGTACCATATTTGGGTGCTAGTGAGAGAGTGAACCCCGTCGGGTATAATTATCCACTGTAATTATCGTCCCACCAAACTTAACCCAAACCCTCAACTCAACCCTAACCCTAAGTGGATGGTCTAAGGGAAGTAACTCGAATGAGAGTCAATTCCGAAGTTCGTGACGTGCATTTCCGTTAGTTACTGACTTCCGCAATATGGAGTCTTTCTGAGTCTTTTGTTGTTGTATGTTAAGAATTCTCAAGATGCATGCTCGGTGCATGTCTAACAAATCCTTTAAGCCTTTCTACTAAATCTTAGACTACTTCTCTCAACCCTGGATCTAACATCGCTTCAACCAAGGTATGGGATCGCAAAGTATGCAAAAAAAAAAATGCTCAGTCAATCTTTGAACAGTTGAAGATCAAGTGTCATCAGTCATCATGTTCACATTCCCAGGCCTGGAATCTATTTATAATGTCAGGCTAAGCAGAAACACTATTTTATTTACCCTGTTCACTCTAATTAGCACATCTCAAATAAGGTCACACCTAGGGACTGTGTTCAGGGGCGTAGCTAGGGGCAATTGCACAGTACGCACAATCAAGTTTTATACTCATTAAGGGCAATAAACGAGGGTTAAGCCGCTAAGATAGTTCAAATTTTCGTGTCTGTTGGCAGCTAGCATTAAAATCAGGCCCAATTAACATTTCAGCATGAAAATACGCAGGTGTGTGTTGAAATTTTGTCAATTTGACAAAATTTCAATACGCACCTGCGTATTTGCGTATAGGTAGCTACGCCCTTGTTGAATCAGCGGAAGGAGAAACGAAAGCACCCAGCGGGCACCTGACGTCGCATCGACGTCAGTACGACGTCATTCCGACGTCGTGTGCCTGCTGGGCATGTGGCCAGACCGGGTTTCGAACAACAGAAATCCAAATATCTTGCTCTTTCTGTTAGAGGCTCAAAACTGTTTATATATATCTCCCTGTACTTCAGACTACACGACTGATATGAGACTTCGCTGTTCGCCGTAAGCCTTAATACATCTTTTCTCTTAGCATAGCTTTGGTACAGCTCACAATTTTAATCATTTCAAACCATATGAGTGATGTACATCATTTTCTCAGAACTTAACTTCTTATGATCACTTTTTTTTTCGCGGCATAAATATCTATCTAATCTATCTATCTAAGTACTTATGATCACTTTTTTTCGCGGCATAATTCTGGGGATATCAGTGTAACACATCGCATAACCTTACCTCAATTTTATTTCGATAGTATTGCCCCCGGCGCACAAGTGCCCCGGCGTTACCTGTGCTGCCTTGGGTAACAGAAAATATAAATTCTGCAGGGGACAAATATGTGTAAATGTAATAAATGATGTTAATATTGTAAAGTAAGAGTACCATATTTGGGTGCTAGTGAGAGAGTGAACCCCGTCGGGTATAATTATTCACAGTAATTTTCGTCCCACCAAACTTAACCCAAACCCTCAACTCAACCCTAACCCTAAGTGGATGGTCTAAGGGAAGTAACTCGAATGAGAGTCAATTCCGAAGTTCGTGACGTGCATTTCCGTTAGTTACTGACTTCCGCAATATGGAGTCTTTCTGAGTCTTTTGTTGTTGTATGTTAAGAATTCTCAAGATGCATGCTCGGTGCATGTCTAACAAATCCTTTAAGCCTTTCTACTAAATCTTAGACTACTTCTCTCAACCCTGGATCTAACATCGCTTCAACCAAGGTATGGGATCGCAAAGTATGCAAAAAAAAAAATGCTCAGTCAATCTTTGAACAGTTGAAGATCAAGTGTCATCAGTCATCATGTTCACATTCCCAGGCCTGGAATCTATTTATAATGTCAGGCTAAGCAGAAACACTATTTTATTTACCCTGTTCACTCTAATTAGCACATCTCAAATAAGGTCACACCTAGGGACTGTGTTCTCCACAAGCCCCGGCGACCGACCAATATGAGTACAGCTGGCTACTTTTCACGCCGATCCTAGGCATCTTCAGATATACTTTCATTTTGTTTGTCTACATGCATAGGCTACGGCATAGCATTACACACTGTCACAGAGAATAGCGAGCTTTACCGCCTCTGAGACATCAGGGATTTCGGATTGTCCCTCATTGCAGATCTATGTTCTTTTACCAAATTAGTCTGCCCCGAGCATGCGTTAACAATCCAGTTTTGGTCACCCGGAGCATGATCCAGGGTGCTCTGAGCGTTTTTCTAAATCATGCCCGGGAACCACATAAATTGCAAAGTGACAAATAAAGTATGCGCATGCTCGCAATAAATGCAAAACAGTGCGCGGAGCAATCACTGCTCAAAATATGAAGAATTAGGATTGTGCATGAGTGCTGGGCTTCCCCAAGTGCAATATAAGAATACTTTAAGTTAGTGTCATAGATAATATACTGCTAGACTATACAGTTGTTGACTATATACAGAACTCTTGCTCTAAAATGCAATTTTCGTCCTTGGCGAGCATGCTCGGAGTGACCATAATTGGACAATTAACGCATGCTCGGAGCAGCCATATGTGGTATAAAAACATAGCTCCACATTGGCCTTGTCACGACATGGCAGATCTCCAGAACATTGTTCTATAAATAGATCAAAAGATATTCTGACCTGGCAAATCTCCGATTGATCAACTTAACCTTGATGAATGCTAGCAGAAATGCCGGAGTTTATATGCTATGCATGTGTTCTACTTTCACTTTCTTTACACACGGCAACTGAAACATGCCGTCAAAAAAAAATGTACAAGAAACTTAAAATCGGGGTCCAACAGAGCCTTTTTTCCTTCCTGCAGCAACATACAGTATTTCCCATCATCAAATATCACTTATGTCTTAAAATCCAGCAGGGTTTTAGGCAGCTTACAGGAAAAATTTGCTACGTAATTCCACAGTAGATCTACTTTCCAAACTCGTGTCCGTCTACTTCTATTCTGTTCTGTCGGATAATCTTACCGAAGCCGTTGGGGCTCCACATATGGATGACCTCGGAACGATTCCTTTCCACCTTGTCCTGCCTAAGTTCTCAGCTGCATTGGTTCAGAATCAGAATTGTTTAATGGTGATATGTCCAAGGACAATCATTCACCAGCACCAGTGACCAGGGAAGCTAGTCCCTAGCCCTTACAAGAGAAGTAAACTTAGTAACTTAATTCCGCCTCAGCCACGCGGCAGAGCCCCATGGAAGTGCCTGCTACTTTGATTTTAACACCTGCTACTTCCATTCTTGAGGAGAACACTGCCTAGGGTCTGTTAGCCTAGATGGCACATTCTTCTCCGAAGTAATTTGTAAGCTGGCTCTCCTGTACTTCATAGTCTGAAGTGTACCTTAGATGTACTGACCATGGTGGTAGGAATAGCAGATTCCAGATTGGGTGAATGCTTGAACTGTTCTGTAACCTCTATGTAAGCTGCAATCTCCTGATCTTTCTTCTTAGGATTTCTGGATGACCTTTGATGTGTTATCAGAGCTCTAGATAAGAGGGAGTATTTGATGATAATTCAAGATAATTTTTCTTATTTCTCATGGAAACCATATGTTGTGACCCCTCATCTGAACCGTCTCGTTGAGACGGTTCAGATGAGGGGTCACAACATAAGTTTTTATGCCGAATTAACAAAAATTATCCCTAATTATCACTAAATACTCCCTCTTATCTAGAGCTCTGGTTATACTATTAGTCTACCAGTTCACTGATCGACATATAGGGTATTTCTTAGAAAATTAAGTTCACACAGCTTAAACACATAGAGCTCCCTCAGCACTGATTCAGAGGCTATGCCCAAGATACTCTGATCCACTGCCCTAACTGCCACACGGCTGCAGGGAACCTTTTTCTGTTTATTTAAATTGCATTTGATCAAGGCGGTGTAACATCAGTTGAGGTATATTCCTAGAATTGTGTGTCTGTCAAACCTGACTACTAGGGATGTAAAGATAGTCCATAAATGACTATTGCGATAGTATTGACATTGCAAGAAGTACCATTGCGATACTATTTCTATTGCAGGTTGCTATTGCAATGCATTGCGATAACTTATTGGGGACAAATTTTGTATCCAGAAAGTTACTGAGCTTTTCTTTATGAAACTCTGGTATGTTCACAAATTTACGGCTGAAAAGCATTGTTTAATGACTGTTGTTTCACAACATGCACACCTTGGCTACAAAATACAAGAAAATATTATTTTTCTTTCTTTGGAATCCACATGCATTTCTATTATTCTTTTAGCTAAAGACTTCTTTCAAGAAATAGATGCATGTCTAGAAACTATTGAAACTATTGCGATATTGGAAACACTATTGCCGATAGTATTGACATTGCAGCTTTCCCTATCGATAGTGACTATTGCCAATGTTACTATTGCGATATATCAGTAGTCC
This sequence comes from Ctena decussata, assembly GCA_963989385.1. NCBI lineage: Eukaryota > Metazoa > Mollusca > Bivalvia > Lucinida > Lucinidae > Ctena > Ctena decussata. The sequence goes on along the minus strand of OZ022501.1, from coordinate 68,167,219 downwards.
GATGAATTGTTACACCCCTACTGACTACACTGTCATATCTCCTGAGAGCTACATACAGACAGAAAAGATGATTACATTTTCAAAATTTGTTTTACCTTAAGAATTCTAAGTATTGGGACAGATAGGTCTGAGCAAACAGTGCTCACCCTCTTTGCAATTCCATCTTCATCTTGTGTCCCCCATTACTACATTGTAAAACCAAACTGTTCCATTTTCAGGACATTTATGGTAATTGTTTGAGGTGTCCCAATTCTTAGAATTTTTACTGTAATGACCCTAAATATTCGCACAGATAGGACTGAGCAAACATTGTAGACCCAGATCAAACTGCTCCTTTAGGAGCAGTTTGATCAGGGTCTACAACATTTGCCATTCATTAAGCATCATTTGGATGCATTAATGTGTGTAAAATCCACTTTCTAAGAATTTTCAAGCAATAATTGTCTGACTTCGGGGTGTCTGACATTTTAGGGTCATTACGGTAGTATGCATTCTGACCATTGCAGTGTGCATGACTTTTGTTAACAGCAGTAGAAAAGGTTAGGGGTTTGGTGTTTCAAATAATCATACAATTGTTCCACGCTTACTGTCCTTGCAATACAAGCCATCTTTTATAGCAGTGGGGTAGAGTGCTCGCTTTGCATGCCAGAGAACCCTGGTTCAAACTCAGGAAAAGCTAATTCTGGTTCTTTCCAACACATTAGTCTCTTCCAGGACTTGTCTGGTATCAGTAAATCTATGGAAGGATGACTTACAGATAAACATACACATAAATGCCTATAAAAGCTATGCTATCTGCAGCATGTCACATGTATTTAATACTGCATTCCTTCTTCCTGATTTAGCCATAATGATTAATTGATAAAGCACTGCGCTCTTTATTGTTTCTGGGAAGACTTCAAGGTGAATGGGTACACTTTCAGGGGAAGCAACTCTACCATCTTTTCTTTGCATCTTGCCTCAGGGGAAGCAACTCTTCCATTTTCTTTTTTGCCTCCTGTCTGAGTGAGGACCAACTCTAAAAGAAAATAACTTGCTCTTTGTGTCTCAGGAAGCAAACAGGAAGGCTTCAAGCCACAAAAATTGTCTTCCAATAAAGATGGATGGATGGATGAATTGCAATTTTACGTCCATTTCAACAGTATTTCAGTCTTTTCAGGGACCTGTTTGAAGGTTTAGACTAAATTTGACAGATCGTGTTTCTAAGAAGAGCCACTGAGTTCATTAATTGTGGTGACCTTAACCTTATTTTCAAGGTCATCATGTCCAAATAGAAAATTTTCAGAAACTGACACTGTGGGGGCTGCATTGATGGAGGATACATGTGTTTGGTTTTCTTATAAATATAATGAGTTTTCATTCTTATATTATACTAAAGAATGAAATTTTATATTAAAACAGAATGCTGATACAGATATAAGATTATTACAATATTTTGAAATTTGATATTTTTTAAAACAGTAGAGGCAATGAACTGTGTTCACCAATGGCCTAAAATATTTTAATGATAAAATTTTTATCATTGTTTAAGATACTGGCTATTAAATCAGTATTCTTTTCAAAATCAAGGGAGAATATTGAATTTGGCAATCTTACTATTCTATTTTTACCGTAAGTGTTTGGATGGCGTTGCTTGAGCAAACAGTGCAGTCTGATCAGGGTCTACTCTGTCTGCATAAAAGTGAACCATCCCCTGGCTGGAAAAATGAATTTACCCAAATTCAAAGCTGGAACAGATTATTTAGATGGTTTGGAAAATGGTTCAGATGTTCCAATATTTCTGGTACACATGAGCTCCAGTTCAAGAAATTAGTTCTTATTCCATATATAAACAGTGGAACTCTAGAAAAGACTGCGCACTTGCTCTGTTCAGAGTCTTTGCTCCCAGCAATCACTATCAGATGACCTTGTTAAATGTATAGAGCAAACATTTAAGACCATACTGGGACTGCATGATTATGTAGGCAAATCGTGGTCATTTATAGTGTTCTTGGCCAAATGCATGTTTTCTTGTCTTGCTACCCGATTCATTTAATTATTCGGCGTAACAATATATAATAGCAGTGAATAAATTAAAACGTTTATGTATTTCGAATTGAAGATTGTTAGGATTATAGTAATTGCAATGATTGACAAAGTTTTCTTAACAAAACCTTAAATGAGCCGCGACACGAGAAAACCAACAATGTGGTTGTGGTCCCAGCGTAGACTCAGATCAGCCTGGACATCCACCCAGTCTGGTCAGACTCTTGGCTAAGTGCTTAAAGGGTAGCTAAGGGACTGAGCTACCTCCATGCGGGCAGCGAAGACTCTGATCAGACTGGGCGGATGCCCAGGCTGATCTGAGTCTGCGCTGGGCGCACAACCACATTGTTGGTTTTCTCGCGTCGCAGCTCAAATATATAATACCGTATGCTCACTGGATTGTTCCCATTTTCATACTAAAATGTATGAATAGATAGGATAAATTCAATATTATGCTTCCTTAGATTGCTCTGTCAAACCTTAATTTTGGCAAAATGAGCAGTTTTGAACATCGTTAAAAAACATATAGTCTGATATACCTCCAAGTTATACTAATCTAAATGGAGGATTATCTCAAAACATTTCCTTGTTGGACCAAAATGGAGTAACGTAAACACTGAATTGGGTTGTAGCCTTTGAAATGTTTTTTTTTGAGTTTAACAGTTTCTAGTTTGGAGTTTTACTGTGAAAGTACCATTAGAAAAGTAAATGTTCAGGCTGCTGGTAGTGTGACACTGCTGTCTTAAGACATTGAATTTGGACAAGTCACTTTGTCTTGGAAAGTAACAAAATATGCAGCTGTTGGCAAACAGTGCAGACCATGATCAGACTGCTCCTGAGGAGCAGTCTGATCAAGGTCTGACTGTTTAGATATTTCTATCAATACTTAAGTAAAACTTGGATAGATTAAGAATATTGAAAATACTTTATATTAATAAAGGGAAGTGTTACAAATATTGATAAGTTATTGATACTGTTTTATAACAGTTACCTGGTACTGTAACAGTGAGAAATAAGAATACTGTAATATGAACTTGCAATATACAAAAACAGTACAGTCCAGTCTGTATCAGTGTGCATGGTGATAATATTATCTTCAACATTCAGTTTCAACCTCGAGCCATTTAATGGAATTTAGTTTCTTAGAATGAAGTTTGTGAAAAGAGCAGAGAATTTAGACTCTTCTTCAAAATATGGGCCAACAATGGAAGCGCCCAGGTTATGTTGGAGATGCAGGTATAATACGTTTAGTTATGACAGTGAAGTCGAACTCTCATTACTGTGTTAGAGCCCTCGTAGCTCAGTGGGTTCAGAGCTGGCCTGCCAAGCTAGCGGTCCAGTTTCAAATCCCACCAGAGCCAGAAATCTTTTCAACCATGTATGAGGTTCCGTTACACAGCCTTTCATTATCACCCTCCATCATCTTGATATGACTGAAATGCAAAGGATATAAAGTCACTAGTCATCCATCCAGCATCTCATTACTCTGTTATCTTTGGGCCTATAAAATTGATCTCTTTTGATGAGAGAAGGTTATGAAGCTTCAAGGCATATTTTAGCTTCCCTTTTTGAAAGTTTCACAACATTGTACATTGTGTTCTTGGGCTGGCTATGGCTATACTGTCTAGTAGGATCAGCAGGACTGGTCAAGTTTTTAACAAATGCATATGTTTCCTGCCTTGTATACTTACAGACATAATTGGATAGTTTCCCTTAAACAGCCCAAATGAAAGGGAAATAAATGTGTTGATAGGGGAGGAAACCTGGCCCCAAGGTTATAAAACTTTTTTCATGCTCAGCTCAGCTGAGCATGAAATTTTACCTGCTAATAAATATCAAATTACTGATAAGTACAGTTGTTTTCTTGCTCAGTTTAGCTGAGTATGAAATTTTCTCTGCTTATGAATATGAAAATGCCAACATCAGTTGGCATTTTCATATTTATCAGCAGAGAAAATTTCATGCTCAGCTGAGTTGAGAACGAAAAAAGTTTTATAACCTTGGGGCCAGTATAGATAAGGGAGGTAAATATTTGGTAAATGGAGGAAACTAAATTGCCTCATTGCAAAATATTTGCTTTCCTAATCACTGTTGTTTAAAGAAGGTAATATAGTAACATCTACCATGAGAGCCAGTCAGTATTGCTTTGTCTCTGGGATCTTAGTATCTACTCGGCATCTGCATGTACCCTGACTTACATAGCTGAGTTATAAAGACACCCTCTGCATGCACCACAACTTAGAATCATAGATAAACAATGCATAGTTTATTTGTTTAGTAACATGACATCTAAAGATGATGCATTAGTAATTTGAATGAAAGAATATAATGCAATAGGCATGGTGAATGTTTAGATCAGGCATATTCAGAATAGGGTTATTTCTAGTAAAATTCAGAGAGTCAGTCGGCTCAGTCAAGGGGGTAATACCAATTTGGCTACCTGTTCTTTCGACCGAGTCTGTACTATACAAAATGGCTTTCGACTGAGAATACGATCATAATCATTACTAATAATGGTAAATGGTACTATTATTAATGGCTGTCGACCGAGCTGATATTGCTGTCGATTGTCTTGGTCGTCTGCCACTTTTGCATGTATGGTAATTGACTAACTCAGTCGAAAGAGTAGGTTACCAAATTGGTATTACCCCGTGTCAGTATTGACTGAAATACTGTTTCAAAGAGCTGTTAAACCCAAAACAACCAACCAATCAGAAAACCAAACAATTTGGGGTATGAAAGATAGTACTAGGATAGTTTTTGTCTTGCATGAGACAAGCAAGGCATACATTTCTTCTAAAGAATACAATTTACAAGACTTGTGAATTGCTGTGCCCTGGGGGCATAGAATTCACAAGTCCTGTAAATGGCATTTTTATGAGACCAATTTGGGCATTAAACAAATTAGGTCACTTTCTCCTACTTTCCCCCATCCTAACCGCGGCATGCTCTACAGTTAGCATTGAAGTTGAAAATGTAACCATATCCAGTGTTTTATTACAGAATGACCCTCGAAGAAGAAGGAACAGACTTAACTGGGGACCAGTCTCATGTTATAACAAATGGTGTTCCGTACTCACCAGCGAGAACCAGACCAATGATCCACCCTTGTTTAGATCCGCCTCTCTGTGAGGATTGTCAGAAATTAGAGTTGTCTTTCTTTGATCCTGAATGCCCAGGATGTAGGAAAATTTTGAATAATCCAAATACGAAGGTTCCTGAAATCTACGCCATATTGAGACAGTGGACTCCACAGACTCAACAGAATTTGGAACTTTTAGTAAATGAGGTAGATATCACTAGACATATTTTCTGATACACAGGTATAAGTTAACTGCAGTGACACCTTAAGATGTGTGAGTACACTTCCAAGGGAAGCAGCTCTGCCATTTTCATTTTTGCCTCTCTGCTCAATAGGGATCAGTTCTTAAAGGGAAAGCATTTGCTCCTGGAGGAGTAAATTATTTCCTTCAAGAAAAGACCCCTTTTCAGAAGGGGTTATCTCATCCAGGGAAGCAAACAGGAAATCACAAAGCTCTTGCCCCCTTGTAAAAATGGTGGAAAAGCACCCTAATGGGTCTTATCACAAGTATATCATTTTAAGGCCGGAAAATTATTTGTTTTTAACCAGGTGAACATTTCAACTAGCATTTCCTGCTAATGAATTTAAAATACACAAGAGCAGCCTGATCTTGATCTGCATTGATGCTTAGACCTGTCTGTTCCAATTCTTAGAATTTTTACAGTAATAAGAATTGTAGTAATGGTATTGTCAGAATCAAGAATTGCTTTTTTCTTTCAGATTTTAAGAAGAGGAGCACATATCAATGACAGGGATGGTCTCACAGACATGACACTACTCCACTATGCCAGTAAATCAGGGGCCGCTGGCATAGGGGACCCAGAAATTGCAGCAGACATGGTCAGCATGCTGTTGTCTAAGGGAGCAGACCCAAATATCCGATGTAGATGGACCCACATGACAGCCCTTCATTATGCAGCATATTTTGACGTAGTTCCTGTTATCAAAATCTTGTTAAAAGCCACAAAAGCCTTAGGTATGTGTCTTCTAGAGTGAGACTGAGTGACTGAGATTTATTTACTGTAATATGTACTGTAAGTGCGGTTTATTCCAAAGGACAGTTTGTTGGAGCTGAGTTAGCAAATTTTAAATCATGGCAAAACAGTGAATGATGTAACACAAAAGGACCTGTCTATATCTTGAGTTAGGGCATATATGGTAAATGTGCAATTCCATGTCCACGTGGAAATTTGAAATTCAAACTTCTGCAAGTAGTTAAAATATAGCACTGCTTTCAACTCTTATGTAACATATAGGTAAATGCAGGTAAACTCGGACCGGGTAAATTTGGACAGTGACATTATATTCTTTATATGTCAGTTGTTTGGAATTAAAACAAATTTAACTGGGCAAACAGTGAAAATGCTGATGAGACGGCTCATTATGAGCTGTCTCATCTGGATTTTCACTGTTTGCAATGGTATGTCTGAATTTACCCGTTGTCCGACGTTACCCGACTTGACCCTATTTATGTACAATTCCTGCTTTAAAGTAAATTAACTGGCAGAGTTCTCGCAAATACCTAAAAGGGGAATGGCCACTTCCACTAGTTTTGTGGTAACACCACCAGTTTATCTTTTGCAAAGCTGAAAATTTTGTACTTATAAATATGAGTCAAATAGTATTGTTATATTTTTGGTTATCCATATGCAGAAACTTGAATTTGAGTTTCCAGGTGGAATGTAATCAGGCATTTACCACGCCTGTAGGGGCTCTGATGCAGGTGGAAGCACTTGCTATTTGGTGCTGCATCAGAACATAGTGAGATAATATGTATGAAACTGATTTAAACCTCAAGTGACTAGTGACTGTTCCAGTGCAGTTCTTAGGTTGAATTTCCTTTTTATTAAGTCCCCCCACCAAAGGTGAGGGGGGACATATTGTTTTCAGTGCAGTTCCCGGTGCATCGGCGTCAGCGTCCCACTCTTGTATGCGCGATATCTCTTGAACCTATTGATGGAATTTCACCAAACTTGCATGGATATATCATTGGGACAAGGCTAAGAGCTAATTTGATTTTGGTGACCTTGACCTCATTTTCAAGGTCACAGGAGAACTTAAATGGCGTGAAAATTTCTTGTATGCACAATATCTCCTGAACCGATGGATGGAATTTCATCAAACTTGCATGGATATATCATTGGGACAAGCTTAAGAGCTGATTAGATTTTGGTGACCTTGACCTCATTTTCAAGGTCACAGGAGGACTTAAATGGCATGAAAATTTCTGGTATGCACAATATCTCCTGAACCAATGGGTGGAATTTCACCAAACTTGCATGGATATATCATTGGGACAAGTTTAAGAGCTGATTATATTTTGGTGACCTTGACCTCATTTTAAAGGTCACTGCAGGACTTAGCTGACAATTTCTTGTAACCACGATATCTCTTGAACCAATGGATGGAATTTCACCAAATTTGCATGGATACATCATTGCGACAGGTTTAAGAGCTGAGATTTTGGTGACCTTGACCTTATTTTCAAGGTCACTGAAGGACTTAGATGACAATTTCTTGTATCCAATAAAACTCCTGAACCAATGGATGGAATTTCACCAAACTTGTATAGATACATCATTGGGACAAGCTCAAGAGCTGATTAGATTTTGGTGACCTTGACCTGATTTTTAAGGTCACTGGAGGACTTGGATGACAGTTTCTTGTACCCATGATATCTCTTGAACCAGTGGATAGAATTTCACCAAACTAGCATGGATACATCATTGGGACAGGTGTAAGAGCCTATTAGATTTTGGTGACCTTGACCATATTTGCAAGGTCACTGGAGGGCTTAGATGACAATGTCTTGTACCCACTATATCTCTTGAACCAGTGGATGGAATTTCACCAAACTTGCATGGATACATCATTTGGACAAGTTTACGAGCTGATTAAATTTTGGTGACTTGACCTCATTTTCAAGGTCACTGAAGGACTTAGATGACAATTTCTTGTACTCACTATATCTCCTGAACCAGTGGATGGAATTTCACCAAACTTGTATTGATACATCATTGGGTCAACTTTAAGAGCTGATTAGAGTTTGGTGACCTTGACCTCATTTGCAAGGACATAGTCATCTATGTAGGATATCTTTAGAACCAGTGGATGGATTTTCTCCAAACTTGCCTAGTATTTTAATTGCACAGGTTTTTGATTCATAAGGGGGATTGGAAATGGGCTGGTGGGGGGACATCAGTTTTTCTCTGAAAAACATTTCTAGTTAGACTTATATGTCTGTTATGACAGTTGTGTTGTAACTTGCATTGAACAGCTATTAGTGTTGCAGTATTAAATCATGTACACGAAACTTGAGTATTAATACTTTGTGCACTAGAATAATAAATCATATGCCACTATTAACTTTGATATTAAGGTGAATGGATACACTCTCTGGGGAAGCAGCTCTGCCATTTTCATTTTTGCCTCCCTTCTCAAGGGGGGTCAACTCTTAAAGGAAAGAAAAGGTTCATCCAAGCTGTATTCATGTTGAAAATTCTAAGATTAAAGTGCGAGATATCTTCATCTGGATCTAAGCAAATTCCCCTGTTTTCATGTCTGTCATTTACAACTGTATAAAATGTTTATTTACAGATATAGACAGTAAATGTTCAGAGTTTGACAATGGGACAGCCCTACATATCGCAGCCTCTAATCTTGCCCATGAAGCTGTCAAAGTTCTTCTACAAAATGGTGCCAATGCTCAAATCAAAGATGAGATGGGTAGAACACCTGTTGGTAAGCAGATTTTTAGCTCACCTGAGCCAGAGGCTCCGGGGGAGCTTATAGTATGGGCAGGCTCCGTTGTCCGTCCGTCAACAATTTCAAACGACTTCTCCTCTGAAACCACTGGACCAATTGTAACCAAATTTCATATTTAGCCTCCAGAGCTCATGGGAACGAAAAGTTGTTCAAACAGTCCTGGTCACATGACCAACATTGCCACCATGCCCATATATGGTAAAAACCTAAAAAAATCTTCTTCTCCAGAACCAGTAGGCGGATGGCCTCGAAACTTGGTATGTAGCATTGGGTACGTGAGTACTACCAAGATTGTTCAAATTATGACCTTGGGTTTACCTTGACCTTTTTTACGGTAAGGTCAAATTTGTGATCTTGTGCTTTTATATGGCAAAATGCTAGAACATAAGATATCTTGAAAACTGTTGAAAATTTTGGGGTAAAAATTGGTATCTACAGTCATCTTAATGAGTACATGAAAATTTATGAGTACAAGAGGTCAAGGTCATTCTTTGACCCAGAACTTTCATATTTTGACAATATCAAACAATCTCCTAAAAAACAACTGGGCCAATTGTAACCAAATTTCATATAGAGTCTCCAGGGGGTTGAGGGAATGAAAATTTGTTCAAACGGTCCAGGTCACATGACCAACATAGCCGCCAGGCCCATATATGGTAAAAACCTTTAAGAATCTTCTTCTCCAGAACCAATTGACCGATGGCCTTGAAGCTTGGTACATGTGTATGTAGCATTGGGAAATCCAGTTCTATCCAGATTGTTCAAATGATGACCTTGGGTTGACCTTTACTATTTTACGGCAAGGTCAAATGTGGGAAAATGCTAGAACATAAGATTTCATGGAAAGTTTTGAAGATTTATGCCTAACAAAGTGGTATCTACAGTCATCTTAATGAGTACATGAAGATTTATGAGTACAACAGGTCAAGGTCATTCTTTTTACTTTTGACCCAGAACTCTGTCATTTTGACAATATCAAACAATCTCCTCGAAAACATCTGGGCCAATTGTAACCAAATTTCATATAGAGCCTCCAGGGGGTTGAGGGAATGAAAATGTGTTCAAACGGTCCAGGTCACATGACCAACATAGCCGCCAGGCCCATATATGGTGAAAACCTTTAAAAATTTTCTTCTCCAGAACCAATTGACCGATGGCCTTGAAGCTTGGTACATGTGTATGTAGCATTGGGAAATCCAGTACTATCAAGATTGTTCAAATGATGACCTTGGGTTGACCTTTACTTTTACGGCAAGGTCAGATGTGGGAAAATGCTAGAACATAAGATTTCATGGAAAGTTTTGAAGATTTATACCTAAAAAAGTGGTATCTACAGTCATCTTAATGAGTACATGAAGATTTATGAATACAACAGGTCAAGGTTGTTCTTTTTAGCTCACCTGAGCCAGCGGCTCTGGGGGAGCTTATAGGATGGTAAGGCTCCGTCGTCCGTCGTCCGTCCGTCGTCCGTCCACACTTTCAAACAACTTCTCCTCTGAAACCGCTGGGCCGATTGTAACCAAATTTCATATAGAGCCTCCTGGGACCTTAGGAACGAAAAGTTGTTCAAACCGTCCTGGTCACATGACCAACATGGCCGCCATGCCCATATATGGTAAAAACCTGAAAAAATCTTCTTCTCCAGAACCAATAGGCCGATGGCCTTGAAACTTGGTATGTAGCATCGTGTACACGAGTACTACCAAGATTGTTCAAATTATGACCTTGGGTTTACCTTGACCTTTTTTACGGTAAGGTCAAATTTGCTTCCTTATGCTTTTATATGGCAAAATGCTGCAACATAAGATATCATGGAAACTGTTGAATATTTTGGCCTAAAAATTGGTACATACAGTCATCTTAATGACTACATGAAGATTTATGAGTTCAAGAGGTCAAGGTCATTCTTTGACCTTTGACCCAGAACTCTCATATTTTGACAATATCAAACAATCTCCTCAAAAACAACTAGGCCAATTGTAATTAAATTGCATATAGATCCTCCAGGGGTTGAGGGAATGAAAATTTATTCATACGGTCCAGGTCACATGACCAACATGGCCACCACACCCATATATGGTAAAAACCTTTAAAAATCTTCTTCTCCAGAACCAGTAGACCGATGGCCTTGAAACTCGGTATGTAGCATTTGGTACTCAAGTACTATCAAGATTGTTCAAATTATGACCCTGAGTTGACCTTGCCCTTTTTAACGGCAAGGTCAAATATCGGAAAATGCTAGCACATGAGATTTCATGGTAAGTTTTGAAGATTTTGGCCTAAAAATTGGTATATACAATCATCTTAATGAGTACATGAAGATATGTGAGTACAAGAGGTCAAGGTCATTCTTTGACCTTTGACCCAGAAATCTCAAATTTTGACAATTTCAAATAATCTGCTCTAAAACCACTGGGCCAATTGAAACCAAATTTCATATAGAGCCTCGAGGGGTTGAGGGAATGAAAAAAATTTCTAACGCTCCTGGACACATGACCAACATGGCCGCCATGCCCATATATGGTAAATACCTTTATAAATCTTCTTCTCCAGAACCAATGGACCGATGGCCTTGAGACTTTGTATGTAGCATTGGGTACTTGAGTTATATTAAGATTGTTCAAATTATGACCTTGTGTTGACCTTGACCTTTTACAGCAAGGTCAAATATGGGAAAATGGTAGAACATAAGATTTCATGGAAAGTTTTGAAGATTTTGGTCTAAAAAATTGGTATATACAGTTGTCTTAATGAGTTCATGAAGAATTATGAGTACAAGAGGTCAAGGTCATTTTTTTACCTTTGATCCAGATCGCTCATATTTTGACATTTTCAACCATTTCCTCAAAAGCCAAAGGGCCAATTGTGAACACATTTCATATAGAGCCTCCAGGGGTTGATTGAATGAAAAATTTGTTCAAACGGTCCAGGTCACATGACCAACTTAGCAGCCATTACCACTTATGGTATAAATCTTTAATATTTTTCTTCTCCAGAACCAATACACCTATGGCCTTGAAACTTGGTAAATAGCATGGAGTACTAGAGTACCACCAAGACTGTTCAAATGGTGACCTTGGGTTTACCTTGACCTTTTTTGCGGCATGGTCAAATATGGGAAAATGCTAGAACATATATGATTTCATGGAAAGTTTTGAAGATTTTGGCCTAAAAATGGTATATATGGTTGTCTTAATGAGTACATGAAGATTTACAAGTGCAAGTGGTCATGGTCATTCTTTGACTTTTGACTCAAAACTCATATTTTGACAATTTCAGACATGATAAGTAAAAGCCACCTTGCCAATTGTTCAGGTGAGCGATTCAGGGCCTCATGGCCCTCTTGTTACTTTTGACCCAGAACTCTGTCATTTTGACAATATCAAACCATCTCCTCAAAAGCCCCTGGGCCAATTTTGAAACCAAATATCATATAGAACCTCCAGGGGGTTGAGGGAATGAAATTTTTTTCAAATGTCCAAGTCACATGACCAACATGTCCTCCATGCCCATATATGGTTAAAACCTTTAAAAATCTTTTTCACCAGAACCAATTGACCGATGGCCTTAGAGTAACTTATCCTAGAGTACTGAGGCTGAATGGATTCAGGTGAGCTACAGGACCAATGGTCCTCTTGTTCTGTTTACTTTCTGGAAGTGAACCAGAAAAGAAAGCTTTGGAAACTAAAAGCTAAATTAAGTATGTAATTTGCATTCAAGATACCAAATTGGAGCCTTCTTATGTCCAAGAGTGATAACCCAATAATGCATAGAGACCCCTGTAAAAGGGATTTTGGCAAACAGTGTAGACCCAGACAGGATGCCACAAATGTGGCATCTGATCAGGATCTATGCTGTTTGCCTTAATTAGAGTTTTTAAGGATAAATGAGTAAAAATAAAATAAACCTGACACAAATTGGAAATGGGCCTGTCCAAAGACCCAGGTAGAAGAATAGACTCGCCAGAAATGGGATAATGTAGACCAAAAAAGGAATTTTTTGCAAGAGTCCTAATTTTCACATTCTTTCATTCCAAAAGATCATGTCTGATGGATTTTTCCATATTTTACTAGAGTCAGTTTTTAATTAGCTAGTTTTAGCTGCCATAACTTGCAGGATAAAAATAGGTTTATCTATGCAATGCATTAATAGTATGCAGCAGAAAATTATAGGTTCATTGGCAGCAGCACTAGCACATAAGCAAGGAACCATGGTAGCTTAGTGACTTAAGTGCTGGCCTACTATGCAAGCGGTCTGGGTTCAAATCCTGTTGGAGGCGGAATTCTTTTCAACCGTACTGTTGCGCACAGCATGTCATTATCGCCCTTCTATCAGCTCAAGGTGATTGAAATACTGTTAAAAGAGCTGTAAAATTTCCATTCATAGCAATGTAAATACATGCACATATACCTTAATGGATTTCCTCTGTAAAGACCAGTTATTGCAAAATTTCTTTGTTTCAGATTGCATTCCAGACCCCTCTAGTCTTGACTCAGATCCCGAGATGCCAAAAACTGTGATAAAATTACGAAAAACTCTTCAAGAGGCAGCTACACATTCAGACAAACGACCTCCGCCAAACTACGACCTTGTCCAGAGCAAGGTTACATTACAGTCATTAGCAATAAATATAGGAGATAAAGTAGTGGTTGGAGGAGTAAAAGTAAGGGTACCCTATTCATTTATTTATCACACACACACACAGAGGAGTTTTTACCCTTCCAAAACAATCTCAAAATTCTAGGTCCTTCTTAACAAAAATCTAGATCCTGATCTAGAATCTTGGGACTGCTTTGGAAGAGAATATCTCATCTTGTAGCATAATTAAACAAATGACTAGATAGGTGGGGGTCGTGTTGGAGGGGGATAAACCAGTTTAATGGCAACAAGATATGGTCCCAGACGGAACTATGACATGGCATCATGAGAAAAGATTCAGATCTCCCAGCACAGCCTAATCAGTGTTTTATCTAAGAACCTGAAAAATTCTAAAAATTGGGATATCTAAAATATAATCTCAGTTGTCCTAAAGTGGAACAATTTGGTTTTACATTGCAGTAATACATTGGAAAGCTGCAGATGGAATTGCTGTGTACACCCTGATCAGGTTGCTCCTTTAGGAGCAGTATGATCAAAGGAGCAGTCTAATCTGGGCCTGCAAACAATGGTAAACACTGTAGACCCGGAGGAGCAGTCTGATAATATGGGCCTGCACTGTTTGCTCAGACCTATCTGTCTCAATGATTAGAATATTAAGGGTATGCCAATAGTCATCAAATATTACAAGTCTGTTTTATAAAAGTGAGGAATGAATTAGAATGTGTGGGCTGATCAAAGTATTGACTGTTTACACATGCAGTACCTTTTCTCGATGTGGGTTCAGATCTAATTTTTGTCTTCAATCTGATCAGAGTTTCTGCTAAAATTACAGTCTTTGGATTCCTTAGAGACTACGCATTGAACAGCTGTGACCCTAAATAAAGTGCATAGATGTATAGGCTGATCTGGGTCCTTACCATTGCAGAGAATGTAAAACATTTACATGCTCAAAGGAGTTACATTTGATTAGGGTCCACATTGTAAGTGAGCCAGCCATCAGTTTTGTACAAATTGTACATAACTGCTGGCTGACTGAGATACAATGTCTCATCATGTGGCATTTATGGCCGTGCCCTAAGGTTATAAAAAAATTTTCATGCTCAACTCAGCTGAGCATGAAATTTTACTTGCTGATAAACAGCAAATTACTCATAAGCACAGTTGTTTTCTTACTCAGTTTAGCTGATTGTGAAATTTTCACTGCTTATGAATATGAAAATGCCAACATTAGTTGGCATTTTCATATTTAGCAGAGAGAATTTCATGCTCAGCTGAGATGAGCATGAAAATAGTTTTATAACCTCAGGGCCTGGTCCTGTTCTGGGTTGAAAAGTTCATTATTTTAGAAATTGCTACAGTAGTGCTTAAGGTGTATGTTTTCTGCCAATTTTTTAAAAGAATGCAACTTTCCTGACTTCCTGTTTGCTTTTCTGGATGACTTAGACCTTGCCTTTCCAGAATGGAGTCTCCTATTAAGGAAAGAATTTGCTCATAAAGGAGCAAATTCTTTCTTTTAAGAGTTGACCTATGCTGAATAGGTAGGCAAAAATGAAAAATTTAAAAAAAACTTACAAAAAAGTTGCTTCCCCTGAAAGGACACCCTTTTGCCTTAAAGATGCCCAGTACACATGGTCATTACACACCTGGATCAAACATATTGTTGGCTTAAATTTACAAATTTCTAACAATATGAATTACATGAGTTTAAAGCCATATGCATGCATTACATATATAACTGGTCCAGCCTAATCTAAAACAGTGTTGTAGGGTCATTACAATCAGACATGGCATGATCATTGTCTCGTGACACAGCTTTAAATGCATTATTTTCAGACGGGAACATTAAAGTATTGTGGTCCAACAGAGTTTGCCGGTGGCCTCTGGGCAGGCATTGATTTAGATGATGAGGCCGGTAAAAATGATGGTAGTGTTGGTGGAATATCTTATTTTGTATGTGCTCCAAAACATGGTAGGTATATTACTGTATGGTATATAGTATATTGGTATAAATACATGTTGTGGTACCTCATTAGACCTGAATTGAGGTAGTTCCAATATTAGGGTCACAACATGGGTTTTGATAATGAGACCAGCCTTTTCATCAGCTGAATCATCAAATGCTCCAAATATTTGAGGCTCCACCAGTGAAGAAGGAATGGCATGTATTATAAGCAATTTCTGAACACTCTTAGTCAGGCTCATAACCATTTTCAGATACCTTTTACATAACTTGTCTGATCATAACTTTTTTTGTAACATCTGCTTTAGCAAGGTGAAATAAAGTGTAAGGTCTTCCATCCATCGATCATTTATTCTATTTGTTTAATATCCTTTTCTTGAGTGTCATAGTCATTTTGACAATAATTCTACATTTTCAGGTATATTTGCACCAGTAAGCAAGATAGCCAAGCCAGGCAGTATGCCTCAGAAGAGTTTAACACCCAGTCCTGCCAAACAGCCTCTAGTCAAAAGTTCCAGTGTAGATGTTTCCAGGGTGACGGCAAGAGTTGATACAGGTTCGTATAAGCACTATCATTACCTATAGCAAGGCTGATTTCTTAGTGATGAAAGCAAGAATTGATGCAATTTGGTATAACTTCAATGGCTCAAACAGGCTTGGGACCATAAAGCTTGAGACCATTAGTTCCAGTCAAAAGTAGTTCCAGCCATCCAGGATTACTTGCTATATAAACTGAACTGTAAGGATCTGAAAACAAATTCTAGTCAGGCAGGGTAAATGATCCATCAGGTTTAGCCCATTGAAGTTTTACTGAATATCAGCTTGGTTGACGAAAGCAAAAGTTGATACAGGTTGGTATGAATATTGTCACAATCTGTACAGGAGGGTTGAGTTTGTAGTACAACGTTCCGTTTTGGCTTAATCTGGGGCCGAAATAGGGCCACATTCCCAATGCCAAAAAGTATCTGCTGGTTAAAAATTCCAAATTGAAAATTTTGAACAAAAAAAAATCTACTATGAAATCCAGAGTTTCCTTGGTTTTTCAAATGCCAAAATGTCCTTTTGAACTTTTGAAAGATAACTCCTGACTGTACTGTCTTTTGACATGATTATAATTGATTTGAGTACTGTTTAGGCTTTTAACCAGGTGCCAGCTTTTCCCAATTTCCAGTTTTTATGCGCTGATTTTCAAAATTCACAGGGCTCGCCCCCCCCCCCCCCCCCCCCCCCCCCCCCCCCCCCCCCCATTTTCAAAATACAGAAAAAGAATGTTGTAGTAATCAAAACAAGGGTTGATACAGTAGATGTAAACACCATCACTTTGTACAGCAAGGTTGATTTCTTAGTGATTAAAGGAAGAGGATACAGGTTGATAGTACTACCTAGGTTGGTTTCTTAGTGATCAAAGGAAGCCTTGATAAGGGTTTGTATAAACATGGCTGTATTAGCAACTTGGCTGATATCATAGTGATTTTAGCAAGAATTTACACAGGTTGGTTTAAACAGTCTTTGAACAGCTCAGTTGATTTCTTCACAATGCCCAGCAAACAACTGAAAGTCAAACATTCTAGCAAGCTAAGCAAGAGCGGATACTTGTTCATATAAACACTTCTGTATGTTCAGCTACATTTAATTTCTAGATCAAACAGCCCATCACACACTCTCATGTCAAAAAGCAAAACTTGATACAGGTTGGTATGAGTCCTGTGTTACAAACTAAGTTGATTCTTGTGGGAAGTAAAATTGTAGATGCATCAAGAACCATATATATGAGCCACAACACTAGAAAACCAACAAAGTGGCATGTGCGCCAAGCAAAGACTCAGATCAGACTGGGCATTCATCCGCCCAGTCTTATTAGAGTCTTTGCCGTGCACTTAAATTATAACTAAGGGTCTAAGCTACCTCTTTACGGACAGCCCTGATCAAACTGAATGCCCAGGCTGATCCAAGTCTTCGCTGGGCACACATGCCACTTTTATGAGTTGTTAACATATTGCACATATTGTGAAAAACACTGTATCAGGAGGACTTCATGGAAGGAAAGTCCTAAGATTATGAAAGCATGTGTTTGGACATAAGGATGGAATGGATATATGATATAACATTATTGTATGAAAGAGAATGGCTTTCTAATATGACTATAAATGCTGTACCAATAAAAGATTGTATGCATTTTGCATGAACTCCTATGTATAATGTCCCATATGTTGTGTCAGGAAAAGCCAAAAAGGAAGAAAGTACACCTGCTAGGAAATCTACTCCAGGTAGGAAACTGTAATGTTGATCCCAGCCTGCATGTTGGAATGTACATGTATCAGTAATAATTTATAACGGTATAATCATTTAGAGCATGCAATACAGTTATACAATTATTTTGTGATTCCTGTAATCCCTAACACGTAAAGCGCCAAAAAGCAGATGACAAAATTTACGTCTTAGCAATATTATATTGGGAATTCAAAGACTAGAGGGCAAACAGTGTAGATTCTGATGAAGTGGCGCATTAATACCACTTAATCAGAATCTTGGCTGTCCGCAAATTCAACTACTGTATTAATCCTATTAAACACCTCTGCTGTAATAAATGCCCCCCTGCCTCTTTTCCGAAAATAATGTTATATTAACTTTCATGAAATCATGTTTGGCTCTTCAGATGAGGTAGCTCTTTGGATCTATTCTTAAAGGAAAGAATTTGCTCTTAGAGGAGCAAATTCTTTCCTATAAGAGTTGAACCCTACTCAAAAGGGAGAGAAAAATAGTAGAGTTGCTTCCTTTGCAAGTACACCCATTCACCTTAATACTCTTTGTTAAGAGGTATTTGGCAGTTGCTGATTAACTACACTTTAGGTTTAGGCCCTCCTTTCATAAAATGCAACACCTCAGGGTGTTTAATAGGATTAATATGGTATATATATTTCTGGCATTTTCTGCTAATTCCTATATATGGACGGATGCTCGACGCCCCGTTACTGCGGCTATGGATTTGTTCTGCTAAGGTGCGGGGGGGAACGTTGATAGTAGAATTGAAATACATGTACTACTACTAATTCCTATATTTCTAGTTAAGCATGCAGAGAGCTGTTACTAATCTTTTCCCCAACCTGCTCACCACCTGTAAGTCTAAAATGTCAAATTAACATCACAAAACATAGTTTTAGGTCACTTAACATGTCAAGTTTTCTGGTTTAGCTCTGTTTTGTGACAATGCACAGACAGGCAAGAGGCAGCATTCCTTGGAACTTATGTTCATGCACCATTTGGACTTGTGCTTGTTAACACACTGTAGGCCAGTGAACTTTAAACTTTGTATGTAGCATTGGGGACTCCAGTCCATTATAATATGTTCAAATGATGACTATAAGTTGACCTTGACCGAAATTAAGGAAAGGTCAACTTTGGTATGTCATGCTTTTATATGGGAAAATGCTTAAACAGTGGCTTTCTCAGAAACTGTTTAGGTCTAAGGTATAATATTTGGCCTATATGGTTAACTTAATGAGCAAATGAAGAAATTGTGTTGCTTAAGGTCAAGGTCATTCTTTAACCTTTGTTTAAGGTCACTGAGATTCTGTCACCAGTCGACATTTTCAAACATCTCTGAAGCCACTTGGTCGAGTCTTTGGCTATTGTGTGAATTCCATCAATAAAAACTACTGCTAGTCAGAACAAACAAATAAAAAAGTAAACATGGTCAGTACACTAGATACTGAGATAAAAGTTCTAAAAAATTTCCATG
This sequence comes from Ctena decussata, assembly GCA_963989385.1. NCBI lineage: Eukaryota > Metazoa > Mollusca > Bivalvia > Lucinida > Lucinidae > Ctena > Ctena decussata. Next base: position 68,148,049 of record OZ022501.1, on the reverse strand, counting down.
TAAAATTCATAGCTCAACTTAAAATTTTACCCTCAAAGCGCCAAAAAAGCAGATGAAAAAAATCTGCCTCAAAATTTCAAAACTGTTTCATCCAAGATATATCATATTGAGAATTCAGAGACTAGAGGGAAAACGGTGTATAGATCCAGATGAGGCTGCTCATGATGAGCTGCCTCATCTGGATCTACGCTGTTTGCAAAATCAATTATTTTCATTTTAGCACTTTATGTGTTAATGATGTTGCAACTAAGTGATGTAACTTGTACAGCAGACCCTCAATCATAAAAATCACTAACAGCCATGGCTTTTCAACAGTTATGAGGAGCGGCTGTAGCGTAGTGGATAACACTCCAGACTACCAATCCAGGGGTCGCAGGTTCGATCCCCCGCTTCTCCGGTCTTTCGGATGAGACTTTAAACCGAGGTCCCGTCTCCATATGACCTTGTTGTTGGCGGGACGTTAAACCCGAGTTCACTCACTCACTTCAACAGTTATGAATTGAAACATCACTTCGGTTTGAGGCCAGATTAAAAGAAGTGAGGGAGATATTATTTATTTTCATATCAGATTTTATATTTTTCTTAAGAGGTTTTTCAGAGAACAAGAAATCAAATTGGTGTCGCCTAATTTGTTGTTCAGTAGAGTTCTAAACCTTGCATGCATGTATTGTACAATATGTAGCTGTGACTAATGTTCAAACTAATTTCTGAGTCAAATATCTGAACGACTAGATGCTTTCATCCTTTTGTTACACCCTACATATCCGAATGCTAATGTATCTGATCAGTGCCGGTCTCAAAATGAGTCATTGTTTGTTGCTGTTGTCTTGCTGCTTTATGTCCACAGTAAACAGCTATGGTCATGTCTGGATGGTCAGTTACCCTAACTACACTATTCCTGGGCAGGCTTAGACCTCCTGAGGGGTTAACCAGTACTATTAAAGTACACATACTTTCACCAGTAATTGACAACTGCCCTTCTTTAATCAGCGGAAAGAGAAATGAAAGTGTGTGGCTGGACCAGGTTTCGAACCTGGGACCTCTGGCTCTTGAGTCAGGCGCTACCGACTTTGTAACATGGCCGGCAAAATGAGTCATGCTAGTCTGTTTCAAGAACAGTATAAGGTCCATAATAGTCTGATAGATCCATTTAAAGAATGCAATGTATGTTTTAGGGAATGAACTATCAACATTTGTCCAGGCCCTTTGTTGCTGTATTTAAGGTAATTAAAATCAGATTGGCATGAATCATTTCATAACTGTGTTAATCAGATGTGTTTACATTTGAGCTGTGACACAACAAAACCAACAAAGTGGCATGTGCACCCAGTGAAGGCTCTAATCAGCTCAGGCTTCCACACAGTCTGATCAGAGTCTTTGCTTGCACTTAAAGATTAGCTAAGGGTCTAAACTAGCTCTAGTGAAGACTGATCAGACTGGAGGAATTCCCAGGCTGATCTGAGTCTTTGCTGGGCGCACATGCCACTTTGTTGGTTTGTCGTGTCATGGCTCATTTATTTCTTTCTTTCTTGTGAACTGATTATGTGATTATGATATTTTGCTGATTTAGTGATCTTACAATCATTTTGTAAAGTGGAACATAAATATACTGTAAATTGTATATGAAAATTCTTACCTTTCTGGCTTAGATCAGGCTTGGCCACAAACTCAGTAGGCACAGCTGCAGGGAGATAGTCCTGTTTCTTAAGGTGAATGGGTACACTTACAGAGGAAGTAATTCTGCCATTTTAATTTTTGTGTCCCTTCTCAATAAGGGTCAACTCTCAAATGAAAGAAATTGCCTTTTTGGAGCAAATTCTTTTCATTAAGAGTAGACTCCAGTTTGGAAGTGTTTTGTCACCATTGGAAGAAAACAGGAAGTCACAAACTTTGTCTCCCTTTGAAAAAATGGCAGATAAACATGGAGGTGTACCCATACAGGCTGTGTCATGAATGCAGCAAGGATGACTGTTAATCCTGTTTGATTGCCACAGACGAGCAGGGATGATATTTTACCCTATATGACTTGGCCACATACACAGTAGGGATGGTCTTGTACCCTGTTAAACTTGCCACAAATAGAGCAGGGTCGATATTTTACCCTGTATGACACTGCCACAAACACAACATGGATGAATGTTTATCCTTTCTGGGTGTGCCACAAATACAGCAGGGATGATCATTTACCCTGTCTGGCTCTGCCACCAACACAGTGATACAGGGTAAAAAACCGTCCTTGCTGATTTGTGGTATACTTACATAGTGTAGAGTAAAAGACCGTCCCTGCTGATTTGTGGTATACTTACATAGTGTACCATCCCTGCTGTTTGTGGTATACTTACATAGTGTAAGTATACCACAAATCAGCTGGGATGGTCTTTTACCCTACACTATGTAAGTATACCACAAATCAGCAGGGGAAAAGACCATCCCAGCTGATTTGTGGTATACTTACACTATGTAAGTATACCACAAACAGCAGGGATGGTACACTATGTAAGTATACCACAAATCAGCAGGGGATGGTCTTTTACCCTATATCACTCTCCAACGGATGCAGTAGGGATGATCTTGCTATATGTCATGACTAGAGGTCATATGATGTCATGCCAGGGATAGCCTATGAAAGGCTTTGTTGCAAATGCAGCAGGCATGATCTTTTATCATGTCAAACTCTCAAACTCTGGTACATAATATTGCTGCAGGCCCAGTACTATAGTGTCTTTTTTCACTGAGGCACCAACCCTGCCACTTAGCAAGAGTGCTAAATCATGAGAAAATTGTTGAATGCCATGTGCAAGTAGAATGTCAGACTCTGACTAGCAATCTGGCCCTGAGGTTATAAAACTTTTTTCTTGCTCAACTCAGCCGAGCATGAAATTTTCTCTGCTGATAAATATGAAAATGCCAACTAATGTTGGCATTTTCATATTCATTAGCAGAGAAAATTTCATACTCAGCTCAAATGAGCAAGAAAACAACTGTACTTATCAGTAATTTGCTATTTATTAGCAGGTAAAATTTCATGCTCAGCTAAGTTGAGCATGAAAAAAGTTATACATGTATATCCACGGAGCCTGACTAGTTTATAACCTATCTGATCATTATGTATTGATATGCAAGCTGGTATGAGTCTTTGCTGAGCTTATACAGTATAATACATTGTTTTTCTATAATGTCAGTAAAAAGAATCTATGAAAATTTGCTGAGTGTTTTCAGCTCAGTTGCAAAAAAAAATAAGAGAATGAAGAGATTTTTGGGGTCTGACTTTGTTTGGATTGATAAAAAATGCAAAGCAGAAGTTGTACTTTTTGTAAGGTTTAATTGAAATGTTTTTCTGTGTAAGAACAGAAAAACCTTTCAGTTAATACAAGTTCAGTTTCTAAAGGGCAACATTACCTGAGTATATCAGAATTTGTGAAATGATATTCTTTTCAAAACTTGAAAATGGTCCCTGGGGTCAAATGATGATCAACAAGCAGTTACCTGAACCTGCTTTAGGCTGTGTAAGTTTTTAGGTTGTTATGATGAATTTGTACACTCAGGGGAAGCAACTTTGTCAGCTGTTTTGCATTTTTTTAAAGGGGTCAACTCTTTTCTGGAAACAACTCCTTTCAATTAAGAGCGTACCCCTTTTTGGAACAGCTATGTTATCCAGGGAAGCAAACAGGCAGTCACAAAAGTTGTTTCTCCTTGTAAAAATGGCGGAGGTATATCAGTTACCTGAAGAAGAATGAGAAGTCACTGACATAATATTAACTTCCCTGTTCATAAGGGCCTAAGTTTAAGCTACCAAACCATGGAGGTCTATCCATACACCTTAAACAATTACAAGTAAAGATGTCTTTTGCACCTTTAGATGAGATGATCTTTATCTATAAGGCATATTGCAAAGTAAATAAAAACATTTCTTTGTCCAGAGTTTGTTGTTCTTTCACAACTTTTATGTCAATATTTGTTTTAATGCTACAAGCTATCAAGGTGGGATGGGGAGGATTAACCAGAGGGCCAATGGCCCTATATCGCTCACCTGAGCACTGAGGTTATGTTGGAAAAACTAAGTTGCCACAGCAACAAAACAACATGCACAACAGCAATAAAACACACCATTTATGTAGAGGATAATATCACAAACATTTATGCAAAAACTAAGCTTTATCCCCCCTTAATGGCTTCTGAGAAGAAGATCTTTGGCAAAAAAAAAAGAAAAAAAAAGAAAAAAATTGAAAATTTGGCCTTTCAGTTGCAATGGCAACCAATCAAAATCAGGTCCTTCGGCCAAATTCATATGGCTTGTAGAGGACTACTCTAGGAACATTTCTGTAAAGCTTTTGTCAAAATATCTGCAGTATCACATAAATAAATATCAAATGTCTACTTTGCCCATTGTAAGTCTATGGAAACTTTAAGTTGCCATAGCAAAACCAGTTCACATGGGCAATGATAATATGAAACATACTTTAGATAGAGGCTAAATTAATATGTATGCAATGTATCAGCTTCATCCTCCTCATGGCTTCACTTTTCCCATTATAAGTCAATGGAAACTGTAAGTTGCCATAGCAACCAAAGTTCTTATGGGGTTGGAAGAAAAAACAAAATTCATGTAGAGGCTTCTGTCATCAACATGTTTGCACAATATCAGCTTCATCCCCCCGTATGGCTTCTGAGCAGAAGATTTTTTCTTCTTTTTTTTTTTCGAAAATTTACCCTATATTTTGCCATGGCAACCAATCAAATTCAGCGATTTGGAGAAAATTCATTAGAAACATAGAGGACTATTCAAGAAACATTTCTGTAGAAAGAAAATCTAAATAAATGCAGTGAGACAGCAAAAATTGCCAATTTCCATTTTCCCCATTATGAGTCAAAGGAAACTCTTAGTTGCCACAGCAACCAAACTGCTGGAGTAATTGCCGTGAAAAACAGTAATTCTATAGAGGCTAGTACTAAGGTTCTTTCTGTAAAAATTGAGCTTTATTGGCCACACAGTTTCTGCGGAGATGATTTTTTAATATTTTTCTATTTTTAACTATTTGGTTGCAATGGCAACCAGCCAAACTGTGTGATTTGCATAAATTTAACAAGGCTGGTTAAAGACTACTCAAGGTACATTTCTCTGAAAGTTTTGTCAAAATATCTGCTCCGACATAGCAATAAATGCAAATTTTCTATTTTGCCATTGTAAGTCAATGGCAACTTTAAGTTCCCATAGCAACCAAACTGCTAGAGCAATTGCCAAGAAAAACAGTACTTTCAAAGAATCCAGTACTAAGATCCTTTCTGTGAAGTTTGGGCTTTACTAGTTGCATAGTTTCTGAGGAGATGATTTTTGAATATTTTTCCTATTTTTAATCATTCAGTTGCCATGGCAACCAGCCAAATTGTGCAATTAACATAAGTTTCATGTGGTTGATAGAGGACTACTCAAGGAACATTTCTGTTAAAGTTTTGTCAAAATATCTGCAGTGACATAGTAATAAATGCAAATTTTCAATTTTTCCCATACAAGTCAATGGAAAATTTAAGTTGCCATAGCAACCAAAGTTCTGAGGCAATTTGGATAAAAAAACAGTATTATTGGTTCCCCCTGCCTATAGATGCAATATATGAAATTTGGTTACAATGAGCCTTGTAGTTTCAGAGGAGATGCCGTTTGAAAATGTTGGTGGACGGATGGACGGACGATGGACGACGGATGCCTGTCTATACTATAAGCTCACCTGTGAGCCTTCGGCTCAGGTGAGCTAAAAATGATTCTGATCGAAGTATGCATCTTGTAACTTCATGTTTAAGAGAGTTTAGAAAAAATAGTAAACGACCTGAGGTCTTGATCATTTTGTTCTTGAAGTAAGTGAGGAGCTTTCAACAAATCTGTTAGGATTTTCAGAACTAGTTAAGGTTCTATAATGTTCTCTTGGAGCCTGCATTGCTGTAACTATTTAATGTAGATGATTCAGATGATATAAATCTTGCTTTTACCAAAGTGATTGGTTCTTTGCTATCCTGGCCCCAATAATGCTCTTGGGAGTGATCAAAGATAGTTGTTAAACTGAAATTGAGGTTTTCATTAACAGTTCTTTCTTTGCTTCTTTTGATTAAACCTTGCCTAGCAGAATTGATACTTGGTCAGATAGCTTATACCTGTAAGTGCTGCAGCAGCAAAGCATGCATGCAGACAACTGTGCCCTTGACCTATATTCATTTACCTGTTAGGGATTTGCTTCATACTTGAAATTATGGGTCAGTCTGACAGGGCAAAAGATCTCATGCTATTTGTAGGTTGCTGTGACCTATATTTTTAGGTCCAGTGATTTTGCCTTATATCTCCAACACCATTTAATGGATTTGCATCTTACTGGGGATAGTGGGTCAATGTCAGTATGAAAATTACCTCATACTATTTGTATGTCACTGTGACCTACATTTTATAGTTCCGTGATTTGCCTTATATGCTCAACAATATGTAATGGATTTGTATCATACTTAGGATAGTGGGTCAGTTTGAGAATGACCTCCTATTACTTGTACATCACTGTGACTTTTATTCCACGGTTCTTTGATTTTGCTTTGTCTATATAACTACTAAATTTGTATTGTTTTGTATTTGGGATAAAATCTTAGTCTTACTTGTCCTGTTAAGGTTAAAGGGTTCAACATCTTCAGAAAAGGTCTTCTGAAAAGGCAGGAGGTTAGGGCATCAGTGTTCTCCGGACACTAGTATGTATATAAAGTTCTTTTTCTTCAGAAAAAAAAATGAAAATGTCAAAGCATAATGGCAGTTGTCCTAAATTACAGTATTTATCTTAATTTAGGAATAAGCTGATTAAACTACACACAGATTGCTGATGGTATGTCAAACAGTTCAGATCCTGATCAGTCAGTTTTTTTGTATACTTTGTTATAATCAGGTTACAGTATTCATGACTTAATTATGGGTGTGACAAGAAAGTGGTAATTATATAGCATACATTATTTCCTGTTTATCTTGTTTTTGCAAATGTCAAAATAAAGTTATAATCAAATATTTGTTTGACTACTTAAGATAAGGACAGTTGTTCAGGTGATGAGATACATTGGAAGTTTGTTGTGTTCTATGATTGCAAGATAGTGTGAAAATTAGGTGTGAAGTCTCTTGACATGCTGCAGGTCTCCTTCTACAAGCAGATTTCAATAATAATAATGCAGATAATCAAGATTAGAATTAAGTCTTAAATGAAAGAATTTGTTCCTCCATGAGCAAAATTCTATACTTTAAGAAAATAATTCGGAATGGAACCAAAACTGAAAGTAGGGTAGTTTCTTCCCCAGAAAGAGTATCCATTCACCTTAAATCATCCTTCATGCATAAGCAACTGGATATGAGCCTTCCCACTCCTAGTCTAACTAGACAGTATGTAGTCAGAACTGTGTCTGCAGTTTGCACATGACCCGGGGCACCTTTTCTTGTGGCATAAGCCTGTAGTGCATCATTGAAAAATAACCTGTATTAGAACTTCTATTACAGCAATTCTTAAACTGGCCATTTTTCAATTTCATAATTACAGGAAGTTCGTCTGACCGGTCGAAAACACATTTCTTATTAAAATTGGGTCATGCAATTTTTTTGGTAGTTCTCCAGATTTGTTGAACGACCCTCGGTAATCCCACTTTACTGTGAACATCGCTGATTGGTCAGTATTAATGGGCACGCGCTTCATTGGTTCGCACTCTTCAACGTGGGAAACACAAAATTACTCGTAACATGGCCGCGGCCTTTACCAAGTAAATTTTTCAGATATCTGCTAAAAAAATGTCATCTGACATTCCAACAAGACTTTTTGAAGCTGAAAGAAGCTTTCGACGAGCTTGTGATCATATTCTTGCATTGAATCGAGCGCTTTCTGAAATGCAAAAGCGTTACGATCACGCATCAAGGGAAAGGATTCGCATGTTTCGATATTCACTTCGTCTTCGGATGGCCGTAACTGAAGGAGTGCGAAATATGTTTTATGAATATGCAACGATAAAAGCTGATGAAGTGACAGAACTCAGGTGTCAAATCAGCAGTGATGAAGAACTTTCGGACTCGGAAAGAGAATCTTCTGACGACTGTGATAGCGACTTTCCAACAAATGAGGATGAGGACGCGGAAACTAATGACACTGCTTTAAATTTCCAGTCACTGACCACGTCAGATACAGAGGCGAATAACTTTAGTACAGATGAACAAAGTATAGACAGTGACAGCAGCACTGAGCAATCTAATTCCAATAAAGAGTTTGAAAGACAGAGTGAAGATTAGTAAATTAAGACCCCTTCAGGATTTAAGTTTAAAAACTGTAGTCTATGTGTTAAGAACTTTTGCTGATTAACACATAAATGGTGTTATATTTTCAGGGTTAAGTTCTAAACAAATGAACTGATTCATTATTACTTGTCTTACATTTCCAGCAAATTATGCACACTGTCAGAGACATTTATTTTTTTATACATCGCCTTTTAATCAGTTTTTACATTAATAGTAATTTCCAACTTTATTTATCGAGGGTGACATGATTAGCGAGACACTAATCTTCCATATGGCCTGCTTATGATATTTAGTTTGGGCAAAATGTGATGCATATTACTGTCATAATGTTTGTTTAGCTGATATTTAATTATTAATGCTGAAAAAAAAATATAATAATAAATGTCTTGCATCTTTTTTGAAAGAAATAAAAATATATGTTTATGGCTCGTCTTGAACGATTTCAATTTTGTTCACAACACAGGCAGAGTTTGTTTGACAAAGTAGGTTTAGTTAACAAATTGCTAGTGTGAATGAAAAGATATGCCATATTTTCTAAAATGACAAATTTATATGGTAAAGTTTATTTGACAAACAAAATTTGTTCCTGTGAACAGAAAGTTTGCCATAGAATATGTAACGAGGAAAGTAACTTTGTCAGAAATTTGTTTAATATACTTTTTTCAAAGGCAACCTGATTTGATTTTGAGCGAAGTTATGACAAAGTTACTTTCTTCATTACATATTCTATGGCAAACTTTCTGTTTGCCATAATGTGCAGACAGGTGAGATACCACATTCCATGGAAAAATTGTTATGGAAATTGTGTACAATTGCGTTCAATGCATGAAAAGTGACTCACTTGTCACTGCACCATTAAAATTATCCAATGGAATTGCTACAGTGCCTGCGACTGACAAAGACTAATAGGTAGTTATATTACTACCTTGGGGTACACAATTTGTATGCCATAAGACTCTTCTCAGTTTTGAGGCCAGAGAGAACATAATTTCCCTAAATATCTGGCAATGTAACCAGTTAGTAAATACTGTGTAATCATCCTAAATTTTCAGCAAGTTCATTGTACTATCTGTTCTGACAGTGATGATTTATCAAAAATGGCTGGCAGACAATACAGACCTTGACCAATCATATGGCTTACTAGTTAATAAGTGAATGGATAAGTTTTTGTTTAACTGAAGGGGAATGGCAACACTTTCAGGGGAAGTAATCCTACTCTTTAAGGAAAGAATTTGCTTCATTAGGAGCCAATTCTGTCTTTTAAGAGTAGACCTCCTTTTTGTAGGGCTTCATCCTCCAGGGAAGCAAACAAGAAGCAACAAAGAAAGTTCCCGGTTGGAAAAAATGATGAAAAACATTAGGGTTGACTATCGCCCCAAATCCTGACTATCACGAATACACAATACTGTCACTATCGGAGAAACCCCTATCAGGATACTATTACTATCAAGGGTCTTACATCACAATGCATCACGATACTATTACTATACTGTCTCTGCATATTGCAATTTCTTAAGAATTCAGATGATTTAAGTAAGTCCCTCATCTCTAAATTTTATACCAGTGCTGTCCACTATGAGTGTAAGCCTAACCACCATCTTAACATAAGTTTTTGATGCAAAGCAGACACTTGCAGCTTCTAAAATGACATTTGTTTGAAAGACAAGTGTCAAAATCCAGTCCACAAGGTGAAAATCTACATGAACAAAAACTATCGATAGTTGAAAGCACTATCGGCGATAGTTATCGATAGTTGAAAACACTATCACGATAGCACTATCAAGGCAACCACTATCACAATGCATCGATATATCGCTGTACCGTTACACCCCTAAAAACATGAAGGTGTATCCATACAATCATCAGAATGGCAGCACTTAGAGAGGGACCTTAGGCCATTGATATACAGTATATATTCAAATCATCCTGCACATCAAATAATTCAAACTGATCAGAGTTCTTCACTTTTCAATTTTAAGATGGCGATCGCTATTGACAACCGGTTGTCAATAGCGAACGTTCGCTATTGACAACCGGTTGTCAGTAGCGAAATTGGCTATTGACAACTGGCTGGAATATTCCCTATCAAATTAAGATAGGCCATTGAAGATCTTCTGAATTTAGAAGAAATAATTTGGTAATATGAAATTTTATAATATATTAGACAAGAAAATGTTAATATGGAGATGTCAAGATATGAAAAACAAGTATTTGAAAATTTGTTTCATGTTTTTTGGAACTTTTATTTGAGCAGGTACCAACATAGTATATGAACAGCAAAGGCATAAAATTTAATGATGTTTTCTTCTATAGATATTTTTTCAAATCTCCAGGTAGTTAAGTGTAGGATGGTGTTATCTTCATATGTAATATCGTTAATTAATGTAATATTTTAACATGTTCTGTAGTATTTGGGTTGCTTTTACGTTTTACAGGGAAAAAAAAGGCTGACCTACCTACCCTGGTTTCGCAGACAAAGGGGGTATTTTGGTAACTGTTTCTGTCTCTTTGAAGATTAATACGCAAGTCGAGTCCAGTAATGTTGAGTAAAGCTCAAGACAGTATGATTAAGAAAGGGTATCTATCGTTAAGGAGAGTTGAATTGACAAATAATGTAGGCCCTTCTCAGTCTCCCTCATACGTAGTCTGATCAGGTTCTACAACATTTGTTATAGATTTCTCTCTTGTTTAGAAGGATATCTATGGACAAATAATGTAGGCTCTTCTCAGTTTCCTTCAGGAGTAGTCTGATCAGGTTCTACACCATGCTATGACACACCCGTCTTGTTCAGACATGGTGTGTATGTGTAAAGAGAGTTGAAATGACAAATAATGTTGGCCCTTCTCAGTCTCCCTCAGGAGTAGTCTGTTCAGGTTCTGTACCATTTGTTATTAGACTGCTCTCTTGTTATCCCCAGCTGAAGGTAAATAGATATTGTGTTCTCCATGAGTGGCCATTGGTCTGTCTCTTGGTTCAGCTATCTGTCCTTCTATTTGTCCGTCCTTCAGTCCATCCATCTGGAGCCATAACTAAATAACCACTGGACAGAATTTCATGAACCTTAAAACAAATATACAGTTGACCCTCTTTACAACACAGCATTTGTTCCCCAAACAATTTGACGTTAAACTGAATTTGCTCTTGTAAAGAATGCATATTCAGAACAATTTAGCCATTTCGTCAATTTGTCAGAATTGCTTAAGCAATGAGTTATTGCCCTTTAATTCGTTCAAAATCAACAAATTCAGTCATGACTAATAGTTTTGACTTAATAAAGTAACCAGTGACTGACTGAATGAAATTTCATGAAACATAAAATAATTAGGTATTGTCATGACATAGCAGTGCATATTAAGTTATAATCACATCAGTAGTGCATGATTTAATGCCCTTGAATTGATTTAAAATCTATAAATTAGCCATAATTAAGATGCTGCTGAACTAAATTTCTTGAAACTGAATTAAAAATGTATTATCATAGTTCAGTGATGCTGAGGCTAGTGTTTAAGAATGGCTTCAGCTTATACCTCACTTATGCCAAAGTTATTGCCCCTGATTTGATTTACAACCCATCCCTAACAAAATAACCAATGGATGATATTTTATGATACTTAAAATAACACATGAACAAATCAAGGCCACTTTGGCGGAGGATATAAAGTCACTGGATTTGCTTCTTAAGAAGGAGTTCTATGGACAAATAATGTAGGCCTTTCTCAGTCTACTTCAGGAGTAGTCTGATCAGATTCTACACCATTTGACATTGTTATGACACACCTGTCTTGTTGAAACATGGTATCTATGGTTAAAGAGGGTTAAAATGACAAATAATGTAGGCCATTGCCAGTCTCCTCATGCAGGAGTAGTCTGATCAGGTTCTACACCATTTGTTCACCTCACTTGTTAAGACAGTGTATCTATAGTTAACGAAAGTTAAGGAAAGTTGAAACGACAAGTAATGTAACATAACACTGCATGGAATTTGGACCTATTTCCTCTTCAGTGATGCAATAAAATATACATACAATAATGTTCTCATTTGATATGATGGATGGATTGATTGCTAATTTGGAGTTTAACAGCCTTTTCAACAGGGGTTCAGTCATAGCATACTCTTCAGCTACAATGAATATTTGAAACAAGTCACCCAATGGCAAATGCTCGTCCACCTGAGTTCTAGCATGCATTATGCCCAAAACAAGGTCAAATATGGGCTTTTAAATGTTCAAGGGCAAGTCACTAGGCAATAGTAAAATATGGCCAAATTTCTAACTGGTCCAAGATTTTAAACCTGTCCTGGTTAGTGACATTTTTATGAAAATTCTTTGAAAAAACATTAACTCCCTGAGCATGAAAGTTTGGTCACTCCAGGGGCATGGTTGGCAGGATTTATGTAGGGTACCACTCCCTCCCTCCAGTATGGTCCATTTGGATCCAATGGGCATGACTGGCAGGATTTATGTAGAAGACCACTAAACATTGGTACATACTATATATATAATTTGATCAAGATTGGCCAGGTGGTTTAGGAAGTACATGTATTCTTGTTTGAAAATTGTGAACAGACAACGGACAACAGAGCCTCCCTATACTATAAGCTCACCTTGTGAGCCTACAGCTCAGCTGAGCTGAAAATGGAACTAATTACTATCAAAACTTTATATCAGATTCTGGGGCTCTCAAGAAATAGCCATAGAAGAAAACATTTAAGCCTTTACTGTTCAGCCGGGCCGGGTAGCGCAATCGGTAGGGCACCTGACTCGTAAGTCAGAGGTCCTGGGTTCGAATCCCGGTCTGGCCACATACTTTCGTTTCTCCTTCCGCTGATTCAAGAAGGGCAGTTGTCAGTTACTGGCGAAAGTATATGCACTTAGTACTGGTTAACCGCTTAGGAGGTCTAAGCCTGCCCAGGAATGGTGTGGTTAGGTTAACTGACCGTCCCGACATGACCTTAGTTGTTTACCGTGGACGTTAAGCATCAAATCAACCAACCAACCTTTACTGTTCATATACTGTGTTGAAATCTGCTCAAATAGAAGTTCCAAAAAAGCATGAAACAAATATTTGTTGAAGTAGTATCATGACATCTCCATATTCACTTTTTCTTGTCAAATACTATAACATTTTATTTCCTCAGCATTCAGTAGATATAAACTGGCCCATCTGAATTTGATAGGGAATATTCCAGCCGGTTGTCAATAGCGATGTTCGCTATTGACAACCGGTTGTCAATGGCGAATGTTCGCTATTGACAACCGGTTGTCAATAGCCACTTCCTTTTAAGATTCATAAATGTCAGGCCTCATACTTTTCAGGCTTCTGCAGGATTTCAGGCTTTCATTTCTTGAATTTTACTTGATTTCAGGCTTTGATTTTTAAGTTTTCAGTGTTTTTCTGCGTAAAAAGGGCTATTTTAGGCTGCGAAAGCAGGCATTTCAGGCTTGGAAAAGCTTTGTCAGTATGAGGCCTGAAATGTGCGGCAACACCACAAAACCAACAAAGTTGCATGCAGCGAAGGCTCAGATCAACCTGGGCATCTGCCCAGGCTGATCAGAGCCTTCGCTGTCTGCATGGGGCTAGCTTAGACCCTTAACTACCCTTTAAGTGCTTAGCAAAAGGTCTGATCAGACTATGCAGACGCCTAGGCTGATCTGAGTCTTCACAGGGGGCATATGCCACTTTGTTGGTTTTGTCGTGTCACATTTCATATTGTTTGGCGAATGTTGAATATGCTGATCAGACTGCATGGACCTGCTGGCTGATCAGATTCTTACAAGTTCACAAATGCCTCAAGGTACCTTTTTTTCATTTTTGATCATGTGGAACATTCAAATTGTCTTCATCAGTCACAATTGGAATTGCCTTTCCAACTCACAGTGTGTTTTCTGGAAAAGAAATACAGCATAATTCTTGCTACTGAAGTGTCACTTCAAGTCAAGACATGGCTTTGAAATAAGCCATGACCCCAAATCAGTTTTTATTGGAAATGATAGAAACATGATATTGGGAATAAACTTCACTCAAAAATAAACATTGTTTGTCAGGATACCTAATCCTTGTACAGTTTTACATATATTTGCCAAGGTATGTATCTACTTTTCTAAGTCTTCTAACTCCTACCTCCATCATGAGCTCTGACATTCTTTTTACAAATCTTGTTAAGTATCAGTTGACTGTTGTTCAGAGCTTCAAAATTGTGGAATAAATAATGCCATTATGTGATATCTGTTTTTATCCCCTCTATTTGAGCTCAGTAATCTTATAGATTTTGCCAATAATGGTAATCATGTTAGATAGAGTTGAGCCTAGTTGATCAAAGGTATACGAAGCATTGTTACTTTGACTACCTTGTTAAGGATTCGTTAAGTGTTCTAGTACATCAAGAGTCTTTATATTTATTTTGTCAAAAAATGTGAGGAAATAGCTCCAAACATTTATTCTGCAAAAAATGGCAGTGTTTTTGCATACCGGTACATTTTGAAAATATAACAGCATTAGTTTTGAACAACTGTGCCCTGGTATTCAACAAAATAAAGACAGCAAGGGCATTACATGACATAAGTTCTGAAATGCAATCTTTGAAATCTGATTAAGTTTTAAAGGTAGATTTAAAACATCAAGTGAAACTTAAAAAAAATGTTTAAAGATAATCTAAACAGGTTGAAAACTAGTTTGCTGCTTTGATGCGAAAAAGAAATCTACTAGTATATAGTTCATATTTTCTCTGTAGTTACTAGTAGAGTCGTAAATCACGGCCGCTTATCTCCGTCAGCACAACACCGTGTTGTGTATAGGAAAATGTGCAGGAGATTTCCGGTGGTTCTGCAGGCGATTCGAAAATAAAGGTCACGAAAGGTAGGTGTCTCGGTTAAAAAGGGATATATTCTTTTCCAGCGTAAAACAAAAGAAAAGGAAAATGTCATGCAACCCTTCAATCGTTTTTCTATGAATACGAGTCTTGATCGAAGCCAGATTCTCAGTTATACATCAGATTTCCATTTTTCCCGGAGCGAGGTGGCCGTTTTGTTGACATGCAAACATTTCAAATTTGCATTCCTGAAGTCGCCGAGTATTTATGTTTTCATCTATCACCTGTATATTAAATGTCTCTCATATAAGTACCAGTTACGAGCCTAAACAGAATTTCTGTTCAGCCCAGATAATGAAAGTTGTTGTGGAATTCGTGATCCAGGAGATCGGTGGTGCTGAAGGCGATAGGTGGCGGTGCAGGAGATTGTTTTATGTTGTGCCACCAAAGGCCCAAAACATCTGTTGCAGGGTGAATCTTTGTTTGAAAACAAGTTATCTGGTTCGCTGGTCTCTATCAAAGTGACATGCCACAAAACGACCCCGTGAGCAACTAGGTATACAATATCACTAGTGAGCTCAGGAAGCGGCGGCTTCGTCCCGACATGACTGAAAAATTGTTGACTGAGACGTTAAGCATCAACAACAAACAAAATGACACGATAAAATATATGAAAAATAGATTATGATATGTCAGTTTTCACTTAATACCCCTACCTACCCTCTACTCCCTTCTAGCTGATACTGGAGTAGCGGGCTGATATGGTAGTAGAGAGCTGATACGGGGCATGATATGAAAATTGAAATATAACAATCTCTATGTATATTTGATGAATATTTTGTAGATTCGACCGCATCATCCGATACACTAATGCATTGAACTTGTTTTAGTCACCCACCTCGTAAGATATTTGTTAAAACATAACGTGAGCACAGCATTGGTTCAGATCAGACTGATCTGAGAATCTGCGTTGAAGTTGGAGAAAGTGCCCTTTTCTCCGCTACAAAGCATTTCAAACGGTCAAGCCTAGAATTCTTTATAAACCAATACCTGTGTCCAAAATTCCAATGAATGTCCCATCGCATAGCATTGCCTGTTTTATCGAATTTTGGTCTCAAAAATAAGGAACAGAAAGTTTTGCCCCATTGGTATATGCGATGAATGAGCTGGATTGGAGGCCGTGTGCACAATGTAATTAAACAAAGAAAGTGGGACGAATGTAAGTACCCAATTGACAAACTAGCATTACTTTCGTACCATTTAGTTCTAAAAGAAGCTTTGCAGTGCAAATGATTGACTGACAATTCAATCCCCTGATTGCTGGAGTCGTTATTTTCATTTTGATTAGCATGCTTAATGCAGCAGAGGCATTGTACAGCCAAGTGTACGAATCTCAAAGCTGTGCGAATCTGTACCATGCCATGCTACTACATTATTTACGTTATAAAACAGTTAAAAACGGTCATTGGTGGCACAACATAAAACAATCTCCTGCACCGCCACCTATCGCCTTCAGGCTTCAGCACCACCGATCTCCTGGATCACGAATTCCACAACAACTTTCATTATCTGGGCTGAAGGAAGGTAGCAAATTCTGTTTAGGCTCGTAACTGGTACTTATATGAGAGACATTTAATATACAGGTGATAGATGAAAACATAAATACTCGGCGACTTCAGGAATGCAAATTTGAAATGTTTGCATGTCAACAAAACGGCCACCTCGCTCCGGGGAAAAATGGAAATCTGTTGTATAACTGCAAATCTGGCTTCAATCAAGACTCGTATTCATAGAAAAACGATTGAAGGGTTGCATGACATTTTCCTTTTCTTTTGTTTTACGCTGGAAAAGAATATATTCCTTTTAAACCGAGACACCTACCTTTCGTGATCTTTATTTTCGAATCGCCTGCAGAACCACCGGAAATCTCCTGCACATTTTCCTATACACAACACGGTGTTGTGCTGACGGAGATAAGCGGCCGTGTAAATGTAAAATCAAAATTGAATTGAGTGCTCCCAATTGTACATTTCAGGAAAAAATTATACAGAAACTACAACCTTAAAAATAAGTGAATTTTGAGAATTTCATGGAAATTGGCTCCAAGAAGGGCAAAATTTTATCCCGCTTGATGAGTTTGCATACAAAAGGAATGTAAAAAAAATCTTTGTTTACTGATAGTAATATTGCTGTCTCTACTCAAATTAGCAGAGATAATTGCAAGCACATTATATTTTTTTCAGGTTTGAGTAAATCCAGAACATCATCCATATCATCCCTAGCAGAAATCGATGTCGGAGACAGGGTCATAGTTGCTGGACAGAGGAAGGGCACTGTCAAGTTTGTTGGTGATACGAAATTTGCTCCAGGTAAGAGAGATGAAATTTGCTCCAGAAAAGAGGGAAGCAATCTTCTTGTCTAGCAGGGCAAGTCCTGCAGGAGGCAAAGCAGGGGCATGTAGTTTTTCATGAGAGATACAATGATTATCCAGCTCTGAATATCTGTTTACCAGCTATTTTATTGGAACATTCAGACTCAGAGCGCCAGATAGCAAGGATAATTTAGGGATAATTATCCATATTTCTTCCTGAAAACATATATTGCGATATTGCGATCCATCATTAGAACCGTCTCGCAGAGACGGTTCAAACGAGGGGTCACAATGTTTGTTTTCATTGAGAAATAAGAAAAAAAAATTGAATTATCTATGTTACCCCTTATCTGGGGCACTGAATTCAGTGTCTTTGCATTTCAAGTTGTAACAACTGATATCAACCAACTAATTCTGTTAAAGTTAGGGATATTTATGAGCACACCTTTTCTTTAACACTGGATAAATATTTTCCAGCTAATATTTGCCTTTTAATGCCAATGTTTTAATTTATAAATTTGCTTCCTCAGAATTGTTTAGCCAACTATATTTATAGTAATAGTTGAAATTCTGAAGTTGTAGAATAATTGAATCTTGTCGTTTCTCTCAAGTCTAAAAGATGACTTATTTTCAGTTAAAGACAGAAAAAAGCACCATCACAAAGGATTGTGGGTATATGTGAAACTTGATAGGTCAGTAAGGTTTATATTTAAAGTAGTAAACTTTTGTAGAACAATTAAATTCCTAGAATGGACTATTTGCCGTTATCCTTTGGGTTCAGCAAAAGAAGGATCAGACGATGACAAAAATTCCAGAAAAGAAATCACGAAAAGGCAAACTGTTAGAGAGAACTGTTAATTGTATTTAGCGATATCCATATATTTAACTACCCGCCAGACTTAGATACACAGATGATTACATGACACGGTCCAATACATGAGGAGTTGACCTTCCGACATAGTGACCTTGACAGTGTGTCACAAAAGTATCAAAGAAACTGAAACGAACCGATGCATAAGCTGTGAATGCTAACTTTTTATAAGCAGAATGGTATACTTAGCTGTCTATCACCTTCACCGTAGATCGTCACTCTTATTTATAATTATTTTCATCTTTAACAGTAACTCTGGAGAAAAGAACTTCTGTATAACGATTGCAAAGACTTCCGAGTTCCATTAATGTTAGCAGCTACTTTCGTTTTCCATAGAGGTCATATAGAAAGCCATAACTATTTTTAGAACAATTAAGATCACGTGACGTTATTTATCCGTTTTTCACTACTTCAGTGAGCAATTTGAGTCTATCGAACGTCTTGAAGAAGGTCATTGTGTGACCGAAACCGGTCGACAATTAAACATCCTGTAATAAAAGTCCGTTGTTGGTTGTTTATTCTGTTTATTTTCTCCTATGGTTTGATTTATCATCGACAGAACCGAATCCCTTCGGGATCCAACCCTCAGCGGAAAAACAATCTGTCTACATGACGGGGTTCGGACGGACATAGAAGTTGACAACGTTCCGTCCAGTATCCCTCTTGTGGGATCCTCCGACCTAGCTGTTATCCGCTTTTGTAAAGTGGAATTAGCGTGACTGCGTCAAAATGAGTTCACAAGAAGATAAACATGAAGAATATATACGAGATTGCCGCTACTCCATCAGCTTCCGTTTCCTTGGCACCACCTCCGCGTCCAAGGTACTAGGAGTCACCGCATCCCAGAGAAACATACCGTAATCTCTAGACAAGCAATCAGTTTGAGAAGAGAAACATTGGAACTTTATAGAACTCACTTATTTTAACAATTAAATTCCTAGAATGGACTATTTGCCGTTATCCTTTGGGTTCAGCAAAAGAAGGATCAGACGATGACAAAAATTCCAGAAAAGAAATCACGAAAAGGCAAACTGTTAGAGAGAACTGTTAATTGTATTTAGCGATATCCATATATTTAACTACCCGCCAGACTTAGATACACAGATGATTACATGACACGGTCCAATACATGAGGAGTTGATCTTCCGACATAGTGACCTTGACAGTGTGTCACAAAAGTATCAAAGAAACTGAAACGAACCGATGCATAAGCTGTGAATGCTAACTTTTTATAAGCAGAATGGTATACTTAGCTGTCTATCACCTTCACCGTAGATCGTCACTCTTATTTATAATTATTTTCATCTTTAACAGTAACTCTGGAGAAAAGAACTTCTGTATAACGATTGCAAAGACTTCCGAGTTCCATTAATGTTAGCAGCTACTTTCGTTTTCCATAGAGGTCATATAGAAAGCCATAACTATTTTTAGAACAATTAAGATCACGTGACGTTATTTATCCGTTTTTCACTACTTCAGTGAGCAATTTGAGTCTATCGAACGTCTTGAAGAAGGTCATTGTGTGACCGAAACCGGTCGACAATTAAACATCCTGTAATAAAAGTCCGTTGTTGGTTGTTTATTCTGTTTATTTTCTCCTATGGTTTGATTTATCATCGACAGAACCGAATCCCTTCGGGATCCAACCCTCAGCGGAAAAACAATCTGTCTACATGACGGGGTTCGGACGGACATAGAAGTTGACAACGTTCCGTCCAGTATCCCTCTTGTGGGATCCTCCGACCTAGCTGTTATCCGCTTTTGTAAAGTGGAATTAGCGTGACTGCGTCAAAATGAGTTCACAAGAAGATAAACATGAAGAATATATACGAGATTGCCGCTACTCCATCAGCTTCCGTTTCCTTGGCACCACCTCCGCGTCCAAGGTACTAGGAGTCACCGCATCCCAGAGAAACATACCGTAATCTCTAGACAAGCAATCAGTTTGAGAAGAGAAACATTGGAACTTTATAGAACTCACTTATTTTAACAATTAAATTCCTAGAATGGACTATTTGCCGTTATCCTTTGGGTTCAGCAAAAGAAGGATCAGACGATGACAAAAATTCCAGAAAAGAAATCACGAAAAGGCAAACTGTTAGAGAGAACTGTTAATTGTATTTAGCGATATCCATATATTTAACTACCCGCCAGACTTAGATACACAGATGATTACATGACACGGTCCAATACATGAGGAGTTGACCTTCCGACATAGTGACCTTGACAGTGTGTCACAAAAGTATCAAAGAAACTGAAACGAACCGATGCATAAGCTGTGAATGCTAACTTTTTATAAGCAGAATGGTATACTTAGCTGTCTATCACCTTCACCGTAGATCGTCACTCTTATTTATAATTATTTTCATCTTTAACAGTAACTCTGGAGAAAAGAACTTCTGTATAACGATTGCAAAGACTTCCGAGTTCCATTAATGTTAGCAGCTACTTTCGTTTTCCATAGAGGTCATATAGAAAGCCATAACTATTTTTAGAACAATTAAGATCACGTGACGTTATTTATCCGTTTTTCACTACTTCAGTGAGCAATTTGAGTCTATCGAACGTCTTGAAGAAGGTCATTGTGTGACCGAAACCGGTCGACAATTAAACATCCTGTAATAAAAGTCCGTTGTTGGTTGTTTATTCTGTTTATTTTCTCCTATGTTTTGTAGAACTAGATGGATTTTTATGACCTTTTTGGTCATCAATTTATTACTTTTCTGGCTTATGAGGCTGAAAAATTCTTATATTTTTTGTCATCTTACCTGACCACTTTCATCCTTCATGACCAAAGATACGTTGGTATCATTAATTTACAAAAAACAGTCAAAAATTTCACCCGTGCTCCAGCAAGAGCCACTCGTCATGCAAATCAAATGAGTGAAATTTTCCCGCCCTGCTCTCACACCTGGTTAACTGTTTTCAAGGATGTTAGGAAACAAAAAAGAGCTGTTACAAAACAAAAAAGAGTTGAGGTTACCAAACAACCTGGTCATCAGGTTGTTTGGTAACTAGGACTCTTTTTCATTTCGTAGCAGCTCTTTTTCATTACGTAACAGCCCTTGTATATACATAGTTAACCAGGGGTGCTTTTATAAAGATCTTTCTTTATATCAAATTTATAGTTTAGAGGTGGTGTTTATTTTTTTTACTTTAAAGGGGTGTGGTATGGCATAGAGCTTGACAGGCCAGTTGGGAAGAATGACGGGTCTGTTAATGGAGTAAAATATTTCAGCTGTCAGATGAAACATGGCGTGTTTGCTCCACTTTCCAGAATACAGAAGTAAGTTTTGGTACAAGTACTTGACAGTGTAGACACTAGCTTAATATTTGAAAGTAATCTTATTGTTTGGCATGCAACCAGGGGAAAGAGAGACATAGGCTTTGCTTTTCTGGCATTGTTGGCAGTGTGTACACTTTGTGTTTTCTGGTTTAGCTCTGTTACCGCAATGACCCTAAAATTGCGGACACCTGAAAGTCAAACAATTATTGTTTATATTTTTTTAGAAAAGTCGACTTTACATGTTAATGCATCCAAATGATGCTTTAGTGAATGGCAAACATTGTAGATCCTGATCAAACTGCTCCTGAAGGAGCAGTTTGATCTGGGTCTACAATGTTTGTTCTGACCTATCTTAACAAATATATAGGGTCATTACGGTAGTCTTATTAGAGACACTCTGTGACATTGTGTGACAGGCAAGACACAGGGTTTCAAAGAACTCCTGCCTATGATTTGAGATCATTGATGATGTTTAAGATGACTGAGATAGGTGTGGCAAAGCTGTTTATTGCTTTATTTGGAGCATTCATTTACAGGCACCAAAGCTTAAATTGATGGGGAAGTATTTAGTGGACAGCAACACTGAAGATAAAAAGAAAAAGGGACATTTACTGATTTTTTTCTCTCTAAATACCCCTGATTACCTATGTATATACAAGGGCTGTAACCAAACAAAAAAGAGTCCTAGTTTCCAAACAACCTGGTCATTGTGGCTAAACAAATTTGTTTAGCCACAATGACCAAGTAGTTTTGGAACTATGACTCTTTATTGTTTTGTAACAGCCTTAGAAACGTAGTTAACCAGGTGTGCTAATGTAAAATGCAGAATTACATGTTATTTGAAACAGAGATTGATCTTTTAAGGTTACATTGTTGGTCTTACACTTAAAATGGCACATAAATACCATACATCATCCACATATCCAGTGCTGCAGTGGTTAGCTGTTTAACACAGGTAAGCTGGCAAATATCAAATTTTACTGTTTAGCCAGTATTAAACAAAATTGGCAGTGACTATAGCATTTACTGAATTTTCTATATTTGCCATTGGACAATAAAAGTCATGGTCACATGATTATAATGGTACATATCTCTTGACATTACAGACAGCTTTTTAAGACCCCAGATACAGCTGATTTTCTTACTAGGTTTTTAGATTATTATTTTTTTTTTCAAATATAAAATATTTGCCTTTGTAATCTTATTATTGTGACTTAAGTTGGCCACCCGGATTATTGGTGGTAAAATCTTTAACAACAATTCTATGAATTTGTATTTAAGGATTCCACCTGAAGTAGAAGAGGGGTAATTGATTTGAACTAATTAGCTACAGTGAAATATTTCCAGACAGCCACAACCAGTATAGACTATTGAAGCTCCCTGTTATTTCAAATTTTTGGGATGAAACTTCTTTCTTTTCTAAAGAAAACATACAACTTGTACTATGGTATCTCTGTGATTCAGGGTGACCTTACAGGACTTCTTATGATTGGGGCCCACTGATCAAAACGAACCATTTGTTAACAAGACATTTAATTTTTTAATGCTAAAAACATTGCCAAAACAAATATGCAGAGAGTTTGCTGTACAAAAGCTCTTCACAATTTTTTTCTGTAAAAAATATTGGCACACTTGATTTTGTGTCTCTGTAATAGAAGACTGTGTGATCCTTGACTAACATCATGGTTATGCTGACAATGCTTTGAACAGGGCTACAGACACTACAAGGAAAAAAGTTTTCGGTTTGAGTGCGGCTGGGGCAGTCTAGAATATTTTGTCTGTAGCTTTCTGATGCTTTATGATTAACATCCACCGTCTCACCATTCAATCACTCATTTTATTTTTGATTTAAGTTGGACGAGAGTTTTTGTTTTGTTTTATTCATTACCAGTTTGTCATCATAGGCATGTTTGACAAACTCTGATTCTGCTAGTCATTTAACCCTTAAAGCGCCAAAAATGAAAATAGTCAAATTTACAAATAGTGTAGATCCAGATGAGGTGGCTCATCTGAATCTACACTCTTTGTCCTCTAATCTTTGAATTCTCAATATGATATAACTTGGACGAAACATTATTTGAAATTCTGCAGACGTAAATTTTGTCGTCTGCTTCTTGGCGCATTAAGGGTTACGATCTGAAAGCTTGTAGAATATCATGAATCATACTATTATTTGTCATCCAGCAAAGGTAAAAAATGAAGCTAGAGTGTACCAAACAATAGTTCTATGTGCAGTTTTGTCAGTTCCAGAAGCCCTGACAGCTTAGCTCAGCGGGCTCAGTGCAGGCCTGCTGAGTGAAGTCTGGGCTCGAATACTGGTTTCAGCATTTTCCATTGTACACAGCTTTCATTATCTTCATTTTATGCCTGAAATACTGTTGAAAAGGCTGTGAAACCACAGGTCACCCAGCCGTCAATTCTCAACAGTTCCTGTGCAGTTCATATTATTTGAGCTAAGGTATGGAAACTGCTGCTTGATGGCTGCTGGGACAGATAGGTCTGAACAAGCAGTGCAGACTCAGATCAAAGGAGCAGTCTGATCAGGGTCTGCACTGTTTGCCATTCCATCTGCATCTTTAAGTGCAGTGCTGCACTGTAAAACCAAACAGTTCAATTTTCAGGACAATAATGGTAATATGGTACATGCCAAAAAGCAATATTTTTGTGGCATGACAGATATGTTTCAGTTTGTATTGTTTGCCATCATGTACATTTCGAGGGACCTTAAAATTAGAAACATTTAGCTGATATTGCATGTTTATAGTATTGTATCAAAAGGAAGTTTATTGTGTGACCACCCTGTATTGTAGTGATGATACGGGTATGTTAAAACATAAATGTTCCCCTTCCCCTGCACCCCTTGGGTAGAGATTGTGAGGCATATTATTTTTCCCATAGTTGTTTGTCTGTCTGCCCGTCACAAAATGGTTTTGGATGCGGCTTAATACTTTAAGACAGTTGAAGGTATTTGGTTGAAACTTAGTACAAGAGACAATGTGAAGAGAACAAGGGCAGTAATTTCACTTTCACTTATAGTATTGGAAAAGCAAATGCATTAACAGTCAGCTTACAAATTACAATGAAATGAAAGCAAATGCATTAACAGTCAGCTTACAAATTACAATGAAATGAAAGCAAATGCATTAACAGTCAGCTTACAAATTACAATGAAATGAAAGCAAATGCATTAACAGTCAGCTTACAAATTACAATGAAATGAAAGCAAATGCATTAACAGTCAGCTTACAAATTACAATGAAATGAAAGCAAATGCATTAACAGTCAGCTTACAAATTACAATGAAATGAAAGCAAATGAACTAACAGTAGAATTTTCATCTAGTTTCAAAACTAATTAGAATTTTCAACCAGCCAACTTGCATTTCATGACAAGTTTGACCATGTCTCATAAACCTAGAGCAAGCAAAAATACCCCTGGCAGTACTACTAATTAATTGCCTTTCTGTACAAAGAAAAAAAATAATAAAAAAAGTATAAGCTAAGCAACAAGTCTGCAAAGAGATTGATGTCATGAAATGTAAATTAGCTGCTTGACGTCTGCTTGACATGTCATGAAATGTAAATTGGCTGCTTGACGTCTGCTTGACTAATACAGTCTGACCTATCCTGTTCAATCAAAGGTATACAGGGTTTAAGTACAAGGTAAACATGTACACTTTTGGGGGGGGGGGGGGGGGGGGGGGGGGCAAGTCTTCCATTTTCATTTTGCCTCCCTTCTCATAGGGGGTCAACTCTTAAAGGAAAAAAATTGCTGATCAAGGAGCACATTCTTTCCTTTAATAGTTGACCTCATTTTGGAAGGGATGTATAGTCCAAGAAATCAAACAGGAAATCACAAAAACTGTTTACCTTTGAGGAAAAGAAAAAAAGTGGAAAAACGTGGAAGTATACCCATACACCTTAATCAGCTGTCTATACATCACGCCTGGTTAACTAAGTATATACAAGGGCTGTTACGAAACGAAAAAGAGCTGTTACGAAACAAAAAAGAGTCATAGTTACCAAACAACCTGATGACCAGGCCCCAAGGTTATAAAACTTGAGTACTTTTTATAACTCAAAATAAAGCACACTGATTGGCTGCTTCCGAGCATGTGCTCGGAAGCAGCCAATCAGTGTGCTTTATTTTAAGTTTGAGATTATTCTCAAGTTATATAACCTCGAACCCAGGTTGTTTGGTAGAAATGATCTTTTTCGTTTCATAACATCCTCTTCAGGTCATTAGGTAACTCTGACTCTTTTCGATTCATAACAGCTCTTTTTCGTTTTGTAACATCCTTGGAAACATAGTTAACCAGGTTTGTACATGTAAGTTCATATTTCCAAGTGATGTTGGTGGACTTGGTATGCCACAAAGACAAAATGTAGACCTAGGAATTAATGATTTAAAACAGCGACTTACAATTTGATGTTGTTTGAGCTTACTTTTAAAAATTGTGAGTGTGCATGACTTAAATAATTATCCATATTGCAGCCATGGATACGTTCCGCTGAGGTGCGGCAGGATTATTGTTACGAGAATTGAAATTGACTTTAATAAGTTGTACAGGTGCTGCAGTTTAGATGGTCATTAAGTTCAATGCAAATAGCTTCATAAAGTCAAAACTTGAATATAATGTTATGTGGAGACTACAGGGCTTAAATTAAGTGATAACATGATATCCACAGCTAATACAGTTTGTTTGCATCGGTATCAAAGTTTGAAGTTTCATATTTGTAGTTTATATTGGAATACAAATGCATTTACAGTAAGCTTACAATGAAAGTAAGTGAACGAGTTCAGCAAAACCTTCATCCAGTTTCAAAACTTATTTATACTTTGTACACTTACAGGTTGGGTGACAAGAGGTTTAGTTCCAACGAATCCCTAGAAGCCATCAGTTGGGGAGCTGTCTCAGAGAAAGACAAACGACATTCAGGTACTGCTTTTGTTTGGTAACTCAGAGCAAGTTTTAACAGTTGAAGCGCCCAAAATAAAAAGCACTGAATTTGCAGGCAGCACAAATCCAGATGGGCTGCCTCATTTGGTGTGTCACTGTTTGCCCTCTGATCTTTGCATTCAAAGATACTGAAACTTTCAATATGAGAATGGTTCATTTTTATGGGAATTGTGCAGATTCAGAGCTTAATGATTTTAAAAGGGGAGACAACTTTCCTGACTTCCTGTTTCCTTCCTTAGATAACAGAGCTCTTTCAAAACAGGAGAGACTTTTCTCCGAAAGAGTTGACTCTCATTTAAAATGGAGGCAAAAATGAAAACAGCAGAGTTACCTCCCCTGAAAGTGTATCTAATCGCTTCATCAGGCTCTGCACGTTTTTCTGTTCCACAAGTACAGTCAGACCTGTATTAAGGGGTCACCTGTTATAGCAGCCACCTTTCTGGGGCCCTTGAAGCAAAATACAGTGCAAATCAATCTCTATCAAGGGGCTACGTGTCTTAACAAGCCAATTTTTGTACGCACTATGAGACTTGTTTGTCTACATTCTTGAGGCATTGTAAATTAATTGTACAATTGCCTGTTTAGATTAAAGGATTAGTACAAAGATTGACAAAGGTATTCCAAGTATTTAGGGTTTAGTAATTACATGTGCTGTATATTGACTTTGCAGCAAGCAGTCTTCGGAGGGATGGTAGACCAAGAACACCTGTAAAGAGACCAAAGAGCGTGGGTGTTTCAGACAGTATACAGCGGACACCAGGGTCAAGTGCAGAGTTCAAGCTGGAAGTTGGAATGAGTGTGTTCTGCAGTAATGAACTAGGTAAACACTTCATGAAAGTTGGACATCATCAACTTTTGTTTGCCTCCTGCCCTTTAGAAATTCATAGTAATTGCTATCTTCATGACTTTAGCAGCTATTTGGCTTTAAATCTTGAGTCGGCTTTGTTCATTTCTGTATGTTGTCAACTTTTACATGTTTGTTTATTTCTATATTTCTTACATTTATTTTGGAGAATTAACCAGAAGTTAATTGGAATTATCATAAATCCCAGCCTTATCTGTAGTTTTGCTGCAAAAATTCATTTTTTTTCGACAAAAAAGGCAGTGTTTTTGCACACAATACATTTGAAAATATAATGTCTTATTGATTAAATGGTAATGTCCTCTTGCCATGAAAGAAATCCACTATAAAAGGATCTAGATGTGGCAGTGTGTTTATAAAGTTTTTCTTATATTATGAATAGAAAAATCTACATTTTGCTGTTATCTAGCTGAAGACAGTTTCTGAGCCGGAAGTTGTAAGCAGTCAACTTTGTTTTACATTGTAACAATTTTTACTCATAACCAATAAAGTGCTCATAACCACCCTTAACCTGCAAATTTTCCATAAAGGCCTTTTTGCCATTGATTTTGAAATAAGTTATTCATTATTTGAAAGTGTGTATGGCAGTTGGTCATGGTGGGGAATCGTGATATTTTGTACGTATATTTGGACAGAACAGGTAAGAAAATTCATCATAATCTCTTAAATACTGAATGAATTTTCATGCAGTAAAATGCAGATACCTTGTCGCTTTTGCAACAAAGCCATCGTACAAGAGCTGTTTTCATGCACGCTTTATTCCACACAAGGTCGAGCAAAGAATGAAAGGCTTTGCTCGACCTTGTGTGGAAAGCTACATTGTGTAGCATAAAAGCATTTACACATGTGTTTGCTGTGCATAAAGACAAGCTATCTGTGCCGGGCCGGGTAGCGCAATCGGTAGGGCACCTGACTCATAAGTCAGAGGTCCTGGGTTCGAATCCCGGTCT
The DNA here is from genome assembly GCA_963989385.1 of Ctena decussata. NCBI lineage: Eukaryota > Metazoa > Mollusca > Bivalvia > Lucinida > Lucinidae > Ctena > Ctena decussata. The sequence goes on along the minus strand of OZ022501.1, from coordinate 68,119,650 downwards.
GGCCACATACTTTCGTTTCTCCTTCCGCTGATTTAAGAAGGGCAGTTGTCAGTTACTGGCGAAAGTATGTGCACTTAGTACTGGTTAACCGCTTAGGAGGTCTAAGCCTGCCCAGGAATAGTGTGGTTAGGTTAACTGACCGTCCCGACATGACCTTAGTTGTTTACCGTGGACGTTAAGCATCAAATCAACCAACAAGCTACCTGCACTTCACCGCATGAAAATTCATTGAGTATAAAGTAAGTTATGAACAATTTTCTTACTCGTTCTGTCCGAACACAGGTACCAAATAACCCAAGTAAGTCACGTGATTCTCCGCCTTGGTTAGTGTTGACTGTTGAGAGTGTTTCTGAACAGTCCTGTCTGGGACTACACTGTTTGCTTGCCTTGTAGCAGGTTAGAGAATAATGAACAGAAATAATAAATTGACAGATGCAAACAGAAGAGACATTTTTAAGCCCACAGTCTGATTTGTATCTTAGTTATTCCCTTGCACAGTAAAAACAGCTAACACTAATAACCCTGATCAGAGTGCATTACTGGGCAAGTTAAGTTGAGTCTTTACTGTTAGAATATTGCAATTTATGAATCTGTGACTTTAGCTGCAAACCATATTGCTTCTTTTTTATGAAAGCATGTACATCGCTTACTAAATTATAATATTATTCAGGGCTCTAGATAAGAGGAAGTATTTGATGATAATTAGGGATAATTTTTCTTATTTCTCGTGAAGCCATATGTTGTGACCCCTCATCTTAACCATCTCATCGAGACGGTTCAGATGAGGGGTCACAACATATTTTTTTAAGCAGAATTAACAAAAATTATCATAAATTATCACTAAATACTCCCTCTTATTTAGAACTCTGTCAGGAGCTTTACCTCCTACAACTTCCAGGTGGTTATTCGGAATTGAGAGGGGTCTCATAAGTTAGTAAAATCAAGAGTATGGACCATATGGGGCTCAGAATGAATACTATAGGGGACAGAATGCTTTTCATGTATATTTGATGCATCATTTTTGTAGCTTATTCATATTCATCTTGTGATTGGGTAGTTATCAAAATGTTTACAAATGACTTGCATTTATATGACAGGAGGTAGTAATTTATGCAGTTTATTTCATATGGACATGCATGCAATAGAATGATCAGAATATGATGCTGTATATGGGGAAAGAATAGTTGATATATTTACTTTGTTATTCAGTCTGTTGACTCTTGTGTTGTCACTTAGGTGCTCATTTGTATAACGGTACAAGATGGGAAAAATCAACATATGCCAGTGCTGAATATCAGTCTCACCATATTATTTGATACAATTAATAATATGGGACGAGTGACAGTTTTATATTTTTCACAGTCCTACAGTATTTAATATGCTTAAGAATTAAACTTAAAATTAAAGTTAAATATGCTACCAAATTTAAACTTTTGATACGAAAAAAAAACACAAAGAAATGATAACATTTATCATAGGCCACTTTTGTTGTTACTGCTCTCAACAGTTTCAGAAAATGTCCCATAGTGCTTTGTAATATTTGCTGAAGGTTCATAATTATTGTAGCTTCTTCATATTGCACCAATACTCATGTAGTAGCAACAGTCATATTCTCTGATTTAAATAACAAACCCTATAGCTTTTATACCTAATCAACGAAGAAGCAAAATAGAGACTGTGACTGTCTTCATTGAGCTCACATCATTGTTAAAAGATAATGAACTGTGTTATGATTCAGCTTTGTATATTGGACTGTGAAATGACACAACTGTTATAATGTACTGTGTTCAGTGCTCCAGATAGGAAGGTAAAAAAAAGGTAAAGGTAAAAGTTTCCCATAGCCTAATTGCCGTAGGGGCAGTGGGGGTTAGAGTCCCACTGTATCTTGGGCACAGCTGATGAAAGGCAGAGCCCGTCTCTCTCCTTTCCCTGCCTTATCCTTCCCTTGATTCGATAAAGGTACCCATTTACTGCTGGGTTGACAGAGAGTTTTCCAGTCGCCGGTGAGCAGGGAACTCACAACCTTCCGGTGACTTTCTGCACAATAACTGAGCCACTCTAACCCCTTGACTACTGCGCCTCTCTCAGATAGGATGGGTTAGATTAATGTTTTTACATACTTCTGCATAGATTAATGTTTTTACATCTTTCTGCATAAAGACATGTTGTGACCCCTCATTAGAGCCGAGACAGTTCTTATGAGAGGGCAGAACACATGCTTTCACCGAGAAAAAAATATCTCGAGTCACCCTACAAAAATCAACTTATTTTGAGCTTTGTGTCTATTATGATGCAAACAACTTGTGTAATGTACTTGCTACAATATAACTTAATATACCATGTCAGTCTGTTAAAGGCCCAGTGGGCATTGCATTTTATGAAAGGGGACGTTATTTAGAGCCTAAAGAGTAGCAAATCAGCCACTGCCAAAATACTTCTGCTAAACAGTATTAAGGTGAGTTGATGTCATTTCAAATGAAACAATTCCACTATTTTCCTTTTTTGCCTCCCTTCTCAATAGGGATCAACTCTTAAAGGTAAGAATTTGCTCTTTGTATGAGCAAACTCTTTCCTCCAAGAGTAGACCGCATTTCAGAGAGGTACCTCATCCAGAGAAGCAAACAGTAATTCATGTAAGTTAATATAACATTATTTTTTGAATTGAGGCAGGGGGGTGTTTATTAAAGCAAGGGCATTTATTAGGATTAATTCAGTAATATTCTGTGTCATGATAATGTGTAATTTTCTTTGTTATGATATAGCTTTTGTATCATATACTTGCAGGTGTTGTCAGATACATAGGACCAACAGATTTCAGTGAAGGTATTTGGATTGGAGTAGAACTGAGAACACCAAAGGGTAAAAATGATGGTACAGTACAGGGTAAACGTTATTTCTCGTGTCGTCCAGACCATGGGCTCCTTGTTCGACCAAACAAAATCACTGTACGGGGGATCAGCGGTGCCAAGCTTGTTTCAGACCATTATCAATCAGTGACTGCCGAATTAAATCATTCTAATGGAGAGGTGAAAGACGTTGGAAGATAAACAGAGAGAACTTTTGCCATGGGAAAAGTGCTTTATCGCCACACCAAAGTAGAAGGGAGATTTTTCGTTTGAGTTCGCAATATCTGAATACCACAAGGTGTATGGGTATACATGTACCTCTATTTTTTTCTGCCATGTTTACAAAGCGGTACAACTGTTGTGACTTCAAGTTTTCTTGCCTGGAGGACATGGCTTTTCTAAAATGGGGTCTACTCTTAAAGGAAAGAATTTGCTCCTCTAGGAGCAAATTCTTCCCTTTAATAGGGAAGATCCCCCTAAGAAGGCAAACAAAAATGAAAAAGGCGAAGTTGCTGCCTCAAAAGTGTACCCATTTACCTTGAATTATAGGAATCCAGTTCTTTTAGGGGTAAGTGGTGGAGTGGTGGGGGTGGGGAAGGCGGTTTTGTAGAAATAAGAAAATTCAAAGATTTTTTATTACCAAAAGAAAAATTTAAGGCTCATTTTTGGTAGAGATACCAAATCAACAATATAAAGAGGAATGGTCATGGCTATAGATAACTGTAGCCTTTATCTCTTGCTGCACGATTATCTGTATTCAGGAAAATAAATTGTTGAGGAAAGATATGCTATCTTCCTTTAAAAAAGTACAAAATCAGTGACATACATTTTGTCAACATCTAAGAACCCTTCTCTTTGGTGTGGTTATATTTTGTCTCAACCACTCATCAAGTTTACATTCTATTTTCGTACAAATTGACTGTAATTTCTACACATATTCACTTGCTTTTGTTTGGAAGACTGTTGTCTCTATTATATTTTTGTATATGCACGTTTTCTATGTGTGTTTTAGCAGCAGCATTCTTCGTGTGATCAGAAAGAAACAAGAAAGTATTTGCATACAAACAGAGCTGTGGATAAGTGGGATTGGGGTTGGTGTAGGGGTGGGGAGGCGCAAAGGCAAGCAAGGCTGCTTTGATGAGTTCCGGTCTATGTTTCCTCTTACAGAGGTGAACAGATACTCTTTCAGGGGAAGCAACTCTGATGTTTTTCATTTTTGCCTCCCTTTTTGGAGGTGGTCAACTGTTCAAAGAAAGAATTGGCTCTTAGGAGCAAATTCTTCCTTTAAAAGACCCCAGGGAAGCAAACAGGAAGTCACAAAATTGTTTCCCTTGTAAAACTGGCAGAAACACATAGAGATATGCCTGCTCACCTAAACAATAATTGTTGCCTCTCATCAGGCTGTTGGGAGAGGAATTTCTAAAGAGGACTGCAAGAACTGTAGTTATTTTGAATTAATAGAAAGTATTGTATATTATTGCATGAACATTAGCATGGTAAAGTGCCAGGCTTTTCCAAGGCCTGACCAGTCAGCAGTCTGATTCAGAGCTTCATTGGTCTGTCACAGTATAGTCAAACTAATTTCCTAGTAAAAATACTTAATAAACAGCTATGGCTCATACACCGGCCTATGGATTTTACCATACATACATGTATTTGAGATTATGTGATTATATAATCATGGAAATTAATATTTTGCCTGAACTTGCCAAAACAAACATGTTTGAGGATAGGTTTTGGGGACATGAGTTTGCTTAGACGGAGGACTAGATAAGGGAGAGGTTTGATTACAACTGTGAGATACTTTCTGTTCATCCCCATTTACAAAAAAAAAAACATGCTGTGGACCCTGATGAGAACTACCTCTACAAGGCAGTTTTAATGAGGTATGTTTTGGAGTAATGAAAAAAAAATGCTAGGTAGATTTGTCAGAAATACGTTGCACCCTTTTAATGATATTTTAAAGGTATGTTTTAAATATGAAGCTTTGCATGGGGAACATTACAAAATGGCTCATGCACACAACAAAGTCCAGACAAGCAAGCAGTGTGTAGTTAGTATAAAAAAAATTAAATAATAACAAAAAGCCCTTGTCATCTTCTGAAGCTTAACTTGTCTAGGCTTACACTACTTGAATGTGAGTTAGACTATGAAAAAAAAAAAGTCTTTAGCATGTGGAGACCGAGAAGACTCAGATTAGCTTCTTCATCCATTCAGTCTGATCAGTTTCCTGTCTGTTTAGTATCTGTAAACCATCATAATCTTCTATATAGTGAAATGCAAGACCTTCATGATCTTATGTAGTGAAATGCAAAAACTTTGTAAAGGCTTCCAGGAAATAGTGCACTCAGGGACAGGACAGGAAACATATTAAAATGATAGTGGTGGGAGCTGAAGAGTTAGAAAATGCTGCCAGTTCTTAGAGTAATTATAAATTCCTTGGTGGTACCTTAAAACTTTATCTGTAAAGTGAAATTCAAAAACCTCGTAATCCATGTAGTGAAATGCAAAACCTTGTAATTTATATAGTGAAATGCAAAAACTTTGTAATCTATTATAGTGAAATGCAAAAACTTTGTAATCTATATAGTGAAATGCAAAAACTTTGTATAATCTATACAGTGAAATGCAAAAACTTTGTATAATCTATACAGTGAAATGCAAAAACTTTGTAATCAATATATTGAAATAAAAATTGGTAGTCTGCTGATATGTATTCTGATCTTACTAGATTTTTGCACATAGTGTAAAACACCTTCAGGGATGATTCATTCTTGTAATTTTCCCCATGAAGAGCCTCAGATGTCATTGTCTTCCATTTTGAAATACTTCAGGCAACCATTGGCCATTAAACATGGCTTTGTCATATCATATGTGTTTAATCCATGAGATTACCTGTATTTGTTGAATTCTTGTTCATTCCATTAATGAGAACGCGAGTGTGATGGTAGACAAGAGATTTCAGATTAATTCCAAATATAGACCTCTTCTGTATTTTCTGTATGTATATTTAGTCACTCTTGCTTTAGAAACATGAGACAGTTAACTCTCGATATCTCAAATAGTTGTATTTCAAAGAACCCTTCTATATCAAGGAATATAGTTTGGGCTTATTTCCTATTTTTATTTACATTTAAACTTCTGTTATCTCAAACTACTGATATCTTAAAGTAAATTTTCTGGGACCAGAAAATTTACTTTGAGATATCAGTAGTTTAGGATGAACTTTGACTTTGAGATATCAAGAGTTGACTGTACTTGATACTTGGGCATGCAATCTTAAGCTTGCCTGTACTTAAGTACAAAGGAGATATTGCTGTCACTTAAGCATCATCGTCTGCATCGGCATCCACAGTTGGGTGTTTTGGATGTGAAGGACAAGGCGTTATCAGGCGAACTGTCCAGTATGTGGATAGGTCTTGTTTATTTCCATGTATTTCAGTCCACCTTTCGAGCTTTTAGATTCATATCGATGACACAGTAATTTCAGCATCTTTCAAACTTGGTGTGTGCATTCAGTAAAGTTCACAATTATTGCAGTATATGTACACTTTTAGTAAATGATGAAAGAAATCTTAAAAGAAGGGGTTACAAATTTCAAGCTTAATTAGTTTTCATCTCACCTGTGACTTACAGGAGCAAGACATATGTATTACTTTTCCAGTGTTATCAGCATAAACTTTTGTCGAGCTTTTGCGTTTAGCTGTTTTGAGACAATGCATTGACAGACAAGACACCCCATTCCATGGAATTCCTGTTGCATGTATGTATCATTTTATCTATGTCAAATTATGCTGCCAATATACATTTACTCATTACAAAATCAAAACATTATTATGAAACACCTCATCTCATTTGTAAAACTGCATCTTCTAAAATAAAGTGCAACTTTTCTATATTTTCTAGTTGAAGTTTTCTTATTCTGTCCAACAAATGAGCCGAGAAAGGAAAAACAAACAAAGTGGCATGTGCACCCAGCAAAGACTCCGATCAGCCTGGACATCCACCCAATGACTGATCAGAGTCTTTGCTGTTGGTATGGAGGTAGCTTAGACCCTTAGCTGTCCTTCAAGTGCACAGCAAAGACTGATCAGACTGGGCGGATGCCCAAGCTAATCTGAGTCTTTGCTGAGCCCACATGCCACTTTATTACTTCTATCAGACCTCCTTTTGTATTCAGATAACTGAGTCATGACAAGACAAAACAAACAAAGTTTCATGTGCGTAAAATTTGAACAAGATTTTTTATGGCAAAAGGTAAAATTGCAGGCTTTTATCAGACTGCTCCTTTTGAAGTCAGATAATTGAGCCACAACACCACAAAATCAACAAAGTGGCATGTGGGCAAACCAGAGACAGATCAGCCTGGGCATCTGCCCGGTCTGATCAGTCTCAGCTGTGCACTTAAAGGGTAGCTCGGTGTCTAAGCTACCTCCTTGCTGACAGCAAAGACCCTCATCAGACTGGGCATATGCCCAGACTGATCTGAGTCTTTGCATGGCACACATGCCATATTGCGGGTTTTCTTGTGTCGCAGCTCATATGTGCCTATACCATGTTCATAGGCAGTTGTGTCCCAATATTTAGGGTTGTGAATGTGAAGGGGTATACTTTCAGGGGAAGCAACTCTACCAATTTCACTTTTGCCTCCCTTCTCAATGTGGGTCAGCTCTTAAAGGAAAATTTAAAGAGTTGACTCCTCTTTAGTAGGGTTTTATCAGCCAGAAAAGCAAACAAGAAGTCACAAAAGTTGTCTCCTTTTGTAAAAATGGAGGTGTACCCATACACCTGAAAGGAGACTTTATTGAACTTAGATGGAAATGGATTTTTTTTTTTAACAAATGGCAGGGTGCGGCACCCTACCATTCCATATTTCCTTCCCCAGATGTCACTTTATACCAAGAATGAAGTCTATCCCCTTTGGTTACTTAGAAACTGAGCTGAAACAACAGGTGAACCTAAATTTTTAATGTCCAATGAACTACAAAATGTAGCTCATGGCCCCATTTGCATCACTGCATTCAGTTGATCTTCCATAAAGTGTAACAAGTTTGAAGACTCTGTCCCTTTTGGTTACTAAGAAACTGAGTGAAACGCAACTGGTAAGTCTAATTTTTAGCTCGCCTGAACGAAAGTTCAGGAAGAGCTATTGTTGTCACCACGGCATCCGCATCAGCGTCCGAGTCCGCTTCGGTGTTCGAATTGGATGTTTTGGTTAGTTTTTTAAAGACCTATATCTCCTTAACCCGTGGGTGGATTCTTTTGATACTTGCACTGTAGCTAGATATTGGTCTAAGGTTTAACAGGGTACGACCCCCACCCCACTCTGTGACCTTGATGTCAAGGTCATGGACTTAGAAAATTGGTGTTTTTTTGGAACTGGATGTTTTGGTTAAAGTTTTATAAAGCCCAATATTTCCTGAACCCATGGGTGGATTCCTTTGATACTTGCACTAAAGTTAGATATTGGTCTAAAGTTTTCGAAGGTACTACCCCCACCCCCCTCTGTGACCTTGATGTCAAGGTCATGGACTTAGAATATTGTCTTTTCATTGATTGGATGTTTTGGTTAAAGTTTTTTAAAGACACATATCTCCTGAACCCAGAGATGAATTCTTTTTATATTTGCACTGTAGTTAGATCTACAGAGTACTACCCCAACCCCGCTCAGTGATCTTGATGTCAAGGTCAGGGACTTAGGAAATTTTTGTCTTTTTTAAAGTTTTGTAATTGCATACTGATTCATAATGCTTTGCAGAGATTTAGTTTATACTTGAACTGATGTTAGACTCTTTTTTGAGTTTTTACAAAACACCTTATACTTACCCCACTGGGTGAACTTGAAGTCAAGGTCATCGACTTAGAATTTTGTTTTAAAGATTTTGGTTAAAGTTTTATATTTATGAAGACATAATTTCACAGTGCCACAATGATGGACTCAGTTGATACTAATAATTGGGCTGATGTTAGATAATGGTTCAGGGTTTTGATACATACTAGCCCCCCCCCCCCCCTCTCCCCCCTACCTGTCAGTTTTTTTTTACCTCAAGCTCATGTACTTTGAAATTTCATTTCATTTTTGTCTCGCCTGCGAAGCAGAGGCGAGACATAGGTATTGCTTTTCCGGTGTCGTTGTCGGCGGCGTCGGCGGCGTAAACTTTCATCGGGTTTTTGCGTTTAGGTCAGTTTCTCAGAAACTATAAGGGCTAGAGCCATGAAACTTGATGCATGCATACATCTGGAAGAGTAGATCTCAAAGCCATCATCAATACTGAGTCTTGACCTACATTTTACGGTTGACTGACTTTGCAATTTTTCATCGGGTTTTTTCGTTTAGGTCATTTTCTCAGGAAATATAATGGCTAGAGCCATGAAACTTGGTTCATGCATACATCTGGAAGAGTAGAGCTCAAAGTCATCATCAATACTGAGTCTTGACCTACATTTTACGGTTGACTGACTTTGCAATTTTTCATCAGGTTTTTGCGTTTAGGTCATTTTCTCAGGAACTATAAGGGCTAGAGCCATGAAACTTCACCGGGTTCATGCATACATCTGGAAGAGTAGATCTCAAATCCATCATCAATATTGAGTCTTGACCTACATTTTACGGTTGACTGACTTTGCAATTTTTCATCTAGTTTTCGCATTTAGGTCTGTTTCTCAGAAACTATAAGGGCTAGAGCCATGAAACTTGGGTCATGCATACATCTGGAAGAGCAGAGCTCAAAGTCATCATCAGTATTGAGTCTTTACCAACATTTTACGGTTGACTGACTTTGCATTTTTTGTCAAGGTTTTGCGTTTAGGTCTTTCTCAGAAACTATGGCTAGAGCCAAGAAATGTGATTCATGTAAACATCTTTGCTGATTTAGCTCTGTTTTGTGACAAAGCGCTAGCAGGCGAGACACCACATTCCGCGGAATTCTTGTTTTTATTTTAATTTTATTTTAAGACTTATTTCTGAGATAGCTTTTGTGTTTTCATTATGGACATGCTTGCATGAAGTTTTATGCATAGCAGTCCACATACCCACCCCCCCCCCCCACCCCCCACCCGTCAGTTTTTTTTTTACCTCAAGCTCATGGACTTTGAAATTTCATTTCATTTTTTTTTATTCTAATTTTATTTTAAGACTTATTTCTGAGATAGCTTTTGTGTTTTCATTATGGACATGCTTGCATGAAGTTTTATGCATAGCAGTCCACATACCCCCCCCCCCCCCCCCCCCCCCCCCCCCACCCGTCAGGTTTTTTTTTACCTCAAGCTCATGGACTTTGAAATTTCATTTCATTTTTTTTTATTCTAATTTTATTTTAAGACTTATTTCTGAGATAGCTTTTGTTTATAAATGTGTTTTCATTATGGACATGCTTGCATGAAGTTTTATGCATAGCAGTCCACACCACCATAGCGTCTGTGTGATGGGCAAGCACCAATTCAGGCGAGCTATGCTGTCAGGCGACAGCTCTTGTTCTATAATCAATGATCCATGAAATATAGGTCTTGGTCCAATATGCTTCACTGCATTCAGTAGAACTTCCCCAAATGTTCCTGTGTAGCAAGTTCCAAGGCTCTATCCCTTTTGGTTACTTAGAACCTGAACTAACTAAACACAAAGGTGAATTTTTGTTTTCTATAATCAATGACCATGAAAATATAGGTCATGGCCTGATATGTATCACTGCATTTAGTAGAACTTCCCCAGATATTCCTATGTAGCTGTAGCAAATTTGAAGACTCTATCCCTTTTGGTTACTTAGATTGAGCTAAACGCAAAAGGTGAATATTTTGCTAATGCATACACACACAGCCAGACACGCATGAAGAGTAATTCAAAAGTGCTCCTTTTCTTCGCAAAGTCTCCCTAAAAGGAATACCCACAACACATGTTTATTGTCGCACCTGCGTTAGCTGGGGCGATATAGGCATGCAAGTTTCCGTCCGTCAACAATTCCGTCCGTCCGTAAACAATTCACAGTGGTTGTCTTGTGAGCGCAACTCCTCCTACACGTTTTGGTCAATCATTTTTGAAACTTCACAGATGTTTTGGCCATGGTCTGTAGATGTGCATATTGTTTGCACGTAATTCCCAGATGAATTTTTGTCACTTTTTTCACATGTTTAACTTAGTCATTTTTTCAGACAATATACCTGCCATAGTGGGTGTCTTGTGAGCGCAACTCTTCCTACACGCTTTGGTCAATCATTTTGAAACTTCACAGATGTTTTGGGCATGGTCTGTAGATGTGCATATTATTTGCACATAATTCCCAGGTTAATTTTTGCCATTTTTTTCACATGTTTAACTTAGTCAATTTTTTGCACAATACCTTCCATAGTGGGTGTCTTGTGAGCACAACTTCTCCTACATTTGTTGAATAAACCCTTTGAAACTTCACAGATGCTTTGGCCATGGCCTGTAGATGTGCATATTATTTGCATATCATTTCCAAATTATTTTTTGCCACTTTTTTCACGTGTTTACATAGTCAATTTTTCACACAATACCTTCCATAGTGGGTGTCTTGTGAGCACAACTCCTCCTACATTTGTTGGACAATCCCTTTGAGACTTCACAGATGTTTTGGTCATGGTCTGAAGATGTGCTTATTATTTGCACATTATTCCCAGATGAATTTTTGCTGCCTTTTTAGCTCACCTGAGCCAGCGGCTCCGGGGGAGCTTATAGGATGGTAAGGCTCCGTCGTCCGTCGTCGTCCGTCGTCCGTCCGTCCGTCCGTCCGTCCACAATTTCAAACAACTTCTCCTCTGAAACCACTGGGCCAATTGTAACCAAATTTCATGTGTGGCCTCCAGAGGAAGGGGGAACGAAAAGTTGTTCAAACGGTCCCAGTCACATGACCAATATGGCCGCCATGCCCATATATGGTAAAAACCTAAAAAAATCTTTTTCTCCAGAACCGATAGGCCGATGGCCTTGAAACTTGGTATGTAGCATTGGGTGTGCGAGTACTACCAAGATTGTTCAAATTATGACCTTGGGATGACCTTGACCTTTTTTACGGTAAGGTCAAATTTGCTTCCTTGTGCTTTTATATGGCAAAATGATAGAACATAAGATATCTTGGAAACAGTTGAAGATTTTGGGCTAAAAATTGGTATCTACAATTATCTTAATGAGTACATGAAGATTTAGGAGTACAAGAGGTCAAGGTCATGTTTTGACCTTTGACCCAGAAATCTGATATTTTGACAATTTCAAACAATCTTCTCAAAAGCCACTTGGCCAAATTGAAACCAGAGTTCATATAGAGCCTCCAGGGGTTGAGGGAACAAAAATTTATTCATACGGTCTGGGTCACATGACCAACATGGCCACCACGCCCATATATAGCGAAAAACCTTTAAAAATCTTCTTCTCCAGAACCAGTTGACCGATGGCTTTGAAACTTGGTATGTAGCATCGGGTACTCAAGTACTATCAAGATTGTTCAAATGATGACCTTGGGTTGACCTTGACCTTATTTACGGCAAGGTCAAATATGGGAAAATGCTAGAACATAAGATTTCTTGAAAAGTTTTGAAGATTAAGGCCTAAAAATTGGAGTATGCAGTCATCTTAATGAGTACACAAAGATTCATAAGTACAAAAGGTCAAGGTCATTCTTTGACCTTTGACACAGAACTCTCATATTTTGACAATTTCAAACAATCTCCTCAAAAACCACTGGGAGAATTGTAACCAAATTTCATATAGAGCCTCCAGGGTTAGAGGGATCAAAAATTGATTCAAACGGTCCAGGTCACGTGTCCAACATGGCTGCCATGCCCATAAATGGTAAAAACCTTTAAAAATCTCCTTCTCCAGAACCAATTGACAGATGGCCTTTAAACTTGGTATGTAGCATTGGGTATTCGAGTACTGTCAAGATTGTTTAAAATGTTGACCTTGGGTTGACCTTGACCATTTTACAGCAAGGTCAAATGTGGAAAATTGCTGGAACATAAGATTTCATGGAAAGTTTTGAAGATTTAGGCCTAAAAATTGGTATATACAGTCGTCTTAATGAGGTCATGAAGAATTATGAGTACAAGAGGTCAAGGTCATTCTTTGACCTTTAACACCAATCTCTCATATTTTAGACATTTTCAAACATTTCCTCAAAAGGCAAAGAGCCAGTTGTAAACACATTTCATATAGAGCCTCCAGAGCTTGATTGAACAAAAATTTGTTCAAACAGTCCAGGTCACATGACCAAAATGACCACCATACCCATTTATGGTATAAACCTTTAATATTTTTCTTCTCCAGAACCAATACACCAATGGCCTGTAAACTTGGTTAAGTAGCATGGAGTTCTAGAGTCCTACCAAGACTTCAAATGATGACCTTGGGTTTATCTTGACCTTTTTAGCGGCATGGTCAAATATGGGAAAATGCTAGAACATAAGATTTCATGGATAAGTTTGAAGATTTTGGCCTAAAAATGCTATGTATTGTTGTCTTAATGCGTACATCAAGATTTATGAATACAAGAAGTCATGGTCATTCTTTGACTTTTGACCCAAAACTCATATTTTGGCAATTTCAGACACAGGAAAAAGCCACTTTGCCAATTGCGCAGGTGAGTGATTCAGGGCCTCATGGCCCTCTTGTTTACATGTTTAACTTTGTCCTTTTGTCACACCTGCTTTCGTCACGTCACACCTGTGTTAGCATGGGCGATATAGTTTTCAATACCAATTGGAACTCATGTGACTTAATCCTCCAGGTGCGACACCGCTTTTTGCGGATTTCTTGTTTTGTATTTTGTAGTTCATTTTTATGTTGAAATAACTGGAAAAACCTCCAAGTAACTGAATTAACTGCAAGGTTTTTTGAATAAAAAAAATATAGAATTAAGTGTCAGTGCACAAATGGACACAGCTGAAATTTTTACATATGGTTGACATTATCAAACGGTATTACTGGTATTGTGCAAAAAGTGTGCTGTATAAATTTATGCCCTGACATATTTTTAAGCCTGAAAGCAAACAAAAACTTGTTGAAAAGCCCAAATCAGCCAAGTAAGGTATAATAGAGATGCAGAAAATCTTAAAAATTGCAAAAATGTAGCACAACTTGAATCACAAGATGCTTATTCTTATAACATGCTACTGCGGTTAAACATAACTGAAAATTCATAAATATTGGGGCCCAATGTGGCCCAAATTATACCAGGCCTTTTTTTTACCACAAAAAGTGTTCCAAAACACATGCCTTCTTTATTAGAAATTTTGTTTTTCTTCAACCGTCCACCATTGAATTGTGTTTCAGGGGCGGATCCAGAAATTTTGAAAAGGGGGTTCAAATTAGCTGAAGGGGTTCGATTTGTGCAGTTTGACCAATTTTCCTGAAATTCCCCATGAAAATGAAATAATTAAGGCTGAAAAGGGGGGGTCGTTTGAACCCCCCGAATCCCCTCTGGATCCGCCATTGTGTTTGATGCCCATTAAAAAGTGAGTACCACACAATGCTTTTTGAACGACCCTTCCAGATATGTTTGTAAAGCTAGTGCTTGTTATGAACAAGGGAGTTAACTGCAACTGTGTACATGAAACTTCCTGGTTCAGCAAAGTTTCAAAACAAGGAAGTACTTTAAAGCTCTTAAAGATTCTTGATATTCCTTATATCATCCTTTTGGACTCACAGAAAATAAAGAACAGTCTATAAGAAGGAAATCGAAAGTCTAATGTTTGTTTTTCGAACTTTTTTGGTGTGTAATAAAACTTTTTGAAAGTGATGCTGAGCTGAGGTCCATCGACAATCCTGGCTTGTTTACGATTCTTGGGAAGGTTGACGGAAACGGTCATGAATATTGAGAGAAACAATTTGTAGCATTGAAAATGGATCTAGAGGTAGGCTTATAGAATATTAGCTTCTGATCTTTGGAAGAAACAGAGTTTTTATGCCAATGAGAAAGTGGATTTATAATACTATGATATTTGTAGAAACAAGTATTAGCTTTTGCAAAAGGCTTTTTGTTACCTTTGGAGTAACTGTTTGTATGACGGTCTGGCGGATAAGAATCTTAATTTGGAGAGACGATGGTTGTGATGATAGGAATTCATATCTGCAAGGCTATCATGCGGATAAGAATCCTTATCCACTTGAGAGTAGTCCTTAGCTGTGATCCACTATGCTACTCCCATGGAGTGAGGCGAAGCAGAACTGGTAACATCATGTGTTCAGGACTAGCATGATGGCTGTCAGATATTCTATAGGCCATGCAGCAGTCACTTTGACAATTAATTTTTAATTGTTTTCATCTTAGTTTTGAAATACAGCATATTGTTAGCTTGTTTTGGGATTAAGGAATGTGATTACATGTAATGAATAAAGTAGTTATGGAATAAATTATTTCTGGTCTTTCTAGGTGTAATTAATGAAAAATATCACTTCAGTTTAAAACAAATAAATTGTGGTAATGTTTATATATATCTTTCTCTTCTGTTTGCAAATATTGATCTGAAGAGTGGACTGAAGGGTTTGACTAGCATTCAGATAATATAAATAGCTGACTTCATTTATTTTTCAATAGCTTCAGCGTTTTGACGTGTCAGACCATAATAATCATAGTAATATATATCAAACACTTCAAGATCAGTAACTGATTACACAGTGACTGAATACTTCTCATTGGATTAGACAATCATATTTATACATTTTAAACAATTTTATGACCCCTTTGTATCTATTATTGGCGATTAACATCCAGCAGCAGTAGTGTTGTGGAACAACTACAGTCAACCCTCTTTACAACGACACTCTTTACAACAGCAGAATTTTATAACATCATTTTGATATGCACAGACTGGCTAAATTGTTAAAAAAAAACAGCAAATTCAGTTGACGTTTAAATTTTGGGGAACAAATGCTGTCGTTGTAAAGAGAGTTTACTGTACAGTACTATGATTCGACCCAGGTTCAAATCACCGCACTTTCATTTTTATCCTCTATGGAGTTGTGAGACGGTCCATATTATGTCATGCCTTCTGTTCTTCTGTCTGTCCGTCAGTCTATCCATCCACTTGTCTGTCCATTAATTTTCTGTCTGTTCCACATCTCCTCAACCCCTTGAAAGATTTTTTTGAAACTTTGCAAATCATGACCAACTTGCTGTCAAATGAAGATTTGTTGAACAGGTTATTGAATCAGAAAAAAATGTTGGAAATAAATTTTGACCTTGACTAGCTTGTTACCAGTTGAATAAATCTTTGATGATGGCCAACCTGTTTGGTATCAAGAAAAAATTTTCCAGCAAAGTTTTGGTAAAAAAATTATGTCTTGTTGATTGTTATATATTCTTTTTCTACCAATTCATGCAGAAATGGTACTTCCAACTTCCCTACAAGTGGTGGTAGCCTAGTCTATGTGATAGGCTACCAATGCAGGGTCGCAAGATTGACTCCCTGCTTCTCCAGTCTTTTGAATGAGACTTTAAACCAAGGTCCAGATCTCAATATGACCTTTATGTTTTATGGGACGTTAAACCCAAAGTCACTCACTCCAATTTCCCTCAGATTCAGAACATCTGTTAGTGTGAATGTATTGTCAAACTGAAACTACATCAAATTTATCATAAAAAATTTTACTAAAAGAGATATTAGTTGAAAAAACTTTGTGACCTTGTCCAACAATTGAAGAGAATTTTTTACCTTGATTATCTTGTTAGATTGCAGAATAAATGTTAGTCTCCTTGACCTGTACTTCATGGTCCCTTGATTTTCCTTTTTAAACAAGTCTGCCTCTATAGCCTAGTTATCTTAACAAGTGCCAGTATGTTAAGCACAGTGTATAAGCGGACAGTCACCTAATCGGAAGCGACAATTGACTGTACACCCGAAAATCATTAGTGACACATAAACAACTGGTGAGGTGAACCGGTAAAAAGCAGGTAAGTCCTTATCGAATCTGTTCGTTTAGATGCGGTTTTCGACATCGGGGAGAAAATTAGATGTACTTCACCTGTAGCATTGTCAGTTTGACATATCACCACCCAATCCCCGTGCAAAAATCAAGTTTTCCTGCTTAATCACCAGTTTTGCTTTATTTTCTGTCGATCGACACGGACAATCGGGGTTAAAAAGACTAGAATTATGGCATCATTTCTGTTAAAACCAACATAAAATCATCGCTACACCTTTATCCTGTGATATCCAATAGCTGAATCCATCGAAACATTACTTAAAACACATATATTGCCTCCTGAATCGCTCACGTTCGTCTCATTCGACTGTCCGACTAGTGACAAAAACAAAAAATGGTGTTGAACGACTAGCGACGATTTTCTTGTAAGTCTTATTGAGCAGAAAATGTGTTAGTAAATATTTTTACGTGTACTTAAGTATTCTTTATCGAAATATAACGACAACGGAGGGTAAGAACTTCTACTGGATTGAGTTTGTTTCAGAAGTCCAGTATGCTGTTTATATCTACCATAAATTTGCACAAATTAGCATGGCAGGCTCAATGATTTATTCGAAATTGAAAATACTGAGAGTGTTTCTGAATTTTTCTGTGTAAAGAAAATGTACTTTGAATGTGTTTTTCAACAGGCGAAACTAATTACAATGGACAGACGATATGAAAACATATTTTACAAACGGCACAATATTGTCACCTAGATCTACATTGATACCCTATACTACCCTTCTACATCCTCTTAGCTCTCCCTAACCTAAATTACAATGTAGGACGAGGACGTGTGCTTGCATCAGGTGCGTAATGTGGGGGTTGTTTTAGTTTTTTGCGTGCTTTTTGTATGTGTGTTTTTCTTTATTTCACGTCTACCCTATCTGTCTTTCCTAATTCCCCATCTCTTGGGAAACAACTTAACGTGCCCACAGAAATATACCTGAATATGTGCGGTTATAACCAAAGGTACTCGTCATTTACTGTCGTCGGAGAACTTACTTGTTATTCGTTTCACTTGCTTAGATAGTCTAAGCTTGTATATGAACAGTTAACTGGCTCGTCATGACCTTAACTGTGCACCGAAAAACGTGTTTTATATCGACTAAACAGGTAACCGTAATGATAACCTATCAGATTTTTCCAATCGTGACCTTTGACCTTTCTCCTCCAGTCCAACCGAAACTCGAAACTCCGAGCTCGCTTAATAATGTAATGTGTGGGTTTTGACCAATGACCATCGATTTTCTGAGACATAGCACTGAGTTTGTCTTCACAGACACAGAATTTGCTTAGAAAATTGATCGATAAATAATAATTAAGGTCAAAATGTATTTTTACAGGTAAGGAGTGGTTGGGGTTTACATTAGCTTTCTTTACTTTTTATTGCATTGATGGTTGCTTAAACGGTACCGGAAGACGGAAGATGCGAATTTCTGAAAACCAGTAACGCATCACAAAAGCGGTACGCGGCTAGGTCAAAATTTTGATTGAAATGTTGACAGAGAAACATTTAGCCATATGATCATTTTTTTATCAAGCAATGCTTGATAGCCTTCTCCCCAAATGATGATCCCAGTGAAAGCATCCAAAACGATATTTTCATTACCTTTTGCAAGCATTTGTTGAAAATGATCGTCATGAATGTGAAAATACAATCACTACTAGTCGGACAGTTTTTGTTTCTTGATATGTCGCTAATGATTAGGTACAGTTGTCACTAGTCGGACAGTCGAATGAGACGAACGTGTGCGATTCAGGAGGCAGTGTATTTGTTTTAAGTAATGTTTCGATGGATTCAGCTATTGGATATCACAGAATAAAGGTGTAGCGATGATTTTATGTTGGTTTTAACAGAAATGATGCCATAATTCTAGTCTTTTTAACCCCGATTGTCCGTGTCGATCGACAGAAAATAAAGCAAAACTGGTGATTAAGCAGGAAAACTTGATTTTTACACAGAGATTGGGTGGTGATATGTCAAACTGACAATGCTACAGGTGAAGTACATCTAATTCTCTCCCCGATGTCGAAAACCGCATCTAAAAGAACAGATTCGATAAGGACTTACCTGCTTTTTACCGGTTCACCTCACCAGTTGTTTATGTGTCACTAATGATTTTCGGGTGTACAGTCAATTGTCGCTTCCGATTTGGTGACTGTCCGCTTATACACTGTGTTAAGGAGCCATCATACTCAAGCTGGGCATACATGTACTATGGACACATTTCTAGTGTGTTTTTTTGATGTGGTCAGGTAACTTTTAAAAGCTTGGCACCTCAAGGGCTATGTATATTTCACCCAACATCAAAGCCTCAATAAATTTTATAAAGCAAATACCAACCTACATACAAACTTTGATGTTCAATCTTCACACATAGATTTTGCCAATATTGCTAATATTTGTAGTTGCATTTCGTCTGTAGATAAGAGGGAGTATTTGGTAATAAATTAGGGATAATTTTTGTTAATTCTGCATAAAAACATATGTTGTGAATTCTCATCTGAACCATCTCGACGAGACGGTTCAGATGAGGGGTAACAACATATGGTGAGGGGTAACAACATATGGTTTCAATGAGAAACAAGAAAAATCATCCTTAGTTATCATCAAATACTCCCTCTTATCTAGAGCTCTGCTGAGTGTTTCTGACATACTTGACACAACACTGATAATTGTCAGCCCTGGTTAACTATGTACATGTATATACAAGGGCTGTTATGAAATGAAAAAGAGCTGTTACGAAACAAAAAAGAGTCATTGTTACCAAATGATCTGATGACCAGGTCATTTGGTAACTATGACTTTTTCGTTTCGTAACAGCTCTTTTTTGTTTCGTAACATCCTTGAAAACATAGTTAACCAGGAGTGATTATGGTGAGTAGACTGAGTCTGTGCAGTGATTGTGTTACTTGTGTGTCCCACTTCAAATACTCATAAGTTTCCTGTGGGACTCATAACTTAAATTTTGCGAGTCCCAGGAGTCACTTAAAAAAAATAGTTAAATTCAGAAAATCAGTGTAAAATGTTGTTGACTTGTGATTTTGCTATTTGAAACCAGTGAATCCCAGGGGCTCTTTAACACCAAATTGTAAATGTTTCACTGCTACGGTCAGTGAATTTCAGTTTGGTAGAAATATTCAAAGTTATACTGGGTTAATTTTAATTTAGATTTGAAAAATGACCTGAATATTTATAGTATGTCAACGTGAACTTGAACACCTCAGGCTGTTTTGAATCAGGTTACTGAAAATACTTCACAAATTCTAAGTATTGGGACAGCTAGGTCTGAACATTCAGTGTAGCCACAGCTCAGACTGCTCCTAATGGAGCAGTCTGATCGGGACCTGCACTGTTTGCCAACTGAAGCCAATATACCATTTCATCTGCATCTTTTGGAAGCATTACTGCATTGTAAAACCAAACTGATCCATTTTGAGGACACTTATTTGTTAAGGTAGTAATTTTGAGTGTCCCAGTTTCTAGAATTTTTAGGGTACTAAAGTTACCCATACCTGAAATGCTTGGACAAGTACCTGAGCTAAAAATGCAGATCTAGACCCAGGTGAGCAGTCAGATCAGGATCTGCACTTTTTGCCAGCTCCACTCATATGTGTGATTACTTAAAACTACCATAATACGCTTAAATATTGTCCACCTAAAGTAAAGATAATGAATTTTATTCTTGGGACAACTGAAAGCATCAGAAATGAAAATATGTGGATTATCCAGATGAGGTTATATCCAAATGAGGAAGTTTATAATGAGTCACATCTGAATCTTGAAATTTGCTGAAGGAAATTTTGTCGTCTGCTGTTTTTAGTGTTGAAGGGTTATTTTTTTTGTTGTTGTTGTTCAAATACTTACATATTCAAATAGGTAGACTTAAAAAAAATGCTGACATTTTGAATAAAGAAAATAAAATTTAAGTAATCTTTAGATCATCAGGGTCTTGGGTAAATTTGTAAATTGAATAAGTACACTTTCAGGGTATGCAACTCTTCCATTTTTATTTTTGTCTCCCTTCTCAACAGAGCCAGCTGAAGAACTGTGATGTCTCTAAAATTTCGGACACCTGAAATTGGAACAATTATTGTTTGAAATTCTTAGAAAGTGGTTTGTAAACGTTAATGCATCCAAATGATGCTTAGTGAGTGACTGACGTTGTAGACCCTGATCACAATGCTCCTTCAGGAGCAGTTTGATCTGGGTCTACAATGTTTGCTCAGACATGTCTGTCCCAGTATTAAGTGTCATTACGGTAATTTGGTCCTGTAACAGCAAATTCATTCCTTTAAGAGTTGAGTCCATTTTTACAGAGTTATGTTGTGCAGGAAGGCAAAATGAGTCACAAAAATTATTTCCCTGTGTAAAAATGGCAGAAAAACATAGATGTGTGTCCATTTCATCTTAAAGCTTTAGAGCCATGAAAAACAGTATTATTCCATGTGTCGGCAATGAAGACTCGGACCAGCCTGCATATCTATTTTATAGTGTTCAATACATTGCTTATGCGGAGAAAGAGAACTCTGAAGACCTGATCAGACTGCATTGCTGTGAAACCTGATCTGGCACCTATACTTATAGCAATTAAGACCTTTGCATACATGACCCACAAAAATCCGCTGCCTGTGAAAAAAAAAAGTTCCCCTTTTTCTTTATTTGTATGTTGTGTTTTAATGTCTTCAAGAAAAAAAATCCCCATTGCGATAATCATATAGTAGTTTACTATGTAGAATATGCAAAGATTTGGCAGATATTCATTACCAAATATACCCGTAATCTGCAAATTTAAGCCCCCAGTTGTCCATCGTCATCCGTCAGCAGATTTGAGATGACTTTTCCAAAGGGGTTCAGGGGGTCCAAATTACATTTCATGGGAATTGGGGAACAAAAGTTTATATGCATTGTTATGGTGGCTACCAAGGGTGATAACTGGTACATGTACTTCAGAACTTAAGTGCAGCTAGATTCACAGGGTATACACCAGTCCGCCAATTTTCGCTTCCTGCAGAGGCTGTACATCATATTTGGCTTCTGCCGAGACTGTCCGCGAACTCTTGCTTCCTGCTGAGACTTCTATACATGATAAATGGCTTCCTGCAGACTGCCGAGGCTCTTAGCAGGAAGCAGAATCATGCGGACAATCTTTGCAGGAAGCCATTTTTCGAGGAAAAGTAGTCCCGGCAGGAAGCAAGAGTTCACGGACAGTCTCGGCGGAAGCCAAATATGATGTACAGTCTCTGCAGGAAGCAAAATTTGGCGGACTGGTTTATACCCTGTGAGATAGATGTGTCTGGAAATCAGCTGGAATGAGATGCATGTGTGACACAGATGCGACACATTTTACATAACCTAAAGAGCAAAAGGTTCCATCTTCGGAAATCAATCAAGTTAATGGAGGTAAAATCATTAGGCCACCATAACTCTGATCATTTTAACCCAGTTAACCCACAGTATTTGGACAGAAATGGCTTAGGCACAGTCTGGCCAAGGTCTGCACTGTTTGTCAACAGGTTTTAGCTCGACTGTACACAAGTAGAGGGAGCTGTTATTGTCACCCTGACATCAGCATTGGTGTGGGCATGGGTGTCACTCTTGAAAGTTTATGACAAGGTTTTTTGGAGATGGGTAAGGCACTTCAGGCGAGCTATCCTGTACGTGGACAGGTCTTGTATGAAATGGCACTCCATATAAAATGAAGAAAAACATGAAAGACTACCTGGAGAACGAAACTCTTCCAAAAAGGGATCTACTCTTGAAGGAAAAAAAAATATACTCCTTCAGGAGCAAATTCCTTCATGAGTTGACCCCTATTGAGAAGGGAGGCAAAAGCAAGCATGATAGAGTTGTTTCCCTTGAAAGTGTGTCCCTTCACCTTAACCCTATTGCACTATAAGAACAGCCAAAACCCTATTGCTCTCAGAACAGCCAAAACTAAATTGCACTCAGAACGGCCAAAACGCTGGCGTTTTGGCAGATCTGAGTGCAATGGAGTTAAAATACAAAGTGCTCTTGTCCACATTAAAATTTTGAAGATGGAAGTGTCCATTTTAAAAAAATGTGGAAACTTCCTGAATATTTACAAGAAATATGGTAATTGATTTTTCAAGGTCAGAAGACATATTAATTACCTGAAATTCAGGTTAGTTGTACTTGAGGCATTCTTTTAATGTTCTCTCATTTGGGGTGACATTCTGAAATTTTACGTCCCTTTCTACAGTATTTCAGTTATTTCAGGACAATGACTTAGAGGATGATAATGAAAGTCCGTGTGCAATAGGCTATTAGATCAGCAGGCCAGGGCTTAACCCACTGAGCTCCCGGGGCTCCT
Source organism: Ctena decussata (assembly GCA_963989385.1). Taxonomy (NCBI): domain Eukaryota; kingdom Metazoa; phylum Mollusca; class Bivalvia; order Lucinida; family Lucinidae; genus Ctena; species Ctena decussata. The sequence goes on along the minus strand of OZ022501.1, from coordinate 68,096,551 downwards.
GACATTCTGAGAAAAAGGATACCAAAATATGTCTAGTTATATAGCAAAATATCTCAGTTTGTTCTCAGGCAAGCATATACCATATACTAGTAGTCCTGAAAGATACCATTCTGCTGTTGAGAAGGGAGGCAAAAATGAAAATTACAAGGTTGCTTCCCCTGAAAGACTTTTCCTTAACACTTTGAGCCGAAGTGCAAACAGGGTAGATCCTGGTGAGGCGGCTCATGATGAGCTGCCTCATCTAGATCTACACTGTTTGCCCTCTAGTTTGTTTAATTTTGAAAATGTTGCAGCTTGGACAAAACACATTTTTGAAATTTTGCAGACGTAAATTTTGTTGTCTGCTATTTAGTGCTTAAAGGGTTAGTATTGGGACAGAAGTGCCTCAGCAAACTGAGTAGACACTGGTCTACACTGTTTGCCATTATGCCACCTACAGTAAAAATTCTAAGTGTTGGGACAGATAGGTCTGAGCAAACAGTGCAGACCCAGATCAGACTCGCTCCTAAAGGTATGTCAGATAAATGGATAGTATTGTAATGACCCTAAATATTCGGACAGACAGATCTGAGCAAACATTGTTGACCCAGGTCAAACTGCTCCTGAAGAAGCAGTTTGATCAGGATCTACAACATTTGCCATTCACTAAGCATCTTCAGATGCCTTTATGTGTGTGAAGTCCACTTTATTAGAATTTTTGAACAATAATTGTTCGACTTTCGGGTGTCCGAAATTTTAGGCTCATAACGGTACAATTTATTCAGAATTTTGGATAATTACAGTAAATTGGTTAGGATAAATAAGGTACATGTACTGGTATCAGGTATTTTCCATGTTGCAGATCATATCAGCATTTCCTTGTTGAACTTTTTAACAGAAACAGGAGCCACAGCTGAACAAAATGTGCCAATATAAAGACATACACTCTGAACAGCCTCTGCATGGCTGGTCCATGCTTTATAGTTCTTAAAACTTTCTAATTAGTAGGCAATTCTTGGACAAAATTAATTTACAAATCATACTGCATGTGTTTGCAGGTTAGTCAGAAGATGCACAGAATGCATCAAAACTGCAAAGACAGGTTTTTCCTAATGCCCCCCATATCAGTCTGATAATTACAGAATTTATCAGACCAGTTTATAGATACACCTTTTACTTAGTACAGATAGAATTTAAACAAGTTGTCGAGAAAGAAAAAACATATTTCTTTATCGGAGTTTTCTTGCTCTACTGGTCTTGCTTGGTCTTTACTGGTCTGGCGTCAAAAAGCAAACAACAAAATTGATTATTTTTTCTTGAAATTGCCCCCGTAGTTTCAGAGAAGTCCTTTGAAAATGTTCACAGATAATGAAGGAGTGACTTTTGGTCAAGGTCACTAATTGCTCTTGACCTCTAGAATTCATAGGGGCTGAAGTAGACTGCATTTCCATATCACAGTGCAGGAAAGCAACAGAAAAATGCACTTTTTCAGCTTTGCCCATTGATACTGATGAAGATGAAATAATCTTAAAACAATGGACAAATGACAAAGAAAGACAGACTTAACCCCCGTGACCCCCAAGTCCAGGGCATTAAGGCCCATGGCCAACAAGACCATAAGGCATATATAAAGCCAAATCATGTGACTTCCAACAGTGTTGCAGTTTTGTCGTTTGATGTTTAGAGCATCCTTATCATCTACACCGAATCTCGATGCATATGGCTGTATGATTTGAGCCAGTTCTATTAATGGCTGATGTGACAAGTGAGGCTCTGATCAGCCTTCACTTGTCACCAATGCCACATTGTTGGAAGTCACATGGTGTGGCTCAAATTTTAGCCAGAAGGAATTGTAACATCAGGTTTGATAATATTCAAGTGCCAGAAATGAAAATTGTTGAATTTGCAAACAGTGTAGATCCAGATGAGGTGGCTCATAATGAGCCACCTCATCTGGATCTATAGTGTTTGCCCTCCAGTCCTCTAGAATTGTCAGTATGATATAACTTGGACAAAACTTTTTTTAAATTTTGCAGATGTAAATGTTGTTGTATACTTTTTTGGAACTTTAAGATAAAAATTATATCCTGTTGGTGCTGTTGAGTACACATATTTCATGGGAACCAGTAGAGTGTCGAAGGCATTGTTGAATCTCTTAGTCAATGCACATACATAAGTTGAATGTAATCACAATTTACCAAACCCTGAAAGAAATTTATTTTGGGGTACTGAATTTCTAAAAATTTTCTAAAAAATGCAAACATTTGATATTTGGATTAGTATGGTAATCACTATTTTACCTGTTAACCTTTAATGCGCCAAAAAGCAAACGACAAAATTTACGTCTGCAGAATTTCAAAAAAAGTTTGTCCAAGCAATATCATATTGAGAATATGAACACTAGAGGGCAAACAGTGTAGATTCAGATGAGGTGGCTCATTATGAGCCACCTCATCTGGATCTACACTGTTTGCCAATTCAACAATTTTAATTTTTGGCGCTTTAAGGGTTAAATATTGCTTATTAAACTGATAAATATACAAGATGGATGGAGATGGATGATTTTATCTAATGATCTAATTTTTTTGGATGTTTATGTGGTTTATATGTGCAGTATGGAATTAGGTAAAGGAAACAAGAAAGGAAAATATACCATTAAGTGGGGAAAATTCTCAAAGGTATTGTAATAATATTTCTAGATAGTAATCCATATGAAAAATTACCCCCCTTGAACCACTTTCAGGCTACACATCATGTTGGGACTACTAAAATATTTTTTTTTCCATTTGTCTCATGGAAAAGTGATTGTTTTAGGTTTTGCAGTATCTGTGTAATACCATATTAATTGTATTAAATACCCCGGGGGGGGGGGGGGGGGGGGGGGGGGGGGGGGGGGGGGGGGGGGGGGGGTGGAAGCTGCATTTTGAATTAGATGGGGAGAGGGGGGGGGCATATTTAGAGCCTAAAGTGTAGTAAATCGGCTACTGCCAGAATTCCTATGATATGCAATATAAAGCTCATGGGTATACTTCCAAAATTTTTTGCCTCCCTTCTCAGTAGGGGGTCAAGGCTTATAGAAAAAAATTGCTCATCTTGGAGCAAATTCTTTCCTATAAAAGTAGACCCCATTTCAAAGAGCTAGCTTATCCAGAGAAGCAGACAGGAATTCATGCAAGTTTTTTTTAACATTATTTTCGGAAAAGAGGCAGGGGGCGTTTATTAGAGCAGGGGCGTTTATTAGGATTAACTCGGTTTTGTCAGTGGCTCAAGTAATTGAAAATGGTCAGTGCAGTTTGTATAAAAATGCTAAAATGTAATGGTTTAATCAACCTACAGTATGCTGCATGCTAATAAAAAAAAAAGCTCACGCCAATCATCCAGTAATTTGGAAACTGCAACTTAGCAGTGTTAAAATGGTTTTCAAGTTCAAATCCCTGCCAGGTCAGACCAAACATACTGATTTCGTCTATAAAAGGGACATTTTTTTATGTAGAATAATAGCAAAAATGCTGCTGATTTTCAATTTGGGCAAGAAAAGTTTGAGGGAACAGTGTAGAACTAGACCTGGGTCTGCAGGTTTTGCCAATCAGCCAGCATTCGTGTAAAACAAACATCCCCTGTTTGAACAAATGGACCCACCAGTAAGGATATCGGCTTCTTTCACCTGTACCTAAAATTTTTATCTCACCCATGTTATCTCACCCAGGACTGGATAAAAATCATGTGCATTCAACGAGTTGATTGTATTGGAGGTCACATATCTGCGTCGTCAATGACATTGGCTTTTTAGATGATGACATCACGAAGACTGCAAAAATGAAGTCAGTTGATGCATGCTAGACGTTGACTTAAAGAACCGAAATGGCTGTTGTTGAGAGCGGTGCCTTCTTTCAAAGTCAAATAGAAACCTCTCAAGCACTAAAATTTTGCATTTTAACAAGTTCTAAAGTAAAAACAAAATTGATGTGCAAGAAAAAGTATCTATCAGGGGTGTGAGGTGTGGACAGAGAAAATTTGTCACTCAAATCACTGTTTTTTCCTGTAGTAACATTTGCCAGGTTCCTAGGGGGATGTTGAAAACCCAAGGTTTTCAACAGGTCTCTCAAAGTTAATGCAAAAATTGTGTTTGTTCGTTATTATTGCATAAATTCAAGTACAGTGCTACAAAATAAGGAAAATGTTTAGGCACTATTTTTTGGCCTCATCAACATTACCTACACGGGTCCATGACATTTCGTCTAAACCCATTTCGTCTAAAGGACATTTTGTCTAAAAGACATTTCGTTGAATACGACATTTCGTCTAAATTTCGTCGAAAAGTGTCTAAATTCGTCTAAAAATGTCTAAAAAAAATTCGTCTAATTTTTTTTTCCGTCTAAATCTTGTTTACACATTTAAAGGTAAGGAAAGACAAGTGATCTAGAAAGGCTGATCTTTATTTGCCAGTCACATGAAATTTCTATGGTTTCAAAGTTAATAGTCGTATAATCAGACAAATTGACTTCATCAAGTGACTTAGGACGCTCTGACAGGTGTTTCCTACATTCTCGCTGTATCCGACGCTAGAAATCAATATGGCGGACAACAGGCAGATCATCTAAGTATTGGAGGAAAAGACGAAATATAACAAAGGTGTGACATTTCGTCTAAAATCCTTAATTTTTTTTTTCGACGAAATGTCATACCAGACCGGTTTTTAGACCAATTGTCGTATTAGATGAAGTGTCTATTCGAGGAAATGGGTTTAGACGAAATGTCATGCACCCTACCTACACACTTTGTGCATTTTTATAAAAATCCCTGTTTCAGGCCATGGTCAGCGACCTTGAATTGTTGTCAAACCTCCAGCAACAGTTCAAAATCATGTTCACTAAATTTTTAGCTTTGATGTCGTCTGCTCTTTAATTCTAAGTACAGGTCTTTATCAATAACTGCAACTGCAGACTTCCAGCTTGCTCCTGTATTGATAGGGTGTTGCCTGAAACTTGCATACGAAAAGCTACAAAGTAGGTCATTATCAGCACATGAATTGCCTTGTTGATACATGTTTTTATGATCGTTAAAGCATGCCTATTAATAGCATGTGGTGCTGATATTTATGCAATAATTACTGTTTGTCCTAAAAATGGAACAGTTTGGTTTTATAGTGCAGTAATGCATCTGAGAGATGCAGATGGAATGGCAGATGATTTAGACCCTGATCAGACTGCTCCTTTGCACTGTTTGAGGAGACCTATCTGTCTCAATATCTAGAATTTTACTGTAGTTTCTTGATGCCACTGACAAGACACCTGGTAAACATGCATGTTTCCTTGCAGTTTTGGATTTAAGTGTACATGACCTGATTAGCAAATTTCTTGAAATTTGACTGAATGGGGCCCCTTTTTCCCACTTTGACATATTAGTCATTTCTGTCTTATGCAAGCTAATAATGCAATCTTGTCATCATTACAGAGATATCTGGCATAATGTTTTAGGACCAGTGTGCAAATGACATTATATTTTCAGCAAACTTCATGAAAATTTGATTGATTTAGAGCGTATGGTTGGGGGCATAGTGTTTCACAAACTTTTATGTCCTAGTATTTCCCATTGGCAAGGCCCTTCAAGCAGAAAAAAGTCAGTTTAAAAAAGTCAAATCTTGATTGATTTGTCTGACATAATTTCTTTCACTGCGGGACAGACAAAAATTGCACTAAAATTGAAGCTGGTGCAAATTTGTGACATACACATGTATGAACACCAAGAGATATGGTTGACACCAGTCTTGATTGATTCATGCCAGTTTAGTCCATGCCAGTTCTGTCATTATGCCTTTAGGTATTGTATACATGTAAATGATTGTTTTTAACCCTTTACTGACCAGTGGACTTGTCTGTCCTTATTCTTTGGATGATTATGCCCCCCCCACCATGGGGGAAGGACATAGTTTTGGGTGCGGATCCCATTGCTGTCAGCTTTGGCATCCGTGTAGCTTCTTGTCTTCACTCTATCTCCAGAAGGTATGGATGGATTTTGACCAAACAAAAGGTCAAGGTCATTCTTTGACCTTTGACCCAAGGTATCTCATATTTCGAAAATTTCAAATGTCTCCTCAAAAGCCTCTGGACAAGTTGTAACTAAATTTCATGTAGAGCCTCCACGCCTGAAGGGAACAAAATTTAATGGTCACATGACCAACATGGCCACTATGCCCATAATTATATGGTAAAAACCTATAAAAATCTTCTTATCCAGAACCAATGGACAGATGGCCTTGAAACTTGGTATGTAGCATTGGATACACCAGTACTACCAAGATTGTTCAAATGACCTTTGGTTGACCTTGACCTTTTTTTAAGGCAATGTCAGATATGGGAAAATGCTACAACATAAGATTTCATGGATAGAGATGAGATAAGAACACAAGATTTCAGGAGATGACTTACATATAAGTGTTGCGCTTACTGTCAGATCCTGTTTTGATTCACTGTATTATGTATAGGTATGTATAAAATCTTTGAATAAAATATTGTTTAAACCAACATAAGATTTTGGCCTTAAAATTTGTATATACAGTCTTCTTAACTCTTTCACTACCAAAAAGCAGACGACAAAATTTACGTCTGCAAAAATTAAAAGAATGCCTTGTCCAAGAATTTTAATATTGAGAATTCAAAGACGAGAGGGCAAACAGTGTAGATCTAGATGAGACGGCTCATTATGAGCCGCCTCATCAGGATCTACGCTGTTTGTAAATTTTGCTAAATGCGTCACTGGGGCTTAAAGAGTTAATGAGTTCATGAAGATTTGTGAGTACAAGAGGTCAAGGTCATTCTTTGACCTTTTATTCAGGACTCTCATATTTTGATAATTTCAAACATCTCCACAATTGTCAGTAGGCAGATTGTAACCAAATTTCATATAGAGCCTCCAGGGGCTTGAGGGAACCAAAATTTGTTCAAATGGTGTCACATGACCAACATGACCGCCATGCCCATATATGATAAAACCTTTAAAATTCTTTTTCTCTAGAACCAATTGACTGATGGCCTTGAAACTATGTTGCATCGGGTATTTGAGTAGTACCACCATTGTTCAAATGATGACCTTGGGTTGACCTCTACCTGTTTTATGGCAAGGTCAAATATGGGAAAATGCTAGAACATAAGATTTCATAGAAAGTTTTGAAGCTTTTGGCTTAAAAATTGGTATATATAGTAGTCTTAATGAGTACATGAAGATTTATGAGTACAAGCAGTCATGGTCATTCTTTGACCTTCGACCCAGAAAACTCTCATATTTTGACAATTTCAAACATCTCAAAAGCCTCTGGGCCAATTTTCGCCAAATTTCATATAGAGCCTCCAAGGGCTGAGGGAATGAAAATTTATTCAAATGGTCCAGGTCACATGACCTACATGGCCGCCATACCCAGGTGAGCAATTGAGGGCATCATGGCCCTCTTTTTGACTAGGGGAGACAATTTTTTTGACTTTCTGTTTGCTTCCCAGTACCACAGGGAACCCTTCCAAATGCGTCTTTTCTCAAAGGAAAGGATTATCCTTGAGGAGCAAATTCTTTCCTTTAGGAGTTGACTCCATTAAGAAGGGAGGTAAAATGGGAACTGGCAGAGTTGCATCCCCTGAAAGTGAACCCATTTACCTTTAGGAAGTCTGAATGACTGGTGACATTGTGAATACAGTCAAACCTATCTTTAAGGCCACCTCTGTTAAGCAAAATCCTGTTTTAAAAGGCCAAAAACTTGTGTCCCAAAGCAGCAGTTTTAGAGTAAATTGACCTTTATTAAGCAAGCAACTGCCTTAAGCAGTTTTTGATCTTCCCTTGGGTGCTTGCTTAAGACAGGTTTGACTGTACCATGACTAGCTGTAAGCATGCTTTTATGGCAGTGCCCATGTGGTTGGTGTGGTACCAGAGTGGTTAGACTTATATTCAGCTGGCTGTTAGTACCTGCATGGGTGACCCAAGGCTTACCTTGCACATCATGGGTTTGTGGGTGTCAGGCATAACAATATAGAAAGCTGGAGCTAGGGTCAAGTCAAGTAAATTTGGACAGCAGGTTAATTCAGACAGTGACATTGTTTCCTTTATATGTCAGTTGTTTGGAATTAAAACAAAATTAATTGAGCAAACAGTGAAAATCCTGATGAGACGGCTCATTATGAGCAGTCTCATCTGGATTTTCACTATTTGCAATGGTATGTTCGAATTTACCCGCTGTCCGAAGTTACCTGACTCAACCCTATCAAAACGAAAGCCATGTTGAAAGAGTTAATGGTATTTAAAATACCATTATATATGTGCATAATTATGTTTAAAAGTTGGGCTGTTTTCAGGTAATCTTTTGTTTGTGTTTGACAGATAAAGTAGTTGCAAACAAAAAGAAATTTTAAGTTTCAACCAAATTTAAACTTCCGTAAATTTAACATTTTGACCTCAACCCATGAGCTAGGTCAGTATAGACTAACAGAAACTGTTTGTCATTTTGCTTAATAAGGGCCATTGAAAGATGGTTTTGCAAGACAGATAGTCTTGACAGAGATGACCTCATACCAGAATATTGGCTGAAAGTCCTAGGAATCACTGAGCCTCAGTAGTTCAGTGGGTTAAGCTTTGGCCTGCTGATCTAGCGGTCCCTAGGTCGATTTCATGAGGTGGAAGTCTTTTTCAGGCATAAACAGGGTTCCATTGCACACAGCCTTTCATTATCACCCATCACCCTCCCCTTTTGAAAAGGACATAAAAACGCAAGTCTTAGGAATCACTGACCTAGCTTAACTATGAGCATTTATTATATACTGGTCAAAGAAAGAAACACCCCATCTTAGTTATTTCTAGATGTTTTGTCATTGGGTGGTAAGTCTCAAACTGTTCAGGTAGATTTTAAAATAATAAAAATGTGACATTTCTTTTTTCAACCAGTATAGATTGTTTAGGTCATATCAAATGTGACATTTCATTTTTCAACCAGTATAGATTGTTTAGGTCATATCAAATGTGACATTTCTTTTTTCAACCAGTATAGATTGTTTAGGTCATATCAAATGTGACATTTCTTTTTTCACCAGTATAGTTCGATTAGGTCATACTGTATAATTACTATGTCATTTCAATAATTTATGATTTTTTTTTTTTCATATTAACCCAAAGTGCTGGAACAGAAATCCCTAAGCAATCAGTGTTGGTAGACTCAAATCAGACTGATTCCAAGGAGCAGGCTGGTCAGGGTATACACTGTTTGCCATACATCAGCAAATTGCAGTGTAGAAAATTAGGATAAGTTAATTATACCATACATGTAATTAGTTAAGGTGTCCTATAATAAGGTTAATTATGGTTTTTTATGGGCCTGAGGGCAGTGAAGATGGACAGACTACTCCAGACATAGTTTTTTTTAATTATACATTTTTTGTGTTAATCGGTTTACATGGGATTCAGAACCGAGTTAGTGGGTGAGTGAACTTGAATTTATAATCCTATCAACACATAGGTCATATATTGATGGGACCTTGGTTTAAAGTCTCATCTGAAAGACGGGAGGAGCAGGGTCGAACCTGCGACCCCTGGATTGGTAGTCTAGTGCTTTAATCACTACACTACCACCGCTCCTGGATTCAAAACTAATCTGATGATAATTCTGAGACACTGTTTTTATTTGGTTATAAGACGGGAATTTATCCTTCCAAAATTACCACAAATGAGCCACAACACGAGAAAACCAACAGAGTGGTTGTGCACCCAGTGCAGACTCAGATCAGCCTGAGATTCAGCCTAGTCTGATCCTTCTCTACACAAAGTACTTAAAGGGTAGCTAAGGGTCTAAGCTACCTCCATGCGGACAGCGAAGACTCTGATCAGACTGGGCCGATGCCCAGGCTGATCTGAGTTTGCGCTTGGCGCACAACCACTTTGTTGGTTTTCTCATGTCGCGGCCCATATATGTAAATCAATCTTGTGTAATTCAGCTATAAAACGGGTCTTTTCTCTTCCAAGTGAATTCCAAAGATCTGAATCCATCTGACAAGATGGATCCAGGTCTTGGAGATTTTTTCCAAAAGAATCCCTAAGATCTAGATCCATCTTACAAGATGGATCTAGATCTTATGGATTGCTTTGGAAGGGAAAAAAAAACTTATTTACCGAAGAAATACGGTAATTTCTGTTAATTTTCCAATAAAAAGTTGCTGTTGCCTTAATTGCTGCAATGATACAATATACATTTTTATAGTCAGATTTGAAATAAATTATAACCATATTATAATCAACTACAATGATTTCACCTTATCTAAAGCCTTGGGGATTCACCAGTATTTATATTTGGTTTCCTATTTAGGAAGTGGAATATTAAAAGAAAAAAAAAATACAAAGTATTAAAGTTAGTACTAGTCTATCTTTTCGGTAAGTTTCATCTTTTAATACAAATTCATCTTTTTAACAAGTTTTTAAATTCTGTGCTATGTGCCAACTCAACAGCCTAATGCTATATATTATGGCACACTTTAAGATTGGTGCACGGTAAAAGGAAACTGTATTTTATACATTGTTAAAGACCCTGAACGGAAAAACTTAGAACATCCTTTGTTGTGCCAGTCCTAGACATTTACATAGCTGACAGCTTTAAAGTACTGGTAGATGACAGAATGAAATTATGGTCATGGATTTTGTTCATGTGTAAAGTTTTTTTTCACATGGGTAAAGGTCCTTTGACAAAGTCGATTTGGTAAAGAAAAATATTTTTGTGAATGAAGTTATATGCCACATTTTCTTTACCAGATTTATATCGTAAACTAAAGTTTATTTGACAAACAAAACTTGTTTGTATGAACAAAAAACTTGCCAAAGAATATGTAACCCAGCAGGCACACAACCTTGAATCAACCTTGATTCAATGTCATGCTTAAGGTTGATTCAAGGTAGTGTGCCCAGTGGGTTAATGAGGATGAAGATAGAAACTTGCTCAAAATTAAATCAGTTTGATTTTGAACTAAGTCTAGTTTAGAAAGAAAACGTGACATTGTTGGCTGTTCACAGGGGTAAAGTTTATTGTTCAGGTAACTTTGAAGAGAAGTTTTTGTTCACATGAACAAGTTTATTGTTCAGGCAACTTTGAAGAGAAGTCTTTGTTCACATGAACAAGTTTATTGTTCAGGCAACTTTGAAGAGAAGTCTTTGTTCACATGAACAAGTTTATTGTTCAGGCAACTTTGAAGAGAAGTCTTTGTTCACATGAACAAGTTTATTGTTCAGGCAACTTTGAAGAGAAGTCTTTGTTCACATGAACAAGTTTATTGTTCAGGCAACTTTGAAGAGAAGTCTTTGTTCACATGAACAATGCAGCAAATATTTCTTTACCAAAGGTTATTGGGAAAAGATTCTTTGCCACACTTTTCTTTGGCAAGTTATTTGTTCCATGTAAACGCAAAATGTTTACCAAAATTCCTTTGCCATAATTTCTGTGACACAGAGACATGGCTGGTGTGAAGAAAGCTTAAATGCCAGCAAATCACTGAGAAACTTAATAGAAAGCTCAAGTTCAAATTTGTGAGGAATTTGCTGGCAAAGACCACAAAAATGTCATCCCTATATTTACTATAAAATCCGGGGAATGGGGGTCTACTCTTACTGTAAAGAATTCACTCCAACAGGAGTGAATTCTTTACAGTAAGAGTTGACTCCCATTGAAAATGGAGGCAGAAGTAAAAATTGCAGAGTTGCTTACCCTGAGAATACATCCACCTTAAAATTAACCCATTGCATTCTGGGTATTTTTTTGTCGTCTGCTGAAATTGTGGCCTGCATCAAAAATCAAGAAAATTCTGACAATATTTGTCTAACTATCTCTTGCAGAAATGAGGTCTAAGCTACAAACAGTTTGGATCTCAGATAAGGCCCCAACTTTGTGGGGCCTAATCTGGATCCAAACTGTTTGTTCAGATACCCCTAAAGGGGTTTCCCGAATGGAATGGGTTAATCTAGGATAATTACATTCTGTAGTAGGTGTGTAATTAAGGGAAAATTATGATAATCCTTGTATATTTCAGGAAGAGGAGATCTATGATGATGGCTCATCAGTGGCCCCTTCACCACTTAGTAATCTGAAGAGCAAGTTTGAACAAAACAGTTTTCCAAAGACCATTAATCCAGCACTCAAGCCAAAACCTGCTTCCAAACCTTTTACCCCTGCCAAATTGGGTGGTGGTGGCTATCTTCAGGGAGTAGTTGGTAAAGATAACATTCCAAATGGCTCAATTGAAAACAGTTCCAAAGGTGACAAAGGGAGTGAATCTGGGACAGGTACAGGAGATGATTCTAATTCGATAACGGATAAAGAGTCTGCCAGGCGTTTACTTAATAATGTGCTACCTGGTAAAAGAAATAGTAAGGTAGATATTCTAGCAGAAAAATTTAAGGGAGCTGATCATTCCTCACCAAATACTGCACCAAAGCCAAGTCCTAAACCTATAACTCCGGTGAGAAAAAACTTTGATACAAACAATAATTCCAAAACAGACACACAGGAAAGTGATAAGACAGTTGAAGACAAAATGACTGGTGGTATTGATCAGAAAAGTTCCGAAAAAAGCTCACAAGGAAGCCCTTTAGGTCTCAGTGTTCATGAAAGGGCAAAACTTTTGACTGGGAACCTTCCAAATATGAAGCCAGAAAATCTAGGAAGTTTGAAAAACAAACCTGGAGTAAAACCACAAACTTCTGAAAAACCAAAATCTCCTGCTGGTACAGGAGTGCACAAAAAGTTTACTATTCCAAAAGGTAATAAATCTCAAGCAGGTGACTTTGCTGTTGAACTACGGAGGAAGATTGTTGACTCTCAAGATCCAAAGAGAAGTCTTCACCGAGTCTCGGTAAAGTCTGTGATTAGAAACTTTGATGAGAAAAAATTCAAACTTGCCCCTAGGGATACTGTAAAAGCAAATGAAATGGCTCCTGAGAAACCACCTACTCTTGATGAAGAGATTGATTGGGAAGATTTACAAAGTGAATTTAAGAGTATTACTCAGGAGAAAGGTAAGCTATAGGAATTCAGTTTGAAGAAGACCAGATTTGATATATTATTAATATCAGTAGTTATATCCCTTTTAACCCTTTAAGCGCCAAAAAAAATCAAGACAAATTTGTTTATCTCCGTAAAATTTCAAAAACGTCCATGTTATATAATTTTGAGAATTCACATACCTACTAGAAGGTAAACAGTGTAGATCCAGATGAGGTGGTTCATTATGAGCCACCTCATCAGGGTCTGCGCAGTTTGCAAGTTCAATGAATTTCTTTTCTGGCACTTCAAATGTTAAAACTAGGGAGTTGAGTTCTGTGATGTTAGGGCTCTTATATACCATATTAATCTTATTAAACGCCCCGGGAGTATTGCATTTTGTGAGGGGGGAGGCATTATTTAAAGCCTAAAGACTTAGTGTAGTAAATCGGCCAGTTCCGAAATACCCCTAATAAGCAATAAAAAGGTGATGGGTATGTACTTGCAGAGGAAGCAACTCTACTATTTTTGCCTTCCTTCTCAGTAGGGGTCAACTCTTAAAAGAAAAGAATTTGCTCCCAAAGGAGCAATTTCTCTCATTTAAGAGTAGACCCCATTTCAAAAACTACCTTATCGAAAGAAGCCAACAGGAATTCATTCAAGTTAATATAACACTATTTTCGGAAAAGAGGCAGGGGGTGTTTATTAGAGCAGGGGCATTTATTAGGATTAATATGTTATTGTAAGATGAGTATTTATGGTGATTCTTAGTAGAATCATGCCTTATTATAATTCTACTTACCAAAACCATGTCAATCTCTTTATATGGACACTCATTACAACAGGTCAGCAAAATTCTTTATAACATCATTTTGATTTGCACTGAATGGGTTTATTGTTCAAAATATGTATTCTTTATAGCAGCAAATTCAGTTTATCATCAAAATGTCTGGAAACAAATGCCATCCTTGTAAAGAGGGGCCACTGCAGTTTGGAAAAATCACATTTTGCAGATACAGTTTCAGTTTGTGACCTTGTCGGAAGCAACTGACTGAGCAAAATTACCTTATGCATGTGCTCACAAGTTCAAAGTGGACAGCTTGGCGTAGAGAAAATATGCGCCATTTTAAGACTTTTCCCCAAAAACACCTCTCCAAGCTGAGCCGTGCAATAGCATGTTTGGAACAGAAAAATAGTATAAGTAAAATAAAAATCAAATTAATAAAAACTATATGTGTTTCAGGATATAGTGGTAAGCTACAGCCTAACGTTATATGTAGTGCTCCAGATAAGGGATAACAGATATTTTTCATATTACTTCATAAAAATGCATGTTGTGACCCCTCATTAGAACTGTCTTGGCAAGACAGTTTTAATGAGGGGGTTGCAACTTATGTTTTCATTGAGATATAAGTAAAATTATCTTATCTGGAGCACTTTATATGTATTGTCTACCATATAATAATAGCTTTATTACTACTGAAAACATTAGTCAGAAGAATCTTATAATTTAAAGAATCTGCTCTTTTAAGACAGCATTTTTGCCAACCTTGTCCAGGGAAGCATACAAGAAGTCACAAAAAAATTTTCCCTTGAGGTTTTGAAACATGGCAAAACACATAAACCTTAAATGTCAGACCTCAATAAGTTGTGTATCAGAAATTTTTCTTATTCCTCAAAAAACAATCTGTTGCAGCCTCCCATTAGAACTGTCTCACTTACAAAAGAAAACTGTTGCAGCCTCCCATTTGAACTACCTCTCTTAAAAAAAAATCTGTTGCAGCCTCCCATTAGAAATGCCTCACTTAAACATGTGTTGCAGCCTCCCATTAGAACTGCCTCACTTAAAAACAATCTGTTGCAGCCTCCCATTAGAACTGCCTCACTAAAAAAGTCTGTTGCAGCCTCACATTAGAACTGCCTCACTAAAAAAAGTCTGTTGCAGCCTCCCATTAGAAATGCCTCACTAAAAATCTGTTGCAGCCTCCCATTAGAACTGCCTCACTAAAAAAGTCTTGTTGCAGCCTCCCATTAGAAATGCCTCACTAAAAAATCTGTTGCAGCCTCCCATTAGAACTGTCTCAGTGAGGCAGCCTCCCATAAGAACTGCCTCAGTGAGGAAAAAATCTGTGGCAGCCTCCAATTAGAACTGCCTCAGTGAAGAAACAATCTGTTGCAGCCTCCCATTAGAACTGCCTCAGTGAGGAAAATATCTGTTGCAGCCTCCTATTAGAACTGCCTCAGTGAGGCAGCCTCCCATAAGAACTGCCTCAGTGAGGAAAAAATCTGTTGCAGCCTCCCATTAGAACTGCCTCAGTGAGGCAGCCTCTCATAAGAACTGCCTCAGTGAGGAAAATATCTGTTGCAGCCTCCCATTAGAACTGCCTCAGTGAGGCAGCCTCTCATAAGAACTGCCTCAGTGAGGAAAATATCTGTTGCAGCCTCCCATTAGAACTGCCTCAGTGAGGCAGCCTCCCATAAGAACTGCATCAGTGAGGAAAAAATCTGTTGCAGCCTCCCATTAGAACTGCCTCAGTGAGGCAGCCTCCCATAAGAATTGCCTTAGTGAGGAAAAAATCTGTTGCAGCCTCCCATTAGAACTGCCTCAGTGAGGCAGCCTCTCATAAGAACTGCCTCAGTGAGGAAAATATCTGTTGCAGCCTCCCATTAGAACTGCCTCAGTGAGGCAGCCTCCCATAAGAACTGCCTCAATGAGGAAAAAATCTGTTGCAGCCTCCCATTAGAACTGCCTCAGTGAGGCAGCCTCCCATAAGAATTGCCTTAGTTAGGAAAAAAAATCTGTTGCAGCCGCCCATTAGAACTGCCTCAATGATGCAGCCTCCCATAAGAATTGCCTTAGTGAGAAAAAAATCTGTTGCAGCCTCCCATTAGAACTGCCTCAGTGAGGCAGCCTCTCATAAGAACTACCTCAGTGAGGAAAAAAATCTTTTGCAGCCTTCCATTAGAACTGCCTCAGTGAAGCAGTTCTAATGGAAGGCTGCAACAGATTTTTTAAGAATGAACTGAAGCTCTGGCAGTTGGAACAATAAAGTTTTTTAAGTAAAATTTGTTTCTTTTGGTTCCTTTCTTTTAAGAGCAGCTTATTTGTCTTTTCAAACCAGTCTGACATTCTTCACAGGGTATAAACCAGTCCACCAATTTTTGCTTCCTGCAGAGACTGTCAGTCATATTTGGCTTCCGCCGAGACTGTCTGCAATCTCTTGCTTCCTGCAGAGACTACTGTCCTCTAAAAAAGGCTTCCTGCCGAGACTGTCCGCGTGACTTTGCTTCCTGCCGAGAGCCTCGGCCGGAAGCAGAATCATGCAAACAGTCTCTGCAGGAAGCCATTTATCCTGTACAGAAGTCTCAGCAGGACGCAAGAGATCGCAGACAGTCTCGGCAGAAGCCAAATATGACAGACAGTCTCTCCTGAGGAAGCGAAAATTGGCGGACTGGTTTATGCCCTGTGTTCTTGCTAATTCTTTAATATACTACTCATAAAAAGTTTTGCATCACCATACGTTTTGCCATTAAAATCTACTTATTAAGAAGGGGTACACAACGTAAGCCTGACTTTGCTTTGCTTTTAAGTTTTTGTAACTTATACATTAATGCCTATGTAAACACTCTGGCAAACTTTCAGGGCAGCACTGATCCCGTCGGGGCAGAGATAAGTTTTTGACAGACTAATAATATAAGCTCTTAACAAACCCTATGGAAAATCATTCAAAATTAGGCCTTTTCTCTTTGAAAGACTGTAATTACCGGGACAGATAGAATCGAGGGCCACATTTTCACACTAATCATACAGCAAAACAGGAATATTCAAATATTGTCTTTCGATGTTACCCTTTTGTATTTTATACAAGTGAAGTAAGGTTGTATTGCATTAGCTCTATGGAAAAAGCCATGGTGATGCAAACCTTCTTTTGAGTAGTACATGTATATAAAACAGTACTGGTAAGTTATTTCATCTGGTCTCTGTATCCAATGGATAACCAAGTAATCTTTATTTGCAGACAGCACAAGAAAGACTTAGCAGTCACTCTGTGGTTTAAAACATGTATTATCCCATAGACTGCAATGCAAAATAAACATTGATCAGAGATTAACCGAAATTTTAAGTCAACTTGAAGTTGGACCGGAGTGTTTTACAGTGCTCACAAGCCCATTTTTTTTGCTTCATAGTACTTTTGGCAAATCTCATGGCAAATTTAGATCTGATTTGACAAGATACTTCAAGATCTGATATGACTTGCTCTTTTCCATCACTGTTTTGCTATTGAATGCAGTCAGAAAAATTTGTACTACCAATATTAACCAATGCCCAAGGCCAAGAAATTTAAGGTCATTCAGCTGGCATTTTCATGCTCACTAGACAAGGCTTTCATGCCCAGCAGGCACACAATGTTGAATCAACCTTGATTCAACCTTGATTCAATGTTGTGATGTTGAATCAATGTTGATTCAAGGTTGATTCAACCTTGTGTGCCCAGTGGGTGGGTTTAACTGGGAAAAATCTTATCTTACCAGTCCTTGGGCTAGAGAAAAAAAATAAAGAAAAATATCACCTACATTATAGTCAATGGACATAAATGACATTAGTGTAAGCTATAGCAGATAAGTGTAAAGAGCCAAATATCAGTTGTTGATGGCATTGGTGTCTTTCAAAATTAAGAAAAAAAAAACAAAGAAAAAAACACTCTGATACATGTAGTAGAACTACGCATTTGCTTAAAATTAAGTGTTGTAAATCGAAAGGTATGCAAGGAAAAGAGTCTAGATCAGTGACTGTCTTGGGGAGTTTTCCATCCACATCACACACATTAAAGACATACATATAATCTGCAGTACATAAAGTCTGTAGAGACCTGTTCCAGTTTTAACTCTTTCATTACCAAAAAGCAGACGACAAAATTTACGTCTGCAAAAATTAAAAAAATGCCTTGTCCAAGACGTTTTATATTGAGAATTCAAAGACTAGAGGGCAAACAGTGTAGATCTAGATGAGGCGGCTCATTATGAGCCGCCTCATCAGGATCTACACTGTTTGCAAATTTTGCTACTTGCGTCACTGGGGCTTAAAGAGTTAAACTTGGTTATCGATTGGAGTAGGACCAACTTTGTTATGCACATATATATTGTCCAGACTTACATCATTTCATTTCCTTACAGCTGGTATATTCAGAATAAAAAGTAGTAAGTTTCATTTCCTTACAGCTGGTATATTCAGAATAAAAAGTAGTAAGTGTCTTTTTTTATCCCCTAATCAGAAATTCCAGCCAGTTTGTGCATGGACTTGTAAGAATCCCAGAAACATTTCAGTATTCCACAGATGCTTTCCTATGTATTAGACCTGCCGTCCAAATCTGCATCAGCTGGACATTATATGGGGAGACTTTTTACTGTATATTCCCAAGTTCTGGATATCAGTGAACATATTAGTATATCTGTACATGGTGCTCAAATACAGATAGAACTTTAAAAGAAATATATTTTGCTCAGATGTAGGAAATTAAGAACACTAAAATGAAGTGGAGCCATATGCAGACCCCAAGCACAATATAGTAAGGGCACATGCTTTAGGACATAATTAGTGTGTAAGCACGGCAGGAGCATGAAAATGCATATAGACATAAACAGTAAACAGTGCCTAACCACAGCAATATGGCATAAAAGAACTAGAACCATAAACAATACCCAGACACAAGAACACTTGACTGCACAAGGACAGTGCCACAACACAGCAAGAAAACTAAAATGCATAAGGACCATACACAGTGGCAAGACTTATCAAGAACATTTTTGCACAGGACCGTAAACTGTGTGCAAATACAGCAAGAACTCTAAAACATAAAAGAATTCGAAAAATTCCCTACATAACAAGACGACTAAATGCAAAATTACCATAAACAGTGTCCAAACACAGCAAGGTCAGTAAAACGACAAGGTCCATAAAACACTGCCAAAATATGTAGCAAGAAAAATGAAATGCACTTTGGCCATACACAGTGCCCAACACATAACTGCAAAAAGACCATAAACAGCCCCCAGACACCGCAAGAACACTTAAAAGTTCAGGAACCATAAACAGTGGAGACCATTACATGTACTATGAGAATTGCTCAAACACAGCAAAAACACATAAGTGCACAATGAGCAAACAACAGTACCTGATCACAGCAAGAATGCTAAAATGCACTGGAACCATACACAGTGCCAAAACATAACTAGAACACAAAATTGCACAAGGAGCATTATCATGGCCCAGACACTTCAAGAATATAGAAATACACATTGACCATAAAGAAGTACTCAAACACATCAAGAACACTAAAATGCACAGGGATCATAAACAGTTATGTCACAAGTTCTCAAAAACACCAAGAGCACTTTAGTCCATAGGGACCATAAATAGTTATGTCAGCAGCACTCAAACACATCAAGAACTCTAAATTGCACAGGGACCATGAACAGTTATGTAAGTAGTACTCAGGTACACCAAAAACACTAAAATGCTCAGGGACCATAAACAATTATGTCAGCAAAACTCAAACACATCAAAAACACTAAAATTCACAGGGAACATAAACAGTTATTTCAGTAATACTCAAACACATCAAGAACACTAAAATTCTCAGGGACCATAAACTGTTATGCTGTAGCAGTCAAAGACAGCAAGAACACTAAAATGCACAGGGTCCATAATATACAGTTATGTCAGTAGCACTCAACACACCAAGAACACTAAAATGCACAGGGATCATATCCTTATGTCAGTAGTACTCAAACACAGCAAGAACACTAAAACGAACAGGGACCATACACAGTTATGTCAGTAGTAATCAAACACAGCATGAACACTAAAACAAACAGGGACCATATACAGTTATGTCAGTAGCACTCAACACACCAAGAACACTAAAATGCACAGGGATCATGGACACTTATGTCAGTAGTACTCAAACACAGCAGGAACACTAAAATACACATAGACCATAAACAGTTATGTAAGTAGTACTCTGACAGAACAAAAACACTTAACTGCACAGGGACCATAAACAGTTATGTCAGCAGCACTCAAACACAGCAAGAACATTAAATTCTCAGAGACTATAAACAGTTATGTCATATACAATGAAACACAGCAAGAACACTTAAATGCAGAGGGACCATAAACAGTTATATCAGTAGTGCTCAATCACAGCAAGAACTTTAAACTGCACAGGGACCATAAACAGTAGAGCTCAAATACAGCAAGAACTCACAATGATGTCACACTGCATTTTTACAGGGATATTGAAATGTTAGAGGGATTGTCTCTTAAGTTAGCATGACCACAGATGTTGCCCTGTGGAAACTGCATATGTATGAATTTCCAGTACCTTTGAGGTAGTCTTTAACCTTCCTGTATCAGTAACTTCTACAACTGTCTCTGCATGGTAGATTTTCAGACAGTGCATGTGAAAATCAGTGTTGTTGGTAGAAGAGGAGTACTTGAGGATAATTGCACATAAGAATGTATGTTATGGCTTGTCATTAGAAATGTCTCTATGAGGCACTTCTTAGTAGGTGTCACAATATAAAGATATGTTTTCATCGAGATATACAAAAATGTATCAAGCCATTCTCATCAAACACAAACTCATGTATATTTAGCACTTTAAGCGCCAGAGATGAAATTAGCAAAATTTGCAAACAACATAGATCTTGATGAGGTGGCTCATAATGAGCCGCCTCTTCTAGATCTACACTGTTTGCCCTCTAGTCTTTGAATTCTCAATTTGATGTAGCTTGGATGAAACATTTTTTGAAAATTTGCAGACGTAAGTTTTGTCGTCTGCTTTTTGGCGCTTCAAGTGTTAGTTTGGAATGTTGAAGTGCTGCAGGCTGGTTCATCCCTTGGTTCTATGAATCTTGTAGGAGGGCCTAATCATCCTTGAAAGGGACTTTGAGTTTGAGTTTGTAGAATTTGACCGTCTTTTTGTTTGTTTGTTTGGTTATAAAAGTGGTCTTTTGTTTAATTTGCAAGCAGTATAGATCCAGAGGAGGAGGCTCATAAAAAGCGGCCTCATCTGGATCTGTGTACAATTTACCATGTGAGCCGCGACACGACAAAACCAACAATGTGGTTGTGCGGCCAGCGCAGGCGCAGATCAGCCTGGGCATCCGCCCAGTCTGATCAGAGTCTTCGCTGTCCGCATGAAGGTAGCTTGGACCCTTAGCTACCCTTTAAGCGCTTTGCAAAGAGTCTGATCTGACTGGGTGGATGCCAAGGCTGATCTGAGTCTACGCTGGGCGCACAACCACATTGTTGGTTTTGTCGTGTCGTGGCTCATGTAGACTTTGAATTCTCACTGTCATACAGCATGTACAAAACAATTTTTGAAGTTTTGCAGATGTAAATCTTGTTGTCTTCTGTTTTGGCACAGTAAGGGTCTGTCAAAAAACATCATAATTGAGCATCGGTACGAGAAAACCAACAAAGTGGCATGTGCGCCCAGCAAAGATCCGATCAGCCTGGGCATCTCTCATTCTGATCAGAGTCTTTGCTGTGTGCTTAAAAGGTAGCTAAGGGTCGAAGCTAGCTCCATGTGGACAGCAAAGAGTCTGATCAGACTGGTTGGATGCCCAGGCTGATCTGAATCTTCACTGGGCGCACATGCCACTTTGTTGGTTTTGTTGTGTTGGGGCTCAGTTTTCGGCATTGAATGTCAATGAAGCTGTATCAGTGCTGATGTGATGGTGTTTCCATGTCCACTATAAATATGCTTAAAAATTTTAATGTTATGAAAAATGCAATGTTCTTTTTTATCTAACATGTTGTTGTATTTCTTCTAGTAAAAGCCCTTGGGCGTTTCAGTTCACAAGTCCAAAAAATGTATCTTTGAAAACAAAATTTGAGCGATAAATGACAAATTCTAATGTTCTAAAGCCAATTTTTATCTCACCTGTGACGTGCAGGAATGAGACATAGGTATAACTTTTTCTACGTAGTTATTGTCGGTGTCAGCAGTGTTAACCCTTAATGCGCCAAAAAACAGAAGACAAAATTTACGTCTGCAGAATTTCAAAAAATGTTTCATCCAAGCGATATCATATTGAGAATTCGAACACTAGAGAGCAAAGAGTGTAGATTCACATGAGGTATTTTAATTTTGGGCGCTTTAAGGGTTAACTTTCATTGAGTTTAGCTCTGTTTTGTGACATTGCACTGACAGGCGAGACACAGACTTCCATGGGCCGGGCTGCATAGCTCAGTTGGTAGTGCATCTGACTCGAGAGCCAAAGGTCCGGGGTTTGATACCCGGTCCGGCCACATACTTTCGTTTGTCCTTCCGTTGATGCATGAAGGGCATTTGTCAGTAACTGGTGAAAGTGTGTGCACTTAGTATAGTGGTTAACCGCTTAGGTGATCTAAGCCTGACCAGGAATAGTGTGGTTAGGTTAACTCACCGTCCCGACATGACCATAGCTGTTTACTGTGGACATAAAACAAAAACACAGCCTTCCATGGAATTTTTTTGGTGGAATTTTGGCCACTTTTTCACAGAAAAAAAAGTAAGGGGGCTTTTATTAGTGCAGGTTGTTTGTAAGAAAAAGTACATTGTATACCCATACCTCAGAGACCCAGACAGTAGTAAACAGAAAGAATGGCAGCAGAATGATTTCACAGACAGTTCCTGTCATATCCATCAAAGGATGTACTTTATCACCTTTATCAAAATCATGTCAGCTCATAATTTGAGATATCTACAAAGGAACAGCTTCATGATGGATTCCTACCATATTTCCTATATTATAGCTTTGTCATGGGAATAAGCCTCCCTTGATGGTGTATGATCTTCAGATATGCCAAAATATTTGATTTTGAGATATTGATTTTATTTCTGTTCCTTCAGTGTGATATTAATTGTGACAGTTATCTCCCTTTATAAATCATAAGAATAATAGAAAAACAACAATAAATTAATGAATAAATAAAATATATACTAAAGAAAGAAAAAATATTTGCATATTCTTATTTATTTTCTTTTTATAATAATAAAATCAGAGTAATTAAAGCAATGGGAGACATATGTATTACTTCACTTATTTAAAATAAGCATAAATTGTGTAAAGGGAGAAAATCTGTGTAAATAGGTTAGTAAATAATAAGGGATGTGATGGGGAGGAGGGGGGCATTGCAGTCAACAAGTCCTTTAAATTAAATTCTTGAGACAAAATCTAGTCAGTAAATGATAAATCTGGGTAGTCTAAACTCTAAATCTTTGTGAAATTTGACCCCTTTTCACGGGGCATTTATTGAACAGGAGGTCGTTATTAGAAGAAACAGAGGATGTCTTCTTTGCAAGTGGAAATGCCTTAGGTTTAGATTTTCTGTTACCTTGGAAATGACTAGACAGAAAAAAATGATTGTAATCTTAATGAGTATCATCTATGTTATGTTTATCCTGGCTGTCTTATGTAGCTTAAGATTGGCTTTGATTGCTTTTAAAAGATGAAATGATTTTTTGATACAGGTATTCATAACCTAAATAGCTTTTTCAACCTGATTTCTTTTAAACTTATTCATATTCAGCAAAACTTTGCCCTTTAACGCCAGGTAAACAGGCACTTCCTTTCCCACCTGGAACAGTGCTCCAGATAAGAAGGGGTAACAGAGATAATTTAGGGATAATTATCCATATTTCTCTATTTAAACATATTTTGTGACCCATCATTAGAACCGTCTCATCGAGACGGTTCTAATGAGGGGTCACAACATATGTTTTCGTTGAGAAATAAGAAAAATTATCTTTGAATTATCCTCAATACCCCCTCTTATCTGTAGCTCTGTGGAAGTTAAAAATCCAAGCTTCTGCAAATGGATGACCAATACCGCGTAGTGGCTTCAGATGTTTAATTTTTCTGTATTTCTGAGGTTTTATAAAAAGTGCAAAAATTAAAATCACAGAATATTTCAAGTATCATTTTGGTACTTATTTTTGTCCTCTTCAGTTTATTTGTTTTCAACATTTAGAGAAAAAACAGACAAAAAAACAACAACAATTGCTTTGTATCATCCAGGTAATACATGTTAAAGTATTTGTTAAATAGTTTTTCACTAGTCTAATCACTGAAGGCTTGATGTGTTGAGGGAGTGGAACAAAAGCAAGAAACAAAAGCAATGATGCCATCGTTAGTTT
Source organism: Ctena decussata (assembly GCA_963989385.1). Lineage (NCBI taxonomy): Eukaryota > Metazoa > Mollusca > Bivalvia > Lucinida > Lucinidae > Ctena > Ctena decussata. Next base: position 68,072,392 of record OZ022501.1, on the reverse strand, counting down.
GGTTGCAGACCTGTGCTTTATGAGCAAAAACTGATGCTTTGGGACATATCTGAGAATAATGTCTGCTACAGTAAGCAGCCCTTGCTTGCACTCTGCTTTAAAGTTCCATACACAAAGGCCATGCTTTGACTTAAAGTCCTTCTACACTTCAGTGCATGCCATGTAGTGTGTCAAGCAGCTAATCTGCACTTGCTTTGCATAATGCTCATCTCTAAGGTTCCAAGCATTTCATGAATCAAAAATTAGTATATGAACATTCATTCTGTGTAATATGAACACTCATTCCACATAGCTGCAAGCGTTTCATATTTTCATGCACAACAAGCAGTACATCAATTGTCATGAGAATCAAATGATAATTCAGGGGAATTCCTTGGCAGATTTAAGATAGACTGGTTTATAAAAAATAATCGTAACATCTTGTAAAATTCTATAATAACTTTCGGGTAATTACTGTAATTGGTTAAGGTAAATGTTACACCTCCATGTTTTTTCACCATTTTTGTCGCACCTGCTTTAGCAAGGTGCGATATAGGAGTCCGGTTTTCCGTCCGTCCGTCATTCCGTTCGTCCGTCCGTCCGTCCGTCAACACTTACATCGACCCTAGTGTTTAAGTCCATTTCTCTTAAACTATGCTACGTACAATCATCAAATCTTGCACAAAGTTTCTTAGGATAGTCTCGGGGGTTCTTGCACTTATTTTTACTTTTGACCTATATTTCACGCTCTGCTGACTCCATAAAATTTAGGGTTCTAAATTACATCGACCCTAGTGTTAAAGTCCATTTCTTTCAAACTATGCTACCTACAATCATCAAATCTTGCACAAAGTTTCTTCTTAGGATAGTCTCGGGGTTCTTGCACTTATTTTTACTTTTGACCTGTATTTTACACTTTGCTGACTTTGTAAAATTTTATGTTCAAAATCACATCTACCCTATTGTTGAAGTCAATTTCTCTCAAACTATGATACCTACATCATCAGACTTGGCATAAAGTATTTTTCCTAGAATGATCTGCAGGAATGCTACACTCCTGCGGACTTCATAAAATTTACCGGTCAGAATCATGTCAACCCTAGTGTTTATGTCCATTCCTCCCAAACTATGATACCAACAGTCATCAAACCAGATATGACGTTCTTCTTAGAATGGTCTACAGGGATATTGCACTTATTTTTATGCTTCCAGCCATATTTCAGGCTCTGCTGACTTAAATTTGTAAAACTTTACGTCCAAAATTAAGTTACCAGCCTTTAAGTCTGTTTCTCTTCAACCATAATGGCCGCAAACATAAAAGGTTGCACAAAGATTCTCCTTAAAATGAACTATATTTCAAGATATATATACTTTGACCTTGTAAGCACAATTTTAATTAAAAAATGTAGCCTTGCATACTCTTTCTTCTCACCATGATCTCTACTACTGTGGAAGTGCAAGTCAGGTGCGACATAGCATTCCTGTAGAATTCTTGTTACAAAGGGAGACAGCTAGTGTGACTTCCTGTTTGCTTCCCTGGGCAACAAAACCCTTTGAAAAAAGGGTTTAATATTACAGGAATAATTTGCTCCTTTAGGAGCAGATTGTTTCCTTTAAGTGTTGACCCCTGATTAGTAGAGAGGCAAGCATGAAACTGACAGAGTTGTTTCCCCTGAAAGTGTACCCATTCACTTTAAATTCCCCAATATTTGGGATAATTATGGTTAAATAGTTCATGGTTATTGAAAATTCTTATCATTATTTTTTATGATAAAACAGATAAAGAGTCTGAGAACATGAAAACCTGGTGTGTGTTTCTTGATATGAGTACAAAAACTGTATTTCCACCTGTGTTTCTGAGCCATACAATGGGATATGGGGTCACAGAGCTAACAATTTATTCTGCTTGCTTTGTGGTATGGTATGTGATCAAGACTGGTACTGTATTTATTCAGTTATAAGAAAGAATTATTCTCCCCATTCCCCCCCTAAGAACAATGCCAAAGATATAGACTCATCTTATGATGGATGGATGACTTGCAGTTTTACATCCTTTTAACAGTATTTCAGTCTTATCAGGAAGATGGGTGAGTGATAATGAAAGGCTGTGTTCAATTGAACCCTGTTTACAATTGAAAAGATTCCCACCTCCAGCAGGGCTTGAACCCAGGACCGCTAGATCAGTTCTTACACTGATGCATCAATTACATGAGTTAAGTCTCAGGCTGCATACATTGATGGTAAGGACTCGTATGGCTTGCATAATGCCTTATATGAATAAAGACACAGGCTGCTTATACTGATGCCATATGGATAGGTAAGGGTCAGATTACTTACACTGAATATGACTCAGGCTGCTTATATTGATTCCGGTATGAGCATGATGCTTATATAGGTTAAGACTAAGGCTGCTTGCAGTTGTTCCTATATATCTCTACTGTTTTCACAGATGCCATATATGGGGAAAGACTCTGGCTACGTACATTGATACCTGTATGAGTAAGGACTCAGACTGATTACATTGATGCCTTATATGGGTAAAGATGTGGCTGTTTACATTGATGGCTGTATGGGCTTGTACTCATACTGCTTTCATTGATGCATAATATGGGTATGAACTCAGACAGCTTACATTGATGCCTTATATGGGTAAAGACTCAGGCTGCTTTAATTGATGCCTGTGTAGGTAAGGGTCAGACTGCTTACATTGATGCATTATATGACTCAAGCCAACTTACATTGATGCCTGTATGAGTAAGAACTCAGACTGCTTACATAGATACATTATATGAGTAAAGATTCAAGCTACTTACATTGATGCCTATATGAGTAAGGACTCAGAATGCTCACATTGATGCCTTTACGAGTAAGGACAGACTGCTTACATTGATGCCTGGCATGAGCAAGAATTCAGACTGCTTACATTGATGCCTTATATGGTTAAAGATTAAGACTACTTACAGTGCCACCTATATGAGTAAAGTCTCAGACTGCTTACAGTGATGCCTTTTATGAATAAGGACTCAGACTGCTTACAGTGATGCCTTATATGGGTATAGATTCAGTCTACTTACATTGATGCCTGTATGAGTAAGGACTTGTACTGCCTACATTGCTGCCTTATATGGGTGACAATTCGGACTGCTTACATTGATGCCTTAAATTGGTAAAGACTCAGGCTACTCACATTGATGATTATATGACTCAGGCTGCTAACATTGATGCCTGCATGGGTAAGGACCCAGATTTCTTACATTGCTGTCTTTATGGATAAGGACACTGACTGCTTACATTGGTAAGGACACAGACTGCATACATAGATGCCTGTATGGATAAGGTCACAGGCTGCTTACATTGATGCCTGTATAAGGACTCAGACTGCAGACTACATACATTGAGGCCTTTATGGGTAAGGATGCAGACTGCTTACATTGATGCCTTTTTGGATAAAGATACAAACTGCATACATTGATGCAGGGCTACAGAAATTTTGAAATCCAAATCGGTCCATAAGGCCGATGACGTCACACGAACATGTGAAATAGTGGGTCAACGAAAACAATTGAATCCCACACCCACTAATGAAAAAACACATGTTTACATGTTCGTAGCGCTTACATAGCCATAACTAGACAGATAAACATATATACTGAGTACTGCTTGCCTGACACAAAGAAAATCGTCGCTGAAGTAACCATTTAGTTCCCATGTTCTTACTTATAGTGAAAAATGCGCAGAGACAAAGTCTTGAAAGTGAAAGTAGGCATGCGATTCGTACCCGAGGCTTATGGGCCAATATTATTGAGCCGGTAACCAGGTTTTTTTTAATTCGAGTTAATTCCCTTGAAATTTGTATATACTTGCAAAAAAGTACCTTCGACGAATAAAAAAAAAACTTTTTTAGCTCACCTGAGCCAGAGGCTCCGGGGGAGCTTATAGTATGGTCATCCTCCGTCGTCCGTCCGTCCGTCGGTCGTCCGTCCGTCCGTCCACAATTTCAAACGACTTCTCCTCTGAAACCGCTGGGCCGATTGTAACCAAATTTCATATAGAGCCTCCTGGGACCTTAGGAACAAAAAATTGTTCAAACGGTCCTGGTCACATGACCAACATGGCCGCCATGCCCATATATGGTAAAAACCTAAAAAAATCTTCTTCTCCAGAACCAGTTGGTGGATGGCCTTGAAACTTGGTATGTAGCATTGGGTACGGGAGTACTATCAAGATTGTTCAAATTATGACCTTGGGTTGACCTTGACCTTTTTTACGGTAAGGTCAAATTTGCTTCCTTGTGCTTTTATATGGCAAAATGCTAGAACATAAGATATCTTGGAAACTGTTGAAGATTTTGGGATAAAAATTGGTATCTACAGTCATCTTATTGAGTACATGAAGATTTATGAGTACAAGAGGTCAAGGTCATTCTTTGACCTTTGACCCAGAACTCTCATATTTTGACAATTCCAAACAATCTCCTCAAAAGCCCCTGGGCCAGTTGAAACCAAATTTCATATAGAGCCTCCAGGAGTTGAGGGAACAAAAACTTATTCATACGGTCCAGGTCACATGACCAACATGGCCGCCACGCCCATATATGGTAAAAACCTTTAAAAATCTTCTTCTCAAGAACCAATTGACCGATGGCCGTGAAACTTGGTATGTAGCTTTAGGTACTCGAGTACTGTCAAGATTGTTCAAATTATGACCATGGGTTGACCTTGACCTTTTTTACGGCAAGGTCAAATATGGGAAAATGCTAGAACATAAGATTTCATGGAAAGTTTTGAAGAGATATGCCTAAGAATTGGTATATACAGTCATCTTAATGAGTACATGAAGATTTATGAGTACAAGAGGTCAAGGTCATTCTTTGACCTTTGACCCAGAACTCTCATATTTTGACAATATCAAACAATCCCCTAAAAAAAACTGGGCCAGTTGTAACGAAATTTCATATAAAGCCTCCAGGAATTGAGGGAATGAAAATTTGTTCAAACAGTCCAGGTCACATGACCAACATGGCCGCCAGGACCATATATGGTTAAAACCTTTAAAAATCTTCTTCTCCAGAACCAATTGACTGATGGCTTTGAAGCTTGGTATGTAGCATTGGGAATTCCAGTACTATCAAGATTGTTCAAAATAATGACCTTGGGTTAACCGTGACTATTTTACTGCAAGGTCAAATGTGGGAAAATGCTAGAACATAAGATTTCATGGAAAGTTTTGAAGATATATGCCTAAAAATCGGTACATGTATATACAGTCATGTTAATGAGTACTTGAAGATTCATGAGTACAAGAGGTCAAGGTCATTCTTTGACTTTTGACCCAGAACTCTGTCATTTTGACAATATCAAACCATCTCCTCAAAAGCCCCTGGGCCAATTTTGAAACCAAATTTCATATAGAGCCTCCAGGGGTTAAGGGAATGAAAATTTTTTCAAACGTCCAGGTCACATGACCAACATGTCCTCCATGCCCATATATGGTTAAAACCTTTAAAAATCTTTTTCACCAAAACCAATTGACTGATGGCCTTAGAGTAACTAACCCTAGAGTACTGAGGCTGAATGGACCCAGGTGAGCTACAGGACCAATGGTCCTCTTGTTTGCGCTAGCGATGGCGTAGGCTAAAAACATCTCTAACCAGCCTGCGCATAATCAAGTCATTATCATTATTATGTTTTTGCTAGTCAAATTCGTTCCTAATGCTTGCTTTGAAAGTAAACAGTGACTTTACTTTGCAAAGCCTTGTTCCGTGCGTCGGCATATGTGTATAAACGAGATCGCCGCTGGCCAGATTAGGACACGTGCTAATTATCGAAGATTCTAAAAAACATGGCTTCACACCTTGGCAAGACAATCGACGCCTTGTTTGATAACTTTTGACAGCAGTTCATGATTATTGGATAATTATGGACAATAAATGGTATGACACTTGGCTGAAATCCAGGTAATTGTGTCATCATACATCCGAAAATTGTGTTTTTTTCGGACCGATTAAAATGTGCCTTTTGCCAACTGAATCGGTTTTTCGAACTCAATTTCGGTCAGAACCGGCAAATATTCGGATTTCTGTAGCCCTGCATTGATGCATGTGTGAGTAAGGACACAGACTGCTTACATTGAAGACATATTTTGATAAAGACTTGGTCTGCTTACATTAATGTCTTATATGAGTAAGGACTCAATGGATGCCTGCATGGTTATGGATTCAGTCTATATACTTGGATTTCTGTATGACTAAGGATTCAAACTGCTTACATTAATGCATTTAATGACTCAGGCTGCTTACATTGATAGTCTGGATTCAGGCTGCTTTCACTGATGAGACCCAGACTGCTTATACTGATGCCTTATATGCTTATATGAGTGCAGACTCGGGCTGCTTACATAAATGCCTGAATGTGTAAAACTCTGACTGATTACATTGATGCTTATATGGATGCCTCCTGTATGGGTAAAAACTCACTTGGTGACTACACTTTGACAACACACATTTATGACTTCACTGGTTAAAGAATCTGCTGCTTATATTAACGTTTGATGTGTGTAAAAACTTAAAATTAGATAAACTGATACCTACAGAAATTATAGACTGATGCCTGAATGGATAAAGATTCAAATAGTATGCACTATGCACCAATGTCTCTGGGTTTAGAATCAAAGAGCTTACATTGATGCCTGTATGTGTTTACACTCAAACTGGATACTGTTTACACTTAATTACAGTGATGCTTATATTGATGAAGACTGCCTATGAACAGTGATGCTTGTATTGGTAAAGACTGTCTGTATGCAGTAATGCTTGTATGGGTATAGACTGTCTGTTTTCAGGATAAACAAATTGCAAACAATGCAATTCTCAGTAATTTCCACTCATACTGTACTTGTATGGGTTAAGAGTGTCTGTTTACAGTGATAGAGTGCATTTACAGTGATGCTTGTATGGGCAAAGAGTGTGTTTACAGTGATGCTTGTATGAGTAAAGACTGTTTACAGTGATGCTTGCATGAATAGAGTGTGTTTACAGTAATGCTTGTATGAGTGAAATTTGTTTATAGTGATGCTTCTACATGTAAAGACTGTTTACAGTGATGCTGGTATGTGTAAAATTCATTTATAGTGATGCTTCTACAGGTAAAGACTATGTTGCAGTGATGCTTGTATGGCTGAAGATTGGCTGCTCACACTGTTGCCTATCGACCGCTCACATTTGCACCCAATATGAATGATGCACACAGCATTGTCCTGTCCCTAAACCTGGCCTCTTCTACACCCATCAAACCAATTAAAACCTTTGCAGTTCAGATCAATATGAAACAGCTTATAATGAGCTATTGTCATCTGTATCTGTATCTTTAAGATTATTTCTCCTTACAGATATTGGACTTGTCATAAATTCAAAATGATATAATTCTGGATGAAAGAGTTGTTATTTTTTTCCTTCTCATCAACGCCAGACTCAAACTTCCTGAAGTTGTAAACAAGGAAAACAGCTCTTCTTCACTAATTATCTCACTTACAGTAATAAGTACATTTTAAGGTGTATGGGCACACTTATAGGGATAGTAACTCATTTTCATTTTACCTCCTTTTGCGCAAGTGTCAACTCTTAAATGAAAGAATTTACTCCTTAAGAGAAAGGAGTAGACCCCTATTTTAACCCATTGCATTCTGGGTATTTTTGCCGTCTGCTGAAATTATCGTCTGCATCAAAAATCAAGAAAATTCTGACAATATTGGTCTAAATAACTCTTGCAGAAATGATGTCTAAGCAACAAACAGTTTGGATCCAGATCAGGCCCCACAAAGGTCCAAGACTCACCTGAACAGACTTGATTAAAGTACAGTATTTATTTGGCTTTAAGACAGGGGGGGGGGGGGGGGGGGGGAGGGGGTGGAGGTTGGGGGTTAGGGGAGGGGGGGTCCCCAAATATGAAATTCAGTGTTGTGGTAATTCTAATATAAGATGGATGTTTCTTGAAAAATAATCCCAAAAATCTAGATCCATCGTGAACACTTAGGTCTTATGGAGACGGGGCCTCTGTTTAAAGTCTCATCTGAAAGACCAGAGAAGCAGGGATCAAACTTGCAACCCCACTAGTGGATAAGGCACAAGACTAGATTGATAGTCTTGTGCCTTTTGCACTAAGATGCAGCCGCTCCTATCTTTTCAAATGCATCCTTAATATTGAAGGACTCTTTAACCGAGTGCTGTAATTATCCTAAAACCTTGAACAGCTTAATTTGCTAGCTGTGACTGTGTCAAAGAAATTGACCAGTCGCAGCCTGTCAGTCAGAGTATGCATTGACCAGTCAAATAAGGTAAAGACCTCAACCTGTCAGTCAAAATATGCATTGACAGTCAAATAAGGTAAAGACTTCAACTTATAAGTCAAAATATTTAGCCCTGACTAGCCAGATAAGGTAAAAGGCCCTATAGACAAGCAAATGCATGGTCTTTGTGAAACAATTTTTTCTGTGAAATATACTCAGGGCATTTTTTGCAGGTTAGTTAAGCTGGCACTGAGGCAAATAGTGTGCAGAACGTGATCAGGAGCAGCCTGATGTGGGTCAGCACTGTTTGCGTAGGCATTTTTGTCCCTATATTAAGGGCCATTACAGTATACTAAGAGGAAAAAAAAAATTTTCATAATGTATATACTAAAAGCTTTCAAACTTCCTGAATTTGTGTTTAAAGTGACTATTTATGCACCAATTGCTTGTAACCATGGCCCACCCACCAATGGGGCAGGGTTGGGGATAGCGGGGGAAATGAGCTTTGTTTTTATATGTGCATCCCCCCAGCAGTGCTAGGCAAATGCCAGGGTTTTGTCTTTTAAGCAAAAATAGCAGTGGAAGAAAGCATAACAGACTGGGGGTCAAACAGCAGTGGTTTATCAAACTGTCTGAACCCGCAGTGCTGGGCTTACAGCAGGGATTTGCTGGATGAAAAGGCAAAGTCCCTGCTATTTCCTGGGGGTTGGGGCCTTTATTACAAATGACTGGTGCATTATACTTTTAAGAAAAGCAACTCTTCCATTTTTATACCCCGCCACACGTTAGTGGCGGGGTATTATGTTTTCACGTTGGCCGTCCGTTTGTCTGTCCATCCGTCCATAGTCCATCACACCGTCTGTCCGCCCGCACTTCGTTTCCATTCGATAACTTAAGCATTTATCAATGGATTTTCTTCAAATTTTGCGTATGCATTTGTATCAAAAATGTCTCGCGTGGGATTGTTAATGGGCAAATTTTGATAATTTCTGACAGAGTTATGGCACTTATCAATGTACAAAAAATGGTTTCTGGCCTCTTAATTCCTTTACTACATGGAGTATCATGATGAAACTTCACAAACATATTCGAAGTAACAAAAGCTTTGTATGAGCACAGAAATTTTATCATCAGGGGTTAACTGTCCCTGCCCTGGGGCTATATACCGGTACATGTATAAAATCATGAAAAATTCCATATAAAAACAAAGTTTGATGCAGTTTTTCCGAAACTTACAGCAAATGATCATGCAGAGTGATGAAAGCCTCCAGAGATGCTCAAATTTACCCCATGGGAGTTATCTCCCCCTGCCCCCGGGCTATATACATGCATAAAATGATGATAAAATCAATATAAATTCATGTAAAACAGATTTTCAGAAATTTACATCTGATGATAGAAGTACCATAATAAAAGAGCTTCTTGTGATGATTAAAATTTGACCCTTAATGGGTTATCTGCCCCTACCCCATGGCCACATGTTTAGGATCTCTAAAGTTGTATTTGATTAGAGTGGTAAGTGATTTATCTGAAGCCAGAGCTATGAAGTGTCCTGTCATGACAAAGACTTTTATCTGTGTTCAGTGGGGTTAGGCTTCCCCTGCCCTGGGGTTATACAGAGAAAAAATAAATGTGGACAAATCGGTGTGTGAAAAAGGTTTGCAGTGACGGGGTATCACGCGATCGTCTGGGATGCTTTTATTTTGCTTCCTTTCTCAGTGGGGGTCAACTCTTAGAGGTAAAGAATTTGCTCCTGTAGGAGCAAATTCTTTCCTGTAAGAGTAGCCCCCATTTTGGAAGGGCTTCATCAACCTGAGTGACAAAGTTGTTCCCTTTTGTAAAAATTACAGAAAAGCTTGGCGGTGAACCCATACTCCTTTAATTTGTGTTATGTAGTTCACACTTAGCATAATTAACTCTTTCAGCCCCAGTGACAAAATTAGCAAAATTTGCAAACAGCGTAGATCCTGATGAGGCGGCTCATAATGAGCTGCCTCATCAAGATCTACACTGTTTGCCCTCTAGTCTTTGAATTCTCAATATGAAATGTCTTGGACACGGCATTTTTTTAATTTTTGCAGACGTAAATTTTGTCGTCTGCGTTTTGGTACTTAAAGAGTTAAAAAGCTTCAGAGAAGGGGCAGTTTTGATTATGCTTCTTATTTTTGACCCCGCATTAGATTTGATTTGTTTGTTTGTTGTTTTAGGTTTATCGGCCCTTTGAGACAGTATTTCTGTCCATATCAAGCCATCTCCCAGAAAGAGGGAGAATGAAAAGATATGTATGGTACTGGAGAGAGCAAAAATATCCAAACAACCTGCACCTACTGCAAGCACAGTTTTTATAGGCCCTTGCTGTACTATTATCCACCCACACCCATCCACACATACACATTAGCCGCGACATGACAAAACCAACAAAGTGGTTGTGCGCCCAGAACAGACTCAGGTCAGTCTGGGCACCCGCCCAGTCTGATCAGACTCTTTGTGAAGCACTTGAAGGGTAGCTAAGGGTCTGAGCTACCTCCATGCGGACAGCTAAGACTCTGATCAGACTGGGCGGATGCCCAGGCTGATCTGAGTCTGCGCTGGGGGCACAACCACTTTGTCGGTTTTGTCGTGTCGTGGCTCACATTAGAAACACCTCAGGAATGATCTTGGAATTATCATCAAGACCTTGTCATGACAAGGTTACAGAAAAGTCTAATCCATCCCTTTTTGTCTTAATATAGCTTCAATTTGCCTCACAGGATAAGCCTTTTATGAATAAGTAAAGCTTTGTTTTCATGTAAAGTGGCAAAAGTCAGTAGTGTTTTGTCAGTGTACAAACTGTGTTAGCAAAAACATCCTGGTTTAAACAAATCAATTTAGAACAGCATTTCCTCAGCATCTTAGATGGTTGATATGAACAGGAAGACGCTGCTCAGATTGTGTGGATGCACAGTCAGATCAGAATCTGCACTGTTTTTACAGGCTATAAAGCACATTTTCATACATACAGGGTATAAACCAGTCTGCCAATTTACGCTTCCTGCAGAGACTGTCCATCATACAGTAGAACTTCATTGGCTCGAACAGGCTTGGGACCATGAAAATTAGTTCCAGCCAAGGGTAGTTCTAGCCATCCAGGGTTAGTTTCCATATAAAGGGACCTCCAGGGACCAAGAAAAGAGTTCTAGGCAGGCAGGATGGACGAGCCATCAGGGTTCGAACCATTGAAGTTCTACTGTATTTAGCTTCCGCTGACACTGTCTGCGATCTCTTGCTTCCTGCTGAGACTTCTGTACATGATAAATCGCTTCCTGCAGAGACTGTCCGCATTATTCTGCTTCCTGTCGAGGCTCTCGGCAGGAAGCAGAGTCATGCAGACAGTCTCGGCAGGAAGCCATTTTTCGAGGATGGTAGTCCCTGGAGGAAGCAAGAGATTGCGGACAGTCTCGGCAGAAGCCAAATATGATGGACAGTCTCTGCAGGAGGTGAAAATTGGCAGACTGGTTTATACCCTGTGTTATATTGCATCACAGATCCTCTATTAATATTGTGTTTATTTGATATGGCTATTATAAGACTGGAGGATTTTCCCTGCGGCATCACATACCCCAGTTTAAACTAATCTTGTGTAATTCTGCTATACAATGGATTTTTCCAGAGCTCTAGATAAGCGGGAGTATTTGGTGATAATTAGGTATAATTTTTATTAATACTGTATAAAAACGTATGTTGTGACCCCTCATCTGAACCGTCTCAATCCCAAAAAATCTAGATCTATCAAATTGGAAGCTGGATTTAGGGATTTAGGGGTTCTTTTGAAGGAGAAACCCCTGTCTTATACCCAAAAAGAAATGTATGGGGTGTGTTTCACCATAAAGCAGATCATCATTAGTTTGCAGTTGTTGGTATATTTAGAGTCCATATGTGCTTCGATCCCTGTAACTTTGCGGTTGTTGATGTATATATCCTTCACCATAAATTTGCAGTTGTTGCTATATTTCAGATCTTTTATGTGTGTGTATGCCTGAGTAATATTCAGCTGTTGGTTATATAGGCTTCTTTCTGTGGCTGTTAGTAAATATTCAGTTGTTGTTATATTTCAGCGGACTCAGCTAAAGACCATGGTATCAAAGAGCTGGAAGAAGATGAGTTTTACGATGATTGTGGAAACATGGTGCCAGCAGAACGAATCTCATTTATGTAAGTCACCCTTCATATGCGATTATATTAGGGCTCTCAGGTTTGTAAAATAAAAGGCTTTGCACTATAGGCTATGGCTTGGACGGGTAGAAATTTCGTACCCGGGTACCTGAGTCCCTATTACCCGCTGGTACCTGGGTACCGGTACCCGTTACCATAGCATTATCAGCATGTCCACAATAAGAAAATATATGTTTAGCTCAAATAATAAGTAAGGTTTACGTCATTTGCTTACTTATGAATGGGAAGACCACGAAAATGTAGAAATCTCCCTGTTAAAATATACAAAACAGTTTGGCAATTATGATGGCAATTTATACAAGACATTCACACAAAACTTTGCTCTATTTACTTTAGATTCTATTGAAATAGAATACTTATAATTACATAATAATAAGCATTCGGGTAACAGGTAGTAAATATGTACCTGGGTAGTTGGTCTACCCAACACAGACTCGGGTACCCGGGTACTCGTCCCAGCCCTACTAAAGGCTTATAAAATATCAAAGATACCAAACAGACACCAGAAGGCTTTAGAAAGGTCAGGATACTTTTTACTCTATAGGGCACTGCGTTAACACTTTTCACTTAGGGTCGAGTCGGGTAACTGTAGACAGGGGGTAAATTCGGACATATCATTGCAAACAGTGAAAATCCAGATGAGACGGCTCATAATGAGCCGTCTCATCAGGATTGTCACTGTTTGTCCAGTTATTTTTGTTTTAATTCCAAACAACTGACATATAAAGGAAACAATGTCACTGTTGGAATTTACTTGCTGTCCGAATTTACCGGACTCTACCCTAGTCAAAATTTGCACCCTAAAGAGCCACTCAAGACAAGTTGAAATTATAACCATAGAAGAGGAACAACTGCTTCAGGCTTATTTTATTTGATTATTGAGATCAAAAATTACATTTTGATATATAATGTGGATATTCTCAGTTGTTTTCAATATGAAACCAAAAATAAAACATATAAAAGGTAGGGCTTATCCGAAAAAATGCATGGCACTGAACTACTTTTTTTTTTTTTTGGAAGCTGGAAAAGAAAGTGTTAATGTGCCAAATATCCAGATGAGATGGCTCATAATGAGCCCCCTCAACTGGATCTACCCTGTTTGCCCTCTAGTCTTTGAATTTTCAATACCATATAGCTTGGATAAAATATTATTCGAAATTTTGCAGATGTAAATTTTGTCATCTGCTTCTTTTGTGTTTAAGAGTTAGAATAATTATGGTAATTTCAGAGAACCTATGACAGAAGAAGAGGAGCTGGGAGATGAGAACCAATGGGAAAAGCATGGTTTTACTGGGCTAGGAGAAAATGAGGAATTTCCTTTACCACCTGCAGGTTACTAGTACTTATTTTCAGTAAATGCATAACTGAAAAGACATTTAATAATAGCAAAGTTCATAATTATATCAAAGTATATTAATCATATTAAAGGTCCCAGGGGTGTTGCATTTTAGGAAAGGGGCATTATTTAGAGCATGAAAAGCATCAAGTCAGCTACTCATTGAAATGCTTCTGAGAAATAGTATAAAGTGAGTATGACCATGTGATAATAATGCACTTTGTCATCACTAAAATGGCTGACACTCACATAAGAAAATTCCTGGACCATGATGACAGAACATATATAAACTGCAATATCTCAGGATTTTATGTATGGAATTTGCAATTTTGGCAAGTCAGTATGTCATATTTTCGGGGAAAAGAGGGAGGGGTCAATTAGTAGAGCAGGGGAGTTAATTAGGATAATTAAGATATATTTTTGCTCAAAAATTGTTATTTTTGTTCCCCTTAAGATTTGCTCCAGTATGTATGTTGGTCCATCTGGCTGTCCATCACACTTAAGGGTATAGAGTCTGTGTAAGCATGTGCATGTGGCTTTTTGATGGAGAAAAAATTAATTTAGAGGGAATTTTGGCCTTTTAACTTCGTCACTGGGGCAACTGTTTGGCACTATATGTATTTGACTCCTTTCATAAATTTCAGTTGAATTTTTTAAGCATTTGCATACACATTGAAAATATGCATGTGACATAAATAGTGTTTGTTGATAATAGACTATTTAGTGATGTACACAGCCTCAGTCACAGCCCCCAATGTGTACAAAGTTTAACAAGAGTTTCACAAGTGGCGCATAATACGCCCATTTTAGCAGCCGAGGAGTGAATAGGCAATTTATGCAAGGGCAGCTAATTCAAAAAGTAAGCAAGCCAGAGTAGTGGTTCTTCCTCTCATCATACATCAGCCCAACATTATACACATTTCTGAAAAGTTTCATTAAAATATTTCTACAGGTTTTGGAGTTACAACATAATTCTGTCAAAATTAATTTAACCTCCAATAAAAAGGAAAAAAATGTACACATCTTTGTTATGTCCAGAATATCATTGAAAACTGTGGGAGGTGTTGATTACACAAAATTTATACCCTTAAGTGTGATGGAGGGCCAGATAGATCAACAGACATACAGGGGCAAATCTTAATGCCCTCTGACTATCGTTACAGGGCACAGTTGGGGCATCATTTGTGTCTTATTTTTCATAACAGCAGTCAGTCAGGCATTTCTTATCATGTATCATTGAATTATTTGAGAATTTGTTGATTTTTTTAAGTGTATGTCACACAGGTTCAATGGCAAATTTTCATTAACCCAATTCAACTCACCTTCTCAAACCTACAAAATTCTGAAGTAAGTTGATCTTACAGTTTCTAAGAAAGGAATGTCCTTTTCATAAAACAAATAGGTAACTGCAATCACTTTTGCAGCAAAAACCTGGATTTTAGGAGTTTACTCATACATTCCATATTTAAAAGTAAATTCCATATTCAAGAAAATCCAGTGTTACGGGGAAAAAAATCTCCTCCTTGTGAGTAAATTCTTTCCATTCAGAGTTGCCTCATATACTAAAAGGTATTCTTTTCAATTTAAAGTACTCTGCTTTGGAGGTGTTTCCATGACACTTTAACTTTTTACAAGAAGAATATGATGAAAAAATATCTCCTCTTTGTTAGCAATTTTTTTTCCATTCAGAGTTGCCTAATATTAAAAGGCATTCTTTTCAATTATACCCTATTGCACTCTATGGAGTTTTGGCTGTTCTGAGTGTAGTAGGGTCAAAGTTCTCTACTTTCAAGGTGTTTCCATGGCAGTTTAACTATTTTTCAGATATTTCAATAGATGGTCATGTACAAGAAGAATATGATGATGTTGCAGGGCCAGGGGGGATGCCAGGAGGAGATAAGGTACAGTGAGCAAATAGAGGATCTTACATGAGTGCTCATGTATTATAGAATTTATCAAATGAGCTGGAAAAAGATGAGATGCGAGGCTATGCCCAGCATCTTATAGGTTTTTCCCCAACGAATTTAATAAATTCAATAAACCAGGAGCACAAATGCAAGATTCTATCCATTTACCTTTTACCTATATTGTAAAACACTTTCATTGGCAGTCACCTTTTAATAGTATGGCAATATTGGTGGAAAAGAAGAAAATCCCAAAATTAATATGCTTTCAGTTTAAAGTCATGATGCTACACCATGTGAATACTACAGACACTCAAATTGGCCTGTTCATTTTCACAAACTGGTTGATCTTCACTATGCACTTTTTAAGTTTCGTAGTATTCATAGACTGCCTGTGTGTGAAAAGAGATGATAAAAAAATTGGTTGGCTGAGCAGAGTCTTTCCTGTTTGCATATGTCATGTGGTAGTCATCACAAAATTCTTGTAGAATTTACGGACCGAATATGTTAATATGATTAAAATGTGCTTGAAAATTTTAAATATTTATACCAGACAGAATGAATTTTTAACACACATGTCAGACAGGAGTTTCTTGAGGATTTCACTTAACCCATTGCATTCTGGTTATTTTTTGTCGGCTGCTGAAATTGTCGTCTGCATAAAAAATCAAGAATATTTTGACAAAATTGGTCTAACTAACTCTTGTAGAAATGATTTCTAGGCAGTAAACAGTTTGGATCTCAGATCAGGCCACACGTTTGTGTGGCCTGATCTGATCCAAACTGTTTGTCCAGATTCCCCTAAAGGGGTATCCCGAATGGAATGGGTAAACATCAGTGATACGTAATTATATGGAATTATTTTTTTCAGCGGGAAAGTGGTGGCTCAGAGCTATATGAACCCTTACCAGAGTAAGTAGAAACGTAAACACTAAACGATCCAAAATTGAAAATAGATGAATTTGCAAACAACGCATAATCATGTTTCATACCCAGGCACTGGGCCTTGCAGAACAATCAGGCTAGACCAAACCACCATAATCACCCCAAGCATTGAGGCATCTTAGCCAAACACTGTTATTATCTTAAAATTTAAACACATGCCTTAATGAATGCACTGGAAGAGCTGTAATTGCAGTCACTATGGTGTCAGAATTCCATTTTGTGTTAAAGTTTTGTTTAAGTACAGTCAAACCTGTCTTAAGGGGTCACCATAGGGAACACACAAAAACTGGCTGCTTAAGACAGGTGACCCCTTAATACAGGCTCATTTGCACTGTATTTTAGATCTGGGGACCCAAAAAAGGTTGCTGCTAAAGACAGGTGACCCCTTAATACAGTGACCCCTTAAAGGTAGGTTCCTGTACTTTGGAATGCATCATAATCTTGATGAACTTTCATCCAAGTTGTTGGAAAGCACTTATAAAAGGGAATTAATAAGTTTCACTAAAAAGTGTAAATCAAAAGAATATTAGAAAAGTTGTTTTGCAAGGGATTTCCTAACTCTGCTTCGCACACCAGTTAGCGCTATTTTTAGTTCGCGCCAAAATAGATAACGCAGCTGATGTCATGCTGCATTGCATTTTGGGATAGTTTTAACCCATCCGCCCTGCCAGGACCTCTAGGAGAGCTCACGTCAAGGGAAAATTGACCTTTGGAGAATGGCATCAGAAACCGCGCACTTGTAGACATAATAAACAAAGTTATTTTTAGAACTGGAATTTCAACGAAAGAAAATAAAGCAAAAGGGAAAACGACTATTTTCTTCAACATCTGAAGAGTTTCTCAGTAGCAACAAATTCAGAAAAATAAGAGAATTCAATACTGCTCAGAAAAAAGACGAAATTATTTAGTGGACATAATTGACATTGCTAGCCCAGGAACCTACCTTTAAGACAGGTTTGACTGTATCTTATATGATTGGCAAGGTGCTGTTAGGCATGCTATCCTGTATACAACAGGCTTGTGTTCTATGGCAGTGTTTCAAAACTTGCTGGCAGAATGCCAAATAGTGCAGACCCTGATAAGACTGCTCCTAAGGAGCAGTCTGCTCTGGATATACACTGTTTGCTTAGGCCTTGGGCTTTCTATATTACACCCTGCATGAAAAAGGAGAAACAGGCTATAAGTGGTCATAAATTCTTATACATGTAGCTGGAAAAGCTTACAGGAGAGGTTTTCTGTCTATAGCCTGGTTCTCCTTTTTAGCAGTAGAAGATACATGGAAAGCCTGTGCTTAAACATAGCTGTCCCAGCATAATGGGTTATGCATCTTGATTTATTTAGTGAGCCTGATGAGCCCCCACCCCCAAGTCCAAGGCCTGGTGGCAGTGAAGAGGAGCCACCGGAGCTGCCCCCAGCACCACCTCCTGAGCCACCAAGACCACACAAAGATTCCAAAGAGTCAGAGAAGGAGAAGAAAAGAAAAGAAAAAGAAGAAAGAGAGAAGAAGGCAAAAGAAGAAAAGGAAGAGAGAGAAAGAAAAGCAAAGGAGGAGAAAGAAGAGAGGGAAAGAAAAGCAAAGGAAGAAAGAGAGGAAAAGGTAAATGTCTTTTCATATTTGGTCCGCATTATCAGGGAGAACATCAGTTCTAGCAAACTACAGTAGAGCTTCAGTGGCTCAAACTCTGATGGCTTGTTTACTCTGCTCGACTAGAACTCTTTCCTTGATCCCAAGAGGTCTCTTCATAGAGAAATTAACCGTGGATGGCTAGAACTACCCTTGGTCGGAACTAATTTTCATAGTCCCAAGCCTGTTCGAGCCAAGGAAGTTCTACTGTATTATATAAAAAGTGCCAAAAATGAAAAAGTTGAAAAAGAATTTGCTAACAATGTACATCCAGATGAGGTGGCCTATGATGAGCCTCCTCATCTGAATCTACGCTGTTTGCTCTCTTTTCTTTAGATTCTCAGTAATTTACTTTTTTTTGAAATTTTGCAGAAGTAAATTTTGTCATCTGCTTATTTGTCTTGAAGGAGTGACAACAGGAAACTAATAAATAGTATTACAGGGTAGATGATCATGTATTTTCACGTCACACAAAATTCAAGAAATCCCATTTACACTTCCCTGTTCTTGTTGTGTTTGGGGGAGGTTGACCGTCACTTCTGATGGCTGTTTATATTTTTTCTCAGGAGAAAAAGAAGAAACTGGAAAAAGAACAGAAAGAGTTGAAGAAGCTGGCAGACAAGTTTAAGGTATTTACCATTTTTCACAACATAAGGTGTATGTATACACTTTTAGGGGAAGCAACTCTGCTATTTACATTATTGTCTGCCTACTCAATAGGGGCCAACTCTTTTACAGGAAAGAATTTGCTCCCCTGGGAGCAAATTCTTTCCTTTAAGAGTAGACTTAATAGAAAAGGTTTTGTCGTCCAAGGAAACAAAATGCAAGTCACAAAACTTGATTGTAAAATTGTTGGATAAACAAGCTGGTGTACAATACTCCTAAAACATCGAATATTATGAACAAATGAAAAACAGCTTTTTCATCAGTCCAGAAGCTCCCACTGCATCCTGGGCCCAGTTGTTCAAAACTAATGACATTGTTTGTTAACTAGATATTACATTTCAAATGTAGTGTAGGCAAAAGCACTGATTTTTTTGCCCACAAAATATGAGGAGCTTCTACAGTGCAAAACTCCACATTTTATCAAAAAAATATTGGCACACTTGATGTGGTGGTACTAGAGAACTCAAGACAAATCCTTGTTATTATGCCCCCAATTTCGGAGAAATTGTGGGGGCATATTGGTTTGGGCCTGTCCGTCTGTCCGTCTGTCCGTCTGTCATATCAAGAACCGTAAGAGCTAGGAGCTTGAAACTTTATACACATGATCAGTATGAAAAATAAGCGAACACGTGTTTTTTCTTTTTTCCGCGGGTCACATATTTCAAGAGTTATGCCCCTTTTTCGACTTAGCCTGCGGAACCTTGTGAACAAAATATCTCAAGAACCCCTGATGCTAGGATCATGAGGTTTTGCAGGATGAGAATGCCCAAGGTGTAGATGACCTGATTAACTTTTGAAACAAATTCGTGAATTTTTGACCGAGTTATGCCCCTTTTTCGACTTAGTGCATTGTAAGCCGATGGAACCTTGTGAACAAAATATCTCAAGAACCCCTGAAGCTAGGAGCATGATTTTTTGCAGGAAGATACTGCCTGTGGTGTAGATGACCTGATTAACTTTTGAAAAAAATTCGTGAATATTTGATTGAGTTATTCCCCTTTTTCGACTTAGTGCATTGAGGCCTATGGTACAAAGGTACCCTTACATATAGTCAAGAACAATAAGAGCTAGGAACTTGAAAACTTTATACACATGATCAGTACGGAAAATAAGCAGACCCGTATTTTTTTATTTTTCTGCCGGCAATGTATTTCCAGAGTTATGCCCCTTTTTCGACTTAGCCTGTGGAACCTTGTGAACAAAATATCTCAAGAACCCCTGATGCTAGGATCATGAGGTTTTGCAAGATGAGAATGCCCAAGGTGTAGATGACCTGATTAACTTTTGAAACAAATTCGTGAATTTTTGACCGAGTTATGCCCCTTTTTCGACTTAGTGCATTGTAAGCCTATGGAACCTTGTGAACAAAATATCTCAAGAACCCCTGAAGCTAGGAGCATGATTATTTGCAGGAAGATACTGCCTGTGGTGTAGATGACCTGATTAACTTTTGAAAAAAATTTGTGAATTTTCGATTGAGTTATTCCCCTTTTTCGACTTAGTGCATTGAGGCCTATGGTACAAAGGTACCTTTACATATA
The DNA here is from genome assembly GCA_963989385.1 of Ctena decussata. Taxonomy (NCBI): domain Eukaryota; kingdom Metazoa; phylum Mollusca; class Bivalvia; order Lucinida; family Lucinidae; genus Ctena; species Ctena decussata. The sequence continues at coordinate 68,051,902 of OZ022501.1, read as the reverse complement.
GTCAAGAACAATAAGAGCTAGGAACTTGAAACTTTATACACATGATCAGTATGGAAAATAAGCAGACCCGTATTTTTTTATTTTTCCGCCGGCAATGTATTTCCAGAGTAATGCCCCTTTTTCGACTTAGCCTGTGGAACCTTGTGAACAAAATATCTCAAGAACCCCTGATGCTAGGATCATGAGGCTTTGCAAGATGAGAATGCCCAAGGTGTAGATGACCTGATTAACTTTTGAAACAAATTCTTGAATTTTTGACCGAGTTATGCCCCTTTTTCGACTTAGTGCATTGTAAGCCTATGGAACCTTGTGAACAAAATATCTCAAGAACCCCTGAAGCTAGGAGCATGATTATTTGCAGGAAGATACTGCCTGTGGTGTAGATGACCTGATTAACTTTTGAAAAATATTTGTGAATTTTCGATTGAGTTATTCCCCTTTTTCGACTTAGTGCATTGAGGCCTATGGTACAAAGGTACCTTTACATATAGTCAAGAACAATAAGAGCTAGGAACTTGAAACTTTATACACATGATAAGTATGGAAAATAAGCAGACCCGTATTTTTTTATTTTTCCGCCGGCAATGTATTTCCAGAGTAATGCCCCTTTTTCGACTTAGCCTGTGGAACCTTGTGAACAAAATATCTCAAGAACCCCTGATGCTAGGATCATGAGGCTTTGCAGGATGAGAATGCCCAAGGTGTAGATGACCTGATTAACTTTTGAAACAAATTCTTGAAATTTTGACCGAGTTATGCCCCTTTTTCGACTTAGTGCATTGTAAGCCTATGGAACCTTGTGAACAAAATATCTCAAGAACCCCTGAAGCTAGGAGCATGATTTTTTGCAGGAAGATACTGCCTGTGGTGTAGATGACCTGATTAACTTTTGAAAAAAATTCGTGAATTTTTGATCGAGTTATTCCCCTTATTTGACTTAGTGCATTGAGGCCTATCGTACAAAGGTACCCTTACATATAGTCAAGAACAATAAGAGCTAAGAACTTGAAACTTTATACACATGATCAGTATGGAAAATAAGCAGACCCATATTTTTTTATTTTTCTGCCGGCAATGTATTTCCAGAGTTATGCCCCTTTTTCGACTTAGCCTGTGGAACCTTGTGAACAAAATATCTCAAGAACCCCTGATGCTAGGATCATGAGGCTTTGCAAGATGAGAATGCCCAAGGTGTAGATGACCTGATTAACTTTTGAAACAAATTCTTGAATTTTTGACCGAGTTATGCCCCTTTTTCGACTTAGTGCATTGTAAGCCTATGGAACCTTGTGAACAAAATATCTCAAGAACCCCTGAAGCTAGGAGCATGATTATTTGCAGGAAGATACTGCCTGTGGTGTAGATGACCTGATTAACTTTTGAAAAATATTTGTGAATTTTCGATTGAGTTATTCCCCTTTTTCGACTTAGTGCATTGAGGCCTATGGTACAAAGGTACCTTTACATATAGTCAAGAACAATAAGAGCTAGGAACTTGAAACTTTATACACATGATAAGTATGGAAAATAAGCAGACCCGTATTTTTTTATTTTTCCGCCGGCAATGTATTTCCAGAGTAATGCCCCTTTTTCGACTTAGCCTGTGGAACCTTGTGAACAAAATATCTCAAGAACCCCTGATGCTAGGATCATGAGGCTTTGCAGGATGAGAATGCCCAAGGTGTAGATGACCTGATTAACTTTTGAAACAAATTCTTGAAATTTTGACCGAGTTATGCCCCTTTTTCGACTAAGTGCATTGTAAGCCTATGGAACCTTGTGAACAAAATATCTCAAGAACCCCTGAAGCTAGGAGCATGATTTTTTGCAGGAAGATACTGCCTGTGGTGTAGATGACCTGATTAACTTTTGAAAAAAATTCGTGAATTTTTGATCGAGTTATTCCCCTTATTTGACTTAGTGCATTGAGGCCTATCCTACAAAGGTACCCTTACATATAGTCAAGAACAATAAGAGCTAAGAACTTGAAACTTTATACACATGATCAGTATGGAAAATAAGCAGACCCATATTTTTTTATTTTTCTGCCGGCAATGTATTTCCAGAGTTATGCCCCTTTTTCGACTTAGCCTGTGGAACCTTGTGAACAAAATATCTCAAGAACCCATGATGCTAGGATCATGAGGCTTTGCAAGATGAGAATGCCCAAGGTGTAGATGACCTGATTAACTTTTGAAAAAAATTCGTGAATTTTCGATTGAGTTATTCCCCTTTTTCGACTTAGTGCATTGAGGCCTATGGTACAAAGGTACCTTTACATATAGTCAAGAACAATAAGAGCTAGGAACTTGAAACTTTATACACATGATCAGTATGGAAAATAAGCAGACCCGTATTTTTTTATTTTTCCGCCGGCAATGCATTTCCAGAGTAATGCCCCTTTTTCGACTTAGCCTGTGGAACTTTGTGAACAAAATATCTCAAGAACCCCTGATGCTAGGATCATGAGGCTTTGCAAGATGAGAATGCCCAAGGTGTAGATGACCTGATTAACTTTTGAAACAAATTCTTGAATTTTTGACCGAGTTATGCCCCTTTTTCGACTTAGTGCATTGTAAGCCTATGGAACCTTGTGAACAAAATATCTCAAGAACCCCTGAAGCTAGGAGCATGATTTTTTGCAGGAAGATACTGCCTATGGTGTAGATGACCTGATTAACTTTTGAAAAAAATTCGTGAATTTTTGATCGAGTTATTCCCCTTTTTTGATTAGTGCATTGAGGCCTATCGTACAAAGGTACCCTTACATATAGTCAAGAACAATAAGAGCTAGGAACTTGAAACTTTATACACATGATCAGTATGGAAAATAAGCAGACCCATATTTTTTTATTTTTCTGCCGGCAATGTATTTACAGAGTTATGCCCCTTTTTGACTTAGCCTGTGGAACCTTCTGAACAAAATATCTCAAGAACCCCTGATGCTAGGATCATGAGGCTTTGCAAGATGAGAATGCCCAAGGTGTAGATGACCTGATTAACTTTTGAAACAAATTTGTGAATTTTTGACCGAGTTATGCCTCTTTTTCGACTTAGTGCATTGTAAGCCGATGGAACCTTGTGAACAAAATATCTCAAGAACCCCTGAAGCTAGGAGCATGATTATTTGCAGGAAGATACTGCCTGCGATGTAGATGACCTTATTAACTTTTGAAAAAAATTCGTGAATTTTTGATCGAGTTATTCCCCTTTTTCGACTTAGTGCATTGAGGCCTATGGTACAAAGGTACCCTTACATATAGTCAAGAACAATAAGAGCTAGGAACTTGAAACTTTATACACATGATCAGTATGGCAAATAAGCAGACCCGTATTTTTTTATTTTTCTGCTGGCAATGTATTTCCAGAGTTATGCCCCTTTTTCGACTTAGCCTGTGGAAACTTGTGAACAAAATATCTCAAGAACCCCTGATGCTAGGATCATGAGGTTTTGCAGGATGAGAATGCCCAAGGTGTAGATGACCTGATTAACTTTTGAAACAAATTCTTGAATTTTTGACAAAGTTATGCCCCTTTTTCGACTTAGTGCATTGTAAGCCTATGGAACCTTGTGAACAAAATATCTCAAGAACCCCTGATGTTAGGAGCATGATCTTTTGCAGGAAGATACTGCCTGTGGTGTAGATGACCTGATTAACTTTTGAAAATAAATCATGAATTTTTGATTGAGTTATGCCCCTTTTTCGACTTAGTGCATTGTAAGCCTATGGAACCTTGTGAACAAAATATCTCAAGAACACCTGATGCTAGGAGCATGATTTTATGCAGGAAGATACTGCCTGTGGTGTAGATGACCTGATTAACTTTTGAAAATAATTTGTAAATTTTGGATTGAGTTATGCCCCTTTTTCAACTTAGTGCATTATTTGCCTATGGAAGCTTGTGAACAAAATATCTGGAGAACCCCTGATGCTAGGATCATGATTTTTGCAGGTTGATATTGCCCAAGGTGTGGATGACCTGATTAACTTTCAAAAACAATTCGTAAATTTTTGACTGAGTTAAGCCCCTTTTTCGACTTAGTGCATTGTAAGCCTATGGTACAAAGGTACAAGCATTATTGGATGAACCTTCTCTGGAGACAAGCATATGGTTGGGGGCATAGTGTTTCATAAACACATTTTCTAGTATTAATGATACTTTTAAGAACTGGGCCCTGTGTTACAGAGCTCTAGATGAGCATGTGTTTTGATGTTGTCCATTCATTCTCCATAAACATAGGTCCAATTAAGATTGAATGGTAATTCTGAAATACATGGAGTTTCTGTCTGTTCTTCACAAAAACATACAGTATTTATTTGCCGGTGAGACAAGGATTTTCCCTTCAAAATTAATTACCAAAAACAGGTAAAATGTTGTTTTTTTTCTCTTCCAAATTAATTACAAAAATCTAGATGAATCTTGTAAGCTGGATCTGGAATTTTTTTTAATGTTTTTGAAGGAACACCCTGCCCCCCTCCTCCATCCCCTTTGCTTATAACCAAAATAAATACTACATTGTGGTATATCTTGCTGAGGTATTTCAAATGAGGGGACAAAACACATGTTTATATGGAGAAAAGAAAATTTTCCAACTATCCCAAATTTGTCCTAAATTTTCTATATCTGAGCCTCTGATAAAACATGTTTTGGCCCCTCAATAATAATAGTATGGAGAAATATGAAAAAATTCCTGATTTGTGATCAAGGCTCACACTTAGCTGTGAGCGGAATGAGAAAATCTTTCGAGATTATAGTGAATGAGAACTTTTTCAAGGGGAGCTACTCTGCCATTTTCATTTTTTGTCCTCTTCTAGGAGCAAATTCTTTATGATAAGAGTAGACCCCTTACAAAAAAGCTTTTCCTCCAGGGAAGCAAACAGGAATTCACAGAAGTTGTTCCCTTTGTAAAAATGGTAGAAAAGATGGACGTATACCCATACACCTTAAAGAAATTTTGTTTATATTGTTGACTTATGCCTTTAGATTCCACTGGCAGACCTGGCCAAGTCGGTAGGCCAAGGAAAGATAAAAGCAGCCGTAAAGTCATCCAAGTCCAACCTAGGGGTACAAGAAGGGGACAGTGTGGAGATTATCAGAATGAACGAGCCTAACCCTAAAGGGAAATTCCTCGTAAGACTCACAGAAACTCAAGCAGGTGAGCATTTCTTAAGGTGAATGGACACACTTTCAGGGGAAGGAACTCTATCATTTTGGTTTTTATTTCCCTTCTTAGTAGGAGTGATCTCTTAAAGGAAAGAATTTGCTCCCATAGGAGCAAATTCTTTCCTTTAAAAGTTCACTCCATTTTGGAAAGGATTCTCCCTCCATGGAAGCAAACAGGAAGTCACAAAAGTTGTTTCCCTTTGAAAAAGATGGCAGAAAAGCATTTAGTGTTCCTATAAACCTCAAAATTATACCACATGCAAGTACATACAGCTGCATGAGCTGCATGTTGAGAGATGCCATGGTAGGGTGGTTAGAGAGCTTAGATTTGGTGAGCAATAATGCGGTTTGAATCCCAGTGGGCCAGTGAATAAGATGTCTTAGATGTTTGCATTTGCCATAAGACCTAGATTTTGTTCATAATTATTTGAAGTAAAATAAACACTATTTTATGCAGACACTCCATTTTTAGCACTCAGAAATTTAGTTTTCAATAATTTAGAATCAAAGTCGCTGTGTTTTTGAGTTTTCGTGAAGTCATGAAAAACAGTTTTTATAATTTAATGTCTGTGAAGCCCAAAAGACTTCTCGTAGATATTAAACTAACAAATGTTTTTCATGATGCCATAAAAGTGAAGAAGAAAAAAATCAGTTCTAATATTTACTTTCTTTTTTTATTTCATCCAACATTTGTGAATCTTCCACCTAAAAACCGTAAAATTTCTCGTAGTTGTGGTTAAGGATTGCCTTATCTAGAGTTTGGAAAAGCCTTAAGGCAGAATGGATTACATAACTTCGTGGCCCTATGCTTGCAACATTACGAAAATGTCTTTGATGTCAGTTAGTAGTCATGGTATACAATTGGCTGATGTAAACAAGGATGCAATTGGCTGACATTTGCATGAAGTACCTCTTGCCTCAGCCTTAATTCCACCGTATTGATGTTTTTAAGACTGTGTTTCATTGACGTTTATGCACAAAAAAGTATAAAGAACAAAATTGTTAACATAATGAGCCACGACCAGACAAAACCAACAAAGTGGTTGTCTGCCCAGCGCAGACTCAGATCAGCCTGGGCATCTCTGATCAGAGTCTTCGCTGTCCACATAGAGGTAGCTTAGACCCTTAGCTTCCCTTTCAGCACTTAGCAAAGAGTCTGATCAGTCTGGGTGGATGCACAGGCTGATCTGAGTCTGGGCTGGGCGCACAACCACTTTGTTGGTTTTCTCAAGTCACGGTTCATATTTGTTTTGTATGTCTGGTTCTGTGCTCATGACAACATGTATTTTATTTCAGACCATGTGTATGGAACACCATATGATCCATACAACTTAAGTAATGCTAATTTCTAATTTACAATTTCCCCAGAATGTACTTACCTGCTTTAAATTATCAGAGGTTCAGAGATGGGTTGGGTTTGAGGTTAATTATCCATTAATTCTGTACATATCTCAAGGGAGCATACCAGTACATATTGACTCCTCTGTAAATTGCCTCGGTTCTGAGGCGGTTTCAATGAGGGGTGGGCCTCAGGACAAACATTTTAGGTGAACAGAAAGAAAAACGGAGTCGCCATACGACAAAACCAACAAAATGGGATGTGCGCCAATTAAAGACTCAGATCAGCCTGTGCATCTGCCCAGGCTGATCGGAGTCTTTGCTGTGCACTAGCTAAGGGTCAAACCTACCTCCATGCAGACAGGGAAGAATGATTAGTATGGGCAGATGTCTAGCCTGATCTGTGTCTTCACTGGGAGGACATGTCACTTTGTTGGTTTTGTCATGTTGTGGCTCAGTTGTGTCATTATAAGCCTTAAATCTACCCTTGTCTGAAACTTTATTTAATAGATCACCATTTCGCTAGAAAAGAAGTTCCTTCGTTACTTGTTAAACATACTTATTTACACATTTAATATTTCTTAATCATATAACTATTTTAAGCAGAATATGCATGTTAATAAAAATCATCTGAAATATTAGAGGCCAGTGAATAGAATCATCAGTATTTGACCTTGACCTACATTTCATAGAAATTGTACATATGGTTCTTGCATTTCATTCAGTTTCATTTAGAATGTTAGTGGCTAGAATTATGAAGCTAAACATTGATCTACTTTGACAGATATTAAGTCATTACAATAATTGTTGCTAAATTTCTATAGAAAAATGTAGAAACTTGCAATGGCTAATTTTAGTCTTGAAACTAGAAAGTTTATTCAGACATCTTATCTGGATAAATGCAATCAGATACACTAATTAACCCTTGAAGCACCAAAAAAAGAAGCAGAGGACAAAATTTAAGTCTGCAAAATTTCAAAAAGTGATTCACCCAAGTTATATCCTATTAAAAATTAAAAGATTAGATGGCAAATAGTGTAGATCCAGAAAAGGAGTCTCATTTTGAGCCACCTCCTCGGGATCTACCCTGTGTGCAAATTCAACTATTGTTCACTATTGGCACTTTAAGTTTAACCAAACTTAACAAAACTCGAAAATGACAGTGCTGAAATACACAGCGGGCAAGACGTATAATTCTTAAAGAGTTCCTTTTTAGCTCGCCTGAACGAAAGTTCAGGAAGAGCTATTGTTGTCACCACGGCGTCGGCGTCGGCGTCCGGATGGATGTTTTGGTTAAAGTTTTTTAAAGACCTATATCTCCCTAACCCATGGATGGATTCTTTTGATACTTGCACTGTAGTTAGATATTGGTCCAAAGTTTAACATGGTACCACCCCCACCCCACTCCTTGACCTTGATGTCAAGGTCATGGACTTAGAAAATTGGGAGTTTTTTGGGACTGGATGTTTTGGTTAAAGTTTTCTAAAGCCCAGTATCTCCTTAACCCATGGATGGATTCCTTTGATACTTGCACTGTAGTTAGATATTGGTCTAAAGTTTTCCAAGGTACTACCCCCACCCCCCTCAGTGACCTTGATGTCAAGGTCATGGACTTAGAAAATTGTCTTTTTATTGATTGGATGTTTTGGTTAAAGTTTTTTAATGACACATATCTCCTGAAACCATAGATGAATTCTTTTTATATTTGCACTGTAGTTAGATATTAGCCCAAAGTTTTACAGAGTACTACCCCAGCCCTGCTCGGTGACCTTGATGTCAAGGTCAGGCACTTAGGAAATTTGGTCTTTATTAAAGTTTTTTAATTGCGTACTGATTCATAATGCTTGGCAGAGATTTAGTTTACACTTGAACTGATGTTAGACACTTTTTTGAGTTTTTACAAAACACTATATACTTACCCGACTGGATGACCTTGATGTCAAGGTCATGGACTTTGAGTTTTGTCTTAAAGATTTTGATTAGTTTTATATTAATGAAGACATAATTTCACAGTGCCACAATGGACTCAGTTGATACTAGTACTTGGACTGATGTTAGATAACGGTTAAAGGCTTTGATACATCCTAGCCCTGCCCTCCTCCCCCCTACCCCTTAGTTCTTTGACCTTAAGCTCATGGACTTTGAAATTTCATGTGGATTTTTTTTTTTTAAGACATTTCTGAGATAGCTTTTGTTTATAAATGTGTTGTCATTATGGACATGCTTGCCTGAAGTTTTATACATAGCAGTCCACACCACCATAGCGACTGTGTGATGGGCAAGCACTTATTCAGGCGAGCTATGCTGTCAGGCGACAGCTCTTGTTATACTTAGCTGTAACATTTAACAAAATTGATGTTGTTTTGATTTTTTGACATGCTTCTGTGTAGTGATATTTCTGAGGTACTGAGGTGAGTATTTCATTAGTTAAATAGATAGGTTTACCTGTATTTTTTGTCTCACCTGCAACTGGTAGAATGTGAGACATAGGTCTTACTGTTATGGTGTTGGTGGTGCCACTGGCACCACAAACTTTCATCGAGTTAGTATAAAGGCTATTTATGGTCAAAATATTGTAGGCTGTTAGGGAAATTTTAGACAACATAAAGAGCAAATAAAGGTCAGATTCACAACCTTATTTAAGGTTTCTTACCCATGCATCTACAGCTGTTACACTTGCCCTCTACCCACAAATGAACCAGGAACCTAAGCTACTTTTCTGGTTTAGCTCTGTTTTGTGACAATGCATGAACAGGCGAGACACTACCCTTTGTGGAATTCTTCTGTTGTGTTAGTTCCTTTAGAACCACAAAATTTTCCTAATCATGAATTACCAGATGGAGTCGTTGGTGGGATGCGGAAATAATTTCCTTCCTGTATCCTTACATTGCAACCTAACTATCATATATCTTATGAAATCAGAAGGTTAGGTTATCTCAGCATTCAGTCAGTTAGATAAGCTGCACGAGAAGTTGCATACCACCTCACCATAAAACTTAATCAGATATAATATCACTAATGCTAAGCATTGTTTCCTCACCAAAACCCCATTACCATTCCTTACATTACATCCATCCATTAACATTTGGTGTTGGCTCCATATCTCCAAAATTCATTCAAAGATTTTCTTGAAACTTTGGTCAAATGCTCTGGTTATCAAGACAATATGCAGAACTTACTTTTTAACCCCCATGAAACAGGTCTTAAAGTAATATTTCTTGTCTGCTCTATATCTTTAAAACAGTTAAGATTTTTTCATAAAAGTTTGTATAAAAAACTATCAGACAATGTGCATGAGAAGAACTGTTAACCTGCTTTCAGTTTTATCTAGCCTGCAATGGGCAGAAGCTTGACATAGGTATAGATGTAGACCCTAGGGCTAGATAAGAAAGAAAGTCAATGCATTAGTTGTAGACAAGATAGAAGATCACATATCTGCATTGCCAAGTAATGTTGGTTGTACAGACAATGATATCACACAGATGGTATTAACCCAATCCATTCAGGATACCCCTTAAGGGATATCTAGGCAAACAGTTTGGATTCAGATCAGGCCCCACAAACATGGGCCCTGATCTGAGATCCAAACTGTTTGCTGCCTAGACATAATTTCTACAAGAGTTAGTTAGACCAATGTTGTCAAAATATTCTTGATTTTTGATGCAGACGACAATTTCAGCAGACGGCAAATAATACCCAGAATGCAGTGTGTTAACTTACATCAGTTTATATCATGTATGGCGTTGACATAAAGCCATTGATAGCATCAGCAGCTTTCAAAACAAAAAAGAATCCTCTCAGATTCTTAAATTGTGCATTTAAACAAGTTCTGTTTTAAAATCAAATGTGTAAATCATAAGGTATGCAAGAAAAAGTATGTATCATGGATGTGAGGTGGAAAATTCTGTCACTCAGGATCACTGTATGGCATCACTTGGCAAGCCTCATGATGCTAAAGAGTGACCTTCTGTACATTTTTTTTCTATCCACACCTCACACCCGTGAATGATACTTATAATATGCAATGGCATACATAAATGTCATGCAGTGTATGCTCTTTGAATGGCAGAACTGATAATAAAATGGTGGTATTTAGTTCCCATATCAGAACTCAAAATTCTATCAGTCATATATTTTTTTTTAGAAATTTAAACTTTAAAGCACCAAAAAGCAGACGACAAAATTTACGTCTACAAAATTTCAAAAACTGTTGCATGCAAGCTATATGAAAGTGAGAATTCAAAGATTAGAGGTCAAACAGTAAAGATCCAGATGAGGCAGCTCATAATGAGCTGCCTCATCTGGATCTATGCTGTTTGAAAATTCAACTATTTTCATTTTATCACCTTGTTTTCAGTGCTTCAATATCTACACCTCAGAGTTTATTTGTCAACAACTGCTCTCTCTCTATTTTTCAGTGGGTTACGTCGACTCTTCGAACATCGAGGTAGACACAGGAATTATACGTAGAGTAAGCTGTCAACTGATCTATGAACATTCTACTGGGAAAAAGGGTCATATACTCAGTAACTTAAATGAATACTTTATGAGGGCCATATACTCAGTCACTTAAATAAATACTTACGAGTGCTTCAGCTCTATGGCCAATATATGCCAGGGAATAATGTCATTATAAGCTGAGCTTTGCCTTTTTTAAAGAAATTTAAAGTGGAAATTTGTAAATGAATTTGGAAAAAAAGGGAACTAGTTTTTATTAAATAGTTGTAATTTACCATTTAAAATTAGTAAATACATGCATCTTAATGCAACTTAAGAAATAAAACATTGGGCTGCATAATATGGGGGAAGCATTTTGTGATTTCATAAATGCAGTTTGTTTGAAGTAATTAGATTTCACAGCTTCGTTACCTTCCTTACATGTTTCTTAATTGTGGGATAAAAAATAACATCATTTCAGACTATATTGCAATTATAAAAGAATTCAGAGTGGTAGTGATTTATTTTTACAAACACAGCATACAAACTTTCAATCACCCTATTTTCTCTAGTGACTTTATGGCACACTTATAGCTTGGTTTGCCGTGCTGCTATCATTTAGATCTACACATCTACAGTTACCGCCCCTGGTTTACTACATTATTGCAAGGGCTGTTACGAAACAAAAATGAGTTGTTACAAAACAAAAAAGAGTCATAGTTACCAAACAACCTGTTGACCAGTTGGTTTGGTAACAATGACTCCTTTTCGTTTCGAAACAGCTCTTTTTTCGTTTTGTAACATTCTTGAAAACATAGTTAACGAGGTGTGGTTACAATACCATTTGATATTGGCAAACACCTTTCACTGTATATGCAATGTGTGCTGAACATTGTTTCATTCTGGTCTAAAATTTTCATAAATTGAAGAGAAACGTAATGCATATTATGTTATTCACTCAAAAACATGCATTTCATAAGATGGCTGTCTTTGCAAATAGTATAGGTTAAGGGAAATAAACATTTTGCAATGGGAGGCAATTCAGTTGCCTCCCTTTGCAAAATTTTTATTTCCCTTTGTAAAATATTGACTTCCCTTTGCAATTTGAAAAATATTTAATTCACTTACAAGTACTTACAAACTAAGGGAAGTAACAAACGCCTTGTGGTGGGATATGGGTGATATTTATTATTACAGAGTGGCCATAATATTAATTTTGTTGTGAATTATGATGTGAATTCTTACTGATCTGGTTTTACATACTAGCAGTTTAAAGTATTACTTATGTTAGTGATCTGGTTTTATATACTAGCAGGGTTTTAAATATTATCAACTAACAGCTAAGATTTTCTATAATTTCACTAAAAAATTTATTTTGCAATGTTTTTTGTTTGTTTTTTCATGAAATGTAGTATGACCAGACTTCCTGTATGTAACTGACTTGGTCAGTTTATTTGAAGCAACACAATATTTTACTATCTAATGTAGAATTTTACAAGTGACATCCTTTCCTTATTTGAACAGTATCATATATACCCATTAGTACCCAAACACTTTGACCATTCCAGTAATGAGCTTGTCCAACTTCAAATCTGGGCATGTCTGTCAGCACTACTTGGAACTGGTTTATGAAAACGTTTGGCAAATTCTGTGTTGAGAAATCTGAGTTGGAGCCCCATCGTATCCTTATAGGCCATTGTCCTAAACATTTTAATACTGCTAGTCCAGTGATTTTGCTTTATATCTCCATTGCACTGCAAATGACCTCATGTTATTTGTTGGTCGCTGTGACCTATATTTCATGGTTCAGAGTTTTGACATACATATTTTGAGAACTAATTAGAAGATATACATCATGCATGGGATAATGGATCAGTCTTAAACTTAAAATGACTTCATACTAGTTGTAGGTCTCAGTGACCTTTGTATCATAGTCCAGTCATTTTGCTTTGTATCTTCAACACTATTTAATGGATTTGCATTATGCCTGAGATATGGAGTCAGTCTGACACTACAAATGACTTTGTTCTTATTGTAGGTCACTGTGACCTATACATCATGGTCCAGTGATTTTGCTGTATATGTCATGGAGCTTCATCTTACTTGGGAATTAAGTGGTCAGTCTGACACTGCAAGTGACTTGGTACTTCTGCACTTCACTGTGACCTTCACTTCATAATTCAGTGATTTAGTTGAATTCAAGGTCTTCTGACTAGGCATGAGGTGGGGGCATCAGTACACTTTGGGCACATTTACAGTGTATCTGCATTTTTGCTTTTGGTCATTTTATGAATCGCAGCCTTTCTCCCTGCCTGTTTTTCCTCTTTCAAAGGTTTTGCATGACATTTCTTTTCTCTTTTTATGGTCTTGTGAATTAACCCATTCCATTCCGGATACCCCTTTAGGGGTATCTTGGCAAACAGTTTGGATCCAGATCAGGCCCTGCAAATGTGTGGCCTGATCTGAGATCCAAACTGTTTGCTGCCTAGACATCATTTCTACAAGAGTGAGTTAGACCAATATTGTCAAAATATTCTTGATTTTTGATGCAGACGACAATTTCAGCAGCCGACAAAAAATACCCAGAATGCAATGGGTTAAAGAGATATGATTTCCAGTTTGCATGTGATAGATTGTGAGCAAGGAAAAACTACTGAATTTTTTTTCCATTGTTGACATATGAGTTTATTTTTATTCCCATGTTTAAGCTATTTTTTTTTAGTTTTTCAGCCTTTCATGAATGTTTATACAAAGTTTCCTTGGTAACCTTGACCTGTAAATGACCTTGAAATAATGACCTTTCCAGCAGCATGTTCATATTGGTGTTTGCAGCTAGGTGCATGGTGGCACCTCTAACTTAGCATGCTTTTAAACAAACATAGTGGCCTACTAACCAGAAAAACTAACCAGATTTTAATATACTGATAGTTTTGTTTTCAGTTGTTGGGCATGTTTTTTTACCAGCCTACGGTGAATGTTAATCATTAATAAAGCTAATTAGTAATGCTACAGCAAATCTGTAATCAAGCTTCTAAACCATAGTAGAATAAGACTTTTGAACCCCGGTTTATTGTCTTGCCTGTATCTAGCAGATGCAAGACATAGGTATTACAGTTCAGGGCCCAGCTGTTTAAAACTAAAGATATTGTTGGTTAACGAGATGTTAAATTTTAAACGTATTTTAAGCAAAAATGCTATTACTTTTTGCCAGAAAAAATGTGAGAAGCTTCTCACAAATTTTCAGTAAAAAGTATGAGCATACTTGATTTTATGCATAATAGATGACTTAACAAATCATTGACTAACAATGCTTTGAACAGCTGGGTCCTGGTGTGGGCATGGTCATTGTTGTTGTTGTCAATTTCAATGAGCTCTGTCATTGTGGCAGTGTGCGAACAGATGAGATAACATTCTGAAGAATTCTTGTTTTAAAAGATGAACAGTTCCTTTTAAAAAGATTTCAGGTCAATGAAACATTTAAACAGCTTGTAGGCTTTTGTATTATGAAAGAATACGATCATTGATTAGGAAAATGTATGTGTTATATTGTACATTGGCGCATAGCCAGGCCAAAGAAACTATAAATATTTCCTAAGGATTTCCAACAAAAGAAATGCAAAAAATGGCTTCCAAAACTCATGTTCCTCAGAATTTTATGGTTGCTCAGATCTCAATCATAGGACAACTAGTCCAGTAATTGTAAATATCCTAATACTTAAAGTGCTAGAAATAAAAATAGTTGAATTGGCACAATGTATAGATCCAGATGAGGTGGTTCGTAATGAGCCACCTCATCTGGATCCTCTCTGTTTGCCTTCTGGTCTTTGAATTCTCAGTATGATAAAGATTGGATGACATTTTTCAATATTTTGCAGGCGTTAATTTTTATGTCTGCTATTTTGGTACTTTAAGTGTTAAAACTATATAGATTCCTCTTGTAAACAGCAAAGGCTCCAAGGAGACAACATGGCTACACATACTGATCTGAGCTTTTTATGCTACCAGCAAAGCTTCATATCAGTCTGTGCAGGTGTGCTGTCCCTTTCTCTTTTTGCTAGCCTACATTGAAAATAAAACCCTTTCTTACAGGTATTTATGATGTTTCATTCCGTGGTATGAGACAAAATATTTTTGGCTTCAGTAGGAGAGACAAACCTTTCACTATGACCTTTTATAGACCTGAATATGATTTACATTGAAACAGTGATGGATGGCCCAGGCCCAAATAATGCTCACAGACAGAAAGAAAAAAGAAAGAGATATTGTGTGTCTCAACAGACTGCCTCATCCAGGAGGATCTAATTTGATGAATTGGCACACTGCACGTCTTTCTATCATTTTTACGAAGGGGAACAACTTTTTTGACTCTCTGTTTAATTCCCTGGAAGAGGAAGACCTTCCAAAATGGGTTCTATTCTTAAAGGAAAGAATTTACACCTGGAGAAGTAAATTTGTCCCTATAAGAATAGACCCCATTTGAGAAGTGAGGCAAAAATGAAAATTGCAGAGTTGCTTCCCCTGAAAGTGTACTCATTCACCTTAGAGATGAGTAAGAAAAAATACCCTCAGATTATCATCAGATACTCATAGTCTTACTAGAAGTTTATAACATGGAATACTCTGAAGTATAAAAGTGTCTAGGTAGTTGAAGGTTATTCTGATTCAGCAACTGCACTTTATAGGTCTATTGAAATCACCATGGTGATAAGGTTAGTGTCTCTCTACTGCAGCTTTATTTCGTTTTTATACCCACCCCTGCATTATAAAAGTGGTGGTAAATTGGTTATTTTATTTGTTGGTTATGAAAACATATTTTTTTAATTGAATTTTGTACCCCGACCCATGCATGAAAAATGTGGTGGTAAATTTGTTATTTTTAAATTGGTTGCTTATGCGAGCAAGCCTTTTACCATATAAGGAAGTCAGTTGTCTTTGTCACCAGATTGTGAGTTTACAGCTTTTAAAAGGTTCCACAAAACTAAGCCATATCACGCACAACTGTACTTGCCAAGTGACAAGAATTCAAGTGCTTGAAGGCAGTGTTTCAGTATGACAGACAGTTTTTGGTTAATCTGGTACAAAGACATTTGGACATTTGATGGTACCTGGGAATATTTAAGTTTCATATTATTTTGATCCAGTTTTAGCATTATAAACCCTTAAAGTGCCAAAACAGCAGATGAAAAAACTCAAGTCTGCAAAATTTAAAATAAAAAAAATCATCCAAGCTGTATCACATTGAGAATTCAAAGACTAAAGAGGTCAAACAGTTTGAGGTCCAGATAAGATAGCTCATTTTGAGCCACCTTGTCTGGATCTACACTGTTTTCAGCTATTATTATTTTGGCACTTTTTGTATTTATAGTAAGTTCTTACTAAAATTTTTGATCTGCAGTAAATATTCAGACAAGTCAACCATTTCGATAACAGAGTTTTCTTTTTTTCTTTCACAAGTAATGTAATTACCATATTGATTTTGCTATAAGACATATTTATTTCCTTCCAAAAAAATCCCAATAATCGAGATCCATCGTTAAATGGATTTAGACTTTTGGGGTTGTTTTGAAGAGAAACCCCACAGTCAAGCAGAACTGCACAAGGCTGGTTTAGATATTTGAGGCGATTCTGGGTGGGGTGGGGTGGTGGGATGGGGGGAGGGGGTTGGGAAACCCCAGTAGTATAGCCAAATAAACAAATAAATAGGGTATGTTATGTTAGGGCATCAATAGTGGCTTTATAAAATGAATGGCAAACAGTGCAGAACAAGATCAGACTGCCAAAGACGAAAAGAGCAGAATTTGCAAACAGGGTAGATTCTGATGAGGCAGCTTATATTATGAGCCGCCTCATCTAGCTCTTCACTGTTTGCCTTCTAGTCTTCGAATTTTCAATATGATATATATTGGACAAGGCATTTTTGGAAATTTTGTAGAGGAACTCTCCTTTTTGATGCTTAAAGGGTTAATTTTGTTTGTAGATGGACAGTTTGGTTAATATGAATTGTAGGCTTTGGTTTTTATTCTTACTTCCACTAAAAGAAAATTAGGAGAAAGAAGATGTGAGATGATGATAGACTTTTAACAGTAGCTTTTTTGTAGCATTCTGGGCCCAGTTGTTCAAAGCATTGTTTGCTTAACAAAAATATTAATTAAGCATTCTTTAAGTCTTTTGGTACACAATAAAAGCAAATGTGATAACATATTTTTTTGCAAAAATGGCAGTGGTTTTCTATATGCTACGTTTGAAAATGTGATGTCTCACATAGGATATGTTTGAAAATTTAATGTCTCATTAACTAACACCATTGTTAGTTATGAACAACTGAGCCCTTTTCCTTTTCTGTTAAGTATTAATACTTTCTGCACCTAATTACCAGAATGCATGCTTCATGCTTGAATCTGTATCTTCTTCCTTTAGTAAGTTTAGTTCTATATTGCTTTATTCAGTGTTAATCAATGAGGAAGAATGGGAAAATCAAAGATATTGGCATGTTTTTTTGTTTTTTTAAATTTTGTTTAATATGGGTTTACGACCCTTTCAAGAATACAATGTATTTCACTTATGTTGAGCGGATCATCAAGCAAAGGTGGGGAAAAAAATGGAGCTCCCGAAAAAAAAACCCACCTGACCTTCTGTAAGCAGAATTTGGCTCATTCTCACTTGTGCTCTAGCTGAAGCTTGGGTCCACAGCAATGAGAGACGTAATGTTTAAGAGTCAGCACTCTTAACCCTTAATGTGCCAAAAAGCAGACGACAAAATTTACGTCTGCAGAAATTTCAAAATATGTTTTGTCCAAGCTATATCATATTGAGAATTCAAAGACTATAGGGCAAAAACAGTGTAGATCCAGATGAGGTGGCTCATTATGACATCTACACTGTTTGCAAATTCAACAAAGTTTCATTTTTGGCGCTTTAAGGGTTAACCACTAGGCCATAGAGGCCCTGTATGTGTATGACTTTTTCATGTGAGGATGTATTTCAACAAGTTTGTTATAGGGTAATCACATGTAGTTTTCGTCCCTATGTACAGATATTTGAACACAGTTACGTACATATTTGATGTTGAGTTAATAAGATTTCAGTGGAATAATATGCTGAAAATAAATTAAATGATAAAGGTACTGACCCTGTTACATTTGATAGTTAATTGCAGAAACTTTATACATAATTTACAGAGCTGTCATTTATTTCCTCCATTTCTAGAAAATTTGAGCCGCGACACGAGAAAACCAACAAAGTGGTTGTGCGCCCAGGGCAGACTCAGATCAGCCTGGGCATCTGCCCAGTCTGATCAGAGTCTTTGCTGTCCGCATGGAGATAGCTTAGACCTTTAGCTACCCTTTGAGCATTTAAACAAAGAGTATGGTCTAACTGGGTGGATGTCCATGTTGATCTGAGTCTTCACTGGGTGCACAACCACATTGTTGGTTTTCTTGTATCGCGGCTCAATTTATTTCTCTCACTACAGGTGGATTGAGGTAGCGCCGCAATTTTTTTCCGTCATTTTTCAGAGGCAGGCAACTTACCAGATTTAGCATTAACTTTTCTGTAAGAAGAGCCCCATTTTAAAAGGGGTCTACTCATAAAGGAAAGAATTTGCTCCTAGGGGAGCAAATTCTTTCCTTTAAGAGTTGACACCTATTGAAATAGGGAGGCAAAAATTAATATGGTTTGAGGTGCTTTACACTGAAAGTGTATCTAGTCATCCTAAAATGGATAAGGGAAATAACTCATGTCTTCATTTAATATAAATTTCTTACAGTTGATGGAAGGTAGTGAATCAAATACATCGTCGGGACCAAACAGCGGACAGGATGAAGAGTAAGCATCTATTTTCTGTTTACATGTCGAAGCTTGAGTTATTTTGTGCAGTGTTTTTAATTCCATCTAAACCAGTTTTCACTCTACAGTGAAGTTTAATGACTAGGACTCTGATAACTCATTCACAACAATTACCAAGCTTTACTCCAATAAGTCCAATAACGTTGACTAGAACTAATATACCCTATGTTTTTATCCCACTTCTGTTTTTACAAAGGAGAACAACTTTTGTGACTTCCTGATTTCTTCCCTTGATAATAAACTCTTTCAAAATGGGGTCTACTCTTAAGGAAAGAATTTGCTCCTAGAGCAAATTCTTTCCTTTAAGAGTTGACCTCTGTTGAGAAGGGAGGCATGAATGACAATGGGAGAGTTGCCTACCCTGAAACTGTACCCATTGCTTGCACTTCTGTCCCATATTCAGCGTAATTACTGTTTGTTTGGCTTTTTGTCATTTTTAGTGTGATAGGAGAAACATATGAAGATGTAGACGGAGAGGGTGAAGGAGAGGGAGAAGGACTCATTGAAGAGGGTAGGTTAATACTGTCATCCCTAATTTTCTGAAATTTACTCATCCAGCTTTGAATTTGGATGAGTCCATTACTTAACAACAGGGTGGATAAAAATAAGAAAATTTACAGATATTTGCAGACAGTATGATCTTATTTTACAGTGTTTTACAGTGTTTGCAATGTATTTATTTAATCTTCTATACATGTATTTGCAGTGTTTGCTGCTGTGTGTTAATTAAAAATTTTAGTGAAGCAAAATAGTCAGATAAAATCACTTTATGAAAAGAATTTGATGAAATTCACTTGATAGCTCAAGCTCAGTGGTTTTTTTAGTGTTGCCACTGGCTTGACCAGCTCATATATCCCCAGTATCCCCAGCTGTCCCCCCTCCCCCTCCCCCACCACCCACACCCACACACATACACACACACACACCACCACCACCACCACTACCCAGAAACTACATGTTTAACTACATGTAACAAGAAAGAAATTCTGAAATATATATGAGTATAGAATGTCTATGTTAAAGTTTGATGTATATTCACCTTGAATAGTCAGACAGCACTTGCCTGTGCACACAGTGTAGACTGATAAGAGAAACTTGATCAGGGATTGCAGTTTATGCTATGCATTCTAAAAACAGCTTGTGTAACAGGACATCAATGTCTTAGAAATGGTCATGGTGTAAACATATTCACAATGAATGACTGTACTGTAAAATATTCGGATGTCTGTTTCCATAATAATTTGCAACTTTGGCAAGACAGACCTGACCAGTACATGGATACTTTAAACGGTGCTCTGCCTTACCTTTAAGACTCCAATGCATTCCAGACTGTCCGATGGGCATGCAATTACAGGAATATCCTTCTGCTAGATATATACAAAAGGATAAGTTGAAAAAATCACCTGTGCATGCACAGTGTAACGCTGTAATGGTCATGCTATTTGCTGTATAGAAACACACTTTTCATACCAGTACGCGGACACCTTAATTTCAGAGTAAATTGAAATGGTAATTATACGCTGTGATTGTAATAACTTTTTTTAGATATATATTTAATAAAAATGTTTACATATAGTAAAGGATTTCTCTGATTTCGAGCTGACTCATAGCTGGTCACTTTGCCTATTTGCAGCCAAAAAGTAGCAATGATTGTGATACCCTTCTGCAATAGTACTGCAAATTCGAAATAATAGTGAACAAAAAAATGATAAAGAAATGACGCCTTGCAATTGTAACAATGTCAGGTGATTTTCGGAAGTATTTTATCGTTTATTGGGACTCCAAACATAAAAGTGGGGGATAAGAACTCAATAATTGTGGTGATTTGAAATGATATTTTTAAACCAAACACAAAAGTGTCTGCATGCTGGTGGGGTCTGTCTACCCTAGGGTGGGTATGTTTTATAAACTAAAGACAAACATTGCAGAGCCTGATATGACTGCTCCTTTGGCTGTTCAGGGAACATGGCATAATGTGTTCAAATGTTGTTGTTTTTTCTTTCAGATATCTATGAAGAATGTACCTGATGTGTTCACAGCAGTAGAATTTTGTTACCAAAACAACACACAGCTAATCAAAATTTTATATGAAACACATGGATCTATTCTCCTATGGTCATGGATCAGTCAAACTTTATTGGATTCCCCTAGCCATCATCATACCTAAACCGCGGGATATGATCTGCCTTTATTCAGCTTGAAGAAAAGGATCTGCTATTACCGTATTATAAAGGCATCTGGGACTTCCATATTACGACACAAACATACCTTCAACACTACCTGAGCTGAAGATTAGCCCAAATTTTGAGGATGATAATTTTTCTTTTGCATTTCTCCACTTAGATGTTTGAACTTGGAGCCATTAGAAACACTTTACGGAGGTGATTCTATGGAAATCCTGTGACCATTTTGACCTCCTGTGTATTTAGACAGGTTGCCTGAGCTAACCATGTTAACCTCAAGCTGGACCCAGTTGTTCAAAACTAATGAAACTATAGTTAACAAGAAGTTATATTTTCAAATATTGCTGAATTGGGCAACAGCCAGTTTTTGCTGGAAAAAAAACAAAACATTAGGAGCTTTGCGGTGCAGAAGCTCCTCACAAGTTTTCCACAAAGCAAATTAGCACACTTGATTTTATGTGTAGCCAATCCTTGACTGATGACAATGCTTTGGACATCTGGGCCCAGACTGTTGATTTCTATAGATTGCACAAAATTCTACTTTGAACACAGGATTTGTAAAATATGGAATTTACCTTTAAATATGGAATATGTGAAATGTATTTTATGGTGGTTAAGATATTCTTTAGCATGCATCAATGAATCATCAGATTCAGTCACAATTTTTAGATACTTTGAAGTGTGCATCCCACAGATTAAATGGCAAATTTACTTTACACACACATTCTCAGAACTCAAAAATTCTGAAATAAGTTGTTGGTACATTAAAAGGAAAATTTACCATAAAGATACCATATCTATCTTATAAAAGGCCCTGGGGGCATTGCATTTTATGAAAGGGGGGCATTATTTAGAGCTTAGAGTGTAGTAAATCAACCACTGCCAAATATCTCTAATTAACAGTATTAAGGTGAATGGGTATACTTACAAGGGGAGCAACTCTACTATTTTGCCTCCCTTTCCAGTAGGGGTCAACTCTAGGAGCAAATTCTTTCCTTTAAGAGTAGACCCCATAGAGATATTTTTATACAGAGAAGCAAACATAAATTATTGCAAGTTAATATCATTTTCGGAAAAGAGGCAGGGGGTGTTTATTAGAGCAGGGGGTTATTATTTCAAGTCAATACTGCAGCCAGACTCTTTCTTGCTTCAGGTCTTAGTGAATTATATCTTCCTTTTTTAAAGGTAAATTCCATATTAAAAATCCTGTGCTTTTGATGGACTGTCTTGATTTTCAAACTGATTTTGATCGTAGTGGAAAGGCATTTATAATTTATAATTCTGTGTGCCATTATTAGCTCACCTGAGCACGAAGTGCTCAGGGTGAGCTTTTGGGATACCCTGATGTCCGTCGTAAGTCCGGACGTCCGTCCGTTCGTCTGTCAACTTTTGCTTGTGTACACTCTAGCGGGCACAGTTTCCATCCAATCTTTATGAAACTTTGTCAAAATGTTAGTCTTTATAAAATCTAGGCCAAGTTCGAAACTTGGTCATGTCGGGTCAAAAACTAGGTCACTAGGTCAAATCTTAGAAAAACCTTGTGTACGCTCTAGAGGGCACAGTTTTCATCCAAAGTTCATGAAACTTTGTCAGAATGTTTATCCTTATAATATCTAGGACAAATTTGAAACTGGGTTACGTCGGGTCTAAAACTAGGTCACTAGGTCAAATCATAGAAAAACCTTGTGTACGCTCTAGAGGACACAGTTTTGATCCAATCTTTATGAAACTTTGTCAGAATGTTTATCTCCATAAACTCTAGGCCAAGTTCGAAACTGGGTCATGTCGGTTCAAAAACTAGGTCACTAGGTCAAATCTTAGAAAAACCTTGTGTATGCTCTAGAAGGCACAGTTTTGATCCAAAGTTCATGAAACATAATCAGAAAGTTTATCCTTATAATATCTAGGATAAGTTTGAAACTGGGTCACGTCGGGTCAAAAACTAGGTCACTAGGTCAAATCATAGAAAAAACCTTGTGTATGCTCTAGAGGACACAGTTCTGATCCAATCTTTATGAAACATTGTCAGAATATTTATCTCCATAAACTCTAGGCCAAGTTCGAAATGGGGTCATGTTGGGTCAAAAACTAGGTCACTAGGTCAAATCTTAGAAAAACCTTGTGTACGCTCTAGAAGGCACAGTTTTGATCCAAAGTTCATGAAACTTTGTCAGAATGTTTATCCTCATAATATGTAGGACAAGTTTGAAACTGGGTCATGTCGGGTCAAAAACTAGGTCACTAGGTCAAATCATAGAAAAACCTTGTGTACGCTCTAGAGGACACAGTTTTGATCTAATCTTTATGAAACTTTGTCAGAATGTTTACTTCCATAAACTCTCGGCCAATTTTGAAAGTAGGTCATGTCGGGTCAAAAACTAGGTCACTAGGTCAAATCTTAGAAAAACCTTGTGTAAGCTCTAGAAGGCACAGCTGTGATCCAAAGTTCATGAAACTTTGTCAGAATGTTTATCCTCATAATATGTAGGATAAGTTTGAAACTGGGTCATGTCTGGTCAAAAACTTGGTCAATAGGTCAAATCTTAGAAAAACCTTGTGTACGCTCTAGAAGGCACAGTTTTCATCCAAAGTTCATGAAACTTTGTCAGAATGTTTATCCTCATAATATCTAGGACAAGGACGAAACTGGGTCACGTCGGATCAAAAACTAGGTCACTAGGTCAAATCATAGAAAAACCTTGTGTACGCTCTAGAGGACATAGTTTTGATCTAATCTTTATGAAACTTTGTCAGAATGTTTATCTTCATAAACTCTCGGCCAAGTTTGAAAGTAGGTCATGTCGGGAAAAAAAAAGGTCACTAGGTCAAATCTTAGAAAAACGTTGTGTAAGCACTAGAAAGCATAGTTTTGATCCAATCTTCATGAAACTATGTCAAAATGTTTATTGTCCATATATCTAAGCCCCCTATGAAACTGAGTCACGTCGCCTCAAGGTCAAATCTTAGAAAAACTTTGTGTACACCCTAGAGGGCACAGTTTTGATCCAATCTTCATGAAACTCTGTCAGAATGTTTATCTTAATGAAATCTAGGTAAAGTTTGAAACTGGGTGGTGTCGGGTCAAAAACTTGGTCACTAGGTCAAATCATAGAAAAAACCTTGTGTATGCTCTAGAGGACACAGTTCTGATCCAATCTTTATGAAACATTGTCAGAATATTTATCTCCATAAACTCTAGGCCAAGTTCGAAATGGGGTCATGTTGGGTCAAAAACTAGGTCACTAGGTCAAATCTTAGAAAAACCTTGTGTACGCTCTAGAAGGCACAGTTTTGATCCAAAGTTCATGAAACTTTGTCAGAATGTTTATCCTTATAATATGTAGGACAAGTTTGAAACTGGGTCATGTCGGGTCAAAAACTAGGTCACTAGGTCAAATCATAGAAAAACCTTGTGTACGCTCTAGAGGACACAGTTTTGATCTAATCTTTATGAAACTTTGTCAGAATGTTTACTTCCATAAACTCTCGGCCAATTTTGAAAGTAGGTCATGTCGGGTCAAAAACTAGGTCACTAGGTCAAATCTTAGAAAAACCTTGTGTAAGCTCTAGAAGGCACAGCTGTGATCCAAAGTTCATGAAACTTTGTCAGAATGTTTATCCTCATAATATGTAGGATAAGTTTGAAACTGGGTCATGTCTGGTCAAAAACTTGGTCAATAGGTCAAATCTTAGAAAAACCTTGTGTACGCTCTAGAAGGCACAGTTTTCATCCAAAGTTCATGAAACTTTGTCAGAATGTTTATCCTCATAATATCTAGGACAAGGACGAAACTGGGTCACGTCGGATCAAAAACTAGGTCACTAGGTCAAATCATAGAAAAACCTTGTGTACGCTCTAGAGGACATAGTTTTGATCTAATCTTTATGAAACTTTGTCAGAATGTTTATCTTCATAAACTCTCGGCCAAGTTTGAAAGTAGGTCATGTCGGGAAAAAAAAGGTCACTAGGTCAAATCTTAGAAAAACGTTGTGTAAGCACTAGAAAGCATAGTTTTGATCCAATCTTCATGAAACTATGTCAAAATGTTTATTGTCCATATATCTAAGCCCCCTATGAAACTGAGTCACGTCGCCTCAAGGTCAAATCTTAGAAAAACTTTGTGTACACCCTAGAGGGCACAGTTTTGATCCAATCTTCATGAAACTCTGTCAGAATGTTTATCTTAATGAAATCTAGGTAAAGTTTGAAACTGGGTGGTGTCGGGTCAAAAACTTGGTCACTAGGTCAAATATAAGAACGACCTTGTATACGCTCCAGAGGGCACAGTTTTGATCCAATCTCAATGAAACTGTGTCAGAATGTTTATTCTTACAATATCCAGGCCAAGTTTGAAACTGGGTCATGTTGGGTCAAAAACTAGGTCAAATGTTAGTATGGTAAAAACTCTTATAAATCTTCACCAGAGCCAGTGAACTGATTAATGCTCAGGTGAGCGATTCAGGGCCACCATGGCCCTCTTGTATTTATAAGACACAAAACCGATGTCGCTTGATCTTATCTTCTGAATTGTACAACTGCAGTATATAAAGTATTGTCACACTGAATCAGTGATAAAACTGATATTTTTACTTCTTTGTTACTTTTAATTTGGTTAAATAGCTTCTCTATCACATCTTATACTGGACATTTGGGATTTTCAATGAGGAACATCTCTACACCAAGTTTTCGAAGTCAGATTTTTACAGACTTTTTATACTGCATACAGGAGATTTTCATTGTAGTTTTAGAATGAATATGAAATGTCCCTCATTACCGATATACATGTGTGCAAACTGTGGACTATTTTTGAAAATTTTACGTTTTTGAAAATTATACACGTTTGGAAATGTTAAATACATGTACATGTATGGTCATATTTGAAGCTCACTAATTATAATCAAAGACTTGTTTTAATAGATTTTTAAACATGTTTTGAACAGAGAAATTGTTGGTATTTTTATACACTTACTGTGTAATTGCCTCTGAAGCAATGGATTGTATGAGATGATGTTATTTAGAGCTTAAATATTTGCCAGTTTTGTAAGCCACTGAGTGTTTTATTGGAAGCACTTTCAAAGTGCTTTAAGTAAACTTTTAAGTGGTAAGAATTCTATATCGGTGGATTGTTTTGCTTGAAATTATGTTATTTTGCTAAGCCTGCATACAAAACTTTTGAAAAAAAAAGGATGTGATTGTGGGCACAGCGTTTGGCAATATTAGAGCTTTCCTATCGAGAAAACATCTGAATCATGAAATTGTGTGATTTTGCTTAGTCTGCATACAAGGCTTTTGAAAAAAACGGAGGTGGGCTAGTGGGCATAGCATTTGTCAGTATCAGAGCGCTTTCCTATCATGAGAACATCTGAATTAATATTTAACCATCCTTACCCTATGTACTGGAATAGAACCAATTACATGATGTAGGGGTATACCTCCACTGTTTTTCTGGCATTTTTACAAAGGGAAACAACTTTCTGGACTTCTCGTTTACTTCTTGGGAGGATGGAGCCTTACCAAATGGGAGTCTAATCATAAAGAATTTCTCCTAGAGCAGAAATTCTTTAAGAGTTGACCCCATTTAAAAGGGAGGTAAAATTGATAAGGGCAGAGTTGCTTCCCCTGAAACAGGGCTCAGCGTACAGGGCGATTTGGGAGAAATAGTCTCCCTAAGCTGGCTGACTTATCCCTATTTTGAGCTGGGGGAGAAGTGAAAATGTATAGAACATATAGCGGAATCCTAAATTTCGACCAAAACTTCTCCCTAAAGTGCAGAAAATATCACAAAACTTCTCCCTGTCTGAAAGCTCTTGGCTGACCCCTGCGGAAAGTGTTTATATTTACCATTAAAGCTCTAAGAACATGCAGACTGTAGCAGAGATTAAGGACAGAGTTAATTTCCATACTGCAGATTAATTATCTTATGTTTACTTTTGAAGTTACTGTTTCAGAATACTTATATGTGTTACTTTTGACAAGAAATTTTTTACTGTACATGTATGTGTATGTCCTGTAATTTGCCATAATACACAAATCAGTATTAATTTCAGTCCTATATGAGCATTGCATGAAATATACTAGTCAAAAAAAGATATGCCACACTCTAGTTATTTTAAAATTTCTTTACAATAATCCAAGCAAGCATAAATTTTGAAACAAAGTCAAAATAATGGCAAGAAAATTTGGTATCATTGTTGAAATTGCATCAGTGTTGCTTTGTTGTAGCTGCATCAATGTTGTTTTAACATTCTAATTCACTTACGTATGTAATGCGACGTCTGATTGGATATCGTCAAAAATTTGCGACAGTATATGTCATTACGTAACGTTGCTTTTCACTGGTTGATGTCTGGTTTTACATCGCTGAAAGCGCTTGCTATGGGTGAAAAGTAACATACTTGGAAAGTTGAAAATGTGAAAGTTGCATTAGAATGGGGATAACTGTATGGAAAATTGTCATTTGGGGAGGAAAATCATCGGTGTTATGGGTGCAAATTGCATTTTATGGCTCCACTGCTGCGTCACCGTAAAACGAAATTTCGGACCATAAAGCCAACGATGTACCTCGCCAAATGAGAATTTTCAATACAGTTATCCCCTAATTGTGTGCTTACCAGAAATAGGCAATTTTTTTTTCCAAAATAATAAAGGTGTATGTTTTTCTGCCAGTTTTACAAAGAGCGACAACTTTTGTGTTTTCCTGTTTGAAACTTTGGGCTGTGAAACTCGCTAAAAAGGGTCTACTCTTAAAGGAAAGAATTTGCCTCCAGAGAAGCAAATTCTTTCCTTTAAGAATTGACCTCCATTGAGAAGGGAAGCAAAACTGAAAAAGGCACAGTAAAAGTGTACCCATTTATCTTAAAATGATTTTAGTATTTCTTTTTTTGACCAGTATATTTGGAGACGAAATGGGACTGTCTTCTGTACCCATTTATCTTAAAATGCTTGTAGCATTTCTTTTTTTGACCAGTATATTTGGAGATGAAACTGGATTATCTTCTGTAACCAATTCAGCATATGCAGTTATTTTGTTGAAAGTGTTATTATGTGTTACGGTAATGACCCTAAAATTTCGGACACCTGAAAGTTGGACTATTATTGTTCGAAAATTCTTATAAAGTTGATTTTACACACATTAATGCATCCAAATGATGCTTAAAGAAAAGCAAACATTGTAGACCCTAATCAAACTGCTCCTTCAGGAGCAGTTTGATCTGGGTCTACAATGTTTGCTCAGTCCTGTCTGTCTGAATATTTAGGATCACAGTATTATGCTCAAGATTGGCAACAAAAGTATCATTAGCCAGGATGGTGTCCTTATATGTACTTGTGAAAGTTAGTTTAGTATTATTAAAAAAAAATGCTCAAAATTTAGTAAAATTAAGAAAAAATGAAATCAACTGGAAAATGTTCAGATAGTTTGATGTAAAAGTCATGCTTTGCTTTCATGTAAAAGTCATGCTTTTTTGTCATGCAAAATTCATGTTAGACAGCTCGAGTCTAAAGCATAAAATGCACACATTTTCTTTTTATATAAGAATTGGTTCAAATGAGACCCATCGAATCATATGGTCCAAAGGGCTATAAACGTATATTCTTCATCCATGACCAGGGGGTTTGTTACTTGAAAGCTGTTAGGGGCATAGCTAGAAGCAATCTCATGATACACACTGTCATGTATCATGCTCTTTAAGGGGCGAGCCCCTCATAAATATCACATTGTTATGTGTTTTGGCAGTTTGTACTGAAATCGTGTTCAATTCATATAATTCAGCAAGCTAAAATGCAGGTTCTTGTTAAAATTTTGTCAGGTTGACAAAATTTCAATAAGCACCTGCATATTTGCATAAAGGCAACTACGCCTTTGGCTGTGACATTGAAGATCCTATTAGGTGCTTTCCATCATCTTTTGACAAGTCCTAGAGTTTAGAGTTTAGGGTAAAGTCCGGTAAATTCGGACAGCGGGTAAATTCGGACAGAGAGTGTTTCTTTTATAATGTCAGTTGTTTGGAATAAAAACAAAATTAACTTGGCAAACAGTGAAAATCCTGATAAGATGGCTCATTATGAGCCGTCTCATCTGAATTTTCACTGTTTGCAATGGTATGTCCGAATTTACCCACTGTCCGAAGTTACCCGACTCAACCCTACACTGTTTCTAAACACTATTTTAACCTTAATGTTTTAACTTTTTTCTTAATTCTGTTTTAGTCTATCTGTAATAGAATATTTTCTTTTAGGTAAACTTCATATGTTAATGTGCAATAAGTAGATTATCAGAGTTTTATGCAAGTTAGTAACAAATTACCATATTTGTCTTTCATGTTTGGGCAGCATGCTAGCGCAGAACAGTGAAGCTACGGGTCAACCTCACCAGGATCTGCACTGGTACTAATTTAATAAAACATTCCTTGGTAAAAAAGGTGAATGGGTACACTTCCAGGGGAAAGAACTGCTATTATCATTTTTGCCTCCCTTCTCAGTTGTGTCAACTCATAAAGGAAAGAATTTGCTCTCAATTTGTAAAGAATTTGCTCACCTAGGAGCAAATGCTTTTCTTCAAGAGTAGACCCCATTTTTGAAGGGTTTCATCAGTTGGGGAAGGAAACAGAAAGTCATAGGTTTTGCCGTCTTTGAAAAAAAGGCAGAAAAATATGGCAGTGTATACATACACCTTAAATAGATTGCTAAATAATGAGGATGAAAGACCCCAGTATAGCAATATTTGCAGTGTCGGAATAGATAGGACAAATATGGTAACTGACCATAAAAAAATCTAAATATTGGGACAAAAAGGTCGGAGCAAACAGTGCAGGCCTAGATCAGACTGCTCCTAAAAGAGCAGTCTGATCAGGGCCTACACTGTTTGCCTGCATTTCTGCATTGTTAAAACAAACTTTTCCGTTTTTTTAGGACAATTATGGTAATTATTTTTGGTGTCCCAATTTTTATGTTTCTTTTGGTGTTACTTTCTAGTTACTGTGCAATATTGTAGGAACTGTGCCTATAGCTCAACAGGTTTTAGTTTTAGTAAGGGTTATAGTGGTGGATGGAGGGGGGTGGGGGGGACATGCAGAGGAGGTGTTAATAAGGATGAGACAGTCTCATGGCATCATGGCAGGATTTAGTTTTAGTAAGGGTTAAGCCAGGACTCTGTGAATGTGAGACTAGTGTGTTTGTCATTAATGATTGCCCATATTACATGTATGCCTATATTCTAGCCTGCCTTTTTTTTTTTCTCTCGTTTGATAGTCAAAGGAAATGTGCTGATGAAGAAATATGTCTATGAAATGTTTTTTATCTTCTTTTCTCCATTTCATTTTTTGTTTTATATTAAGCTGAAGTATTCCTGTTTTGTTTGTTTGTGAACAACAGTATGATGTGCAGTCTTAATATATGTATTATATGTCATTAACATGTAAGCCTGCCAGTATCATCGTGTATGAGAACACTCACAGAATTTCCGAATGTTATTTTGAATTCTTAATTTCTGTGTGATGGTTTGAATTATTTTCATCTGTTCAGTGGCTGAATGGATTACATAGTCAGACTTATAACAGAGAATTGAATCGTTTGATAATGAATTATAGGTTTTAGAAAATCACTTTTCTAGTTTATGAATTTTAGGTACACTTTAGGCCATGCTCCTCTGGAATTATAAATGAGAAGACATTAAAGCAACTATGGAGTTAGCAACTATTGTACTTAGTACCTTGGCAGAATGACGTTTCAGTGACACCATTTAGACATTAATATGAACTCTAAGTTGCTGTGGTAACAGATCTATGATGTCTTTGGTATCTGAGCATGGCATAAACTGTATTACATGCTCCGCCATTTTTCCAGTGACATTACAAACTGAATTCTTTCAACAGAAACTTCAAATTTTCTCAAACAAATAATTATTCTCAAGTAATTTTATTTTATGTTTTATATCAAGCAAGCCAGTATATTATTGCTTTAGACCGGTGCTTGCTTGTGGTAAATTTTCAAAAAAAAGATTGAACACCAGGGGCCGTATTCATAAAGCCACTTAAGTCGTTGCTATGCTGTTGCTAAGGCTAAATTTCTTTGAAGGAGATTCCCTACAACTATGGAATTTGGTCTGGAGGAACAGTCTTTGAAAGACTGTTCCTCCAGACCAAATTTCATAGTTGTAGGGAATCTCCTTTATAGATATTTAGCCTTAGCAACCGCATAGCAACGACTTAAGTGGCTTTATGAATACGGCCCCAGTTTTTATACAGATCAAAAGTGTTTTAAATTCTGTTAATTTTCCACAAAATGTTTGATGAAATTGCAATTTGAGTAATAACGGTCTAGATATATCTTGCACAGGCACCTACAATCCTCATTCCTGAGTAGAGTTCACCTGTCAATCAGTGAGCTGCAGGAGTATCTCAAGGATGTCGCTATTACCATCAGCGATGCATTCGAAAAGATTAACCATTCAAGCGCTAAAAAGCAGACGACAAAATTTATGTCTGCAAAAATTTAAAAATATGTTTCATCCAAGCTATATCATACTGAAAATTCAAAAACTAGAGGGCAAACAGTGTAGATCAAGATGAGGAGGCTTAATATTAGCAGCCTCACCAGGATCTGCACTGTTTGCAAATTCTGCCTGAACTGAATGTCTTGTGCAAAATTTGTCTGGTTTGACCAGAGTAACATTGCACTTCTGCACAGTCTGATCGTTTTTTTTTTTTGTTTTTTTTTTTTCACATTAGCAGTCAATACCTAGATCCTGAGACTTGACAGTTTGTATTTTTCTCAAGGCAGTTTTCATAGCAAAGTTGCAGAAGTTATGAAATGAATCTCATTATCTCATAGCTGTAAACTATAAGCCATGAAAGCATTATTCTCATGAAATCTGTGCCATAAAAAACTTTATTTCCGGTAACAGCTTCATTATTCTTCATTTTAAATAATTTCACATATTGCATGTATTTTAACCCTTAAAGCGCTCAAAAGCAGACAACAAAATTTATATATGTCTGCAAAATTAAAAAAAAAAAAAAAATGTTTCACCCAAGCTATATCATATTGAGATTCAAAGACTCTATAGGGCAAACAGTGTAGATCCAGATGAGGTGGCTCATTATGAGCCATCTCATCAAGATCTACCCTGTTTGCAAATTTAGCTATTTTGCTTTTTTTCAGCTCTTTCAGTGTTAACAGGGCATCAAAGAAAAGTGGTGTAATTGATGATAATTTCTGAATTATCAATACCTGTTTTTCCATGAAAATATATTTTTGAGGTCTAATTGATCATGATTTTCTAGCATGACTCTGATGAAATATCTCAATATTTGTTTCCATAGAAACACAAAAAACTTAACCCTTAATGCGCCAAAAAGCAGACGACAAAATTTACGTCTGCAGAATTTCAAAGGATGTTTCTTCCAAGTGAAATCATACTGAGAATTCAAACACTAAAGGGCAAGCAGTGTATATTCAGATGAGGTGGCTCATTATGAGCCACCTCATCTGGATCTACACTGTTTGCAAAATTAACTATTTTAATTTTTGGCGCTTTAAGGGTTAATCATCCTCTTGTATTGAGCTCTGAGTTTAACATTTTGTAAGAAACTGTTGTTAAATCCATTGCTGTAAAAATTTGTCAATGCATTGATAATTATATTAATAAAAAAATTAATATAACAATCTTGGTTCTCATTTTGTTCAGCTCTTTATAAAGTTTTGACTATATTTGAGACAAATGGTTACACTTTTGGGGAAGCAAGTCTGCCATTTTCTTTTTTGTTCAATTTTTATGATGGTTGCACCAGTTTTCGGGGTATTAACGTTTATTTGCAACATAAAAACTGTGTGATAAACAAAGATCACAAACCGATAGTCTGTGTGCATATAAAAATATGTGTTAAGTAATATGTAACTTACATTTCATGCCCGCATGTCCCCATGTTTACAAAGTTGATCAAATCGAAACAGATGCTCAACTGAATCTGCTCTCCGAAACTGCCCCCGTTTTCGGGGTTCGTTAAAGAACTCGCCTTCAAAATACATAAGCTGCAGATTCTTCTGATAGCAACTGCCTTCGGGAAACCTGCAGTTCTGTAGCATGTAGACACGGTCGTTGAATTAACAGAAAAAAGTTCATAATTGAATTAATCGCCGTGTCATGTTCGTCGGTACTTTCCATAAACTTTGCAGTGTTTCCAATATGGCCGTCTCCACGGTCACCAACCAAGACGTCATGGATGACGTCAAAACTAACGTGCTCTCGCGCGTCAATTACTGTATGATAAAACATGCTGGCTCAACTTTCTATTTGCAAAAGTAATCGTCTGTAGACGTCCTCGGCAAAAGGAGCGGTATAATCTATTAGAATACCCCGAATTCTAGAGCACCCCGAAAACAGGTACATCGACCATATATGCCTGTTTGAAAAACTGGGGTATTATGCTGTTCTCTCCTTGATTTGTGTCCCTTATTATAATTTTCCTGTTAGAAATGTGGGAACCAGTAAATTGATTTTGCATTCAAAAGCTGCAATTGACACTCTGACAGGGATATTAAGTTATTAAACCGATGATGTGATATTTATTTTGACTATAAAATAGGCCACTGTCTTAGACTGCCCCTCGTAGCAAAGACTGAAAACAAAAGGGCCATGAGGCCCTGAGTCGCTCACCTTAGTAAAAAGATCAAAGGTCAAACTAGGGTTTTCATTTGAACAAACCGGACAGTTTGAATATGTCAAGATATGAGAGGCATTTGTTAAATGTCAAAGAATGACCTTGACCTCTATTGCTAAAAAATGTTCATGAACTCATTTATTTGACTGTATCAATTAACTTCTGCACCAAAGTTTTCTACAAGTTCCATGAACTCTTATGTTGAAGCATTTTTCCATATAAAAGCACCAGAAAGCAAATTTTGTCTTGCAATAAAAAATGTCAAAGTCAATCCAGGGTCATCATCTGAACAACCTAGGGCCAAAATCTTCAGAGCTTTCCATGAAATCTTGTGTTCTAGAATTTCTCATATTTGGCCGTGCCATAATAAGGTCAAGGTCAACCCAAGGTCGTCATTTCATAAACCCTAGTAGAGCTCAAGTACCCAATAATACATACCAATTTTCAAGGCCATCAGTCAATTGGTTCTGGAGAAGAAGCCTTTGTAAGGTTTTTACCATATATGGGCATGGCAGTGGCCATGTTGGTCATGTGACCTGGACCAGTTAAATAAATTTTCGTTCCCTTAGCCCCTGGAGGCTCCATAGGAAATCTGGTTACAATAATGGCCTAGTTGCTTTTGAGGGGAGGTTTCAAATGGTCACAATAAGTAAGTCCTGGGTCAAAGGTCAAAGAGTGACCTTGACCATGTACTCAAAAATCTTTATGTACTCAATAAGACGATTGTATATACCATTTTTTTGGCCAAAAACTTCTGAACTGTCCATGAAATCTTATGTTCTAGCATTTTCCAAGGTCATCATTTCAACAACCCTAGTAGAACTCAAGTACCCAATAATACATATCAAGTGTCAAGGTCATCGCTCTTTTGGTTCTAGAGAAGAAGATTTTTAAAGGTTTTTACCATACATGGGCGTGGCTGCCATGTTGGTCATGTGACCTGGACCATTTGAACAAATTTTCGTTCCATCGACTTCTGGAGGCTCTATATGAAATTTGTTACAATCGGCCGAGTGGTTTTTGAGGAGATAGTTGAAATTTGACAAAATATGAGAGACCTGGGTCAAAGGTCAAAGAATGACCTTGAACTCTTGTACTCATAAATCTTCATGTACTCATTTAGGTGACTATATACCAATTTTTAGCCCAAAATCTTCAACAGTTTCCAAGATATCTTATGTTTTTAGCATTTTTCCATATAAAAGCATCAGAAAGCAAATTTGACCTTACCATTAAAAAGGTCAAGGCCAACCCAAGGTCATAATTTGAACAATCTTGGTAGTACTCACGTACGCAATGCTACATGCCAAATTTCAAGGCCATAGGCATATTGGTTCTGGAGAAGATTTTTTTAAGGTTTTACCATATATGGGCATGGTGGCCATGTTGGTCATGTGACCAGGACCATTTGAACAACTTTTCATTAGCACGACCCCTGGAGGCTATATATGAAATTTGGTTACAATCGGCCTAGTGGTTTCAGAGGAGGAGTTGTTTGAAATTGTGGATGGACGACGACGACGGACGACAGAGCCTGCCCATCCTATAAGCTCCCCTTTGGCTCAGGTGAGCTAAAAAGTTTCTCACGGATCAACAACCATTTGCAAAACTTTTTACTAGCCTGTCAACATTTGTATATAGAAAGTCTATAAGACAAGAGGGCCATGAGGCCCTGAACCGCTCACCTGAGCAATTGGGCAAGTGGCTTTGATATTTCCTACAGAGTTTTATCTGATGAGCCTCACTCAGAAAGGTCAAGATATATGAATTTATATTGCTTTATTTTTAAACATAGCCCCTTTCCAACTCAACACACTTGTTTGATCTAGTTTGCCAATCATTGAAACCCAGTCTGTAAAACTCACCTTTCTCTAACATGCCTGAGCAGCTCTCCGCAGCAGCAGTCAGCTCATCATCATCCTCAAATCTCCGGCTCTGAAGGTGGTTTAACAGCCTGGAAAAGAGGTGGAAGTCGCTGGGGTCCAGGTCTGGAAAATAGGGTTGGTGAAGGAGGAGTTCGTAGCCACACTCTCGCACAGCTTCGGTCGCAGCTGTGTGGACCGGCGCGCTTTCTTGGTGAAGCAGAATCTCATTGGGGGATACGTCTCTTCCGAAACGTGTTACGACTAAAACAACTGCAGCCAGCAGTATGACCCTACCTGGAATCAGTAGCTAAGACATTGATATACATCAGGTGAGGTGAACTGTAATATGGAAAAAAGTAAAGCTCAAAACTTTTGATATCCCCTCGTATTTCATTTTATTGCACAAATCGTGAACATATCACCCCTTCCTTGAAATTCGACCATTCTGGAGGACACATGTCAAGCAGGTTGTTCAAAAGTATCGAGATAGTCGACCTACCTTGGTAGTTGTATCTTTTAGTAGAAGAGTGGATGAGCTTTTAAGGAAGGGAAGACATTTTGGGTCGCGCAATGTTGTCTGACAGCTGGGAGAGTCTCAAAGTGTGATGATTTCTTTTTGGGGGGAATGTTTACTGGTGTTACATCATATGGACCACTAATACAAACGTGGATTACTTGTCCCCTTCATAAGAACGAAACTACAAAATAGCAAACATGAGTGTGACGCGGTAAACGTTTTTACCCTCTTCTTTTATGGCTGTTGCATTTCAATGGCGAAAAGAGAAATCGTTTTCATTTAGCTTTCTCACTGCTACTTATCAGAACGTGGCGAAAATTACGACGTATGTTCGGTGAACTCAAAGAAACAAACCTACCAGAAAGCAAGCGGATGTCTAACTAGGAAGATGGCGAGTAGGTAAAAAAACTTGTTGATTAACGGGTAAAAAAATAATATGACCTTAGATAGGGAAGAAATTCAAGACAGCAAACTCGTGAGGCTTGGGAGGTGAGAAATCTCCGGAGATGTCCAAAGAAAAATAAGACCTTTGCGCTTTACAGTTACTGTTTTCTGGTCACACGAAGCAACAGTACGAGGGTCATCCGATAAGTCCCGCAAACGACTGAGTTTCAAGCAAATGATAATATAGCGAATCAAACGGTCAACATTACTCCATCGCAATTTCCATCGTTCCAGACAACAACTCTAGGACTGAGATTCAAGCAAATGATGATATAGCGAATCAAACGGTCAACATTACTCCATCGCAATTTCCAATCGTTCCAGAGAAACAACTCTAGGACTTGCATCTTGCAAATGCCATAGCTACGCAGCGGAAGAATACTAACAGTAGGGGACGCGGCGGTGGCTAGTCCCTTAGCTAAGTTCAAAACACCGGTACATAGCTGAATATAGCTAGGACCACGAAAAATGATACTTAAATGAATAAACAGTACCAAAGTTAAGATCTAGTCGTCAGGTAAGAAATTATTGTTGTACAACGTATCACCTTGTTTTTCGGGGAAGGATTGTGATTGTGAAACAAAATAATATCAATGATGGTAGATTAGGGTCATCCAGCGGAAATTTGGGGGGGGGGGGGGGGGGGGGGGGGGGGGGGGAGGATGGCAGTAACAGCGGCCATCTTGGATTCTCGACCCAGCTGACTTTTAGCATTTTGAAGCCCTGCAGTCTGATCATGCTGCATGTGAAATTTGAGAGCCATGGATGCAGTGGTTTCAGAGATAGAGTCATTTGAATGGACTTAAATGCTAGGGTCGACGTAAATTATGCTGGGTCGACATAAGGTCACTGTGACCTAATTTTGCTACAGAGTTTTTTACAGTTTGATAATTCTGAACACCAAGGTACCATTAATGTTTCATACAAAATTTCAGCCAAATATACCAAGTGGTTCTGGAGAAAAAGTTGAGTTTATTGGTTTTGCTATTTTTAGTAACGGCGGCCATGTTGGATTTTCGACCAGCCTGAATTTTACCATTCTGAAGCCCTGCAGTCTGATCATGCTGCACGTGAAATTTGAGAACCATGGATGCAGTGGTTGAAGAAAATACGTCTTTTGAATGGACTTAAATGCTAGGGTCGACGTAAATTGTGAACGGACGGACGGACGGACGGACGAACGGACCGACGTACGGACGGAAAACCGGACGCCTATATCGCACCCTGCTAAAGCAGGTGCGACAATAAAATTAGTATTTGTAAAGGTGTGTTCGTAACAGACGAAATATTCCATAAACTGAGCAGCCTTCAAATACCAGAGGCAAACGTCCAAACAAGAAATTTCTTAACTGCCTGTAACATTCTTTGGTTACCTAACGACCACATTTGTTTGGCAATGTGAAATTATAACTGTCTCTTATTTATGTTCTTAAATAAAACACGAATTCTTATTACTGAAAGAATTATAAACAGATATACAGGGATTTTCTTTCCTACACCTCTTGTAAAAGGCGTCGTTTTGTGCATTATTTCGCCTGTATCGCCTACATCTCTACTTTCAGAACCTTCTCATTTTTCGAGAAAGATATGTCACACGCATGAATTTTGCACGTATGTGTTTATTATGTGTGATCTGTATATGGCAGAATTTAATTACCCCAGCTCAATTATAAAAGAAGTTATGACGTCGTTTGTAAGACTTCTCGAATGGCCCTCGTATGTTGTGAAGAAGTGTAGATGTTGTATGTAATATCATATATGTAACCTGACTTAATCAAAATGTTTTAAAGAAAATAGGCTTATAAACTGAGAGTAGGAAGAAAGTCAAAAAAGAGAAAGGAGAGACAGGTAAGATTGTAACTGTGAGACAAAAGAATATTCAAAATCAAATCAAAATGAAAATATACACGTCACCCCTAAAACTGGAAATGGACTTGTTTCAAATGATAAGAATGGC
This sequence comes from Ctena decussata, assembly GCA_963989385.1. Lineage (NCBI taxonomy): Eukaryota > Metazoa > Mollusca > Bivalvia > Lucinida > Lucinidae > Ctena > Ctena decussata. The sequence goes on along the minus strand of OZ022501.1, from coordinate 68,013,490 downwards.
AACGTCCACTAGCCAAGAAACGGTTAATATTCACTATGAAGACTGAACTGTAAAATTAATAGAGTAATAGTTTTCAAGACTTTTTACCCCGATGTTCATGAACAGAGCGTGTAGTGATTACAGAACTATATGTTTGTTTGCTAAATACTTGAGTAATTTTGCCGAATACATATAAATTCTTACTGAAATTAATGACACCGGAAGCAATTAAGATACCAAAGTTGAGATAAAAACCTTCAAGTAAAAATCGGAAGTCGAATATGAAACATGATGCAGGCCCTTGGTTGAACTTGTTCACACCCATTCTCGTGAATAATCATAGGTTTCGCACATATATGTCCGCCGGGCCGGGTAGCGCAATCGGTAGGGCACCTGACTCGTAAGTCAGAGGTCCTGGGTTCGAATCCCGGTCTGGCCACATACTTTCGTTTCTCCTTCCGCTGATTCAAGAAGGGCAGTTGTCAGTTACTGGCGAACGTATGTGCACTTAGTACTGGTTAACCGCTTAGGAGGTCTAAGCCTGCCCAGGAATAGTGTGGTTAGGTTAACTGACCGTCCCGACATGACCTTAGTTGTTTGCCGTGGACGTTAAGCATCAAATCAACCAACCAACCAACCATATATGTCCATATTTACACACACTCGGTAATTAGCGGTTGAATCATATTTATCATGTTTATACTCCACTTTCAGCTTCTGACATGTCACATGTACAAATAAAACAGAAGAAAATATACGTGTTTGTGTTTTATTTAAACTAAGATGCTAAATAAGAGACTTCTCAAGTCAGAATAGCGCATGCAAAATGAAACCTTCATTGTTAAATATCCTTTTCTCATTTTTTAATCAGACTATTTTCATCAAGTTCTATGTACATGTTTTCCATGGATATTTACACATGAATTTGAATGATTTCAGGTTAGAAGTTTATCTCTATTATTTCAAGATAAACAGAGACCATTTCTTTCATAATTTTATATTTATAGTGAAGGGTACAATCTATATCATATATTCATTTCTCTAAGTTTGTCATTTTTGCCAAGGGAAATATTGACGCACGTTTTAGCATGCTGTACTATTATAACATTTGAAATTAAGTGTGTTATAAGCCTGGCAGTTGTTATTTTGTGTTACTCAAACATACCTGTCATGTTTTCATAAATCTCTAAGTACATGTTTTCATAAATATCTAAACTGGAATTTGTATGGTTTTAGACGCAATCTGGTGCTGCCATGGTTGTTCAATCGTCTTCATCATACGAAACCATGATCATCATCCTTATTAGTCCAGGAGCCCAGGAGAAAAAAAAAGAGGTGCGCTCTCCTTTAATAGTAGAGTTTGGTAACCCTGTGCATTAAAAACCATAGATTTTGGCCCGGAGACATTTCGAGAAACGCCCAGGAGACTCAAAAATGGCCATCTGCTCACCTGAGTAATTTCTACATAGAATAATCCTTTCTGTTCTGTTGTGCTTCTTCCAACACTGAAACCAGCCTTTTGTTCAGTGATAATCTCTTCAACTTGGGATATGAGCCTGTTAAAGATGATTTTCAACATGACTTTATTTTTAGGCTGATGGTTCTGTAGTTTTGACAGAATTGGCCCTCTTGAGGGAGCGTAGTAACCAGCGACGGAGTCATTGGGGTCGGCCATTCTTCTGTTCTTCAGAACTTTTTACAGATCTTTCATGGTCTTCCTGCCTGCTTGAACAAGTTATACTGAAATATTATCAACCCCGGCAGACTTTTCCTTTTTCAGTGCAGCTACTACAATCTAAGCTGCCTCGCGAAGGATCGGTTGTAGATCTTTTTCTAAGTGCCAAGTGCAGTCCAGAACTGTATTGTCATCATGACACATGGTGGTATAGCTCTGAGCAATATTCTGTCCATCTGCTGCGAATTTGGTGCTCTTTCAGACATATTCCAGAAGATTCCTGGATATTTGTTGATCTACCCTGTTTCCCTGAAGTTAGATCCTTCACCATCTGTTACGCTGATATTTTTGTTCAGGCAAGTTTCAATCTCCTCGCACTGTCCTCCTTTGCTTTCTTCAGGGTGTTTTGAACACTCTTGTCGGCTGTCCTGTATTCTTTCACTCGTTCTGCTTCATGCCGGCTCTTCTTCGAATCTCCCCTTCATCAGCGAGATCAAGAACATATCCGGTGACACAGGCCGTTGTCCTCTGACGTTCCTTCCTAAGTATCTTACTGGCTGTGTCAGTCAATGTTGTATTGTAGTTTGTAATCATGCTATCTATGTCTTTCATCATCCCTCAGACTGATGAATGGTGCAAATTTCCCGCCTATTGTTACTTGGAACGTGTATGTCCACATCTGGGTTTTTGAACTTCTCACGGTGAAACATCAGTCTTGGCTGGGTTGTCTTTCTGGTCTCCTGCAGACGAACTTGAGAGGTAATCATCAACAGGTAATGTACACTTCACATGTCTGAGCTGAAAAAGCTCCTTGTCCTCCTCGTTGGAACCGCTTCCTCACCAAGATGTAGTTTATCTGGTCTTAATGCTTCCTGTCTCGGCTGTGCTATGTCCATTTTGTGGATGGTTTGTGGGGCCCAGGCTTTTGTCAGTACAGGTTGTTAAAGTTGCAAATTTTGGAGTTTGAGACCTCGCTCATTTGTCTCGGCATTGCAGTAGGGTCCACAAAGGTCTCTCCAGACTGTTTATGATGCCCTTCCACTTGCCATTCCAATCACATTGTACAACCAGAATGTCCTTCGTAATTTCCTGGAGTTACTGGTAGAAATGGTCTACCTTCTTGTCATCTTGCTCAGATCTTTATGATTGTGTTGTGACATTGAAAGGAGCTGCTCGCAAACGGAGAGTCTGCTGTAGACTGGTTGGCAAACCTTGTGTCTGTCATCCGTTGACGTTTCACCAAAGTTCTCAATGCATATCTCAGAGCTCCAGTATGTTCCAGAAGTACCTGTCCATTTTGTGGATCAGCTCTTCAAGTTTCCCGGATGGCCTCAGAGCCCTCACATACCAGTTTTCTACTGAGATGTTCTCCCTGCCTCTCATTTTCTCGACCTTAGTCACATCAGTCGCACACTTATCAACTACATGTACTTACTAACGTCAAACGGTAGGCGTGATCATTATTAAGCTGGGCCCCGACAGACCCAGTATTTTTAAAAGTATCATTGGGGGACCGGGCCGCGTAGCGCAGTCGGTAGCGCGTCTGACTTATAAGCCAGAGGTCCCGGGTTTGACACCCGATCCGGCCACTTACTTTCATTTCCCCTTCCGCTGATTCAAGAAGGGCAGTTGTCAGTTACTGGTGAAAGTAAGTGCACTTAGTACTGGTCTAAGCCTGCCCGGGAACATGGCCATACCTGTTTACCGTGGGCGTTAAACAGTAACACAACAACAAAAAGTATCATTGGGTCTGTCTTCCAAAACGTTACTTGGGCAAAAGTCAACCTGATGGAGACCATACTTCTTCAGGCTGATTATGTTGACCACAACCGAATCCCAAGAAAATTATATGGCTCGCCTTGGTCATGAGCACGTGCCGGTTGGCTAAAAATGTTATTCCACCCCGGGAGTTGACCTCTTCTAGAAAGACGTTCACTCTTTGATGTTGAGTCTACACCAACCCAAATTGACCCCTAGGCTTGGGAGACCTATGGAGGTGGAAGTGGCTTCTTGGTTTCTCCAAGCAAGCCACTAAATATAATACAACAAACGAAAAGGGCCAAGCTGATTAGGCCTATCCTAATCAACAGTGATCTCTGAAATCTAGATGTTGTACCAAGCTGAGCAAGGCTCGCTCGGGTCTTGCAGCTAACACACGACTGTTGAACTCATGTTGGTGCTCTATACTGGCCGTTGACTTCTTCTAGGAAGTCTTCAACCAAGTGATCAGGGTTTTCCCGGACTCAAGAATTAGAGTCTCAGACCCCCAAATTGGTGTCTGGGACTCCCAGAAAAAAATCTGTGCATCCACTGGGACTCTCAAAACAAAATCCAAGTCCCAATTCAAAATGATGAATTCTTATAAAATTTATATTATTCTTGGCACAATAGAAAGTAATGATTTTCAAAATAAAGTATTTATGAAATTCTGATATCTGATTTGGGCATTTTATAACATTTTTCAGAGTACAGGACCCTTTACTTTTGGCATTGGACTCTTTAAAAATTGGTATGTGGGTCCCAAAATCTCCTTAAATACAAGGCCGAGGGAAAACCTTGAAGTGATGCCCTTAACACGTTTTGTCCACAGACCTAGCAATGAATTCCTAGGTGGACTGCCAACCAAGGCTAACGATTGTACCTACCCTTCTACATGTAGTTCTTATTACCCTCCCAGGCTGATGAGATTCATCTGCCCACATGCAACCGTTACTTTTGGACAACATGGTACCGTGACGATTAGGTTATACTATGCACTTATACACTTTTAAGTTCGAAATAGACCTGGTTCCACAAGTTTTTAAAATGAAATTTTATCTTTATACAGTATAATCGAATCATATTGTACATTTTGTATAAATTGTATTTTACATATAAATATGTCCATATAAAACGTACATAAATATGTAACATATATAAATCAGTAGCACATATAAATATGTATATATTCTCCTTTAACAAGCTAGTCTGGCCCATGTTCCTACTTCTGTATGTATTCTCTGCTCTTGAAGGAACTTTTTGAGATTTTAATTTTACCTCACTGCAGCTGGTGTTGTGCCGTGTGGCGGCCGTAAAACGTCTCCCCGTACATCATCCATAGTGCAGATTGGTTTAAACGTTTATTCATCATATATTTCACAATCATAAGTCAATCATACAAAGTACAAAGTAAATATTTAGCAATAAATATATGAAGGGATCTGAAAAAAGTCATTCGGCTTATATGAATTCATCTCCCATAAATAATCTCAAATTATCAAGTATAGTGATCGTTCAGTACAATGAAACTATAGGTTATCAAACATGATGTTTAACAAAATCATGAGTATGAAAATAGTTCACATTTACTCCACACACTCGGGCTACCTGAAAAATCCGGATCTGCATCTGCACCTTTTTCGGCGATTTGTACTGTATTGCCTGACATATCAAAAATACATTTGCAGATTCAAAGTTAAATAAATCATTTACTAGTAAAGAGCAGAATCGGTGCACGTTCTACGTGTTAAGGGCATCACTTCAAGGTTTTCCCTCGGCCTTGTATTTAAGGAGTTTTTGGGACCCACATACCAATTTTTAAGGGTGGGGTCGAAATAACATTTTTAAGGGTGGGGTCGAAATTACGAAACTTATACTACTGGTAATTATCCCTTCGTGGGGCCCCTTTGTTGACATTTACATCACCTAGGAAGGTCTCATTTATTAGAACACATTTGTGGCAACATATATATGGGTGTAATTCAATACAAAATTAAAGCAACCGGATTAATTTCAAAATTTAAAAAAATGAGAGCAAATAGTCATTTTTTGTCATTTTTACAAATTCACCCCTCTAGCGCCCCAGAGGGATTTCTCAGAATGTCCCCGGGCTTTATTATGTCCAGAGGGATACAGGCTATAACAGCCACATGGGTGCCAAACTCTACTCTTTAGGGAGAGCGAAAGTGTTTTCTAGCTTAGATACAGATTTCGGGCCTAGCACTATATACTGAATTGGCTGCTATTTAATCCCGGTTCCATTTAGAACTACAGAAACAACATTGCAAATACCACAGTATCCGAACTACATGTACAATCTCTTCCGGTTTTCATAGCGTTGAATCGAGAGTACAAACGTTCGCTTATAACCAGTAGTCGGAAATCATTATGTTTTGAGATTTTATCCGGAATCTGCTGCGTCATTTATAGCTATTCAGCTTCGAAAATGTAAAGAGGTAAGTTTAATATAATTTGCTCTTCGGTCTTTTACTTTATTACCCTGTACAATGTCGTGTATGGGTGGGTAGTAATTGGTACAGTTTCCAAATCGCCCTTGGCATGATTCTTAAACCATTTTGAGCATTTTCTTACATGTTTTATAAAAAATCTTTAGAATAAACGGAAGGCGTTATCAATCTACAGTTTATTAGTTTTGATAAAAGAATGATAGCTAAGTTTTGTACGACACAATCTCGTGTTAAATTAAGCTGTTCTAAAGAAAAATCTGCGACGGCAAGGAGTTTTTCATTGTACAGGGCAATAAAGTAAAAGACCGAAGAGAAAATTATATTAAACTTAACACTTTACATTTTCGAAGCTGAATAACTATAAATGAGTAAACTTCACTCATTTGACACAAACCTTAAACCAGTGGTTTTAGAAGAGTGCAGATTTTGATGTCAAACAAACCGAATACAGCTGTGAAGTTATACTGGTCACAAAACTGGTTAATAAAGGAGGTCACTAGAGCACCTTGTCCTAAATTACATAGAAATAAACATTCTGAACAAAGACTGGATCAAAACTGTGCCCTCTAGAGTGTACTCAAGGTTTTTCTCATATCTGATTTAGTGACCTACTTTTTGACCTGACAAGACCCACTTACAAACCTGCCCTAGATTTCATAAAAAATAAACAGTCTGACAAAGTGTCATGAATTTGATAAAAAAAAAAAAGTGCCCTCTAGAGTGTACACAAGATTTTTCTAAGATTTTCTAAGATTTGACGTAGTGACCTAATTTTTGACCTGCACCACTTTCATCTGAATAGTGCCGCTACTTACACCTAGGGCTTCTACTTGTACATGGATAAAGGGTAATGGTTTGTGTATACGTGGTAAACATTTGCAAAATTTACATATCGTTTAACCGAACTTGAACACATGGTAGACCACTAACATAGTGAAATACCTTAGAGTCGTCAGTAGTAGTCTATTTTAATGTACTTGACACCGTCCTCAGAAACATCTAAATCTTTATGCTCTAAATTCTGCGTATTCTTATGCAAACCAATATCAAGTACATATTATATGAGAATATTGTTTCATCATAATCGGCAACTAGTTTTAGATCAAAGACAAAATAAACTTTGCATACAGCACATGCGGTGTAACTGAAAAATTCAGCCTACCTGCTTTGTCACAGAATAAGCTTACTAGGAAGGTGAGATAATTGCATTGACAGTAAAAATAGCCATTGTGACCTTGATCTCAGCCCTAGAATACTGAAATGTGAACTTGTCAAAGATAATGTCATACTAAACATTTGTGCGAAGTTAAAAGAAAATTGGTCCATAAATAAGGCGCTAGAGCGATGACAAAGTTTTTCTGAAAATAGCCACTGTGACCTTGACCTTGACCTTAGAATGCTGAAAAGCAACCTTCTTCAAGATATTGTCATACTAAACATTTATGTGAAGTTAAATCAAAATCAGTCAATAAATGAAGTCGCCAGAGCGATGACAAAGGTTTTTGCATACTTTTTACTATTCTAAAAATAGCAACTGTGACATTGACCTTAGGATGCTGAAACCTTGTTCAGCTTGTTCAGGATATTGTCATACTAAATATTTGTTTGAAGTTTTAATCAACATCATTCCATAAATGGAGCTAGAGGAATAAAAAAGTTTTCTAAAAAAAACCACTGTGACCTTGACCTTGACTCCAGAACACTGAATGCGAACTTGTGCAAGATATTGTCATACTAATCACTTGTGTGAAATTAAATTGAATTCGGTCTACAAATGAAGGAGCTAGAGCGATGATAAAGTTTTTCTAAAAACAGCCACTGTGAAAGTTTTTCCAAAAAAGCCACTCTGACCTTGAACTTGACCTTAGGATGCTGAAATGCAAATTTATTCAAGATATTGTCATACTGAACATTTGTGTGAACTTTCAATCAAACTCAGTCCATAAATGAAGATGCTAGAGTGATGACAAAGTTTTTCTAAAAATAGCCACTGTGACCTTGACCTTGACCCCAGAATGCTGATACGCAAACTTGTCCAAGATATTGTCATACTAATCATTTGTGTGAAATTAAATCGAATTTGATCCACAAATCAAGGCACTAGAGCAATGACAAAGTCTATGGGAACATATTTTATTGCTCAAGGGCAAGTAACTCTGAAAACAATGATCCAACCTGGCCCAAATTTGAACTGGTCCGAGATGTTTTGGCTGTCCTGGATACCTGCTAGTAACAAGAAGTTGCGATCAAAAACGAAGAAGCTAGGGCTCGGACAACATTTTCTCCATTATAAGTCTATGGGAAAATATTTTATCGCTCAAGGGCAAGTAACTCTGAAATGAATGATCCAACCTGACCCAAATTCAAACTGGTCCGAGATGTTTTGACTGTCCTGGATGCCTGCAAGCAACAAGAAGCTGCAATCAAAAATGAAGAAGCTAGGGCCCGGACAACATTTTCCCCATAATATATTTCATCGCTCAAGGGCAAGTAACTCTGAAAAGAATGATCCAACCTGATCCAAATTCGAACTGGTTCGAGATGTTTTTGCTGTCCTGGATACCTGCAAGTTACAAGAAGCTGCGATCAAAGATGATGAAGCTAGAGCCCGGACAACATTTTCCCCATTATAAGTCTATGAGAGATTATTTTATCCCTCAAGGGCATTTAACTCAGAAAAGAATGATCCAACCTGGCCCAAACTCAAACTGGTCCGAGATATTTTGACTGTCCTGGATGCCTGCAAGTAACAAGAAGTTGCGATCAAAAATGAAGAAGCTAGGGCCCGGACAACATTTTCCCCATTATAAGTCAATGGGAAAATATTTTATCGCTCAAGGGCAAGTAACTCTGGAAAGAATATTTCAACCTGGCCCAAATTCGAACTGGTCCAAGATGTTTTGGCTGTCCTGGATACCTGCAAATTACAAGAAGTTGCGATCAAAAATGAAGAAGCTAGAGCCCGGACAACATTTTCTCCATTTTAAGTCTATGGAAAAATATTTCGTCGCTCAAGGGCAAGTAACTCTGAAAAGAATGATCCAACCTGACCCAAATTCGAACCGGTCCGAGATGTTTTGACTGTCCTGGATACCTGCAAGTTACAAGAAGTTGCAATCAAAATTGAAGAAGCTAGGGCCCGGACAACATTTTCTCCATTATAAGTCTATGGGACCTTTTTGTTGCTATGGTAACCACAGTTTTTAACCAATCTGTCCCAAAACTATATGCAATCAATCCCCCACCCAACAATGCTACACATAAAATTTGATCAAGATTGGCCAGCTACTTAGCAGATATTAATGTTAAAAAGTGTGGACGTACGACGGACGACGGACGCCGGACGACGGACCAAGCCTATACTATAAGCTCACCTTGTGAGCCTTCGGCTCAGGTGAGCTAAAAATAGCCATCAGAGGAGATGGCTTATCCCCCGACCAAAGGCCCCTTGTGCCTTGGTAAACAGGATGCACTTCAAAACACATATAAGTAATATATTGTCATTCTTTTATGCTTCTGATTGACATTATCTGCTTAACAGATGCATGATTATCTAACACTAAGACCAAAACAGTATGCCAGACTGCTAAAAAAGGTAACATCTCAAACAGCCACCATGTACACAGTGTATAGCATATGATACACTCAACATTTCGAAATGTGTGACTAACTTTTAAAGTACAAGCCCTACAAGTCTAATTTTGAACTCTCTAGTAAATGAATTTGGACAAAGAATCAAAATCTGATTTTTTAGTATTTTTTGGGGGGTGGGGGGGGGGGGGGTATGCATGAGAGAGTTGTCATTCATGTATGAGACAAATTGTCATGACCTGATCTGCATATCTGTAAAGTATCATGAAAATATTTCAAAGGGTATTCAAGTCATGGAACAGACAGGAAATCACACCTAAAACCATGAAGGGGAAATAACTGTAAGAAAGCAAGAGTTGTCTTTCTTGGTCGCCACACATCATCATGACCTGGTCTACATATCTATGAAGTATCATGAAAATATTTCAAAGGGTATTCAAGTTATAAAGCAGACACGAAATCACACCTAAAACCATCAAGGGAAAATAACTCAAAAAGTAAGAAAGCAAGAGTTGCCATTCTTATTCGAGACACATCGTCCTGGCTGGTCTACATATCTGTGAAGCGTCATGAAAATATTTCAAAGGGTATTCAAGTTATAGAGCGAACACGAAATCACACCGAAAACTATCAAGGGAAAATAACTCAAAAAGTAAGAATGCAAGAGTTGCCATTCTTGTTTGGGACACATCATCATGACCTGTTCTTAATACCTGTAAAGTATCATAAAAATATTTCAGAAGGTATTCAAGTTATAGAGGGGACACGAAATCAACACTGAATCACAGCTAAAACCACCAAGGGGAAATAACTCAAAATGTAAGAAAACAAGAGTTTTCAGTCTTGTTCGCAACACATCGTCATGACCTGTTCTACATATCTGTAAAGTATCATGAAAATATTTCAAAGGGTATTCAAGTGATAGAGCCGACACGAAATCACACCCAAAATCATCAAGGAAAAATAACCCAAAAAGAAAGAAAGCCAGAGTTGTCATTTTTGTTCGCTACACATTGTCATGACCTGTTCTACATATCTGTAAAGTATCATGAAAATATTCCAAAGGGTATTCAAGTTATAGAGCGGACACGAAATTAACACAAAATCACACCTAAAACCATCAAGGGGAAATAACCCAAAAAGTAAGAAAGCAAGGGTTGTCATTCTTGTTCGCGACACATCGTGATGACCTGTTCTACATATCCGTAAAGTATCATGAAAATATTTCAAAGGGTATTTAAGTTACAGAGCAGACACGAATCTGCCAAAAATTCACCAAAGGGGGGATAACTCAAAAAGTACAATAGCAAGAATTACCATTCTTGTACGCGACACTTCGTCATAACTGAAGTATCATGAAAATATTCCAAAGGGTATTCAAGATATAGAGCGGACAAGAAAATGTTTACGGATGGACGGACAGAGGGACGGACGGACGGACACCAGGCTCATCGCTATATCCCCCGAACCTTTCGGTCGGGGGATAAAAAGGTATTTAAGTTTCGCCCCATGCCATACTCGCTGCCATTTCTCTCCATATCGTTGAGATGTTCCGTTGACAATTTGCTGCATAAAGACTCATAAACATGTTGAACAAAAAAGTATATACCGGTGACAATATGTCTTAAAAGCTGATTAAAAACAATTGTTTTCTCAACAACCAAAGAAAAGATTTTAAAATGGATTTCCGGATTCGGAAAACGTGTTGAACAAAACAGTATATACCGGTGACAATATGTCTTAAAAGCTGATTAAAAACGATTGTTTTCTCATCAACCAAAGAAAAGATTTTAAAACGAATTTCCGGGTTTGAGGCCGAGTCAAAATGGATACATTGTCTATGATTGTGTAGAAGTAGAAATTAGAAAATATAAATGCATTTTCACAGGAAAGTCCTGCATATGAGTGTCGTCGCTTGAAGTTAAAATTGTGGAAATCAGACTCGAAAACTTTTGCCTACTAATGTTTCCCAAGAGCTGCGTTTGATCAAATAGTAACGGTCTAAAACGTAAGCACAAGCGAAAAGCAGCATATGATTACATCGAAATACAGACGTAACGGTCTAAAACGTAAGCACAAGCGAAAAGCAGCATATGATCACATCGAAATACAGACGTAACGGTCTAAAACGTAAGCACAAGCAAAAAGCAGCATATGATCACATCGAAATACAGACGTAACGATCTAAAACGTAAGCACAAGCGAAAAGCAGCATATGATCACATCGAAATGCAGACGTAACGGTCTAAAACGTAAGCACAAGCGAAAAGCAGCATATGATCACATCGAAATACAGACGTAACGATCTAAAACGCAAGCACCAATCTCTCGACTGTTTTTGTTCCGGCTATTGGAGTCTCTGTTCTGGTGTTTCAAAAGGATGTTCCTCATCTCGATCCAGACAGTACTATTGATAGGTTTGATTTATATACATATATACGGTTAACAAAAAGTAGGGCACTCCAAGATGTTAAAAATCTGGGCCCAGTTGTTCAAGGCATCGTTAGCCTTACGAGCTCGTTAAGAGGTCTACTCGTTCAGTGTTTTGTGACTTTATAGCCAAATACACTGACATTTTTTGTTGAAAATATGTGAGAAGCTTTTGCGATGCAAAAGCTTCTCACATTTTTAGAACAAAAAATATTGGCATATTTGTGATATTAATGTTTGAAATTTTAACGTCACGTTAACTAACATCGTCGTTTGTTTTGAACAATTGAGCCCTGGTGATTGTATATTCAAAGCAATAACGTAAATCTAGTATAACTAGTTTTTAAAGCCAAAACATTCGTAAGGCTTTCGTAACACATATTCTATCACATTATCAACAAACAGCTTGATTTAAACAAAGTCGAGTCCCTAAATGAACTCAGCTTGATGACCGATGAATCAAGTTTCGAATTACAAACTGCGGCCCGAATAACACCTGATCAGGAGTCTTGTCGGCAGAATTCATTCATTGCTGAAAATAGAGAAAAAGAAATTAGTGGAGCTTGTTTAAGGCTTAACATGTATACGTTTTTTGGGCTGCATAGTGACAAATCCAACAAAATGTCATCTGTGCCCATAAGAAAATGAAGATCAGCATGGGTCCAGTCTGGTCAGTCTTTATTGCCCGCTTGATAGGTAGCTAAGGACCTTAGCTTTCTTCAAGGGGACAGCTAAGACTTAAATCGGACTGGACCCAGGCTGAGCTGAGTCTTTTTCAGGCGCACATGCTCTTTTATTGATCGTGGCTCTTTTACTGACCGTTTCGTTTGGTCCAAATTCTGTCTGCCACTGCCTCTATCTAGGCTTTGTTCTAGTCTTGCCTTTGGATCACGCCATTTTAGCCATATTTGTTTTATTCGTTCTCATTTGCCGTCTCTATTTCATTGTGCTACGGATGTAATGTAACCACCGCAGAAGCAGAGGGCGAGGGTTTGGATACAGTAAAACTAGTTTAAGCCCCTTAGTATCCGTTTACTGACCGTTCCAAGGCGGTACTTCTGTTGTGGTTCTCCAATGTTACATGTTGACTGAGCCACGACACGACAAAACCAACAATGTGGTTGTGCGCCCAGCGCAGACTCAGATCAGCCTGGGCATCCGCCCAGTCTGATCAGAGTCTTCGCTGTCCGCATGGAGGTAGCTTAGACCCTTAGCTACCCTTTGAGCACTTAACGAAGAGTCTGGTCAAAATGGGCGGATGTCCAGACTGATCTGAGTCTGCTCTGCGCGCACAACCACATTGTTGGTTTTGTCACGTCGCGGCTCTTGTTATTTCCGCTTGTCTATGGTATCTAGCAGTGTGATCACCTGAATAGTTGCCCATTTTGCTTTCTTTTTTGTTTGCTTCAATTTTAGCGCTTATATGAGCCGCGACACGACAAAACCAACAATGTGGTTGTGCGCCCAGCGCAGACTCGGATCAGCCTGGGCATCCACCTAGCTTGACCAGACTCTTCGTTTAGTGCTCAAAGGGTAGCTATGGGTCTGAGCTATCTCCATGCGGACAGCGAAGACTCTGATCAGACTGGGCGGATGCCCAGGCTGATCTGAGTCTGCGCTGGGCGCACAACCACATTGTTGGTTTTGTCATGTCGCGGCTCAATAAGATTCTTTATCAAGGTTTTGATTGAAACGAATGCAAGTATAAGCAATGAACTTATTTTTTTCTGATGTTTATCGAAGTTTAAACTGCAACGGGTCAAGTTTAAAAGAACCCTTCCACTTTGTATGCGACCCTGTGTAGTTTACACTTCGATAAACCTCAGAAAAATGAAATTCATTCCTAATCGAAACCATTGAATCGTAGTCCAATACGTCTTCGAAAAATGTTAAGACTTAATTGTGTAATTGTCTAAGATTTGAAATAATATTATGTAAATATCGATTCAGTCGGGCAAAACGTAACGCTTTTAGGCCTACTGTACCCTTGAGATTTGGTACTGTTTTGAAATCCAGTTTAAATAAAACGACTTCAAAATGAAACATAAACACACTAGAATGCACCTATGTACACCATTTTTTTGTCCCAAAATCTTTCCCGGACCATACTCTGGACCCTCCCCCCCCTCCCCCCAGGCCTAGCATCGCGCTTTCTGAGCTCAATTTTCCGCACCAATACTAAACACATGGATACCCCATGCCAATTCATGGATTCTGACCAAACGGAGTGGTTCGCCTGAGCTTGTATCGAAGAACAACTTGTATTTTGCTATAAATATTTCTACCCTAGCTCACAGCCAATAAATGCAAACAGAGAGTGACTTAATTCTGTTGCCCATTTTCGCATTATTTACTGGAATTCTGGACATGATGATTTCATGCTCCTATAAAAGAAACTGGTTTCGCTGTTTCTCTGTATAAATTGATGCTAAGTAAATCGCCCTTAGCGGTGAAATGAAAAGACAATACATATAATGGAAAATCAAAATTGTAAAACATTTAAGATAATGATTAATGAATTCTTCATCACTTGAGCTTAACCGCCGCATGACACAACCAACAAATCGCATGTGTGCCCCAGCGTAGACTTAGATCCATCTTGACAACCGCTCAGCCTGATCAGTCTTCGCTTTCCGTATGAAGAAAAATTAGTCCTCTGTTACGTATATGGGTAAAGACTCAAAAACTAGCAAAGACTGATAAGACTGGGCGGAAGCCTAAGCTAATCTGAGTCACGGTGGGGAATCACGTGATATATTGTACTTATATTCGGATAGAACAGGTAAGAAAATTGATCATTATATTTTTTTATTACTCAATGAATTTTCATTCGGTATAAAAGCAAAAGCCTTGTCGCTTTTGCAGCAAAGCCATCGTGCAAGAACCGTTTTCACGCACACTTTATTTTTCCACACTTGGTCAAGCAAAGTATGAAAATCTTTGCTCGACCTTGTGTGCAAATTTACAGAGCATTAAACTACAAAGCATTAAAGCATTCACACATTCGTTTGCTGTGCTTAAAGACAAGGTATCTGCACTTTACCGCATGAAAATCGATCGAGTATTTTTTAAGGAAGTTATGAACAATTTTCTTACCTGTTCTGTCCGAATACAGGTACCGAATTAAGTCACGACGGTCCAGGATGAAGGTCTGATAAACTTTGAAAAGTTGATATCTTCCAGCAAGCATTTCTTTGAGTCAGAAAAGATCTTCATTTGATTAAAAGATCAAACCTACATAATATAATGAAACTAGTATAAATAACAATTTCGTAAACGGCTAAGAAAGCGGCAATGGGAATAAGTGCACCATGAATACCATGACTCAGAAAGGGCATCAAGATCAAAATCCACTGATCTATGAATTATTGAGCTGATTAATGCTATAAAGCGATGAACTTACCTCATAAAACTACCGTGCCGAACTTGTTTGACCCTTCAACAGTGTCAGTGCCTGACGATACAACACCGAGCCCCCTCGACTCATCCACGAATACACCCAGGACTTCACCGAGAACTGTTTTCGTTGTTACCGATTTAACAGTCGCCCCTGTTTCCACAGATACAGATTTGATACAATCCTGAAAGCTGACATGTACCATCTTCTGGCCTTTGAACATTTCTCGGGGTATGTATTGAGCGTTTTCTACTTTTGAATCCCATTTCAATTGTCCCTTTCCGCAGTCAAATCGTTTCAGACTTTTTGCGAGAGCATTCAGTATGAAAATACTGTTGACGTCAAAGTCATATGCCGTCTTCAGTGAACCTGCTGGTTCTTTCCCCGACACACATTTTGCGTAGGACAATGTTTTCTTCGTTTTTCCCGATTCAGAAACAATGACCACACGCCCTCCTCCACCGATGGCGTATTCGCCGGAGTCTGGGTTGAAATCAAAACCATTAACTTCTAAAACGGTTGGCTCTACATACAGCTTCGTACAACCCTGCTCCTCCAACTTTCGTTCCCCGATCGCCATGTAGACAGTTATTTGAAGAGATTGTCCTCGCCCTGTAATAAAGTGCATTCATTTGTGCAATGAAGTGGCATATAAGTCGTTTGTAAAACTATTTTGGAACAGTCATTGTTTCGTTGTTAGGATAAACGATTAATGACAATTTTGCGCTAATTGATCTTAGTCCTATTGACTTTAACTTGCATATAACTTAGCATACTGTCTATGGTAGGTAAATACGGGCGTATATATAAATAAAACAATGTGTAATTACCACTATTATATTAGCATTATCAATACTTAAAGCAATCTGAAACATACTATCCTCGCATTATTAATTCATGTTTCAACTACACTAAACCAGTTCGGTCAAAGATATGAGTAAGAATCGTTACCTAATACAGCGACGGTGTCCTTCCCGTTGCCAACCATGTGCATGAATTTCTCGCCCTTCTGTTCTGATATGACACTGCCATTCATTCTGACAAGGAGAACTGCTGAGTTTAGCTCATCCAGCAGAACTATTCTGTTTGAACTGAGCATAGCCAGCTTTGCAATTCGTCGCTTTACATCTGTCTTGCCAGATATTGCAACGGCTTTGTTCTGAACGTGTGTGTTAGCTGAGGTAGTCTGAGCGGCATTTGCGCTCATAACCTCCGGGTTATCACCAAAGTATTTTGCCAGTATTGAACTGCCTCTTCTCGAAGGCTCAGTTGATTGTTTTGGCTGACCAACGATGTTCTTAGCAAGGGGCGCTGCTGACGGAACAGATGCTTGTTTACCCTCGGTGGGAGTCTTTGCCAGGGATGTTGGTATTGCTGATTTCTTTTCCGAACTCACTGAACTTTTGACACTATGCTGTTGTAATTCTTCGTAGTTTTGATAAGGATTTTGATACTTTTGACGTTTCCCCGATTCGTCGATGGATTTAGACGAGATAAGTTTGGTGTTCTCAGACTCTTTCAAAGGTGGTTCTGGTAGTGGTAGACTTTTCCGTCCTGTAGGCTTTTTAATACCTTCTGTGACAGACACGTTTTTGTAGGGACCGCCCTTTGAATCGAATTTGATTTCCAGATTTCTGTAGTTTTCATCAGTATTGTCACCACTTTTTAAATTGTCGTAAGGCCCCTGGTGAACAGGTTGTGGCCTTTTTACTGGCTCGAGATATTCATCTTCACATTCAACAAAGGCTTGATCGTATAACTCGTCATCTTCAACAAGCATAATGTTTCCAAGGCTCTTACTTTGTACTATTACATCCCTGATCTTCTTGTCTGGAGTAAATTCTTGCGAAACTCTCAAATCAGTCACAGGCAAATTGCGGGCACTGTTTCTTAAATCAGACAAACTGACTTCAGGTGCTTGCTTACTCTTTTTATTTGTCAATCTGTCAATCTCTACCTCAAACATATCATTCACTTTATCAACCTGTTCCAGTCTCTTCTGAGTACTCTGCTGTAAAACATCTGCCTTATCCTCAGCTGTCTTCATGGCCAACTCTACCTTCTTCTGGATCTCCGCATTTATTTCGTTATGAAACTGTTCAATTTTCGCCTTGAGTTCCACCCTTTTCACGTCAGTATCTGCTTGATGATTTTCAAGTTGTTTCTTCTTTTGCAAGATACCGACTTGCATAGCCAACAAAGGCACAAGTTTTAAATCATTTTCAGAACTTAAATTTTTGATAGGTTTAGAGTCGCATTTCTTGGATGCGTGTTTCTTGTCTTTGACAGCACATGTGATGCAAACAAACTCTTTATGCTTTATACATATGACCTCGGCAGGCACCGTTGGATGATCCTCACACATTGGAACTTCGGAGATATCCATTGTGGAAACGTTTCTCGTTTACCAAGCCCTAGGTATAAAAATATATTATTTATATTAAGGATACAAAGCACTGAATATTATATGGAAAATACGCGCATATATACAAGTATTCAAGCCGAACCAGCGTCGTTAGGTCTAACGTACACAGCCGTGTAATCTGAGCTTTGAGCAATCGACTTTTCGTAATGCTAAAATAGCCCAGCGGGCACATAACGTCGAAATGACGTCGTACTGACGTCGATGCGACGTCATTACGTCGCATTAACGTCATTCGACGTCATGTGCCTGCTGGGAGTAATCCTGCTCTGTTTCGAATCATTTTATTTCTGTTCTGGATCGTTTGATCGCATGTTTGTTTTATTGTTTAATTTCTACTAAGGTTTCTATTTCCCAGGAGGGGCTGTCCTCTTGGCTTTCTGCTTGTGCATGTTGAGATACTTTCTGCCGCCTTGATAGGCTATGATCCCTTCCAATCTGGTGTCTTGGGCTGGGTGTGAAATTCCATTATACAGGCTCCTGATAATTGCCTTTTCATTTACTTTGATATTGAGCCACGACGCTAGTTTTTGGTTTGTTGGTTGATTTGATGCTTAACGTCCACGGTAAACAACTAAGGTCATGTCGGGACGGTCAGTTAACCTAACCACACTATTCCTGGGCAGGCTTAGACCTCCTAAGCGGTTAACCAGTACTAAGTGCACATACTTTCGCCAGTAACTGACAACTGCCCTTCTTGAATCAGCGGAAGGAGAAACGAAAGTATGTGGCAAGACCGGGATTCGAACCCAGGATCTCTGACTTACGAGTCAGGTGCCCTACCGATTGCGCTACCCGGCCCGGCCACGACGCGAGAAAACCAACAGTGATTGTACGCCCAGCGCAAACTCAGATCAGCCTTGGCATCCGCCCAGTTTAATCAGGCGTTTCATTTAGTGTTCAAAGGGTAGCTAAGGGTCTCAGCTACCTCCATGCGGAGAGCGAAGACTCTGATCAGACTGGGCGGATGCCCAGGCTGATCTAAGTCTGCGCTGGGCGCACAACCATATTGTTGGTTTTGTCGTGTCGCGGCTCATATGTAAATGCCGGGTTACTTTTCAGGTCGCCTCTACTTAGGTCAAAACATATCTTTTACAAGTAAGTCTTCAATGTTTTCAATGGTGATACATTTATAATCGAAAATGGAAACCTTGAGCTTAACAATTTTAAGTATGATTAATACCACACAAACTCGAAACCTAATGTGGAGAACACTAAGTCATGGGTGACCTAACACAGCTTATTCTTTTGTATGGTTTCTCTAATAGCTTTCTATATATAGTGCTGCACCCCCTCGCGAGAATTTTGTGCAGAAATTTCTCCTAGTCAAGACATTAAGAAAACGCAGTTTTCAAACATTAAGAAAATGCAGTTTTCAAATAAAAAAAAAGATAGGTAAAATGTTAAGAAGTGGTAAAAGATAGATAAAACAGGTAAAAACTATGTTTTCTGCTTTATGGTATTGAGTGGTCAAGAGACCGGACTGCCTCTCTAAAATGATCATAAGTAAGGCAGAAAGACAACATTTTGTGGGGACCACAGCCAAAGGGTAAAATGAGTATTTATAAAAATCACTGACGTATGCATTCGTAGCAAGGCAAGTGGGCGATTGTGTCTCGTCATTCTTGTGGGCTGCTGGCAATTAGATGGTAAGGGGATAGCAATTTGTTCGTGAATAATTTTGCAAAGCATTATCAATCTTGCATCGGACCGCCATTGTTCCAATGTCCTCAAAAAAAGTTCATGTTGCATTTCATTGACATTGTTTTGTCGGGCAAAATTTTTTAATGTCCACCTTATGGACCATCTCAACTTTGCGAATTTTTTGTTTTGTGTAAGAGGTCGGTCCATACGGTTGAGATATATTCTATTTGTGGCCTAAACAGTGTCTAAGCAGCTGCCTCTCGGACACCTGGGATTTGACCCTGACGTTTCCTTTCTTAAAAGAAGCCAAGGGACTAGCTAGCACTCGATGTAATCCCTGTTCTTTAAAAATCAGATTTCTTAAGACGTCATGCCAAAGTAGAGGCAAGTGTCAGTATCTAATTTATGGGACTTTTACCGCCAGGAATTAGGCTTTTCACAGGTATTTTATAGTCCGTAACAATGCCATTCTATATTATTCAGCATTATAAGCACGACTTTGCGAAGCTAATTAGTGCTTATGCAATTCACTCTACGAGAGTCTGCGTGCGCGTGTGCGTGCGCTTTGTGCGCGCGCGTGATCAGAATAGTCACCACTAATTTCTAAGTAACCAAGAGGGCTAGAGTCTTGAAAACTCTCCTAACGGCGTTCACCAAGTGGCTCAGCGGTACGTAACCATAGTTGCACGCACTTTGCGCCAAGTGTCCGTCCACCATAGATACATCTAGGGGACATCTACTGAAAGCAGCGATACTTATAAGGCCGTAACCTATATTTTACGGACCACTGAACAAAGAAAAAATATTCACCTGTTGCGTTTAACTCAGTTTCTAAGTAACGAAAAGTAACAGAGTCTTCAAACTTGCTCCACAGATACAAATGGGGCCCGATCTACTCACAGCAGCGATACATATTGGCTCATGACCTATATTTACGGATCATTGAACAAAGAAAAGAAAAAAATATTTGTATGTTGCGCTTAGCTCAGTTTCTTAGCAACCAAAATGGATTGTGTCTTAACACTTGCTCCACAGATACAGATGGGGGAAGATCTTTTGAAAGCAGCGATGCATATTGGGCTATGACCTGTATTTCTGGGATCATTGAACATAGAAAAATCTTATTCACCTGTCGCGTTTAGTTCCGTGTCTACGTAACCAAACGGGATCGAATCTTCAAACTTGATCCACGGATAAATCTGGGGCAGATCTTCTGAGTGCCGTCAGGCATATTGGGCCATGACGTATATTTTATGTACCATTGAACATAGAAAATAATATTCCCTTAATGCGTTAAGCTTTAGTTTCTAAGTAGCCAGCCGGGCCGGGTAGCGCAATCGGTAGGGCATATGACTCGTAAGTCAGAGGTCCTGGGTTCGAATCCCGGTCTGGCCACATACTTTCGTTTCTCCTTCCGCTGATTCAAGAAGGGCAGTTGTCAGTTACTGGCGAAAGTATGTGCACTTAGTACTGGTTAACCGCTTAGGAGGTCTAAGCCTGCCCAGGAATAGTGTGGTTAGGTTAACTGACCGTCCCGACATGACCTTAGTTGTTTACCGTGGACGTTAAGCATCAAATCAACCAACCAAAAATCTAAGTAGCCAAAAGCTACAGAGTCTTCAAAAAAGCTACCCAGGAACATCTTGGGAAAATCTACTGAAGGCAGTGATGCATATCAGGCCACGATCCATATTTCACGGTCCAAAGATTTTGCTTTATATTTTGAAGACTATTTGATGTATGAACGTGATAGCTTTGGATGATAAGTCAGTATAGGAGAAAACGCGGTGACGTCATCGATAAGGATTTCCAAGGTATTCCCCACACTGGTTGGCAAAAAGTCGATAATCAATCACGCTATATTGAACGTTTATTGGGTGATGTTAAACTATGTAATTAATCATGCCGTGTATTTTGCGCATTATGATGCATATTTTTATATAAATGATAACGCTGAGAAATGTAGGTATTTTAGTGTGAAATATTGTTCTATTCTCTCTCCTAATTCATTTAAATTTTGGTTCCACATGAAGTGCTTTCACATGCACGTTTTAGCATGGATACTCTAAAATATGTGTCTGTATCTGATGTATGTTTTGAAATTAAACCGGTTGTTTATTGTTTATAATGAATGTATCCGGTATTCAGCGGGTCTTTTGATAAGGAATGTCTTTAATTATCATATTTCAAAGAACGCCGCGGGTTTCCTGCAGTGACAATGTCATATTAACTTGTATAATATAACCAACTGTTTTTGGCGCCGTGGCTAATTTAAATATCAAATAAAACTCGATTATTATAATCTACGATATTTTAATATTAATAAGCAATATAAAGAGCAAACAATGAGAGAGAGAGAGAGAGAGAGAGAGAGAGAGAGAGAGAGAGAGAAAGAGAGAGAGAGAAAAGAATTTAGATCTAATTGTTTAGATGTCATGAGCTCGGACTAAATTCTATGGTAATTACTGCATTTCAAAACAGAGAAGATTCTCTGTTTATATATTATCCTTTACCGTTTTATCAAACCATTAGAGAGAGAGGGAGACAGAGAGAGAAACAGACAGAGTGAATTTGTTGTTCAGATGTCATGAGCTCGGACTAAATAATGTGGTAATTACTGATAGTAATTTCAAAACAGAAGGTTCTCTGCTTGTACGGGTATATTATCCTTTACCATTTTATAACATTTTCTTTTGAAACGCAGTTTTGAATATAAATTCATTTACTTATTTATTTTTTTACATTTCTTATCCTTAAATCAGATCAATATGTTTTATTAATTTTGCATTACTTCTCTCGTTGGATACAAGTTTCTGTATTTTATTGTCTTTCATTTTCCATTACCCGTGTTATATTTACTAATCACCTTAATTGTCGAAAAGGTTTAAAGGTTAAAATACTGATCTTTAGTACCTCCGATTTATTGTATTTTTATTTCATTTATTTATTTTTCTTTTTAAGTCAAAGTTATTAAGAGAAAAAGTCCTGTTCCGAAACGAGTCTTTAGTACCTCCGATTTATTGTATTTTTATTTCATTTATTTATTTTTCTTTTTAAGTCAAAGTTATTAAGAGAAAAAGTCCTGTTCCGAAACGAGTCATTGTATGTCGAGTAATTAAATAACTTTAAATAATATTAAATAACCCTCTTTTTTCGCGCGACAAGCGATTATAACAATATTTGCACTGGTTTTATCGGTTTCTATTTATTCGCAGCTTTCTAAACTATATTTTACGCATTTCAGAGGTTAATTTTCAGCAAAATATTATAGAAGACCACTGTCTGTCGCTATCTTTTGCCAACCAATGTACCCACGTGATCATCCGATGACGTCACTCCGGTGATTCCCGTTATCTCCTATAGTCAGTTTTTTACTTTAAACTTAAAGTAAGTCACAGTGGCCTATAGTTCATGGTCCAGCGAGTTTACTTGTTGTAGGTCAGTGTGACATATATTTGATGGTCCAGTGATTTTAGCCAACGGATTTGCAATTATATTTGGGTTTCTTGTCAGTGTGACCTATATTTCTTAGTCCAGTGACTAAGTATATCTTACACTATTTCATAGACTCGTATTATACTTGGTGTAATGGTACATTTAGATACAGTGACTGGTCTCATTTCACTTCTAGGTCACTGTAGCCTATATTTCACAATGCGGTGAGATTGTCATATCTCTGACCGTGAAAATTTTGGAGATATAAATAAATAATTCTTCGGATAAATGTTTATTCTGATATGTCAAGTCCACAACATCTGACTTTTCCTATCAGTCACCATAATTTCGAGCGTAAAACCTTTTTCCGGCCACCATGCTTAGACGTGTAATCTAACTTTTAACCCCTTTTGCAGTCCGATTTGCTTGCAGGTCATGTTGATAGGGATCAGAGTTTTCTCGAGCATTTTTTCCTTCCTTTAAAATGCTCATCAGAACACGTTTGGTCTTTAGATTTCAGTATCATGTAAACAACAATTTAAGATTGTTTACATTAAGTACATTTGTGAATTTTCACTTATTCTTGTTATACGAAACTTTACACTTCTAAAGCATACACTATTTTATTGCATATTGAATTACGTAGCTTTCTTCTTATGATAATTTTATAAGCAGTTTAAACGGGTTTTAAAGTACAACATAACAAACAAACTGTCTTCTTTATGTATAGTGCTCATTATCTGTGTATTATTCTATTCTTCCTCACGACGCATAGGTAAGCCACAATCTGTGACTGCGGAATACCAGCGGGTAGAAGACGTCGTAACGACGTCGATGCAACGTAACGACGTCGCATAGACGTCAGTAGGACATCATGTGCCCGCTGGGATATTTCGACTTTTCGCTACTTTTCGTTGTGGTTTCGTCCTAGTATCAAAGCTATTGTGTACAAAGGCTTTCTTACAAAAATTAAAATACCTAGTTAACAATCCGGTTTGAGCTGTGAATTATATATGGATTCACGTCTTTGTCTATAAAAAAATGACCATCCACCCATGAATTAATGCTGATCGCAGCAAGTACTCTGTATATGTATCATATTTAATTGAGCCGCGACACGAGAAAACCAACAATGAGGTTGTGCGCCCAGCGCAGACTCAGATCAGCCTGGGCATCCGCCCAGTCTGATCAGAGTCTTCGCTGTCCGCATGGAGGTAGCTTAGACCCTTATCTACCCTTTGAGCACTTAACGAAAAGTCTGATCAAACTTGGCGGATGCCTAGGCTGAACTGAGTCTGCGCAGTGCGCACAACCACATTGTTGGTTTTGTCGTGTCGCGGCTCAATTAATTAAAACAACCAAGAAGTGGCACTACCCAACAAATGCTAGGATATACTTACTCCTTAATTTCCAATATGTCGAACGTTTTTAATATTAATCACAAAAGACAGCGCTTATTCAATGTTGACACAGATACGCCTGAGCTACTAATGGGTCGTTTTGAAAGTTTTTGAGCTTGCTTATAAATTTTCTGATGAAGTTTGAATTGACTGTGTGTAAATAAAAAGCGTTTTATTGAAAACAACTACATGTATTGACAAAGCAAAATACTTGTTTCAGTTTGCTCAGATCAAATTCGTTTGTTGTTTGGCTCTTTAGTTTAATCTCTCTCTCTCTGTCTCTCTCTGTTAATTTTTCGTTGCTGGCGCGGTTGAACTAAAACTAAAATGCCATGCTCAATCAATAGGGGAAAGTCGGTTAACTTTACACAGGCGGGTAAATTCGGACATATCATGGCAAACAGTGAAAATCCAGATAAGACAGCTCATAATGAGCCGTCTCATCAGGATTTTCACCGTTTGCCCGGTTAATTTTGTTTTTAATTCCACACAACTGACATATAAAGGAAACAATGTCACTGTCCGAATTTACCCGCCGTCCGAAGTTACCCGACTCTGAACTAACCGATTAATTAAAGTAAAACACTGCTGTTCATGAACCAGTGCGCATATTTGGAATTTGTTGTCGGCAGCATACTCGGAATCAGAACAACGGCTCAACTGAAAAAAAAGTAAATAAAAAAATAAATCATATATTTGAGCAAACAATCTGTAAATTTAAAAATGTCATTTTATCGAAAAATAAAACAAAATAACAAAAACATAAAGGGGTTTCTGATATCTTAGTATTTAAGGGTAAGACAAATAAAACCCGGTAAACCCGGTACCCCACCCACTGCCGCTTGCAATGTTTCTTCTGCAGAAGGTGGTCAAAGCTTCTTGCTAAAAGAATTATCGTGTTTATCGCCAAATCATGGAATGATAGATAATGATTTGATACTTAGTTTTCTTGTGCTAAGCAAATTTTGAGTAGTACATAATAGGCGTATTTAATCGGAATAAAAGTGTGCGTAAGTTTAAGTATAAAATATTAAACGCTTATGAGTTCTGCAACCGTTCGATGTTAACCCTTTTGGCCTTTCAAGTAGTATTTTCAATTCTCCTATCGACGTTCTCCCCGCACCTCCGCGGAACCAATCCATAGCCGCAGTAACGGGGCGCCGAGCGTCCGTCCAATTTTGGCCTTTTTAATCGGCAAACAAATATTTATGCGCAAGTGCCTAACCAAAACGCATCGCAATAGCATCACAAGTTATATTAATTGAAGCAAAATGGAATTGAATGGATCGGTTTATATAAAAATGTATTTTGTCTCATATAATTTAATAAACAACTGTACGGGCCGGGTAGCGCAATCGGTAGGGCACCTGACTCGTAAGTCAGAGGTCCTGGGTTCGAATCCCTGTCTGGCCACATACTTTCGTTTCTCCTTCCGCTGATTCAAGAAGGGCAGTTGTCAGTTACTGGCGAAAGTATGTGCACTTAGTACTGGTTAACCGCTTAGGAGGTCTAAGCCTGCCCAGGAATAGTGTGGGTAGGTTAACTGACCGTCCCGACATGACCGTAGTTGTTTACCGTGGACGTTAAGCATCAAATCAACCAACCAACCAAAATAAACAACTGTAAAACAAACATACAGAAAATGTTTTAAAATGCTTTCAAATTCCTTGCATCTGACCGTGCTTCTGCGCGAGTTTATTGAATGACCCATTGCATGAATAGGTTCGGGTTGCTTTTGCAAAAGATCAAATCTTAAATATGTTATGTAAACTGCAAGGAAGTAAAAAACGCTTGAATGGCTGAGGTAAGACCTCGATAAACACGAAATATAAGATAATTACATACTAGATTTGTTCATGCCATATGCGAACAAAAAAAAACATAAGACTGACTCAGCTTGTGCGTCTGCGCAGTCTGATCAGCACCTTTATTTCGTCGCCTATGTAGCAAAATGTCCCTAGTTTTAATATCGGATTTCTGTAGCTGAGCTGGCCGGTTTGAGACTCACTTTTATCGGAAACCCCGGAGACGAGGTGGCACATACCAAGGGAACCCACCGGTTTGCGGTAACTGGGTTTATTATAAGCTAATAATTGAACACAAAACTTGTATGTGAAACATTTTCTGTATTAGCATATGGTACAGTGGTTGGTTGGTTAATTTGATGCTTAACGTCCACGGTAAACAACTAAGGTCATGTCGGGACGGTCAGTTAACCTAACCACACTATTCCTGGGCAGGCTTACACCTCCTAAGCGGTTAACCAGTACTAAGTGCACATACTTTCGCCAGTAACTGACAACTGCCCTTCTTGAATCAGCGGAAGGAGAAACGAAAGTATGTGGCCAGACCGGGATTCGAACCCAGGACCTCTGACTTACGAGTCAGGTGCCCTACCGATTGCGCTACCCGGCCCGGCAGCATATGGTACAATAAATAATTGAAACATATTTGAGCCGCGACATGACAAAACCAACAAAGTGGCATGTGCGCCCGGCGAAGATTCAGATCAGCCTGGGCAATCACCAAGTCTGATCACGGAGTCTTTGCTGTCTGCTAGGAGGTAGCTTAGACCCTTACCTACCGTTTAAGCGACAGTAAAGACTCTGATCAGACTGGACGGATGTCCAGACTGATCTGAGTCTTCGCTGGATGCACATGCCACTTCGTTGGTTTTGTCATGTTGTGGCTAATTTGATCATTCTTTTTGATTTCAAAATCTTGCAAGACTACCTTTATTTTGAAGACATCTATATGCAGTGAAAAAGACTACTCTCATATTGAAGACTTGTCTATATGCAGAGAAAATGGTGGGAAAGAAAAATGATACAAAAATGTCCTGTAACTGAGACACCTGGTGTAAACAGATAGATTCTGATGCCAAGCTTAACAAGTCGCCCAAGGGCAACGATCGTTCACCTGCCAGTATATGCTCAGGTCAAGTGGCCAAAATGAAAGCTTTTGGCTCAGGCAGGCTAATAAACAGGCTGCAATTCTATAGGATTGGATAGTGAGTGTGCAAACTGTTCCACCATGGCCACTTCTATAAATTCACTAAATGACTTTGACCTCTAGTATTTATAGAGGTTGAAGTTGACTGCATTTCCATATCACAGAGCTCAATCGCAACAGAAAAATGCACTTTCTCATCTTTTCCCATTCAAAAGCCTAAGGGGCCAAATTTGATCTTGCCATAAAATAGGTCAAGGTCAACCTAAGGTCATCATTTATATAAACTTTGTAGTACTAGAGTCCTTGATGCCACATACCAAGTTTCAAAGCAATCGGCCCAGTGGTTCTTGAGAAGAAGAATTTTTAAGTTTTTTTACCATATATGGGCATGGTGGCCATCTTGGTCATGTGATCTGGGTCAAATATATAAACATTTGTTTCTTTATACTGTTAAGGCTCTATATGAAATTTGGCTTCAATCAGCCCAGTGATTTCTGAGGAGAAGTCCTTTGAAAATGTTGACAACGGATGACGACGACACAGACCTTGACCTCTAGAATTCGTAGGGGTTGACGATGACTGAATTTCCATATCACAGGAACAATAGCAACAGAAAAATGCACTTTTTCAGCTTTTCCCATTCAAAAGCCTAAGGGACCAAATTTGAACTTGCCATAAAACAGGTCAAGGTCAAGCTAAGGTCATCATATATATAAACTTTGTAGTACTGGAGTCAAAGATGCTACATACCAAGTTTCAAGGTAATCGGGCCAGTGGTTCTGGAGAAGAAGATTTTTTAAGGTTTTTACCATATATGAGCATGGCGGCCATCTTGGTCATGTGACCTAGGCCAAATGTATAATCGTTCCAACATCCTGTTAAGTCTTTATATGAAATTTGGCTTCAATCGGCTCAATGGTTTCTGAGGAGAAGATGTTTGAAAATGATGACACTCAATGGCCAAATGACCTTTGATCAAGGCCACTAAATGACATTGACCTCTCATATCCATAGGTGTGGAAATTGACTACATTTCCATATCACAGAGCACAAAAGCAACAGAAAAATGCACTTTTCAGATTTTCCCATTCAAAAGCCTAAGGGACCAAATTTGACCTTGCCATAAAATAGGTCAAGGTCAACCCAAGGTCATCATTTATATAAATTTTGTAGTACTGGAGTCGAAGATGCTACATACCAAGTTTCAAGGCAATCGGGCCAGTGGTTCTGGGGAAGAAGATTTTTAAAGGTTTTTACCATATATGGGCATGGCAGCCATCTTGGTCATGTGACCTGGGCAAATTATATAAACTATTGTTCCCCCATTCTGTAAAGACTCTATAAGCAATTTGGCTTCAATCGGCCCAATGGTTTCTGAGGAGAAGATGTTTGAAAATGTTGACACTCAATGGACAAATGACCTTTGGTCAAGGTCACTAAATGACCTTGACCTCTAATATCCATAGGAGTTGAAATTGACTATATTTCCATATCACAGAGCACAAAAGCAACAGAAAAATGCACTTTTCAGATTTTCCCATTCAAAAGCCTAAGGGGCCAAATTTGACCTTGCCATAAAATAGGTCAAGGTCAACCTAAGGTCATGATTTATATAAACTTTGTAGTACTAGAGTCCAATATGCTACATACCAAGTTTCATGGCAATCGGACCAGTGGTTCAGGAGAAGAAGATTTTTTAAGGTTTTTACCATATATGGGCATGGCGGCCATCTTGGTCATGTGACCTGGGCCAATTATATAAAATATTGTTCCCCCATCCTGTAAAAACTCTATAAGCAATTTGGCTTCAATCGGCCCAATGGTTTCTGAGGAGAAGATGTTTGAAAATGTTGACACTCATTGGACAAATGACCTTTGGTCAAGGTCACTAAATGACCTTGACCTCTAATATCCATAGGAGTTGAAATTGACTACATTTCCATATCACAGAGCACAAAAGCAACAGAAAAATGCACTTTTTCAGATTTTCCCATTCAAAAGCCTAAGGGACCAAATTTGACCTTGCCATAAAACAGGTCAAGGTCAACCCAAGGTCATGATTTATATAAACTTTGTAGTACTAGAGTCCAAGATGCTACATACCAAGTTTCAAGGCAATCGGCCCAGTGGTTCTGGAGAAGAAGATTTTTAAAGGTTTTTACCATATATGGGCATGGCGGCCATCTTGGTCATGTGACCTGGGCCAAATATATAAACTTTTGTTCCCCCATCCTGTTAAGGCTCCATATGAAATTTGACTTCAATCGGCCCAGTGGTTTCTGAGAAGAAGATGTTTAAAAGTGTGGACGCCGACGACGACGGACGACGGACCAAGGCTATACTATAAGCTCACCTTGACAGGTGAGCTAATAAAAGGCGGTAGGCTACATGTCACACAATGTTTGACTGAAGTCGAAACAGGGGATAACTCTCTCAAAAAGAAAAATAAGACCTGCTAAGGGACATGATAGCTCGCCTGACAGCACAGCGCCTTGCCCATCACATAAAAAACTTTAATAACGTTAATCTTTAACATTTTGCTATCGCCGACGCCGACGCCGCCGCCAACGCCGACGCCGACACCGGGGGTAGTACAATAGCTCTTCCTGAGGTTCGTTCAGGCGAGCTTAAAACAGACACAACTTTCTCCAATATATGACTATCAAACTTCCAAATATGACAATCAAAATTCCAAAATCACATGCAAACCTTTAATCATGGCAAAGTAACCTGTAAAAGGACCTGGTATGATAAGGGCCATTTTTGGCCCCCACTCAAATTCACTTAAAACTGCATGGTTTCTATTGCTTATCATTTGAGTGTATGGGAACAAACAGAAATAATACGTTTCACTTTTGTTAATTCTCAGAATAACATGATTTCTGACATGCCTATGTTGGTTCAATAAGATGAAGGAAAATTGCAAGAAAAACTGAGTTTAATCATTTTTCCTTTAAAGAAATAAGTCATTTATAATAGCCTTTGAAAGCTCTTGATAATAGGCCTTTTATGAAATGCTTATACGTTGGGTACCACGGCTAATTACCTGTGCACTGCACAAGGTCTGTCAAGGTACCCTACCCACTCAAGTTTGCAAGTCAAGAGACGCTAACCAGAAAATTCCAACAGATCAAAATGAAATGTGTACCAAATTATTCCTTGTGTTCTAAGTAAGAAAATGAATACCCACAACATATGTTTATTTTGTCTATGAGAGGAGATATGGGCGTTTTTGTGTTGAGAAAACAGGGAAAATGTTGCGAACGCTGCCAGTTTGGTAACAAAAATTTAAAAATAAACATTGAGCCCGGTCTCCAGCACATTTAATATTTTCATGGCATGTAAATATATCAAAATTATGTCCGCATATAAAATATAAAATGTGCTGGAGGCCGGGCTCATATATTTTGAAAGCCGCGAAGGCTACCAAATTCGTCTTTTTTGTCAGAATCCGCTGGGGGTATGGGTATGTTCAAGATTACAAACACAAATTTTTTATGTAAGAACTGGTTGATTTTGTATTTGCTGTTACATTCAAGGTTAGAACTTACCTATGAATGCGTTTTAGTTATCGAAATAGAACTTTTGAAAAATGAGTTTTCTGGGGGCCAAATATGGGCCTTATCATACCATGTCCTTTCAAATCAGTTTAAAGGAAAGTGTGGTAGGTAAGTCAGTTATATGGAAATTTTAAGTCCAAAACAGCTGGCAACACCATCAAAAGTGATCGAACCAAAAATCCAAACTGACAAGCACATCTTCATATAGTAGCGAGAAAACCTGCAAAGTTTCACGAAAATTGGATGAGGCGTCTTAGGAGGAGTTGCCCATGCAAACTGGCCTAAAAGCTTTTTAACGAAGTTGGTTGGGACTTGACGATAGGTCTTTGGTCATGAGATTTTCTGGCCACTTTGAATGCGCATCAATCATAACGAAAACATTTGTCCATCAATATGCACATGTTCCCGTGGCGGTCGGCCATTCCAATGGATGAAAGAAAGTTCAATTTGTTGCATATGAAAACCAGTGCATTGTTGATGTTCATATTGATTTCTGCAAGCGATTTCATTCTGACTATACCTGGACAAGTCGAATAAAGAAAGTCCAACACCTCTGAAATTTACTCCCTCATTCGAATAAAGGCAAACTGCTCATGGCGTGAGTGAGTGAACTCGGGTTTAACGTCCCAATAACAACGAGGTCATATGGAGACGGGACCTCGGTTTAAAGTCTCATCCGAAAGACCGGAGAAGCGGGGGATCGATCTTGCGACCCCTGGATTGGTAGTCCGGAGTGTTATCCACTACACTACAGCCGCTCCTAACTGCTAATGGCATCAGCATTACAATGACATTTTGTACTATTGAAATCAATGGCATAGTTGGAAGTTGAGAGAAATATTGCGTTGAACGCTCACGTTAATCTGACAGCAGACATAACATGTATATTCTAAATCAAAGTTAACGGCTGTATTGTTTGTGATGATCAGGCTAGCCCATTGACCACGTACATGGGAAATGACTGTTCACATGGCTGATGCTGGTGTTGTCTTTGGTGATGACTGGCTTTGTTTTGTCTCTTTCCCACATGGTGTCTTGGGTTGGATCTGGAATTGAATTGTGTCAGTTCCTGGTATTTTCCTCCTTACTTTTGATGATCTGTTAGCATTGTAAATTTTCGATCAAATAAACAAGGAACTTTTTGACTGCCCAGAAGTTTGCAACGGCTTCCCTATCAATTTGTATATAATTACTATCGGTTTTTATAAGCGATCTTGGTGCAAACCGGAACGCGATCGGTTATTCGGAACCTTCGGGAATCACATGAGCTTGGACTGCCCCCAAACCGTAGGGTAAGGCGAGCCTTAACTGGACCCGTAGGCTAGTATTGTGTAAACAGTGGCTCTGTAGTTATCAATTGTTTGTATTCTCGAACGCTAATTGACATGCATCGGACCAGAACCGTGCATTTTCGAGGTGGCAGTTCCACACCTGGTTAAATATGTTTTCAAGGATGTTACGAAACGAAAGAGCTGTTACGAAACGAAAAAGAGTCAAAGTTACCAAACGACCTGATCATCAGATCGTTTGGTATTAAAGGCTCTTTTTCGTTTTGTAACAGCTCTTTCTCGTTTCGTAACAGCCCTTGTATATACATAGTTAACCAGGGATAAATTCTTCAACCGGGTTTACAACAGTCGCTAAATTTGGCAAGTAGCGGTTACAGTAATTTCTCAACCCAAAGTGATCTCACATTCGCAGCATTTTGCTGCACAGGCGCATTTAACACTGCATCAACTTTGTCTTTCGTTTTCGATACCCCCCCCCCCCCCACCCTTTTTGCAATTTTATGACCACAGTATCACCCTCCGAGTCCTTGAAACTACCGAATTCCCTCCCGACTTCGGAGTTCAAAAGTAACCTGACACGTCGCGCGAAAACGATGAGGACAGGTAAGAGACGATTTTTTCAGTTTGTTTCTATTTTGAAAAAGAAGCATGAGCTGGAAATTTTGAAAAAGAAAAGAATACTTTACTATTATTTTCACAGCCTTACTTCTATCTCATAGCATCTCCCAATGCCTCCAAAATTACATTTATCCGGGAAACATCGCATGAGAAACACAATTTAAAGCCTTAAAGAGCTTTTTCAAGAGCAGAGAACACATTCAGAAGAAGTATCATGGGCCATACTTCGAAGTTTCGGCTAAGCCTCATCAGTGGCCCTGACAAAATCTGGTGACGAAAGTCAGAAAATAGCATCCTGTAGTTTCTAATTAATTTTAATAAGGCAGTCGATCCAATGACTGATATTTATGAAAAAAACTTTAAAGGGTCCAAATGATTAAAAAGCGATGATCTAGAATGAGAGTCTAAACCAATCAAAAAAAAAAAAAAAATCTGATTTCTCAGAATATATCCTCTGATCTCAAAAGGCAAGTACAAAATCCCGTTTACAATCGCCGATTCCTTGGATCCTGCTCTCAAATAAAATCGGGAGTGTTTTTGTACATACCGTTGGTTGGTTGATTCGGTGCTTAACGTCCACGGTAAATAACTAAGGTCATGTCGGGACGGTCAGTTAACCCAACCACACTATTCCTTGGCAGGCTTAGACCTCCTAAGCGGTTAACCAGTACGAAGTGCACATACTTTCGCCAGTATCTGACAACTGCTCTTCTTGAATCAGCGGAAGGAGAAACGAAAGTATGTACATACCGTAAACATCCATTGTCTCATAACAGCAAAAGATATTGTTCGATTTTGAATATTGTCTCCAACACACTTGGGGTCTCATCGTACGGATGCAACCACCTTAAGTGTGTTTTGGAGGATGCACCCGACTTATGCGAGCTTGGCCAAAAATGATCCAGCTGACTTCGTAATATGTGCAAAAAATGGTGCGACTTCTTGGAAATGAAAGTTACAACCCAGAAGACAAAAACATCGGATCAAATCCTTAAAGCCAAATCTTTGAAAATGTTTTTTTTCTTTTTTTTTTTTTTTTTTTTTCTTAAACTTGTCAGAAAGATATCTCGAGCTAGGAATTGGAAACTTGGTCAGCTGAGTTGAGATGATAAGTAGAGTTTGATAAACTTCGTCATTTTTTCTAGAATTAAGACCCTTTGAAAATTTAGGCATATTAACTTGTCAGCAAGATATCTTGAAAAGTATTGGAGCTGCGGAACTTCAAACTTGGTAAGCTGATTGGAGATGATGAGTAGCTTACCTGATTGACTTTTGAATGAATTCCATCTATTTGTTTTTAGTACAGACCATACCATTCAGTGACTTGTTCCTAATTTTTGGGTCAGGCATATGTTTCGGGTATAGTGTTTTACCAACATATTTCAATTTGATATATATGTCCCACAAAAAAAATTGCACATGTATGTTTCACAACAAGTCTGTGGTATACCTTACAGTTAATATATATCCTTTTTATTCAGCTTTAAGACAGGGATATTTCATCCTTAAAATGTCTCAGTGTAAATCAGTTGTAGTTATTCTGCTACATGTAAAAGGATTTTCCCTGTCAAAACAATCCCAACAAGAGGTCCATGGTGGACCTAAATCGCTCACCTGAGTTATGATGAAATAACATGGGAGATCATATACTTGATGATGATTCAATTAAAGCAATTCTGAACTTTCCAATCTAATATTCTGACATAGTTTCATGAAGATTGGATCAAAACTGTGCCCTCTAGAGCAATGTTTTTCTAAGATCTGACCTAGTGAACTTGTTATTGACCTGACATACTCCTGTTTCAAACTTTTTTCATGGAGACAAACAATTTGACAAAAATTTCACAAAGATGCAAATTTGGAAAATGAAGCCTCTATTGTGTATGCAAGTTTTTTTCTCTAAGATTTTACCTAGTGACCTAGTTTTTGATACAACATAACCCAATTTAAAGCATGGATTATATTTCAAGAAGATAAACATTCTTATAAAGTTTCATGAATATTGGACCAAAACTGTGCCTTCTAGAGTGTACACAATGTTTTTCTAAGATCTGACCTTGTGATCTAATTTTTTATTTGACATGATTTAGTTACAAACTTGGTCTAAAGTTCAAGAAGATACATATTCTGACAAAGTTTCGTGAAGATTGCATAAAAACTGTGCCCTTTGGAGTGTACACAAGGTTTTACTAAGATTTGACCTGGTGACCTAGTTTTTGACCTGACATGGCTTAGTTTCACATATGGCCTAGATTTCATGAAGATAATCATTCTGACAAAGTTTCATGAACATTGGATCAAAACTGTGCCCCTAGAGTGTACACAAGGTTTTTTCTAAGATTTGACCTGGTGACCTAGTTTTTGACCTGACATGACCTAGTTTCATATTTGGCCTAGATTTCATAAAGATAATGATTCTGACAAAGTTTCATGAACAATGGATCAAAACTGTGCCCTCTAAAGTGTACACAAGGTTTTACGAAGATTTGACCTGGTGACCTAGTTTTCGATCCAACATGACCTAGTTTCATACTGTGCCTAGATTTCATGAAGGTATTCATTCTGACAAAGTTTCATCAACATTGGATCAAAACTGTGCCCTCTAGAGTGTACACAAGGCTTCACTAAGATTTGACCTGGTGACCTAGTTTTTGACCCGACATGACCTAGTTTCATACCTGGCCTAAGTTTCATCAAGATAATTATTCTGACAAAGTCTCATGAAGATTGGCTCAAAACTGTGCCCCCTATAGTGTACACAAGATTTTACTTAGATTTAACTTGGCGACCTAGTTTTTGACCCGACATGACCTAGTTTCATACTTGGCCTAGATTTTATGAAGATTATCATTCTGACAAAGTTTCATGAAGATTGGTTCAAAACTGTGCCCTCTAGGTCATTTAAAGATCTATTTTTATTTTTATCCCTGGTTTTATTTCTATTTTTAGCTCTGGTGGCCATCCTGTTCAGTGGAGCGCAACCGTTTTAGCAATTTCTGTTCAGGGCCATAAGTCGAACATTTCTGTAAAATTATTTAGAAATCCATCCACTGGCTTGAGAGAAGATGTTGTTTAAAGGATTTTCTATTTTAAGCTCTGGCGGCCATCTTGTTCAGTGGAGCGGAACCATTTTAGCAATTTTGGTACAGTGCTATAAGAGGAACATTTGTGTGAAATTAATTTGAATTCGGTCCACTGGTCTAGGAGGAGATGTCGTTTGAAGAAACTGTTGACGACTGACAGACGGACGGACGGACGACGGACGACTTTCGATCACAATAGCTAACCTTGAGCACTTTGAGCTCAGGTGAGCTAAAAATCTAGATCCGTCTTTGAAGATGCAGGACCTCAACATACTCATCTCTGTGAGGCAAGTCTAATGTGATACTGATGAGAATGTCTTTGTCCATCTGGAAGTTTTACTCCAGACAGATCCACATTTATTGGGCCAGAAGCTCATGAATATAAGTAAGTGAGTAATTATAAGCCTCTGTTCCTCAGTTGGGCCTGATGAAGCAACAGTCTACAGACTCCACAGGGAATAAATGAAAAACAACGAAACCAGAAATGTATATTAGTTTATGGCAATAAAAGATATGAAATATTAATTCTTAACATCTTAACCTTCATTTTTGCACTTGTTTAAAGAAAAGAAAAAAAAAAAAAAAAACAATCAGAATAAATAGAGGACATTTGACTTTTTCAGTGTAAGATCGATTTTTATTTCAATTTGAATGAACACCAAAAGCAATACATTTATGAATGGCTATGCCACGAGTGAAAATACCACTTTTGGTATTCATGAGTGAAATAAAAATCAATCTTACACTGCAATAGTCAAAGTTTCTGTTTCTTTTATGATCATGTCTCCCCCCTTAAGGGTCGGGAGACATATTGTTTTTCCCCGGGCGTCTGTCCGTCCGTCTGTCCGTCTGTCTGTCACAAATCGTGTCCGTTCTATAACTTGAAAACCGCTCAAGCTATATTCGCAAAACTTCATATAAATATCAATCAACATGAGACGACGTGCAGAGTGCAAGAATGGTAACTCTGGCATTTATACTTTTTGAGTTATTTCCCTTGGAACTTAGTCCATCACAAAATTGTGTTTCAATTGTGTCCGCTCTATAACTTGAAAACTGCTCAAGCTTTATTCACGAAACTTCATACAAATATCAATCAACATGAGGCGATGTGCAGAGTGAACAAATGGTAACTCTGGCATTTATACTTTTTGAGTTATTTCCCTTGGAACTTTGTCCATCACAAAATTGCGTCTCAGTCGAGTCCGTCTATAACTTTAAAACAATTCAAGCTATACTTAGCAAAAATAAAAACTTGGCAGATGCTTTTTTTCATCCTACGGTAGTCGGGAAATAGTGAGACATAAAAATTCTGTTAGTTTAAGAAAATGTAATTATTCTGTAATATCATAATCACATAAATTTCAAGATTCCATAGATATAGCAAAATTGAGGCTATTGTAAACGTCACAAGGGTACTTTTCTGTTTTCTATGCTCAAAACCAAAAAAATACCAAATTTAAAATCGTCGAAGTCTGCTTAAATGAAAAAAATCTGCCGGATGGCAACGCTTTGCCGTTATTAAATCCAATCTGTATGGACTCATAAGATAAAATTATGACGATGCACGGTCGACTAGGAGGCCGTAAAGACCAGACGAAAAACCTCAGTCCACGCCATTATGAAGTAAGAAATTCAATTTCAATGGAATTCCCATTACACATTTGAGTCTTTATGGCAGTTTTAGAAATGGCTTTCAAATAAAGTTAGTAATAAACACACTGAGTTTGCAAGACAAGCAGACTAATCACGACGAAAATAACGAAAAAAGACGCATTGGTATGGAAGATACGGCATTTCATAAATCTCTATATGTTTAATTCAAAGGGAGGTAATCTGAAAGTTTTGAAACTTTAAACGTTATTTTCAGGTTGTGGTTATAATTACCATAAGCGTTTAAAGTGTTTTCTATGCATACTGGAACTACTCTTTATTGCGTACAAAAGTACTTTCTTCTGCGCATGCGCAAATTAAAGTTCTTTTCTGAATTAATAAAATAGGAATAAGTAAGATAACTCCGGACAGGACAAACATTTACCAATAATTTTTCATGATTTAAGTAATCAGATGTCTGTCCAACTCGAAAACATCCATATATACACTACAAATTTGCTAGGTTGGCCGGAATGGAGAAATAAAAACCGTCAAGTTTTTATTTTTGTTCAGTATATATTCATGAAAGTTCATACAAATATCAATCAACATCAGACGACGTGCAGAATGCAAGAACCATAACTTTAACATTTATACTATTTGAGTTATTTCCCTTAGAACTTTGTCAGTCACAAAATCGTGTCTCAGTCGTGTCTGCTCTATAACTTGAAAACCATTCAAGCTATATTCACGAAACTTCATACAAATATCAATCAACATTAGAAGAATTGCATAGTGCAAGAACCATAACTCTTGCATTTATACTTCTTGAGTTATTTCCCTTGGACCTTTGTCAGTCACAAAATCTTGTCTCAATCGCTTTATTACTTGAAAACCGGACAAGCTATATTCACGAAACTTCATACAAATGTCAGTCAACACTTGATAACCAGCAGAGCACAGGATTTATACTATCTGAGTTATTTCCCTTGGAACTTTGTCATTCACAAAATCGTGTCTCAATCGTCTAAGCTCCATAACTTGACAAGAATTCCGCGGAAGGCTATGTCGCACCTGCTGTGTGCCTTCACATTAAGAACTCAATGAATATACCAAGTGGTTCTGGAGAAAAAAGTTGATTTTACTGGTTTTGCTATTTTTAGTAACGGCGACCATCTTGGATTCTCGACCATTCTCGACTTTTACCGTTCTGAAGCCCTGCAGTCTGATCATGCTGCATGTGAAATTTGAGAACCATGGATGCAGTGGTTTCAGAGAATAAGTCATTTGAATGGACTTAAATGCTAGAGTCGACGTAAATTATTCTAGGGTCGACGTAAGGTCACTGTGACCTAATTACACTACAGATCTTTTTCATTTTGAAAATACAGAATACCATGGTCCCACTTACGCTTCATACAAAATTTCAGCCTAATATACGAAGTGGTTCTGGAGAAAAACTTGATTTTATTGGTTTTGCTATTTTTAGTAACGGCGACCATCTTGGATTCTTGACCCGCGTGACGTTTACCATTCTTAAGCCCTGCAGTCTGATCATGCTGCATGTGAAATTTGAGAACCATGGATGCAGTGGTTTCAGAGAAAAAGTCACTTGAATGAACTTAAAAGCTAGTGTCGACGTAAATTATTCTAGGGTCGACGTAAGGTCACTGTGACCTAATTCCGCTATAGATTTTTTTTCATGTTGATAATTCTGAATACCAAGGTCCGACTCATGCTTCATACAAAATTTCAGCCAAATATACCAAGTGGTTCTGTAGAAAAAGTTGATTTTATTGGTTTTGCTATTTTTAGTAACGGCGGCCATCTTGGATTCTCGACCAACCTGAATTTTACCATTGTGAAGCCCTGCTGTCTGATCATGCTGCATGTGATATTTGAAAACCATGGGTGCAGTGGTTTTAGAGAATAAGTCTTTTGAATGGACTAAAATGCTAGGGTCGACGTAAATTGTGAACGGAAGGACGGACGGACTGACGGACGGAAAACCGGACGCCTATATCGCACCTTGCTAAAGCAGGTGCGACAAAAACCGTTTAAGCTATATTCATGAAACTTCATACAAATATCAGTCAACATATAAATAGACGACGTGCAGAGCACTGTAACTCTTGCATTTATATTTTTTGACAAAAACTAAATATGAATATCAGTCAACATTACATGACATGCAGAGCATAACAACTATAACTCTTGCATTTATACTTTTTACTTATTATGAATCCCTGCTTCAGGGTAGGGAAACATATTGTTTTTCCCTTGGCGTCTTAATGACTGATCCTTTTGACATCAAAAAGGGGGGAGACATCTGTTTTTTCGTAGGAAAACAATTCTAGTTTAAAATTGTAATAATTCAGTTTGTTCTAATGCACCAGCCATCACCACAGAGACACAACTTTTTCTTTAGCCATAACACATCAAATTTGATGCTTCCAGTGTGTTTACTGGGTATGATACTGGTTGCAAATGCAGATTGCTACCCCAAAATAGCTTGAAATTTCATTTTGATAAACTCGTCTCAAGAAATTTGCTAAGAACTAATGCCTACAGGAGATTTTGGCGGCCTGACCTCGCGTACGTTTACAATATTACTTTGGTGCTTTTAGAAATGTCATTATAGGGTCGTATTGATGTGCACACATGCCTGACATAATAAATGGCTTAATCAATTACTCAACAAATAAATGAGACTTTTTCATGAAAATCCTATTTTTGAAACAGTGAAATCTAATTTGATAATTTCACTGTCTGAAACTGAGAGATTATCAATTTCGATTTCACTGAGAAATCTCTGTATCTCATTGAAAAGTATAAAAGAAAGATAAAATTTCAATTCCCACTCCTCCACTTCAACAATCCCTGGCTTTTTCCAGATGTTTTTCAATATTTGCAGTACATGTATGTCATTAGTGATCTTTGTTTCTGTCCAACTGATCAAAACAAGCCTTGTGGTATAATTTCTTTTTTTTTCTTTAATCTGTATCATTCCAAAAGGCACTAGCTTGAATACCTCCAAGTATGGAAAATAGACATCATTTTATTTATGAAACAATTGGTTGGAGGCAATACGCACAAAATTATTGCTTTGTTTCTTGTTACATTAACTCTTAAGCACCAAAAAATCACATAACAAAATTTACTTCTGCAAAATTTACTGTTTCAGCTGAGCTATACCATATTGAGCATTACCATACTGAGCATTTAAAGACTAGAGGCCAAGTAGTGTAGATCAGTAGAGATGGCTCATCATGAGCTACCTCATATGAATCTGCACTGTTTGCTAATCCAACTACATGTAGTTTTATTTCTGCAAATTTAAGTAAAAAAGGTAATTTATACACTACACGACAGCTCACCGACAGACAACTGACCGAAAGTCAGACAAAAAAAAATATTCACCGACACGACAACTGATCGACAAAGACAAGTCGCCGACACGACAACTCACAGACAAAACCCTATTATATTTCTTTACAAAAGTGAATACAACTTCAATAATCCCTAAATTTGTCCCTTCGACTTGGTCTGTGTATGAGCGCGTCCTTGTTGATGATCCACGTACAAACAATTTTCTCGAAGGTTGGCACAACAGGTTCGCCACAGTCGTAGGTGTGGCTCACCCCGACGTTTACAAGTTTATAAAGTCTTTGCATTTGCGAACAAGCTGGATTTGGACGGACACACGGCGCCGGGTGTGTGCAACTATGGTTACGTACCGTTGAGCCACTTGGGTAACGTCGATACGAGAATTGAACAGAACAGAACAGAACAAGCTGGATGTGAAATGATCCGTCGCGCAGCATTGATCGGCGAAGATTTAACGGCGCCGCGAAAGAACGCTGTAAAGCTGAATCAGCGGGTTTATAACATAGTCTCCAAATTTGCGGGGCGAACTGAAGGAGAACACTTCCTTGACTACCTTGAAAGTCTAGCACACAACTTCACTTATCAGATATGATAATAGATAAAGACTATAGACAGATATAAGCAGTGACGTAATAACGTTTGTGTACTCAAAAAGTGTGTGTAATAGGCCTACGTGATATATTTACATATTTGTGTTCTGTTCGGGAAATAAATAAAACAAAAAAATATTTCTTTTTCATCCTTCTAGGAAAGATTCTGTCGATGGGTATCGGTGAGTGTCGGCGAAAGTCGGTGAGTTTTTTAAAAAATTGTCAGTGACTGTCCTGTCGGCCAGTGGTCGTGTCGGTGAGTTGCTGGTCGGTGAAAAAAGTATGTCGGTGAGTTGGTTGTCGGTGAAAAAAGTATGTCTGTGACTTGTCATGTCGGCGAGTTGTCTGTCGGTGAGTTGTCATAGATTCAATAAATTAGCTTCAGAGAGAGAACAGAATCACATCTTGGATGCTCCACGTGATAATTGGTCCAACTTGATACAGTATTTCCAAACAAACTGTTTGAAATCATCTGAATGACATCTCCGACAGAACTGCTGGGTCAGCTTGGACCAAAGATCACAACTTTTAGATCATGACAATTAATGAAGAAAAAATGACTAACACCCACAGATGACTACCTACACTAAGAGCTCATGTCATGTGAGCTAAAAAAAATGAATATTAGAACATGTCATTTTGCAAGAAACTATCTAAGATCTGAGGCCCAAGCCACAACACTGTAAACATTTTTTGCTTTCTTAAAGAGCAGTACAAAATTGCAAGTAAGAGTCAAATTTAAAGTTGTGACTATCTCTACTTGCAATTAAATAAATACTTTTTGTGAACTTGCACATAAGCAGAGGCATATATGTACCCCCAGCCAGCACCTACGCCTTACATGACTTTATACCAAACAATGCAAATCTTAACAAACTAAAAAATGTGTTTATGAAACACTATGCCCCAACCATATGCTTGCCTCTAAAGAAGGTTCAGCCCATAACGCTTGTACCTTTGTACCATAGGCTTCAATGCACTAAGTCGTAAAAGGGGCTTAACTCATTCAAAAATAAAAAAAAAATTCGAAAGGTAATCAGGTCATCTGCACTTTGGGCAATATCTTCCTGCAAAAAATCATGATCCTAGCATCAGGGGTTCTTGAGATATTTTGTTCACAAGG
Organism: Ctena decussata; assembly: GCA_963989385.1. Classification (NCBI taxonomy): domain Eukaryota; kingdom Metazoa; phylum Mollusca; class Bivalvia; order Lucinida; family Lucinidae; genus Ctena; species Ctena decussata. The sequence continues at coordinate 67,971,096 of OZ022501.1, read as the reverse complement.
TTCCATAGGCTTACAATGCACTAAGTTGAACAAGACAGGCGGAAAAAAGAAAAACACTAATTCGCTAATTTTCCATACTGATCATGTGTATAGAGTTTCAGGTTCTTAGCTCTTACCGTTCTTGACCGTATGTTAGAGTACCTTTGTAAAAATAAAAAATTAGGCTTCAATGCACTAAGTCGAAATAGGGGCTTAACTCGGCCAGAATATTATGATTTTTTTTTCAAAAGTTAATCAGGTCATCTACACCTGAGGCAATATCTTCCTGCAAGAAATCATGATCCTAGCATCAGGGCTTCTTAAGATATTTTGTTCACAAGGTTCCATAGGCTTACAACGCACTAACTCGAAAAGGGGGCATAACTCCGTCAAAATTCACATTTTTTCAGTTAAACAGTTCATCTACTTATCAGTCTTAATAAGCTGGCAAAGTTTCAAGGCTCTAGCTGAAGTCATTTTCGAGATACCTTTCTCACAAGGTTTCAGTTTGATTTTTGCTCAAGGGGCATAACTCCAAATAGGGAGATAACTCGGACAAGAAAAAAAAATACGTGTCAGCTATTTGTTGATGACGAATCCATATGAGAAATTTCAAAACTCTATCATGCATGGTTCCTAAGATATGGTATGCATGACAGGTTCCATAGGCTTACAATGCACTAAGTTGAAAAAGGGGCATAAATCCGTCAAAAATTCACGAATATTTTTCAAAAGTTAATCAGTTCATCTACTTATCAGTCGTAATAAGCTTGCAAAGTTTCAAGGCTCTAGCTAAAATACTTTTTAGATATCTTGTTGACAAGGTTTCAGTTCGATTTTTTTCTCAAAGGTCATAACTCCAAAAAGGGAGACAACTCGGACAAGAAACAAGAATTCCGCGGAATGCTATGTCGCACCTGCACTGCGCTTCCACAGTAGTAAAGACTATAATTAAAAAGAACTTGTATCAGAAATGGACAAAAATTATAGGGTCAACACAATTTTTGATGTAAAATTTTACTAAGTCAGAATAGCATAAAATATAGGTCAAGGGTAGGAATAATTGCAACATCCCTCATGAACATTCCAAAGAGAAACTTTACGCCAGGTGTGATGACTACAGGTATCATATTTCAAGACAAAAGGACTAAAATGCTAGGGCCGACACAATTTTGGGTGTAAAATTTTGCAAAGTCAGCAAAGCATGAAATATATGCCAAAAGTAAATTAATTGCAACAGCACTCATGAACATTCTAAGAAAAAACTTGATGCCAGGTTTGATGATTCTAACACTAGCATCATCATAATTTTGAATGTAAAATTTACGAAGTCAGCAGAGCATGAAATATAGGTCAAGGTATAAATAAGGCCAACAGCCCTCGAGAACATTCTCAGGAAGAAGCTTTATACCAGGTTTGATGATTGTAGTTATCATAGTTTGCGAGAAATAGACTTAAACGCTAGGGTCGACGTAAATGTTGGTGTCAGTTTACGAAGTCAGCAGAGCATGAAATATAAGTCAAGGATAAAAATAAGAGCAACAGTCCTCAAGAACATTCTTAGAAGAAGCTTTATGCCAGGTTTGATGATTGTAGGTATCATAGTTTGCGATAAATGTTCTCAAACACTAGGGTCGACGCTAGGGTTGACGTAATTGTTGATGGACAGTTTTACAAAGTAAACAGAGCATGAAATATAGGTCATGGGTAAAAATAAGAGCAACAACCCTCGAGAACATTCTAAGAAGAAGCTTTATGCCAGGTTTGATGATTGTAGGTATTATAGTTTGCGAGAAATTGACTTAACACTAGGGTCGACGCTAGGGTCGACGTAACTGTTGACGGAAGGACGTACGGACGGACGGACGTACGGACGAACGGATGACTGACGGACGGACGGAAAAGTGAACTCCTATATCGCACCTTGCTAAAGCAGGTGCGACAAAAAAATAAGTGTCAGATATTTTTTGATGACAAATATATATGTGAAATTTCAAAACTCTAGCATGCACGGTTCCAAAGATATGGTACGCATGACAGGTTCCATAGGCTTACAATGCACTAAAGTTGAAAAAGGGGCATAACTTAGTAAAAAATACATGATTTTTTTTCAAAAGTTAATCAGTTTATCTACTCATCATAATAAGCTGGCAAAGTTTCAAGGCTCTAGCTAAAATACTTTTTGAGATATCTTGTTGACAAGGTTTCAGTTCGATTTTTTCTCAAGGGACATAACTCCAAAACGGGAGACAACTCGGACAAGAAAAAAATACGTGTCATCTATTTTTGATGACGAATCCATATGTAAAATTTCAAAACTCTAGCATGCACGAACGGACGGACGGATGGACGCACGGACAACCCAGAAGCAATATGCCCCCGCAACTTCTTCGAAGTTGGGGGCATAAAGAGTTCACAGACATTAAGAAACTACAGCAAGTGAGCAGGAGCTCACATATACCCCGGGCCGATGCCACTGCCTACAGAAAATATACTTCACATAATATGCTAATGCAAATGTTAACAAACAGACAGGCAGACAAACAATCATATCCAGTAAAAGACCCAGTTACATATCAAAAGGTTCCACCCTAATGAACAAACAGACAAATGGAAAGACAGATGGAATGACAGAAAGACAAAAACTATATACCCCTCAACATACTTTGTTTGCCAGGGATATAATTATAAGGGTATCTATCGGACAACCCCAACCTATAACCAGACTGATTTCTGTTCCGGTTTAAAATTACCACCAAATGCATCTTCAAGTGACTTACAGAGCATGCATGTGGATGAAGATGCCAAGATGCAAAGGGACTTTCAAAATGGAAACATATAATTCCCCCAAAGATCAAAGTTATAGGTACATGTATTGCTTACAATAGACAATAAATGGCTAAATAAAGTTACATGTGTGCAGGGTGCTGCAAACATCACCAAACAAGAACAGTTAGTCACCATTAGAATGCAGGATCAAAGCTCATTTGGTTCCGTCGACACCATTTAAATCTTCACCAAAATTCAGGGCTATGACAATAGAGAAAGCAGCCAAGAGAGCCTTTGGCAACCTGGGAATGGAAACACCTCACTGAATGGCGAACAAGGAGCTTATGGACGATCTCTATCACCAAGCAGTTCCGGGTCCACAATCTGGCAGGATGAGGATACTGACGTTCTGATGACCACATTGGGAAGTGTCTATGGTGTTTTCAGTTCAAGACTGAACGGTCTAGGTTTTATTCTATTTCGCTTTATTCACATTAATACCTTTAACAATAAACTGAATGAACTTTTAACCCAAACTGGAAACATTCGGATGACAACGTAACGTAACTTCTCCGTCTCTCGTGTCATTATAATTTTTTTTATTTCTGATACCACGTGACTAACTCCTCCGCATTTACACTACTTTAGCTCTGTAATTTTTGTTATTTGTATCCTGATGAAGCTTGCAAAAGCGAAACCGGTAGATCATTAAAACAACCTGTTCATCTTTAAGCTGGTGGTCGTTTATTTTGTCTTGATCCCTTCCTTCTCAGTTACTGAGGACAGGACAAAAAGCTGCCCATTCTGCAGCGATGGAAAAAAAAACTTTTCAAAATACGGGTCAGCTATCTTTTGATGATGACTCCATATATGAAATTTCAAAACTCTAGCATGCATGGTTCCTAATATGCTATGCCTGACGAACAGATGCACAGACGGATGGACGGACGGACAACCCAGAAGCAAAATGCCCCCCTCAACTTCTTCAAAGTTGGGGGCATAACGACACGTGTCATCTAGTGACTGATACTCTGTTCAAACAAGACACGTTATGAATTCACCAGTTCTAGCCACTGGGTACAAAATGTTCTTGTTTCAGACTTAAAATGAGCCGGATACCATCTCTTTTGGAAATAAAGCCAAGCCAACAGGGCAGTTTTGTGTCATGAAACTACGGAGTTATCGGTGTCTTCAGTGTGGGAACAACTTTGAGAAGTAAAGAAGCCTAAAAGAACATATTCGCAATGTACATGTGAAAAAGATTAAATGTGATTTCTGTAACTGTAGGGTGGCACCCAGGCGTATGAGTAGATTTAACACGCACCTGCTGAAGAAACATAACTTATCCCTGCTCCAGCACGGAATGGAGCACCGTCAGAAGATTCTGTGGCTGTAGTTGGTGACCCGGGGCTGAGCTCCACTGTTTCCCTGTCTTCATATTTCCCTGTACAAAATTGTGATTGGACTGGCATCCCTGTAATAACCCTGCCCAGTTCCTTAACCCTTCCCCTACCCCAGCATGCAGCTCAACTCCTGTGCAGGATGAGCGCCCCCTCCTACTCCTGTTCCAGGACTTAGAGTCAATCCTTTGTATCCCCCATGCAGTCTGAAATGGCTGCATGTTCTCCTGCCCTCTCTGATGCCGATGCTCCAGCGCAGGAGCCAGCACCTAACTCCTACAAGAGGCCCAAATGGGCCTGATATCGCTCACCTGGCTATTTTGCAACAGGAACATTCTGATACAAAATTGGTCCAGTTCCAGTAAGATTTTCTCATTTCACATTTTTTTATTTATTGTTGTATAAATATAGTTTGTTTTGAGTGTATTTTAAATTGATGAGAGCTCTGACATTTGAAATGCTTTGTCTGCATTTTGTTCCATCCTCATAGTATCATATATTATATAGGCTTCAATGCTCCAGAGCAACAGTGTCATAATCAAATTCATTCTGTTAGGCTGTGTTTGAGACTAAATACAAATATTATTAAAATAATAAGTGTGTTTTAACTAACTTTGAAGTTAGAAATCTACAAGATTTTATTTACAGAATTAATAACTGTTCATGCTGAAGAGTTTTAATTGGATTAGCTGGAACTAACTTTGGATATTAGAGTCTGCTCTATCCTGTGTATGGATATTAGAGTCTAGTCTATTCTGTGATATACGGTGGCAGCAAGACCACACAGAGCTAGAAGAAATCAGCCCTATGACTTGAACAACCCAGCTAATTGGACTTCAACAAAATTAAGGGCTGAGTTGGAAACGTTAGGATTTAAACTAAATTATTCTGTGCCAAAAAATGCTTTAAAGCAGTTATATGACCAGCTATTAACAGTTAATAATAGCACTATACAAAGTGACACAGGCTTGGATAATATTCCAAATACTACAGAAGAAACTCAGACTGTGCAGACAGAGCCAGTACTGGATTCCAGAGGAAGTGCACAGCCAAATCAGAGCAATGAGCAACTTGTGCTAGTATCCACACCCACTGTACCAGCATCCACTGGTGATGAAGTTTCATCATCAGCATTGATTCAGAATACCATAAGCATGGCATCTTGTCTTCAGGGACTGTAACAGCTCTGCAGTCAGCCATTAACTCTTTGTTGGTTAAACAAACACAGTCAGAGAGACCTACCAACCAGCTGCAGAACTTCTATAAAGACAAAACTGTTACATCTCTGGTTCCATCAAGTCAGGACAATGGAGTGGCAGCAGATGAACTGTCATATATTGATGTTGTGACAGATTCAGTGAAGAAAAACATTATATCTGGTAAATACATCAATTTGGCGTGCTTACTTATACCTGAGGCTACAATGACTTCATGTGACAATTTGAGTGGCTTGGAATTCTTACAGAGAGATCGCAGGGATCACCGTCTGGATAGAGTACTGTCTATAAAGCAATTATTTAAAGCCTTTGGAATCTACAAGCGTGTAATAAGTGAATCATATCCCTTGCATAGGACTGAATTAGATTTGTATGAGGCGGACATTGGCAACATATTCGCGCATTATGCCGTGGTGTGGGGCAAATGTTGGACTGCAAAACATATAATGTTTCTATGCGACAACTTGTCAACAGTGAGGATTATACAGAAAGGCTGATCTAAGAGATTAGCGATTATGAAACTCATGCGTATGCTGACATGGACAGCAATTGTCAATAATTTTCATTTTTCGGCTCAACATTTGCCAGGAAAATATAACCAAATCACGGACAGTCTATCCCGTTTATTACTACAGAAATTCCGACAGCTTGCACCTCAGGCAGATCTATTGCCTCAACCATGTCCTCAGCCAGACCAGATAATATGGGCCTAAATGACTTACACCAAACTGTTTCTTCCTTGTGGGACTATGCAGTCATTAAGAGAACAGTTTTGACTTATGAGACAGGCCTTCGTGTATCTAAAACATTATTGTTAATGAATAATCTTGTGTATAATACTGATACATTGCCAGAATTGTCGGAGGACAAGTTCCTTCTGTTTATTGCACATTGCTATAAAACACTGAAACTAAGATACACAACAATTAAACTTTATTTATCTGTTATACGTTTCGCATACTTGAAAAAAGGAGTTTCATGCCGACTTATCCGAGGTGATATGGATTCCTCCAGCTTGCGTATCATCACATTACTAAAGGTTGTCAAACGCTTACAGGGACAAAAAAATCATCCGAGACATCCTATAACTGCAAACATCTTGAACCAAATGTGTTCAGTGCTACATACTGGATATATGTCACCATATACAGATTGTTTATTACAAGCAGCCTGTGTAATGGCTTTCTTTGGAGTTTTACATTGCGGGGAATTTACTGTCGAAATATTCTTGATTTTTGATGCAGACGACAATTTCAGCAGACGACAAAACATCCTGAATGCAATGGGTTAGAGTATATATGGTTTCAGAAAGGTAAATTCAGATGAGATTCCTCAATATATCTTATTTATTCTGTTTTAAGACAGGGATAATTTCTCCTAAAAATGTCTCATATCTGTAAATCAGTTGTAGTAATTCTGCTACAAGATGTTTTTTCCCTACCAAAACAATCCCAAAAATCTAGATCCGTCTTTAGAGATGGATCTAGATTTTTGAGCTTGTTTAGGGAAGGGGAAACACATCTATGTGGTATTGATCCATAATATTCATTATTTATACGTGCAGGGCCTCAGAATACTCATCTCTGTGAGGCAAGTCTAATGTGATACTGATGAGGAGAATGCCTTTGTCCACCTGCAACTTTTACTCCAAGATCCACATTAATTGGGCCTCATGAAGTAACAGTCTACAGGAAATTCATGAAAAACAATGAAACCGGAAATGTATATTAGTTTATGGTAATAAAAGATATAAAACATTAATATTAATTCTAAACAGCTTAACATTCATTTTTGCACATGTTTAAAGAAAAAAAAAAAGAGGACATTTGACTTTTACAGTGCAAGGTTGATTTTCATTTCATTGAATGAACTTTTATGAATGGTTATGCCAAGAATGAAAATACCACTTTTGGTGTTCATGAGAGAAATAAAAATCAAACTTACACTGATATAGTCAAAGTTTATGTTTCTTTTATGCTTTAAAATTGTAATAATTCTGTTTGTTCTAATGCATCAGCCATCATCATAGAGACACAACTTTTTCTTTAGCTATAACGTGTCAAATTCGATGCTTCCAGCGTGTTGACTAGTATGATATTGGTTGAAAACGCAGTTTGCAACCCAAAAATAGCTTGGACTTTCATTTTGATAAACATGTCTCAAGAAATTTGCTAAGAAATAATGCCTACACGAGACTTTTGCGGCCTGACCTCGCGTGCATTTAGAATATTACTTTGGTGCTTTTAGTGATGTCATTATAGGGTCGTAATGATGTGCACATATACCGCACATGTTTAAAGAAAAAAAGAGGACATTTGACTTTTTCAGTGTAAGGTTGATTTTCATTTCATTGAATGAACTTTTATGAATGGTTATGCCAAGAATGAAAATACCACTTTTGGTGTTCATGAGAGAAATAAAAATCAATCTTACACTGAATATAGTCAAAGTTTATGTTTCTTTTATGCTTTAAAATTGTAATAATTCTGTTTGTTCTAATGCATCAGCCATCATCATAGAGACACTTTTTCTTTAACTATAACGTGTCAAATTCGATGCTTCCAGCGTGTTGACTAGTATGATATTGGTTGAAAACGCAGTTTGCAACCCAAAAATAGCTTGGAATTTCATTTTGATAAACATGTCTCAAGAAATTTGCTAAGAAATAATGCCTACACGAGACTTTTGCGGCCTGACCTCGCGTGCATTTAGAATATTACTTTGGTGCTTTTAGTGATGTCATTAGTCATTATAGGGTCGTAATGATGTGCACACATACCTGACGTAATTTAAGGTTTAGTCAATCAACAAATAAATGAAACTTTTTCATGAAAATCCTATTTTTGAAACAGTGAAATCTAAATAGATAATTTCACTATTTGAAACTGTGAGATTATCAGTTTTGATTTCACCAAGAAATAAATCTTTATAATTCATTGAAAAGTATAAAAGAAAGATAAATTTTCAACTGCCACTCCTCCACTTCAGCAATCCTGGCTTTTCCCTGATGTTTTTCATTATTTGCAGTACATGTACAGTCAAGTCTCGTATCTCAAAGTTGAAGTTCATCCCAAACTACTGATATCTCAAAGTAAATTTTCTGGTCCCAGAAAATTTACTCTGAGATATCAGTAGTTTGAGATACCCATAGCTGAACTCTGTAAAATAGAGAAAATTTGTCCCATCTACATTCTTTGATATAAGAGGGCACTCTGAGAGTATGACTGAGAGTTGAATTAGCGATCTTCTTCCTGTCTGGTCAAGTTAGATCAAAACAAACCTTGTGTTTTTTTGTTTGTTTGTTTTAAATCTGTATCATTCCAAAAGGCACTTGGATACCCCCAAATATGGAAAGTAGACACCAATTTACAAATGAAACACACAAAACTATTTTAGCCGTGACACGAGAAAACCAACGAAGTGGTTGAGCGCCCAGCGCACACATATCAGCCTGGGCAGTCCGATCAGACTTCTCTCTAAGCGCTTGAATGATAGCTTAGGTTCTAGGCTAGCTCCATGTGGACAGTGAAGACTTTGATTACACTGGGCAGATGCCCAGGCTGAACTGAGTCTGCCCTGGGCGCATAACCATTTTGTTGGTTTTCTCATGTCGCAGCTCATTTCTGGTTACATTAACCCTTAAAGCACCAAAAATCAGACAACAAAATTTACTTCTGCAAAATTTACTGTTTCATCTGAGCCATACCATATTGTGCATTACCATATTGAGCTTTTAAGACCAGAAGTGGTGTAAATCTGTAGAGATGGCTCATCATGAGCTTCTTCATCTGAATCTGCAATGTTTGCAAATCCAACTCTTTTTTTTTCCTGGAAATTTGAGTAAAAGGTAATAAATTAGCTTCAGAGAGAGAACAGAATCACAGCTTAGATGCTCCACATGATAACTGATCCAACTTGATCCAGTGTTTCCAGAATAGATGTTTGAAGTCATCTCAGTGACATCTCCAACAAAACTGCTGTCAGCTTGGACCAAAGACCACAACTTTTAAATCATGACAACAATTAATGAAGAAAAAATGACTGATACCCACAGATGACTACCTCCACTAAGAGCTCATGTCATGTGAGCTAAAAAAATTGAATATTACAACATTTCATTTTGCAATAAACTATGTAAGATCTGAGGCCCAAGCCTGACAACACTGAAAACAGTTTTTTGCTTTCTTAAAGAGCAGCACAAAATTGCAAGTAAGAGTCAAATTTTAAAGTTGTGACTATCTCTACTTGCAATTAAGTAAATACTTTTTGTGAACTTGCACATAAGCAGAGGCTTACATGTACCCCCAGCCAGCACCCATACCTAGTGGAAACAGACTTTACACCAAACAACTGCAAATGTTAACAAATACACAAACAGTTCACAGAAGTTAAGAGACTGGAGCAAGTGAGCAGGGGCTCACATATACCCCGAGCTGGCGCCACCGCCTACAGAAAATAAACTTCACATAAGATGTTAATGCAAATATTAACAAACAGACAGGCAGACAAACAATCATACCCAGTAAAAGACCCAGTTACATATCAAAAAGTTCCATCCTAATGAAAAAACGGACAAATGGATCGAGATGGATTGACAGAAAGACAAAAACTATATACCCCTCAACATACTTTGTATGCCGGGGATATAATTATCAGGGTGTCTATCGGACAACCCCAACCCATAACCAGACTGATTTCTGTTCCATTTTACCACCCAATGCATATTCAAGTGACTTACAGAGCATGCATGTGGGTGAAGATACCAAGATGCAAAGGGAATGAATGAATGTTTTAGTTATTTATAGACGCTCAACCCTGGTAAGGGCATATAGCGTCTAAACGTCAGCAATTTAAAACGTTTCTATAAGACAAATTCAAAAACGATCAAATGTTTAAAGTAAGATGCAAAGGAACTTTCTAAATGGAAACGAATAATTCCCATAAAGATCAAAGTTATAGGTATTGCTTACAATAGACTAATAAATGGCTAAATAAAGCTATATGTGTGCAGGGTACTGCTACCATCATCAAACAAGAACAGTTAGTCACCATTAGAATGCAGGATCAAAGCTCATTTCGTTCTGTTGACGCCATTTAAACCTCCACCAAAATTCAGGGCTATGACAATAGAGAAAGCAGCCAGGAGAACCTTTGGCAACCTGGGAATGGAACCACCTCACCGAATGACGAACGAGGAGCTTATGGAAAATCTCAATCTATCACCACGCAGTTCCGGGTCCAGAATCTGCCTGGATGAGGATACTGACGTTCTGATGACCACACTGGGAAGTGTCTATGGTGTTTTCAGTTCAAGACTGAACTGTCTAGGTTTTATTCTATTTTGTTTTACTCACGTTAACTTTAATATTCAGCATTTAGTTTCAATACCTATAACAATAAACTGAATGAACTTTTAACTCAAACCGGAAACATTTGGATGACAAGGTAACGCAATGTCTCGGTCTCTAACGTCATTACACTTTTCTATATTTCTGATACCACGTGACTAACTCCTCCGCATTTACACTACTTTAGCTCTGTAATTTTTGTTATTTGTATCCTGATGAAGCTTGCAAGAGCGAAACTGGTAGATCATTAAAACAACCTGTTCATATTAAAGCTGGTTGTCATTTATTTTGTCTTGATCCCTTCTCATGTTAGTGTCAAGATATGTAAGAAGAGGACAGGACAAAAAGCTGCCCATTCTGCAACGATGGAAAAAAACTTTTCAAAATAACAGGTCAGCTATTTTTTGATGATGAATCCATATATGAAATTTCAAAACTCTAGCATGCATTGTTCCTAAGGTATGGTATACATGAGGCATGGATGCACAGACGGATGGACAGACGGACAACCCTGAAGCACTATGCCCCCCTCAACTTCTTCGAAGTTGGGGGCATAAAGACAGGTGTCACCATGTGACTTATACTCTGTTCAAACAAGACACTTTATGAATTCACCAGTTCTAGCCGTAGGGTACAAAATGTTCTTGTTTCAGTCTTAAAATGAGCCAGATACCATCCCTCTTGGAAATTAAAGCCAAGCCAGCGGGGCAGTTTTGTGTAAAGAAACTAAGGAGTTATGAGTGCATTCAGTGTGGAAACAACTTTGAGAAGGAAAGAGGCCTAAAAGAACATATAGGGAATGTACACGTAAAGAAGGTCAAATGTGACTTCTGTGAATAAAGGGTGGCACCCAGGGGTATGAGTAGACTTAACACACACATGATGAAAAAACTAACTTTCCTGCTCCGGCATGGAATGGAGGACCATCAGAAGATTCTGTGGCTGTAGTTGGAGACCCGAGGCTGAGCTCCACTCTCTCCCTGTCTTCATATTTTCCTGTACATACTTGTGATTGAAACGTTTTAGATTGGTTAGTTTGTTGGTTGTTTTGCGTTTACCGGCCCTTTCAGACAATATTTCAGTCTCTGTCTAGCCATTTCCCAGAGAAAGGGAGAAAGAAAAGAATTATGTTATCTCATTGCAGGCTGCTAATCTGAAGGCTCCAATTGACTCTCGAGTAGTGGAACATGTCAACTTGCTGGTAGATGATGGTGTCAACTCTGCGTCTGAAATGAAGAGACATGTACAAATTTTCGTACGGAGTTTATTCGCCCCTAAGCCCCTGCAAAAGACCATCAACAGGCAGTATTTCCCAAGTAGGAAGGATCTTCATCCGATGGTCTGCTGACGCTGGACCAAAAATCTGTGCGGTCTATTGGATCAAGAGTTTCTCCTACAAAAGATAAATGCCTGGAAAGATTAAAGACCCTATGACACCTGGTTTTATAGACCTCGACAGGCGTGGCCTCAGAGGAAGACGATTCGAATGAGGAGGATTCCTTCCTACTCGTTTTCAAGACTGCTTGGCAGAGATATCTTCTCCAAAGATATGGGAATGAAATGGTCTTCCTAGACGCTAAATACCGCAGGACTCGATATGCAGTGCCCCTGTTCTTCCTCTGTTGCTAAAAGAACACAGGCTACATGGTGGTTGCAGTGATGGTTATGGAAAAGGAGGATTCATCTTCCCTTTCGGAAGCCTTATCTAAACTGCAGGAAATGAATCCTGGGTGGTGTCCAAGAGGGTTTATGATAGACGCTTCTGAAATCAAAATGTCTGCCATCAATCAGACCTTTCCAGGTAGTCAGTATATCAAAGAGTTCCATTTGTCCGACTTATTGTTGTGCTTAGTGTATGCCTGGTCCCCGACAAGTTGTTGGACCAGGAACCCATGATCTATATGATAACAGAAGGATAACAAAATGTTGCAATCTGCCATTTTCACAAAAAACACATTTCAAATGTTTCAACAATCAGTCACTAAATGGACTAAACAATAAACCCGAAGAATAAATGGGTCTACATTAAAGATTTGATCTGTGCATCAAAGCTAGTTTCGGCCAGACACGATTCTGGCAACACACAAACAAACGCACACACGGACAGGGGTAACTCTATATGCCCTTCCGCCATTTCATGGCGGGGGCATAATTATTTTCGGAAAAGAGGCAGGGGGTTATTACAGCAGGGCATTTATTAGGATTAATACGGCCTAACAGTAAAAGTCGCTACAACGTATGTTGTGGCAGATAGTGTCATAACCAAGATTTATTTTATACTTTGTAGTGAATTCCATGCATATCTAGAACAAATAAAAGAGATATTGTCTACAGTGAAAAATTGTTGTTTCAATTCACTAGTGACTATTAATAAATATGAATTAAATTTTTTCACTTTTTACTGCAGCAAACCTCGGCTTGTTTTGACATTTTGTGCTCATTTTTTCCCGTAAAAGTCTGGAATGAAGCGTTCTTGTCTGACATTATGCTACGGACGTTAGCATGCAGACTGCAGAGGTGATTTCATGACCTCTGTTAATCTTCAGGACGCTTATTCTCGATCCCCATTCATAAAGATGATCAAAAGTATTAAAAATTTTCTTGGAGTAGTGTCCTGTATAAATTTGTATGTGTCTGTTTTGGAATTAAATCAGCACCATTTTTGTTCACTAAATTATTAAAACCAGTGTATGCAAGGTTTAGATAACAAAATATGCGTTGCCCCTATTATACTGAGGATTCATTGAATATGGACAAAGAAAAGACTGTTTGTCAAAGTAATACAGAGACAATGTTAGGGTCTTTAGAATCCTTGGGTTACACAGTGAATTATAAGAAGTCAGTTCTGGTCCCCACGCAGAAACTTATATTTTTTGGATTCATTATTACTAACAGAGGAGAAAGTTCAAAAGATCATGACAAAAGCACAGTCTCTTCTTGAAATGGGTTTGGTTGTAATGCATTTATGTAAATTTAGAAGCTTCATTGCATTACAGAAGTTTGGAAAGATATAAGATCGTTGGTTTAGGTGAAAATGGTCATTTTGACAATATGGTCATTTTGTCAGACAACAGTATACAGGAACTGATTTGGTGGGAACAGAATGTAGCAATCAAAAATGGTAAGAGAATCAGACCTAAGAAAGTACAAATGAAGTGTAGAACTGATGCAAGTTTAGAAGATTGGGGTTCTATAGATTTGAACTCAGATTTGCATGCAAATCGTAGATTTAGTCTTCAGAAGTCAGAAAATTCTGTAAATTTTCTTGAGTTTTTAGCAATATTCTATGCCTTACAAGCTCTGCATAGCAGCAAAAATAATGTGCATATAGAAATTCAGTCTGATAATATTTCTGCTATTAAGTTCATTAATGACATGGGTGGAATGTCCTCAGAATCTATGGATTCTTTAGCGAAAGATATTTGGTCTTGGTGTTTGGATAGAGGAATTTTTATTTCAGCTGCATATATACCCGGAATTCATAACTCAGCTGATTTTTATTCTAGGAATTTTTCAGATTCCACAGAGTGGATGCTGAAAACAGAAAATTTTCAGCATTTATGTAGGCACTTTTTCCAGCCAGATACAGATCTGTTTGCTTCTGGGCTAAATAGACAGCTGGAAGTTTTTGTTTTTTGGTTCCCCAAACCAAGAGTTATCCACTGATGCTTTGTCTATGTCATGGCAGAATTATATTCCTTACATTTTTCCACCGTTTTCTCTAGTTGGTAAGGTTATCTACATGATTGTTGACGATCAAGTGGAACAAGTCCTGTCAGCGGGACAGGATAGCTCGCCTGACAATGCCTTGCCCATCACCTAAAAAAATGTTAACCTAAAACTTTAACATTTTGCTAATGCCGCCGCCAACGCCGACGCCGGGGGTAGTACAATAGCTCTTCCTGAACTTCGTTCAGGCGAGCTAAAAAGCAATCCTGGTTTCTCCTGTGTGGAAAAGTCAGTCTTGGTTTCCGTTGCTGTTAGATAATATGTGCTCTTTTCCTGTCAGGTTACCAAGACCCAGAGATCTTTTGATGTTACCGCACAATGGGAGTGTCCATCCTCTTCATCGGTCGCTTTGGATTGCTGCTGTTACAGTATCGAGCAGACCCTGCAGAATCGAGGCCTTTTGTCATGAATTATTCAGATTATCCTCGAGGTCAATATACATGCTCAGCCTCCGGCTTTACTTCAATAATGGCCTTCATCCTGCACTAAATCTTGGATGTTTCATGCAAAATTTCAGACAATATTATACTTAGTGGTTCTTGAGAAGAAGATGATTTTGTTATTTTTGCTATTTTTAGTAATGGCGGCCATCTTGGATATTCAACCAGGTTGAGTAATGGCGGCTGTCTTGGATATTCAACCAGGTTGAATATCCAAGATGGCCGCCATTACTAAAAATAGAGTTACCTGACCCAATTTTATAATTTGAAACCCTGGAGTCAGGTCACGCTCCATGTGAAATTTGAGAACCATTGGTCAAATGGTTTTATAGAAGATGTTTGAATAACTGGTTTTCAATTGTTGACAGACAACGAACAACACACAATGCATGGATGCACAACATACGCCGGATGCTTTGGTATGACAATAGCTTACTATGGCCCTTCGGGCCAGTTGAGCTGATATACTGGCCATTGCTGTGCAGTCCAACTTGCTCACTCACCCATCTACTGCCACGGATCATCTAATCTGGCTCATCTGATCCAGGCGACCCCGCTCCATCTGTGGAGCATGTACTCTCCTCTGAAGCTGAGCCGGAGGCAGCGGTAAAGTTCATCATCTCTGACCCTGAGTTGGAGAGTACCTTAGCCCCATCCCTGACCTTGATCCAGAGACTGTTAGGCTGCCTGATGGGACTCTGTATTCCCTTGCCAGCTATTGGGTAGAACCCCCACAACCTCTCATTTGAGGTCAATCAGACCTCTTTCAAGCATAGACTGACACTGATCAAATAAAGATCAATGCCCCTGTAGATATTCCTTGTTCCCATTAGACTAACCTAGTAATACCCGAGATCAGACCCATTCCCCTCCCTTTATATGTTTATTATTATATGTATATGTGATTGGCAGCTAAATATTCATCTAATGCAATACGTACAAGTCATAGTATATTTTCAGTTAAACTCATTTAGTTTGACAGTTTAATTTATTGCGTTTTATGGTTTAATATCTTCTTCATTAAGTATTGTATTGCATCACTCATTTTGCTAAGGCAGAGATAATCATATTGTAGCTTATAATTCACACTTCATTAAGGCACCATCACAGTAATTTTTTTTTTTTTTTAATTTTCATACCTTGTTGACCCACGTAAGACAGAAAGATTTTATTTACCAATTTAATGGGACACTTAAAAACCATTAATTTTCCAATTGGAGCAAATGGAAAATTAATGGTATTAGGTGTCCAAATACTTGAGCACACTTAAGCACATTAGAATGGATATTTGGAAAACACAGAGTAGCTTTTCTCTGTTTTAGACAAAAGGGACAATAGAAAAACTTGAACAGCTAGAAAAGCAGCTAGACGAGGGAAAAACAAAGGATGAACTGTCAGACTTTGAAAGAGCAAAGCAAAACGTGAAGGATGAGGCCATGAAAGTGCAGCAGGTAAATGTTGAGTTGCTGCATGAGAAGCTGACCCATTTGGAAACAGTGGCAAGGAAGACTAACAATGAGAGCAAGGACAAAATCTCACTCATGCTGTCAAGATTCCACCTTCATAAGGCTAAACCATCCTCTGTTGTCATCTTAGTGTTTGACACTTGTACTAAGGAAGAAGAGACAATTCTTGAAAAAGAACAGAAATGGATGAAAAGATTTGGGCTTCATTTAAATGTCACCAGTCAAGCTGCTGTGGACAATAACAATGTCTACCTGTAGGCACTTAATCTATCAGCAAACTAATGGTGTTGGGGAGCCTCATCCCTAATATCTCTTTATTACCGAGCATAAATATATAGTCTCTCTCTCTCTCTGATTAAATAAAGTTCAATGCTTCAGTAGATAAAAAACAAACCTTGAACAAACCAGCTCAGGTATTATGGACATGGTGTATAGAACAAAATACATGTATATGTTTAAGGGTGGCTCATGTAGCAGGGGATTAGGAATGTATAGGCTGATAAAATTCAATGACGATTTACAATTATGGTCATTAAAATCACATTTTTTTCAGAAACTTGTGGAAACATTCGGTAAGTTAGACATTGACTTGTTTGCCTCAAGACTGAATAATAAGCTTAAAACCTATGTGTTCGACAGACCTGATCCTCAAGCATTTGCAATTGATGCCTTTTCAATCCCTTGGAATAACTGATTTAGCTGTATCCCAAAAGTGCTTCAGAAACTTGGTGGAAAACGAGCCAACAGCTGTGGTAATTTCACCAATATGGCCAACGCAGAATTGGTGGTTGCCACTACTTCAGTTGATAGCGGGACAGCCTTACATACTATCAGGAAAGTATGTGCACTAAGTACTGGTTAACCGCTTAGGAGGTCTAAGCCTGCCCAGGAATAGTGTGGTTAGGTTAAATGACCGTCCCGACATGACCATAGTTGTTTACCGTGGACGTTAAGCATCAAATCAACCAACCAACCAACATACTATCAGCTGCAACTAGGAATGTGTCCATAGTACACAAATGCCCCTGCCTAGTGCCTTGAGTATGACGGCGCCCTGATTAAGGTACTGGTACTTGTAAGAGAAATAGATTCATAGAGGCAGACTTGTATAATATAACAAGAGCTGTCACCAGACAGCACAGCTTGTCTGAACTGGAGCTTGCCAATCATGAGCGCAAAGTTCTAAGAATGTGATCTTGACCTCCACAGTAAATTAGGAAGGTGATGCTGCTACCATGTAAAACTCTGGATTAGTATCTGTCATCAGTCTGGTTATAGATTTTCCATCTAGGCGGTGAGGAACTATAAGCATTCAGCCTGTGACCTTGACCTAAAGGTCAATGAAAGAGACTGGGCTGGTACTGTGTAAAACTCTGGACCAGCATCTAACAGAATTCTAAGTATCAACTGAATTCATCCACACACTAAGAAAACACTGTGCCTTTAGGGAACTGTAACCAAAAAATTTAACAAAACATTCATAAGTCCATGACCTTGATCTCAGTCATCAAGGGGTTTGGGGTGGTTCTGCATAGAAATTTACACTGTGGAAGTATAAAGGAAACCTATCAAAGGGTTAAGGAGATTTAGCCAAGAACATCTCAAATTTAAATATAAAATTTCTGAGTCTGTGACCTTGACCTGTAGGTCATGTCCAGGGGTGGGGATGGTGCTGAACAAAATTTTGGACTAATATCTATCATCATAGAAAATATAATTCTAATCAATCAAAGGGTTTAGAAACAATGATTCTTGTATGAAATGTGTTTCTGCGGGAGTTATAATTAACTCTTTTAGTGCAGGGTTTTGACGGGAGTGATAATTGCTCTTTTAGCGCCTGTTTGCATACAAGATGCCAACCACTTGTGTGAAACTAAGTGGGTCTTATTTTTGCTGGAGTCAAGTACTCTTTTAGAGCAGGTTATATTTTATTAGAAAGTATAGATAGTAGATACTGAGTGATAATAATTCTTTTAGTGCCTATTTGCTTGTATGTTGCTATATAGCTACTTGTTTTTAATTACTTCTGAATTCAAGTACTCCTTTAGTGCAGTAAAATATTACTAGAAACATAACATTATATCAAGACAACAGCCACTCCTTAACGGTAACATTATATATTATTTTTACTTTGCCTTTCGAGGAAGAATCTTGGCCCTCCAATCAGAGCTAAGGGGGAGTATTTGAGGATAATAAAGGAATAATTTTTTCTTATTTCTCATTGAAACCATATGTTGTGACCCCTCATCTGAACCGTCCCTAATTATCATCAAATACTCCCTCTTATCTAGTGTTCTGTCCAACAGCACTAGGTGGAAAACAACAACTGACATACAGCTAGCATTAAGGAAACAAGAAAACTGGTGGAACCAATGGATGCTTCCCAAAGGCGATCAATAGGGGAATGGCTTCTGGTTCTAGCACTCTGCATTTCCTCTTACTGCCCTCTATTAATATGTGCAATTTCATTTAGTTCCCTTTAATTAGTTCCCTTTAATTAGTAATACTTAAGAGATAAGTCAGTAAATACCAGTTCAAAGCTAACGTTTACCCTACGACTATAAATAAAGTTTGTTATGTATAGTATGGTATTGTCTCAGTTTAATACTTAAGCGATATGCTTGGTACGAGCACAGACATTAGATAAATACAAAGGGAATTAACTACAAAACTAGTTTTGTCTGATATGCTCTGCACAAAAGTGTGACGGATGAACAGACAGACAGAAGGACAGACAAAGTAGCAACTGTATGCTCACACTTCAGAGAGCTTAAAAACAGTGCTGTCCATAAAGACAAAAATAGCCATCAGAGGAGATGGCAAATCCCCTGACCGAAGACCCCCATGGGCCTTGGTAAAAAGGGTGCACTTCAAAACACAAATAAGTTCTATAGCATATGATACATTAAACTATCAAAATGTGTGAATAACTTCTAAAGTACAAGCCCTACAAACCTAATTTAGAGCTCTCTAGTAAGTGAATTTGGACAAAGAATCCAAATCTGGAAAAAAAAAAATCTTTTTTTTTTGGGGGGTGTGGGGGGTGGGGGGGTGTGGAGGGGTCAGAGAGAGTTAGGAACACTGATAAGATATCACAGCATGTTCATCAATATTCTAAAAGGTATAAGGTTATTAAAATTGTGGAGCAGGCCAGGGTTATACAGATATGGAGCAAAGTCTCAAAAAGCAGCACAAACTACCAAAGGGAAATAACTCACAAAGTATGTATGCAAGAGTTGTCATTCATGTGTGAGACAAATCGTCATGACCTGTTCTTCATATCTGTGAAGTATCATGAAAATATTTCAAAAGGTATTCAAGCTATGGAGCGGACACCTAAAATCATCAAAGGGAAATAACTCAAAAAGTAAGAAAGCAAGAGTTGTCATTCTTGTTTGCGACACATCGTCATGACCTGTTCTACATATCTGTGAAGTATCAGGAAAAAAATTTCAAAAGGTATTCAAGTCATAGAGCAGACCCGAAATCATACCTAAAACCATCAAGGGGAAATAACTCAAAAAGTAAGAAAGCAAGAGTTGTCAGTCATTCTTGTTCCGACACATCGGCATGACCTGTTCTACATATCTGCGAATCATGTATCATGAAAATATTTCAAAAGGTATTCAAGTTATAGAGCGGACACGAAATCACACCTAAAACCATCAAGGGGAAATAACTCAAAAAGTAAGAAAGCAAGAGTTGTCATTCTTGTTTGCGACACATCGTCATGACTTGTTCTACATATCTGTGAAGTATCATGAAAATGTTCTAAAAGGTACTCAAGTTATAGAGCGGACACGAAATCACACTTAAAAGCATCAAGGGGAAATAACTCAAAAAGTAAGAAAGCAAGAGTTGTCATTCTTGTTTGCGACACATCGGCATGACCTGTTCTACATATTTGTGAAGTATCATGAAAATATTCCAAAGGGTATTCAAGTCACAGAGCGGACACTAGTCCGGGGGCATATGTCGTAAAAAGGGGGTCCCGTGAACATGAATGTTAATTTTATGCCCTTATCATAGTCACTTAGGACAGTCTTTTAGAAGGTGAAAATTGGTTGTTGCCATTTTTTCTTTCACCATTTTACCTAGAAAATGGCGAAAGTAGTGGGTGGGGTAATACTGACCCAATACAACACCCAGTTGTAACATATGAGTTGTAGAAAATGGTTTATGTCATAAGTGTGCCTTTTTGAACATTTTAATACACAAAAAGCAAAATGTAGTCCTAAAATATTGGTCAAGTGTCATGATATATTTGTAACGTATATAACTGTAACCGAAAATTCGAATTACCTATTAGAATTATACCAAATCCATTGGAATGAAGTTTATTCAAGTGGTCCTTAATGAGCATTAGATATCACTTGTCTTTGAATCATGCTCATCTTATCTTTGAAATAATTTATTAATATATTTTGAATCAGTTAGGTTGCAGTTAGCAGTTGCAATATCAACTGAAGACAGAATGTAACTTATTTTTTAAGAATTCTGAAAACACTTTTGAAGAAGAGCTAATGGCGATTGAAGTCTGTATCATGTCTTAAAATGAAAGAGGTATGTGTAAGCATGAAGAGCGCTATTCTTACAGTCACTCTACTATAATTACATTGGTGTTTATCACAAAGGCACCCAGACAGTAACATTACGTTACATAATTGTAATTTACCCATGGGATAACAAACCAGGGTCATGTGCAATACAAGTGGGATCCTGTAGGCATTGCTTCTAATTTTATGCCATTATCATAGTCATCAAGGGAAGGGTCTTTGAAGCTCAAAAATTGTATATTTCTGTGTTTTATCAAGAAACTGATCAACGTTGTGGGTGGGTAACATTAGCCTTTACAGCAGCCAGCTGTTACATATGAAATGTAGAGAACAATTAAATTTATAAATATGGCTTTTTTTTAAATATCTTGATATATAAAAACAAACTGACATTTTTTCAAAAACATAAATCATACGTCACGCAAGACCTGTAACGTATATCACTATAACTGAAAATAAATAATAGAATAAACAATCACGATCTGAATAAATCGCTGGAATGAATTTAGAATGTGTTGTTAAAAATACAGACACTCTGTCTCTTCTGATTAAATCATGCCCATATTTGAACTTCTTGTATATTTTGAATTAGCTATATAGCATTAAGCAGTGGCATTGCCAGCTGAAGAAATGCAACTTTTTTCTTAGGAATTTCTTCTAAATTGACGATAATTGCTAACTGTAGATGATGTAGCCCTTCAGTCTAATATTTAACGCCTCATGTTAACAGATATACATCAAATCGTGAAGAAACACCAATGTTATATGTCTTTAAACTATGAATAAATGGAGTTGTACTGTACTTGAAAGGCAATGTAACGTAACATTACGTTGCATGTTTGTAATCTATCAGAGATATGTTTTTCATTGAGAAAACTGTTTTCAAAGGCTCAGTTTTCTGATGCCAGAGAACATTTAACTTATCACTAGTACTAAGCTGGCAAAGCTGGCTGTTTAATACACATAAGAACTCAACGTAAGAACTCAACAAGACGCATATAGATCTTTACATCTGAAGCATGTAGAACATTCTTAACATTTACTCTGACTTATAGCAACATCATAAAATTCATCATTTAAAATTGCATGCGACAAGGAAAATATGTGATAGTAGGCATGTGTGAGTCAAGTCTAGATTTAGAGCTGTCATAGAGGTGATAGATATTTGCCTATCTGTGCTGTTGACCGTGCCAATCAGACAACCTACACGCAAAAGAGCCTGTAAGCTGAGGCAGTTGACAGAAGTATTGGATCAGTCGACCATTATTAACACCCTTGTTGCTATGATGTCGCTTGTATTCTCATTCAACAGCTCTTTGAACCGTACTGCCCCATAAGCAAGTTTGTGTTAATCTAATTATTGTAACTTACATACTGAATTGTAATCAACGTTACCCTGTGTTGCTCCCATCGGTTAGACTGCAACATATTGTCACTATGACGCTGTCACAACGAAAAAATATGATTTTATGAAAGACAGAGTGTCTTATTATATGTCTGTTACTGACATGTATCGCTCATAATGTAATATTACCAAGATTTATTTGGTTTAAACACTATTTTATTTGCATAATAATCATATAATGTACAACAAATACAAGTACAAACAATACAAAAATCATACAAATGGGATTCAGAAGAAAGTCCAAGGACTTATTTAAATCTGTATCCCAAATTGTAACTTACAGATTTATTTGGTCAGGTAGTTCTGTACACCCCCTGTCTGTGTTCTGATACATTATTACAAGCAGCTTCATGTAACAATAGACAAATTTAAATTCGATCATTCAACTTTCAATATATATATATATATATCTTCAGTTGTGGTGTTGATATTACCAGACTCACAAAGCTGCATTTACTTACTGTATTTAAAATATTTGGACAAGGATCATTCAGAATAGCAGTCAGATTTAATAAATAAGAAGTTTATTTACGTGATTATTGCTGAGCAATATAGTAATATTGTCTTTCAATGAAATCATTGGAAAATCAGGTATTAAGGTTAGTATGCATTACTAGTATTATTTGCTTATTTTCTATTCAGAACTAATATATTACTGTTTGAGCATATAAGATATGAGAAATTTATAAACTACTTAGTAACTGGTTGTATTCGTTACTCGTTCCGTTTTCCTTCTCTTTGTTTTGGTTATCGCGCTGCAAAGTAAAATTATGATTCAACAAATTATTAAGAACAACTGGGATTCACTAAGATATAACTGAGCAGCAATATCCTACACCAAAATACTCTGTTATCTTTGCTTGCCATTTCGTTATGTGCTTAGAACTCTGTTGATCTCTGTCCCGCAAAAAAGCAAATAAAAAAAAATAAAAAAAAAAAATAAATAAAATAAAATAAATTTATCGTTAAATCAAAGGTAAGCATAGGTTTCATGCTGAACCAATTCTTGTAAGAGACTGTTGTATATAATCAGTAGGATAAAAGAAAAAATAGCATGGAAGTAAAAATAATCTTTGAAAAATGTTTGTGTATACATGTATTTCTATACTGCTGTGATAGCCGTTGACACGAATTCCTTACTTTCTTTTCCTTCTACTTATAATAAAATTGGCTGTGACGCTGTATTCTTAAGGTCCCGGCTGGTACATTACGTAATAAACTATATACGTAGACCAGATATAGGTATGTAATAAGCTAATGTGCGACGTTTGGACCCGTGGATTGTTTCTCGACTTGGACAATAATGTTTCCCTTGGTCACGTAAACTACGTGATAGGCTTATGAATGTATGTATCCTCTGTCAACAGTTGTTTGCGTAAGCTTTTTTAGCTCACCTGAGCACAAAGTGCTCAGGGTAGGGTGAGCTTTTGGGATACCCTGATGTCCGTCGTACGTGTGTCAGGACGTCCGGACGTCCGTCAACTTTTGCTTGTGTACACTCTAGCGGGCACAGTTTTGATCCAATCTTCATGAAACTTTGTCAGAATGTTTATCTCCATAAACAAGTTCGAAACTGGGTCACGTCAGGTCAAAAACTAGGTCACTAGGTCAAATCATAGAAAAACCTTGTGTATGCTCTGGAGGACACAGTTTTGATCCAATCTTCATGAAACTTTGTCAGAATGTTTATCTCCATAAACTCTAGGCCAAGTTCGAAACTGGGTCATGTCGGGTCAAAAACTAGGTCATATGGTCAAATCTTAGAAAAACCTTGTGTACACTCTAGAGGGCACAGTTCTGATCCAATCTTTCTGAAAATTTGTCAGAGTGTTTATCTCTATAAAATCTAGACCAAGTTCGAAACTGGGTCATGTCGGGTCAAAAACTAGGTTACTAGGTCAAATCTTAGAAAAACCTTGTGTACGCTCTTGAAGGCACAGTTTTCATCCAAAGTTCATGAAACTTTGTCAGAATGTTTATCCTTATAATATCTAGTAAGTTCGAAACTGGGTCATGTCAGGTCAAAAACTAGGTCACTAGGTCAAATCATAGAAAAACCTTGTGTACGCTCTGGAGGACACAGTTTTGATCCAGTCTTCATGAAACTTTGTCAGAATGTTTATCTCCATTAACTCAATGCCAAGTTTGAACTGGTCATGTCAGGTCAAAAACTAGGTCACTAGGTCAATTCTTAGAAAAACCTTGTGTGCACTCTAGAAGGCACAGTTTTGATCTGAAGTTCATGAAACTTTGTCAGAATGTTTATCCTTATAATATCTAGAACGAATTTGAAACTGGGTCATGTCGGGTCAAAAACTAGGTCACTAGTTCAAATCATAGAAAAACCTTGTGTACGCTCTAGAGGACACAGTTTTGATCCAATCTTTATGAAACATTGTCAGAATGTTTATCTCCATTAAGTCTAGGCCAAGTTTGAAACTGGGTCATGTCGGGTCAAAAACTAGGTCACTAGGTCAAATTTTAGAAAAACCTTGTGTACGCTCCAGAGGGCACAGTTTTTATCCAAAGTTCATGAAACTTTGTCAGAATGTTTATCCTCGTAATATGTAGGACAAGTTTGAAACTGGGTCATGTCTGGTCAAAAACTAGGTCACTAGGTCAAATCTTAGAAAAACCTTGTGTACACTCTAGAAGGCATAGTTTTGATCCAAAGTTCATGAAACTTTGTCAGAATGTTTATCCTTATAATATCTAGAACAAACTTGAAACAGAGTCATTTCGGGTCAAAAACTAGGTCACTAGGTCAAATCATAGAAAAACCTTGTGTACGCTCTAGAGGACACAGTTTTGATCCAATCTTTCTGAAACTTTGTCAGAATGTTTATCTCCATAAAATGTAGGCCAAGTTTGAAACTGGGTCATGTCAGGTCAAAAGCTACATGTAGGTTACTAGGTCAAATCTTAGAAAAACCTTGTGTACGCTCTAGAAGGCACAGTTTTGATCCAAAGTTCATGAAACTTTGTCAGAATGTTTATCCTCATAATATATAGGACAAGTTTGAAACTGGGTCATAGCATGTCAAAAACTAGGTCACTAGGTCAAATCTTAGAAAAACTTTGTGTACACCTTCCAGGGCACAGTTTTGATCCAATCTTCATGACACTCTCTCAGAATGTTTATCTTCAGGAAATCTAGGTTAAGTTTGAAAGTGGGTCGCGTCGGGTCAAAAACTAGGTCAAATATAAGAACAACCTTGTATACGCTCCAGAGGGCACAGTTTTGATCCAATCTCAATGAAACTTTGTCAGAATGTTTGTTCTTACAAAATCTAGGCCAAGTTTGAAACTGGGTCATGGCGGGTCAAAAACTAGGTCAAATATAGGAAAACCTTGTGTACGCTCTAGAGGTCACAGTTTTGAGCCAAGCCTAATGAAATTTTGTCAGAATGTTTAACCTCACAATATCTAGGCCAAGTTTGAAACTGGGTCATGTCGGGTCAAAAACTAGGTCAGATCTTAGAAAAACCTTGTGTACGCTCTAGAAGGCACAGTTTTGATCCAAAGTTCATGAAACTTTGTCAGAATATTTATCCTCATAATACATAGGACAAGTTTGAAACTGGGTCATAGCGTGTCAAAAACTAGGTCACTAGGTCAAATCTTAGAAAAACTTGTGTACACCCTCCAGGGCACACTTTTGATTCAATCTTCATGACACTCTCTCAGAATGTTTATCTTCAGGAAATCTAGGTTAAGTTTGAAAGTTGGTCGCGTCGGGTCAAAAACTAGGTCAAATATAAGAACAACCTTGTATACGCTCCAGAGGGCACAGTTTTGATCCAATCTCAATGAAACTTTGTCAGAATGTTTATTCTTACAAAATCTAGGCCAAGTTTGAAACTGGGTCAAAAACTAGGTCAAAAATAGGAAAACCTTGTGTACGCTCTAGAGGTCACAGTTTTGATCCAAGCCTAATGAAATTTTGTCAGAATGTTTAACCTTACAATATCTAGGCCAAGTTTGAAACTGGGTCATGTCGGGTCAAAAACTAGGTCAGATCTTAGAATAACCTTGTGTACGCTCTAGAGGACACAGTTTTGATCCTATCTTTTTGAAACTTTGTCATAATGTTTATCATCACAATATTTAGGCCAAGTTTGGAAGTAGATCATGTCGGGTCAAAAACTAGGTCACTAGGTCAAATCTTAGAAAAACCTTGTGTACACTCTAGAGGGCACAGTTTTGATCCAATCTTCATAAACCTTTGTCAGAATGTTTATCCTCACAATATCCAGGCCAAGTTTGAAACTGGGTCATATCAGGTCAAAAACTAGGTCACGAGGTCAAATCTTAGAAAAACTTTGTGCACACCCTAGAGGGCACAGTTTTGATCCAATCTTCATGAAACTTTGTCAGAATGTTTATCTCCATAAAATCTAGGTCAAATTTGAAACTGGGTCATGTCGGGTCAAAAGCTAGGTCACTAGGTCAAATCTAAATTAAGTTATGCTGCAAGAATCAGAACTAACATTGCAATGATTCCAGCCACAAACTCCTTGGAATACATTAGTTTCACCACAGTCAGATAATGATGCTACCATTCTATCCTCTGTCACAGTTTGCCTAGTTCAGTCTAGTTAAAATCCATCAAAGGAACTCAACATGAACGGGAACTTTTCCGAGAAGCGACTCTGCCATTTTCAGCTCACCTGAGCCTTACAGTATCTTGTTAGCTGCCTCATCCATAAACATTTTCAAACATCTCTGAAACCACTGGGCAGACTAAACTCAAATTGCATATGGAGCCTGCACATGGGTCAAAGGATTGAAAGTTCTTCAAATGATCTTGGTCAGATGACCAAGGTGGCCGCCATGCCCATGTATGGTAAAAACTCTTATAAATCTTCACCAGAGCCAGTGAACTGATTAATGCTCAGGTGAGCGATTCAGGGCCACCATGGCCCTCTTGTTAGATAATAGTTATAGTGTGGTTTAACTCTTCAAGGATCGGCTTATGTATTTCTTTGTTAGAGTCTTTCAATTTGTTCAGTTTGTTCAATTTGTACATTCAATGTACCAGATCTTTTCAATAATATTTTGAATTTCAGATTACTGGTGATGTTTAACGTACCCGGCCAATCGCCAAGTTTAACGTACCCGGCCAATCGCCGATCATGTTTCACCTTTATCAAACAGACTTTATCACTTTATTTGGCGCCGTTATACAAATCAAATGCTGGTTTACGATTGCAGATTTTTTTTAAACAATAAGTATTTTAGCAGTTTTTAAGCATTTTTGCTATACATACAAAGATGTCACGTATGTTACTGTCTCAAAAATCGTAACATTTAGTAGCTGGGCAATAATATCAATAAAATATTTGGGTTATGCTATAACAAATATGAACACAGAGAAACCTTGTGAGCGTGTTCAGAATTTGTCAAGTCTTAATTCATTACAATTTGAAATATTCTTAGTTTCGTCATGGATAAAACACACGTCATGAAGCCATTTTACCACTTGGCGATAAGGCTGATAACTCCAAGTAAACAATTTTCCTAAAGAACTATCGGGATATTATATCAATAATTGTTCTGTGAGAGTCTGGAAATTGTATTATAGTGGACTATGTTATTAAATTAAAAGTTATTTACGTTACTACTCGTGCTAGGTAGCGATGAAAAAACAAACTTAGACGTATTTTCTAATACTTGCAGATGATTCTATAAAAAATAAAGAATAAAAATAAGACATAAGGAGCCTTGCATGGCGTTACATGATTTTTAACAAAAACACACATAGGTAACGTGTATAATCGATCGTTACGGCCAAAGAGTAACTAGAAAAAATGGCAACATGTGTTTTTCCATTGAGTATCCACCACTGATGAAGTTAATATATGTTGCCAAAAATTAACACGAATGTTCACGGGAACTACATATGCCCCCGGACTACACATAGCTGCCAAAAAAATTACACCTAAAACTATCAAGGGGAAATAACTCAAAAAGTAAGAAAGCAAGAGTTGTCATTCTCGTTCGCGACACATCATCATGATCTGTTCTACATATCTGTGAAGTATCATGAAAATATTCCAAAGGGTATTCAAGTTACAGAGCGGACACAAATCTGCCAAAAAATTCACCAAACCGGAGATAACTTAAAAAGTGCAATAGCAAGAGTTACCATTCTTGAATGCGATACATCGTCATGACCTGTTCTACATAACTGTAAAGTGTCATGAAAATATTCCAAAGGGTATTCAAGATATAGAGCGGACAAGAAAATGTTTACGGATGGACGGACGGACAGACGGACGGACGCCAGGCTCATCGCTATATCCCCCGAACCTTTCGGTCGGGGGATAATAAATCAGCTCTTTCCAAGGAGATGGCAGTTTGTTTTGTCTGAGGCACTTATCTTATCAAAGATACTACTTTTAACATTTTGAGCCGCATCTTTACTTATTCCACAGTTATTTCATTCCTTACATGATCCTGTGTTTATCGCAAAAAGTAACCTCAAGTATGATAGTCTACTGAAAATTTTAAGCGGTTCTTGATCCAACAATTGATCAAAACTCAAATTGTACATGAATATTTGTATTCTTCATTTTCAGAAAAAGTCCGGTTACAACAAATACAACAACACTTAAAGGATGGTTATGATGATTGTTGTTGGTATTCTTTTTACCAAACTAGGCAGCAAGACATGACAAAATACAGATAAGGGCAGGCTATACAAGCCAAGAGGAAGACAAGGCTTCTGGCTACTTCAGTCAGGAAAAAACTACAAATGTGTCCACAATATACGAATGCCCCCCCCCCCCCCCCCCCTTAGTGCCTTAAGTTAGATGGCATCTTGATAAAGGTACTGGCACTTGAAATCATAGACAGACTTATGAAATGCCATAACTGTCTTATGTTGCTTATGAAATGCCATAACTGTCTTATGTTGCCCAAAAACTTTACTGTATATAACAACTATAATGTTATGTGGTTTTGACATTATATCTTGTGAGTTTTTCACTTCGTCATGTGGTTTCCTCATTATGCTATGGCAGTGCAGTATTACTTTATGTGGTTTCCTCATTATGCTATGACAATGCATTATTACTTTATGTGGTTTTCTCACTATGCTATGTCAGTACATTATTACATTATGTGGATTCCTTATTGTATTATGTCAGTACAGTATTATGTTGTGCTCTTCCATCAATATATTATATCAGTATATTATTTCGTTATGTGGTTTCATCATTATGTTATGCCAGACCATTATTATTCTATGTGGTTTCATCACTATATCATGTCAGTAAATCATTACGTTATGCGGTTTTGCCAATTGATTGTGTCAGTAGTTTAACGTTACAGTTTGTGGTTAAAGCATACTATTATTTCACTTCGCTATTATGTCACCTGAGGTCGGCATTATGAGGTATCAGTTCTCCAGTTCGTCAGGTGATTTTATCATCACATTATGCCAAGTAAATCTGTCCGAATGACAAGTAACAGTTTTAGTTTGTGGACGTAATCCTTTACTTTAAGTTATATCGATATTTTGTTAGGTTGTGTTTTATGTCGCTTTGTGGACCACATGTTCGATAAAGTTGGGACATCGGTTACTTCTTCACTTGGAAATGGCCGGGCTGCCTGAAATTTTACGGAACTCTAATTACCCTGTTTGAAAAAGACAGGACTGACTCAATCACCATAGCAGGAAACTTGTCAGATGAAGAGTAAACTAAATTAGGGCTTAGTACAGTTTCCTAAATTTTCTGTGGAGGAGATTCTAAGAATTTGAAAGACGGTATATTCTTGGGATTTGCTGCAGATCGTAGATTGCCTCAGTTTTTCTTTAACAAGACTAGAAATGTGTCCATAGGACACAGATGCCCCAGCCCAGTGCCTTAAGTAAGATGGCACCTTGATTAAGTTACTGGCACTTGTAGGATAACTAGGTTCATAGAGGCAGACTTGTACAATATAAATGGCAAATCAAGAGACACGAAATATCAAAACAACCTATGCAGGACTAAGTTATAGGCGGGACACAAAAGTATTTTCACTATAGACTATACATAAAGTTTACATGCCCAGTGTGACCTTGAACTTCAAGCTAGGGCTTTGTCATGATGATCATTTATGCAATATAGTTTTGAATCCCACCATGCAGGATAAAGTTATGGACAGGACATGAACATATTTCACTGAAGCCTATGCATAAAGTTTAACAGCAGACTGTGACCTTGACCTTTGAGCTAACGATATGATTCTTGCATGTGACACATCAACTTGTCATGATAATTATTTATGCCAAATAATTTTGAAATCCCGTCATGCAGGACAAAATTTCACTACAGCCCATGCACAAAGCTTAAGTGCTGCTTGTGACCTTGACCTTCAAGCTAACACCATGGTTTTTGCACACGACACACCGTCTTGTCATGACAATTATTTATGCCAAATAATTTTGTGATTCCACCATGCAGGACAAAGTTATGGACCAGACACGAACATGTTTCATTATAGCCTATGCATAAAGTTAAAGTGCGAACTGTGACCTTGACCTTTAAGATAGTGAAATGGTACTTGCACGCCTCACATCGTCTTGTCATGATAATCATGTGTGCCAAATAATCTTTAAATCCCACCATGCAGTCCGAAGTTATGGGTCGGACATGAACATATTTCATTATAGCCTCTTTACAAAGTTTAAGTGCTGACTGTGACCTTAACCTTTGAGATACCCACGAGGTTCTTGCATGTGACACACCATCTTGTCATGATGATAATTTGTTGTGCCAAATAATTTTTGAATCCCACCATGCAGTCTAAAGTTATGGGTCGGACACGAACATATTTCATTATAGCCTATGTACAAAGTTTAAGTGCGGACGGTGACCTTGACCTTTGAGATAGCAACATGGTTCTTGCACCCGACACACCGTCTTGTCATAATGATCATTTTTGCCAAATAATTTTTGAATCCCACCATGTAGTCCGAAGTTATGGATCGGACATGATTTCGGTAACACACAAACATACATACATACATACATACATACATACGCACACATGGACAGGGTAAAATCTATATGCCCTTCTGCCATTTTATGGTGGGGGCATGATGATAATTTGTGCCAAATAATCTTTGAATCCCACAATGCAGTCTAAAGTTATGGGTCGGACACAAACATATTTCATTATAGCCTATGTACAAAGTTTAAGTGTGGACTGTGACCTTGACCTTTGAGATAGCAACATGATTCTTGCACGCGACACACCGTCTTGTCATAATGATCATTTCTGCCAAATAATTTTTGAATCCCACAATGCAGTCTGAAGTTATGGATCGGATATGATTTCGGTAACATACATACACACATATGGACAGGGTAAAATCTATATGCCCTTCCGCCATTTCATGGTGGGGGCATAAAATGTTTTGTTCCATATCTGTTGTTTTCTGCAAATTCTAAATAATATGGTTTCAGACATCCCGACTGTATATTTGACTTTATGTTGTTTCTTATACATGATGTGACAGAGTTGTTTGGTTACATTGTGGGCTGTATCAGATTGGTGTCCACCATACACTTGTCAGATACAGCCGTATATTATTGACAGAAAATTTAAATCACTAGTTCTCTTTTATTTCCGCGGGCACACCCATATTCTTGCACGCGCCATACATGATATATACCAGTAAATTCAAAGTCTATGATATAAAAGCAAAAACGTATTGTTTTGTATAAATATTTTTATCTTTTTGTCTAATTCCTTACAAAGCTACTGACTAGGTTGTTCACAAAATTAAAATCATAATTTACTTTTCATGGTGGTCAGATGTCATGCCTGATGCACCTGGCCTTATGGCTGTACCTTTGACCAACCTGTCTAAACTTGTCAGTGGAAAAATTATATATCGCTTGACCACACGTACAGCATGAAAAGATCAATAACAAGAGCTCTGCAAGCGGGGCAATATACGCCCATTTCTCTGTAAGTTTCAGCCCAACCTAGTTAGGAATCTCACAAGAATACCCTTAAAAACTATTGAAAGGGTGTAACTCCAAAAATAAGGATGGGGAAGCAATTATTCTTATATAAAACACACCATCTCAACCCAATAGACATTGCTATAAAGTTTTATGAAGATGTTCCATACCGTTACTTAGTTATTGTTTGCACATGAAACCTTAGAAGTTAATCAAAGGGACATAGTGAGTGATATGGGTTTTACGGCACATCAGCACAATAAAGGCCATTTCGCCCCGAAATGTTAGGGACATAACTCCAAATATAAGTAAGGGGAAGCATTTTTTCTTATATGTGACATATCTTCTTGTCCTAATATATATTACTTTTAAGTTTCATCACAATAGTCCAAAGGGTTACCTAGCTATAGGGTGTACAAAAAGACCTTAGAAAAATAATCAAAGGGAGGTAACTCCAAAATTTAGTAAAGGGGAGCAACCATTCTTGTATGAGACATGCTGTCTTAGCTTCATTTATATTGCTATCAAGTTTAATCATGATATTCCAAACAGTAACCTAGTTATGGAATGCACAAAAATTGTCTTAAAAATGACAAAGTCGGTATTTTTTAAAGGGCTGTAACTCTGCTAAAAATCATCTGAGCAAAACCTCGAAACAAAATGCACTACTCCACATCGCATTCTTACTTTTTACAAAGTTTCAGTTTAATTCGATAAAAACTGTAGAAGTTATCCGGAAACGAACACCTCAAAAAAATCTAAGTAAAGGGCTGTAACTCCGTAAAAATCACTGGAGCATAACCTCGAAACGATATGTGCTGGTCCACCTCATAGTCTTACTATATACCAAGTTTCAGCTCGATCGGATATAAACTGTATGAGGAGTTATCTGGAAATGAAAATTTGATGGACGGACAAACAGACGGATGCCAGCGCCATAACATTTTCAAACGGGCGCAAAAAAATTGATTACCTTAAAGACTTTAACAATTGCAAAATCAGTGGTAATTAGCTTTTAGTAGTTTGAGAACTGATATTGAGAATGATTGATTGATTTGATGCTTTACGTCCACGGTAAACAGCTATGGTCATGTCGGGACGGTCAGTTAACCTGACCACACTATTCCTAGGCAGGCTTAGACCTCCGAAGCGGTTAACCAGTACTAAGTGCACATACTTTCGCCAGTAACTGACAACTGCCCTTCTTGAATCAGCGGAAGGAGAAACGAAAGTATATGGCAAGACTGGGTGTCAAACCCAGGACCTCTGACTTATGAGTCGGGTGCTCTACCGATTGCGCTACCCGGCCCGGCGATATTGAAAATGAGCTTTAGTATAAAACGTTAAGAAATTTGTCATCTGCATTACCAATCTTTCGATGGTCACCGCATGGTGTTGCTTCTTTGCTTGATTGTTGCTGAATGGGTCACATTCATAAAACTTTCACCTCAAAAGAAAAGCTTGCCACCATTACCTTCGCCAAAGTTTCTAGGAACAGTGATGCTGTCCTGAATTTACAGTCGAGGAATCCTGCATTGGACAATGGAGAAGACAGAAATCCAAGCTAGAAGCCATGTCGCAAATCTCATGCAATACCATCTATAGCTCCTTGGAGTAATTATGCACGTGTTTCATGAACCAAGCTCCGTTGAGGGTATTTTTCACGCTTTTCATGCGGAAAAGCCATGTGGTTCATGCACTAAGCTCCGTTGAGCTTATTTTTCATGCTCTTCCTGTGAAAAAGCTCCGTTGAGGGTATAATCCACCTTTTTTTATGAGGACATAGACGGAGTTCTATAACTATATAAAGCAAATCATTTTCTTGTTAACAGAAGTTGGATTAAATGGATAAGTTAGATATGTAAGTTTGTTTTCTTTATAAAATTAAAAAGTGTCCAGTGTAGCGGAGAATAAAGCGAAGGAAAGGAAATTGAAACCAAATGATATCTGCTACAAGCCATGCGGACGACCAAGGAAGCCGCAGGTAGAAGACCATGTACTAGAATGACAGTCAGATTGTCACCGCCAGGGGATAACCATCTCCACCACTGAGATTTGACTCCAGGCCAGGCTGACTGTGAAGATGCTCCATGTTAAAGATTTCAAGGGTTCAGCAGACTGGTGCTATGGGTTCTTGCATCTTAAGAACTTGTTGGTTAGATGTTATACCCACATTTCCCAGGAGTTACCCAAGGACTTCAAAGACAAGCTGACAGAATTTCAGAAGTTCGTCATCTGGCAAAGTAAGCAGCATAGCTTTGTACTCAGTCAGATTGGGAATGCAGATCAGACTCCCCCGATGTTCGATCTACCATCAGCCACAATGGTTGCCATCAAAGAGTCCAAGACAGTAACCATCAACACCACCGGCAATGAGAAGAATGGTAATGCTCGCATGTACAGCAGATGGCAGGAAACTACCTCCGTACATCATCTTCAAGAGGAAGACTCTACCCAAAGGCATGACCTGGCCAAAAGCGGTGATTGTGAGGGTTCAAGAGAAGGGATGGATGGATTCATGGTGGACTGGGTAGAGACTATTTGGAGCAAGCGTCCTGGTAAATTGTCCAAGAAAAGTGTACACCTCACGAGATCAACTCCCTTCTAGAAAGTAGTGACAAGGAAGAATTTGAAGGCTTTGGGTCAGATGATTGTACCCTTTTCTGTCCAACAAGAAAAAAAAAGAACAAGACCTGTCCACGGAAGGATAGCTCGCCTGACAGCGCCTTGCTCATCACATAAAAAACTTTAACATAAAACTTTAACATTTTGCTAACCACGCCGCCGACTCTGACGATAGTGCAATAGCTCTTCCTGTACATTCGTACAGGCGAGCTAAAAATGGCTCTTTTCAGAGTCAAGAAAAAATATTTCAATTAGAGTAACCTATGATTGTTGCTCTCCATCCCCACCCCCATTCCCATAAGATGCAAAGTGAATTTTCTTGTAAATGGCATTGCAAAATAAAGTAACTAACGAAAAAAAAAACAAAGATCAGTCTGCACATTTTCTGTCTGACTATACGCCTTCTTGTTCGCATGTAATGAATCCTGGGGACTTTAACTAGTAAAACTTGAAGACACTGACCGCCAAGCAGAGTTGTGCAGGCTTGATGTTTATCCTCCATATGTACATGGCATAATGGTCTCTTATCACCCAAACACATCTAAAATGGATTCTTCCATCTTTGTTTAAAGATGCCTCAAATTAGCTGAAGCTGGATTTGGCTGTACTAGACAGATATGTTACGAGAGGAAAATTTTACCCATTGAATTCGGCATCAACTTCACAATATACCCAAATTCCTTTCAACCAGTCAGGGCTAAAAATAGTTTGATTGACAGGAATGGAGCATGACTTGGTAAACATTTGCAGAATCTGTAAATGGGTGGAAAATATGCTGCTTCTATAGATGAAAATTGACTTTGATAGCCGTACACACATGTATCAGCTGTTAGGTAAGATGACTCAACCTGGCTAGAAATCCCTTGACTGAACGCTGCAAGCTATCCTAAGATGAAAACACCAACTAGGTGTTTAAAACAGTGAATTTCTCTGATTGATTGATTTGTTGTTTAACGTCCATGGTAAACAGCTATGGTCATGTCGGGACAGTCAGTTAACCTAACCACACTATTCCTGGGCAGGCTTAGACCTCCTAAGTGGTTAACCAGTTCTGAAGCGTATTTCTGCAGTTCATAAAAGCCTTTTGACATTACGAAGAAATTTTCTGCGAGGCAATAATGAATTGTCTAAAATTTCAAAACACTCCTTGCAGGAAATCAGAAATTTACATTATTTCAAAATGAATTAGAATGAGACATTTGAAAGGTGTTATATTCAATGCAAAATGCATAACAGAAAAATGTTGATTCATTTGACAGTGATCGAGTGTTTCCAAGCAATTCTTAAGGATAACAGAAGTTATCACTCAATATGCATTTCAATTGGACAATTTTGCCAAAAGAAACAACATCAACAACAACAAAAAGCTGTCTTTGAGGTTCAAGCGGCTAATTTTCTTAGTTTGAAAAAAAAGAGACTTAATCTATGCAAAGTACACAAGAAAGTGAAGTTACTTGCTCTACAATTCTTTGTGAGAAAAGACACATGTATTTAAAGCTCCAAAACTCTCAAACAGCATCAACCCAAAAATGTCCCTAAACGGGACATTTCATATTAAGTCTGACAGGGGCCATAAATGCTGTAAGATGCAAAATAAAGTAATCAAACTTGTTTTACAAATTCTCTGTTAGGTAATAGGCAAATAATCCATGTTTCAAATCAATCCCATGAAGATAAAATTTATTATTAATCAAACTGCATCTGCATGTCATAGTTTTGTAAGTTTAAAGGGGCATAATCTATGCAAAATGCACTACAGAGTATTGCCACAATCTGTAAGATAATAGGTTGATGCAAAGCAAGACAAAGCAATTCAGCTTCTACATTATAGGCATACTTCTGTTAAGAAGTCAACTCCTGATATCTCAAACACTGATATCTCAAAGTATCTTCTTATATCAAAGAATATATTTCCTATTTTTATTTACTTTTCAACTACTGTTATCTCAAACTACTGATACCTCAAAGTAAATTTTCTGGTAACAGAAAATTTACTTTGAGACATCAGTAGTTTTGGTTGAAGTTTGACTTCGAGATATCTAGAGTTGACTGTATTTGTATATTTTGGTCTCTTAATTATCCTCAGATAAGAGAATAAATATAACAGCTAATATATGGTCTGGTAAGGAATATTCAGCAATACCAGGCAACAGTTTGGAGATGGTAACTGACCGGTTGCTACCTGTCAGTTTGAACATGCAGTGACCAGTCCAGGTAAAAATCTCTGACAAACAATTGCACGTGTTTTTGTGAAAACAGTTTCCTTCCTGAAATATACTCAGACAGATTTGAAAAGCAGCAATAAGCATATTCGTGTAAGGGCAAAAGCTCAAGTTCGTCAGAATAAATGGTCATAAGGCTATATGGTCAAACAGATGGAAAACCTTTCACATTAACCTGATGAACTGCAGAAAGGCAATGCAGTAATTAATCGTTGGTATTACCATGAAATATAGATCACATACACAAACAAAACAGATGACAATCTTTATGTCCGCAAAATTTCAAAAAAATGTTTTGTCCAAGATATACATGTATTATAATGAAAATTCAAAAGTCTAGAAGATACCTTAAGCAGATCCATATGAAGAACCTCATCTGGATCTACATGCTTTGTGAATTCAACTCCATGTGTGCCTTCATTTTTGGTGCTTTAAGCGTTAACAATTGTAAAATGGTGTCTACTTTCCAAAGCTGTTATGGATTCTCCAGTTTTGGGGTAAAAATCCCATAGTTCGTAAAGTATGATTCTCAGACAGTTCTTTTTTCATTCCTCAAAACAAACATACATGTATTTTGTGGTTCTTAGCAGATGTCCACTTTCCATAGCTATAATGAATTTTTTTGTTTAAAAAAAAACCCCTAAATGGTCAGGTCTAATTATAAGTGATATTTTTCTTACTTCAATAAACAACCATATTTTGCGATTCTTAATAAGGATTGCATTTTCTAAAGTTTGAAGTGGCACTAATATGGGGCCGAGACATATGCTTTATGGAAAAATAACTGAAATCGTATCAGAATAAACCAGCCTGAAATCATTGTTTTGAGACTATTTAGACAGTCTCAAATATAAAAAACAATGATTTCAGGCTTTGTTTAATAGAAAGCTTTGATAAAATATTGTTGCTATCTTACATCAAAGTATGCTTACATGTAATCCTTCTACAGCTGCTATAATTTACTGTCTTTAACCTAATATCAGATTGTTTGAGACTATTTAGACAGTCTCAAATATAATTAGACCCTGTTACCAGCTCAGAAGACGGAGTACTCCTGTGTACTCCGGCACAGCTGTTCTGGTACACTTGATTTATATTCTGCCTGTTTGGAGTAGAACAAGTAGACAGAACAGCTACATCAAGTCCACCCATTATCAGTGTGAAAATCTGTGAAGCAACTGTGAGAGTGAATACTGTACACAATCATAATATATTTTTTCATATTCCATTGCCAGGCAAAACTCACAACTATCCACAAAAGAATATGTTTAGTTTACACCATTAACAGAACCACATCTCCTGCTGTGGGTAGGGTTTGATGATAATTACAGGAAAATTATTGAGCCGCAACTCGACAAAGTTGCGTGTGCACCAAGGGAAGACTGGGATCAGCCTGAGCATCCACCCAGTCTGATCACAGTCTTCTCTATTTGCATGGAAGTAGCTTAGACCCTTAGCTACCCTTTAGGTGCCCAGCAAGACTCTGATCAGACTGGGTGATGCCCATGCTGACCTGAGTCTTCCCTGTGGGCACATGCTACTTGGTTTTGTCATGTTGCAGCTCATATATCTGTTCCTTCTCCATAAAACTTATGTTGTGGCCCCCATAAGAGCCAATTCACACATAAAACATGACCTCTTATAGTTTTCATAAGGAGCCATATCTTATTCATTAATTCATGAGAACCACCTTTCATAAAAACTTATATAGTCGAACTTCATAAGACCTGCTGCAACAGTTCTAATGAAGGGCTTACTAGTGTTATCTTGTACCCCCTCATAAAAACTGCTGAAGCAGATCCAATAAGGGGCTAAAACGTTTTCTTGGAGAAGTAAGAAATAGGTATCCATGAATTATACTAATTATCAGGAAATTTTCATCAGAATAACAGACTAGCACAAGAAACTTAACATAACATTTAACGTCATGCAAAAATCACAGAAATGTACTAGTGATCATGAAGAACTCTGTTGAATGCGTTGTATGCTGATTCCAGATCAAACAACATCTGTCGTACTTGGCTGTCGTCTAATTCTTCTGAGGCTGCCATGTTACTGAACTTGTCCAACCTGTAAGACAGAAATTTTCTCTGACAATAAAAGATGTCACATGTATAAAACCACATTGGGTGGGTGGCAATCGAAAATGCTTGTGCAATCGACAAACGCTGTTTCTAATGGTTTCTGGTCCGTGTTAATCAACTGTTAAGAGCGTTTTCGAATGCCACCTATCCGGTGTGAAAACTGGGCCCAGTTATTCAAAACTAACGATGTCGTTAGTTAATATGATGTTATATTTTCAAACATATTGTTAGCATAAACACTGCCAGTTTTTGCCTTGCAAAAGCTCCTCACATTTCGTTTCAGCACCAAATATGAGCGCACTTCATTTTACCTGTGTTCGTAGTCTTAATGAATCCTTGACTAATGCTTTCATTCAGCTAACCTTTCTTTGAAAAACTGTGCCCAGCTAGAAGTAACTTTGGATTATGAAAATTCTATGGAATGTGTCTCACATCAACCTTAACCAGAAAATTCAATGAAATTTTATGCCTATGACGCCGCTTGCAGGTGAGACAAACCGGTGTAATTCACCATATCATATCATGAGCATACAGAGAACAAGATAAATGAGCCGCAACACGACAAAACCAACAAAGTGGCATGTGCACCCAGCAAAGACTCAGATCAGCCTGGGCATCCGCCCAGTCTGATCAGAATCTTGCTGTCTGCATAGAGCTAGCTAAGACCTTTAGCTACCCTTTAAGCACAAAGCAAAGGGTCTGATCAGACTGCGTGAATGCCCAGGATGATATGAGTCTGCGCTGGGTGCAAATGCCACTTCGTTGGTTTTCTTATGTCGCGGCTCAATTACGACAGCAAATAACAGTTAGAGCTGAACTTACTCTCCATATGTGGCATAAACAGCAATTTCTTACAGAATAACTCACTAATTTGCTGTTGCCTCTGTAGGGGATCCGTCTTACAATCTTCCACAGAACATCTTTAGCATTCCCCTCATCATCTAAATGGAAATCTACTTTATCAACAAGAATCCTAATCTAACCCAGTTCAAAGCCACCTACCATGTTTTCACCTTTTCTTTCCCTTCAAAATCTGGAGGCAGAATACTTAATCTGGACATGGCATCCATTAATTCTTTTAAATCTGGCTGTATCTGAAATCAGAATATAAAAGTCATGCTTACAACCAGACATATGGATCAATGATTTGGGTTTTACAATCTTTTCAATAGTATTTCAGTCATTTCAGTGCATGAGTAAGATGATGATGCTGATGAAAATTCACAGACTACAGAAGAATGATGACCCTGGTTGGACTTGAGCCCAAAGTTTCTATATAATTAACAATTCTGAAGTTAACCAGAACCAGATATGATGGGATAGTGATAATAGCAGTTAGATTTTAAGATAATTCCTGATCAGTCTCCATATGAGCCGCAACATGACAAAACCAACAAAGTGGCATGTGCGCCCAGCAAAGACAGATCAGCCTGGGCAGCTCCCTAGTCTGCTCAGAGTCTTTGTTGTCCTCATGGAGGTGGCTTAGACCCTTAGCTAACTTTAAAGCGCACAGTGAAGACCCTGATTAGACTGGGCTAATGCCAAGGCTGATCTGAGTCTTTGGTGGACACACATGCCACTTTGTTGGTTTTGTTTTGTTGTGGCTCATTTTTTTTTGCTTCCCTTCTCAATGGCAATCAATTCTGAAATAAAAGAATTTGCAGTGCAAAGCTTCTCCCATGTTTTCAGCAAAAATATTAGCACACTTCATTAATTTTATATGTACTAGAAGACTTCACAAACTCAGACTAATGACTCTGTTAGCTAACCAAGCTTTGAACAACTGGGCCCAGGTCCTACAGGTAGTCCCCACTCTATCTTAAACAATTTTAATAGCTCCAGAAAAGGGAATGGACTCTATAAATGAGACACTGATTCATGTCGACAAGTCAAGGAATTATGTGTTTACAAACAGAATGTTGTAAGGATGGAGCAGGACATTCTAACCAACAGGAGTACCAAAATGCATACCGTAAAAGCTCCAAAATTTGGGACACCTAAAATAATTACCGTATGTGTCCTACAGCAAAAGAATTTGGTTTTACAATGCAGTAATGCATCTGAAAAATGCAGATAAAATGGCAAACAGTGTAGACACTGATCAGATTGCTCCTACAGAAGCAGTCTGATCTAGATCTGCACTGCTTGCTCAGTCCTATTTGTCCAAATGCTAAGAATTTTCATGATAAGAAAAAAGTATTTTGTTGATGAAAAAAATAATAAATAATATCACATATAATAGTATTCTTACCTCATCCATTGCTCTTATTTCTAATCTTAGTTTGTCCATAACTGTTATAAACAACTGAAAAAGAAAAATATTATAACTAGAAAAATGTACTTCTAACACTGATGCCCCCGCCATGTCAGAAAAACTGTTATCTTTCAAAGGGGATCAACTGCAACAAATCTTGGACTGGTATATCTTTCCTGTCTCATCCTTGTCACAAAACAGAGCTGAACTATAAAACTTGACAGAAGTTTTGAGCTGCCCACAATGCTGCCAGGAAAGTAACACAAAACCTGTCAGCGGGACAGAATAGCTCGCCTAACAGCGCCTTGCCCATCACCTAAAAAACTTTAACATTTTGCTAACGCCGCCGATGCCGGGGGTAGTGCAATAGCTCTTCCTGTACATTCATACAGGTGAGCTAAAAATATATGTTTTGCTTCTGCTAGTCACAGACAAGACAAAACAAGAGGCCCACGGGCCACAAAGCTCACCAGATCTCAAAGTCAAAATTGCTATCAAGTTTGTATAGGCTTGAAATTGTACAGGAAAATACAAAGTATACAACTATAAAGTCTCAGTCCGACAGTCTGTTGAGTTGACAACAAAATACATAGCTAGTTTCCACATTTGATTGCTGTGGAAACCAAAAAGGATATTTTTCAAAGGATTTTGGTTATTTTTTTCCTTTTGGTTGCCATGGCAACTGATCAAAATGAGCAGTGTAAAGAAAAAAAATTTAAAGCTGATAGAAGACCACTCAAGGAATATTTCTGAAAATGTAAGCTCAGAATATCTGCAATGGCTTAGCAATGAAGCTCTTTTTTTTCCCATTATAAAAATTCCATACCAAACATGTCCTTTGATCAATGACAATCGAGAACATAAAATCTGTAAAGGCTAATATGATTAGTATGTCTATGAAGTCTATGCCTCATAGAGCATATGGTTTCTGAGAATATGATTTAATTTTTTTTCTTTCTTTCTTTTTTTTTTTTAATGTTGGTTTCCATGGCAACAAATAAAAAGAGCAGTGGGCCAGAAAAACATATAGCTGATAGGAGACTTTTCAAAGAACATTTCTATAAAAGTTTTGTCAAAATATCTGCAATGGCTTGGCAGTAAATGCCATTTTTCAATTTTCCCCATTTTAAGTCTATGGGAACTCTAAGTTGCCATAGCAACCAAACTAAACAGCCTATTTTCATAAAAAACACAAACTTTCAATCCCCCAGCCCAAGGATGCTACAGATGAATTATGGGTCCAGTCGGCCTAGTGGCTTCAGAGGAGATAATTTTTAAGTATTTTTTGTTAAATTTTTACATTTTAGTTTCCATGGCAACCAATAAAAAGAGCAATGGGCCAAAAACACATATAGCTGATAGAAGACTTCTCAAGAAACATTTTTATAAAAGTTTCGTCAAAATATCTGCAATGGCCTGGCAGTAAATGCCATTTTTCAATTTTCCCCATTATAAGTCTGTGGGAAGTCTAAGTTGCCATAGCAGCCAAACTGAAAAGCTGATTTAAAAAAACACAAACTTTCCATCCCCCAGCCCAAGGATGCTACAGATGAAATTAGGGCCCAATCGGCCCAGTGACTTCAGAGGAGATGTTGTTTGAAAGTGTTGACGGACGACAGACGACGACAACGGACAACTGCCTATCCTATAAGCTCCCTCGGAGCCTTCGGCTCTGGTGAGCTAAAAATCTTAACAGCCTAATACACAGACTGTTTTAGAGACATGCTCGTGTTTACATGTGAAATTAAAATCATAAAGAGTTCCTTTAAGAGCAGAAAACATATTCAAAAGAAATCTGCACATAATCAAACGCTTTATGCCTCAACTATCATACCAATGGAGGCGGGGAGAAATTCCTGTATCAGTATATATGACCTAGAACATGACAAAACCAACAACTCAAATCAGCCTGGGCATCTGCCCAGTCTAATTAGAGTCTTCTCTGTCTGCATGTAGCTAGCTTAGACCCTTAGCTACCCTTTAAGCGCAAGTGAAGAGTCTTATCTGACTGAGCAGATGCCCAGGCTGATCTGAGTCTTCTCTGGGTGCACATGCCACTTTGCTGGTTTTGACATGTGGCGGCTCATATATATATTCTTATATCAATATTCTAGACAGCTTACAGATAGTACTGGTTAAGGCAAATGGGAACACATTCAAGGGAAGCAACTGTCATTCTCACTGTGCCTCCCTTCAAATGGGTGATCAACTCTTAAAGGAAAGAACTTGTTCCTAAAGAATGTCAAAAATTTAAAACATGTATATAATTTATTTATGCTATCTGCCTTCACTAATGATTTTTGCTTTTTTTCCCCACAAGATGGCAGACCTATATATCCACAATCTATATCACTGTCAATTATAGTATTGTTGTAAGTTGCTGAAAAGAAAGCTACTTACAGAAACAATATCTGCTATACACTTGCTGGTATTTCCTTTATCATCTTTGATTGTGATTGGTTTGTCTTCTTTGATTCTCTCTAGTGCTGCAGGACAGTCAAGCTGAAATAAAAACAAGGGCTTCGCAAGCGGCGCATAATACGCCCGTTTTAAAGTCATAAAGGAGTATGGAAGGAACAAGATTGTTTACAAAAGGATAGATAGGCAGACAAACAGGGGCAACCACTTTATAACTAA
This sequence comes from Ctena decussata, assembly GCA_963989385.1. Lineage (NCBI taxonomy): Eukaryota > Metazoa > Mollusca > Bivalvia > Lucinida > Lucinidae > Ctena > Ctena decussata. The sequence goes on along the minus strand of OZ022501.1, from coordinate 67,927,003 downwards.
TGACGGCAACATTATTCAAATATTTAACACATCAAATACTATGAGTATACCAAAAATCAGCTTCAAAGTTATTGTGGCTCAAAAGTTGAGTATTGCCATAGTTGAGCAAGGGAGATAATTCATAAACTAAATTATACTAGATTCTTGGCTCTACTGCATTCCCCTGACAAAATCACATGTAGGGTTAAGGAATCACAGAGGAAACAGGAAATTTATGCAAGGGCAGATAATTCAGTATGCCAGAGTTGTGGTTCTTGCTCGGGATACATTGCCCCATTATTATACATATTTCTACAAAGTTCCATTCTAATATTTCAAAAGGTTAAGGAGATATGGAGTGACTGAGAAATGCCTAAAATTACTTATCAAAGGGAAGTAACTCCAAAATGAAGAAAGGGGGAGCAACCATTCTTGTATGCCACGCATCATCTTGTGATCATGCACATTGCTATAAAGTTTCATCATGATATTCCAAACGGTTACAAAGTTAAGGTATGCACAAGATATGTATACACAAAAATAACCATAATCAACTAATGAAAGGGATGTAACTCTAAAATGAAGAAAGGAAGAGCAGCCATTTTTGTACACCACATCGTTGAGACTTCATACACATTGCTATGAAGTTTCATGAAGATATCCCAAACGGTTATCTAGTTATGGCACGCACAAGACTGGCAGGGAAAAAATTAATCAAAGGGGCATAACTTGGAAACTAAGGAAGGGGGAGCAACCACTTCTGTACGCGACACGTTCCCCCAACCTAATACATATTCCTACCAAATATCATGAATATATCCCAAACGGTTAATGAGTTATGGAGCGCACAAGAATGTTTACGGACGGACGGACGGACAGACGGACGGACGGACAGACGGACGGACGGACGGACGGACGGACAGCGCCATGACATAATACGTCCGTTTTTTCAAAACGGGCGTATAACAATATATTCTTATCACTTGTAACTCTATATACTGGGAGACCATAACATGTTATGCATGAAATAGTAATTACTAACTGTATTTTAGGAGCCCCGGTAGCTCACTATGTTAAGCGCTGGACTGCTGATCTAGCAGCGCTGGACTGCTGATCTAGCAGTCCCAGTTTCAAGCCCCACAATATGCGGAAATCTTTTCAATTGTAAACAGGGTTCCATTAAACTCAACTTTTCATTATTACCCTTCCATAGTCCTGATATGACTGAAATACTGTTAAAAAGGACTTAAAAAATCGCAAGTCATCCATCCATCCATACTAAATGCATTTCCTGTCAAAGTGTCACAAATGGAGGATCAGAAAGTCTAACTCAAAAGTTGCTGATGAGGGTGCAGTTTCATGTTCATTCTGAGATAATTTATGTCTATGCTCCCTCAAAATGTATGTGTCTATCGTGGAGGCAGTTTTGATAGGGGACATGACACAACATACATTCTTACTGAAAAATTTATAAAATTATCATCCTAATACTCTCTGCTTATCTAAGTTCCATATACTTACTCTGTATGTTTTCATAAATGCTTCTACTGTTGGGAAATCTTTCTGAACTTGTCTGAAGGCAGCTTTGTACTGAACGAGTAGCTTAGAACAGGCTCCTGTGTATCTGTGGATACAAAATTGTTACCATGTAAATCCTAAAATTTGGGTCACCTTAATTATCATAACTGTCCTATTTTTAATCAAGTAATGCCTCTAAAAGATGCAGATGGAAGGCACACAGAGTAGACCCCACTCAGGCTGCTCCTTCAGAAGCAGTGATCTGGTACATGCTCTGTTTGCTCAGACCTATATCAGTCCCAATATCAAGAATTTTTATGGTATTTTGCACAAACCAATATGACCAGACCAGGTAAGACTTTATTGATGGACAAGCAGGTCAGGCATGCCAAAATTTCAACATCTGCAAACAGGAAGAAAAGTTAGTGCTAAGTTTTAGGTCATTATCCATATTTGAATTTTTAACAGTACATGTTATGGTGCAGGAAGACGCTGGAAGGTTTTGAGTTGGAATCCAGGCTTGGCTATCTGACAACTGGAAAACTCTCTCTGTCACCCCAGCAGTAAATGGATACCCTTTTTGAATCAGGGAAGGATAAGGCAGGGAAAGGAGATGGATGGGCTCCACTTTTCACATGCTTTGTTCAAGATACAGTGGGCCTCTAACTCCCACAGCCCCTACGGCAACTAGGCTATGGGAAACCTTTACCCTTTATTAAGATGCATAACTAACACAATAAAGTACACATTATTAATAACTTAAAATCAATATTGTGTTTAATGAAATACATACTCTTTTGGGTGTATGGCATCTTTTATGTAAGCTTTTTCCAAACTCTGTAATGTGTTGATCACAGCATACAAGTCAGCCATGTTATCATAGCTAGAATAAAAAAAATCACCAAAAATTATTTTTCACCAGTAAAAAGAACTCAGAAGTCTGGTGACAAAGCACAATCTGAACATCATTTTCCATAAACTAAAAGTGATTTACTATCGTGCCAGAATCTTACAGAAGGAAATATACATGTAACGCAGTCTTGATTTTTCTACAGATGTCTTTATATCTGCATAATACCATGGCCATAATGATAAATACAATCCTTTTCACAAAATTTGCAACAATTTTCAGTACAATCGGTCAAATGGTAAGGAAATGACAGGGTTTTAAATGGACAAGGGGTCTAAGTCGACATTGTCGCTGGAGTAGCTCGCCTTTAAACATACACACTGGACATTGTTTTGAAAAAGGGATGAAAGATTTGTAGGGGCATATCGCACCCTCATATGAAAAATGGGGTAAAGTATCAAATGATGTTTTTGGCATCTTCTGGTAACGTTCATTGAATATGCATTGAGTTCATATGGGAAGATTATTTGCAGTTTTCTTTTAAATAAACAAGTCTATGAGATTCCATTCAAGTGCACATAAAGGTAAGAAGCCAAACAACAATTTATCGAAAATTTCAAGAGAAAACTCCTAACACCAGGTTAGATAGAGAAACATTTAATTCCCTATAATTTTAATTCAAAGGGAGATACATGTAATTTGAAACATGTAGCATTTCAAACTACGGTTAAAGCCGTTTGGTGGGAGGTTCAGAGTAAATGACAATGTGGTTTTACTCATCAACATTAGCGCCAGACATTCGTGAAATGCAGAATGGCATCTGCCATGAGCAAAGCAAGTTTTGACTGGAACTGCTGAATTTGAATTAAGGAACATCCATAACTCCATTATCAATGAATGCAAAACAATTTGAGCCGCGACACGAGAAAACCAACAATATGGTTGTGCGCCCAGCGCAGACTCAGATCAGTCTGGGCATTCACCCAGTCCGATCAGACTCTTTGCTAAGCGCTTAAAGGGTAGCTGAGGGACTAAGCTACCTTCATGCGGAAAGCGAAGACTCTGATCAGACTGGGCGGATGCCCAGGCTGATCTGAGTCTGCGCTGGACGCACGACCACATTGTTGGTTTTGTCACGTCGCGGCTCATTTGTGTTTTGCAGATCTAGACGTTATCAGAAATGACATTATTAGTATTTCCACCCAGCCACTAACACTTTATTCTGAGAGAGCATTATATGGATAGGCATTTCCAGAAGTGCATATTCACCTGACAACACAAGACAGTTCAAATCGGTTCAAACGTTTTATAACACCTTTGACAGTAGCTGAGCTTAAACTACACTCTCTTTGCAAATTTTCTGACAACCTTTCAAGCAATCCACCCAGTCTGATCAGAGTCTTTTCAAGCTGATAATGTCAGCGTGCAAATTCATGTCTTGACAGCATCTGATGTAAATGCTTACTTCTGTTTAAGTACGCCTAAAAATAGCCCTTTAGAAAATGTCTAAATAGTCTTGCATTTTCATTCTGTATAATGTTATAATCAAAATAATTTTTCTTTCCGGTAAATTATCGCTGATTAACATGTGTTGTTGGGCAGCTGCAAATACCGGTATTAATTCACTCGTGAATTAATATAAATATTAACTCACTTGTGAATTAATATTGTGCAATATTTTACAATCTGCCCTCCAACATCTTGTGTTGATCTGTGATAATTCACCTTTACAGACTATTTGTTTCTTAACTGAATCAACAAGAATATACATTTTCACTACGTAAACAGAATACATACTTTTCTCTTTCTTTTGCATTTCTGTGCAGTTTCACTTCCTGTAAAATATATCAGAAAATTTAACTCATATGAAACAGAGGGAACTGTTTGTTAACACTTAAAGCACCCAAAACTGAAAATATCTGAATTTGCAAACAGGGTAGATCCAAATAAGGTGGTTTATAATGAGCCACATTATCTGGATCTACACTGTTTGCCCTGCTTTTGGGTGCTTTAAGGGTGAATCTTTAAAGTTCAGAATTCAACTAGACTGGTTTCATGCATGTGCTTGGATTTACTGGGGAGCCCCGGTAGGTAAAGCGCTGGCCTGCTGATCTAGAGACCTGGGTTGGAGCCCCGCTGGAGGTAAAATCTTCTCAGCCACAAACAGGGTTCCACTGCACACAGCCTTTCATTATCACCCTCCTATTGTCCTGATATGACTGAGATACTGTTGAAAAGGATGTAAAATTGCAAGTCATCCATCCATCCATTTACTGCCCCATCACACATTACCATGTCTGCTACACTACATTTACAAAATTTTGCGGAGTGGAATGGAATGGAACAGAAAACTTTTACACTAGTCAACAAAAGGGTAAAATATGGTTAAATTTTGTTTACTGCTGTTTTGGCTTTACCAGCTGTTGTGAGTCATGTAATTCATGATGGTCTGCTACACTGTTGTAAATAGGACCTCTTTCTATCTAGCCAAGGAGTGGCTGTAGTGTAGCGGATAACACGCTGAAACACCAGTCCAGGGTCGCAAGATCGATCCCATGCTTTTCAGTTTTTTTTTATCAGGTCCCCCATCCTTGTATGACCTAGTTGTTGGTAGGACGTTACACCCTAGTCCACTCACTCTCACTCTATCTGACCGAAAGCAAATGCCCTATTAATCTTATTAAATGCCCCGGGGCATTGCATTTTGATTTTTTTTTTGTTGGGGGGGGGGGGGGGGGGGGGGGGGGGGGGGGGCACACTGGTGTCTGGCCAAAAGCAAATACCCTATTAATGCCCCAGGCCATTGCATTTTACATGGGGGTGGGGAGGGTAAGGGCCTTCATTGTAGTAAATCAGATAGCGCCAAAAAATCTCTAATATGAAGTATTAAGGTGAATGTGTATACTTTCAGAGGTAGTAACTACTATTATGTTGCCTCCCTTCCCAGTAGGGGTGGGGGATCAACACTTAAATACAAATTCTGTCTTTTAAAAGAAGACCCCATTTTAAACAGCTACCCCATCCAGAGAAGCAAACAGGAATTCATTGAATTTGATATAAGATTTTTTTTCGGAAAGAAGCAGGGGGCATTTATTAGAGCAGGGGCATTTGTTGGGATTAATACAGTACTGATGCCTGAGTAAGAATACTGGTATCAGCCTATCAGGATCTGCAATTTCATTTGGAGTCGGGGAATAAAGAGGGTTTTTTTGTTTTTTTTTAATCAATTACTTATCCTTTCAGTACAGGCCAACAACAGAGCTCTACTGGATGAAAAGTAATAGACTGCACCACTCTCGGTGGGTGGGTGGGTAGGCTGAAGATGAGGGGTTTTGATTACAAATGACTGGTGCATAATTCAATTCTTGCAGTTCTTCCTGTTTCCATTATTCATCTCTTCTCTAATAGTCAATATGTATAAAAGATTTTTTTTCTTTTTCTATTTTACTTTATTAATGATACTGCCAAGTTGCAACAGTCTTCTTATGAGACAGAGATAAGGAACTCAATGAGCAAAGTGAGCAATATGCTGAGGGCCTCAGGGAAGATTGGTTTTACCAGCTGTGTTTTACCCTCTATAAATGAAAACATTCTTATTACTTTCTTGCTTTTGGATGGACACACGGCGCCAAGTGCTTGCAACTATGGTTACCTACGGCTGAGCCACTTGGGGAATGTCGTTAGGAGAATTGAACTGAACTGAACTTTCTTGCTTTCTATCAGATCTTCAACTGAATAATCACATGTACATATTATCACATGTATATATTATCTTGTCAGTGAATCTTGTATGACCAAAATAAAGAACCAATGTCTTCTTACCTCGTACAATTCTGGTCTCATTGCCGGACCTGAAAAGTAAAATTTAATATTTCATTTCATTATTTTTATCTCTTACTGCTCCTTTCGGCTGGGTTGTTTTGGTCCGATTTCAGGGAGGGGAAGTTTGAGTCAGGTTTATGACATAAGATTGATCACCAAAACATCGACACAACAGAAGAACGACATGACGAAAGATAGACATTACTAAAGATGGACATGAAAAAAGATCGACACAACATAAGAACGGCAGGACAAATGGAAAATACAACAATAGACAGAAATGACGACAGATTGTCAAATGTCATACTGTGAACCGCTTTTCACATGCCTTTTCTCCTAACAAGGACACTCTTCAAGAGCAAATTACAGTAACATGTACACCTATTTGCAAACAATGAGCGTGATTAAAGATCACTGATGAAGGGATCAATGGATCAAGCTCTAGTTCTATTCAAACAAATGCTCACGCTTACAGTCTTTTTCTTCTCACTATCTCTTAAAGAGATAAAGTAATTAACTGAAGAAAAGATAAGCCTTGGCATTTAATCAGTGTTCTCCCCAGAAATTTCAGAAGGCATGTTGCTTTTAGCACAAAAATCAGTTTTTGACTTATTGATCAATTTTTAAATCCTTAAATTTAATATAGCAATGTTTTGTCAAAGTTAGCCTAAATTTGCATCATAAATAATTCATTGATGACCCTTAATGCATTTAAACAACTTTACTGGCTAAGAAATGAAAATACATGTAATAGCACTTAAATAAATTTTCATTGGAAATTAAGGCATGTTGCAAATGTAATATGAAGAGGAAGGAACATGCCTTAATGGTCTGGGGAGATCCCTGCATTTTCTCTGTCAGACCAATGTCTTCCTTGTTTGCATGTTATCAATCCTGGGGACTCTAACTAGTAGGATTTATAAAGAAAAACCTATTATCTATTTACAGAAATAAATTTTTACTCGGAAAATACTTTGTTTTATAGATGACTAAAACTAAGTCCCAAATAAAGCTTTGGTCATTATGTTTGAACAAAATCTATTCCTGGCATAGGTTATCGGTATGTTGGAAATTAACTTGCATGAATTCCTGTTTGCTTCTGTGGATTCGTGACATAGGTTTTGTTCCAACATATAAACCTATGCCAGGAATAGGTTTTGTTCCAACATAAAGACCAAAGCTTCATATAGGACTTAGTTTTAGTCATCTATAAACAAGGTACTTTCCGAGTAAAAAAATAATTTCTGTAAATAGATAATAGGCTGTTTATATTTATCAGTTATATTTAGACTGAACTATCGATCTGGTGACACATGCCAGTCACACTGGCATTGGCAGTTACACGTGCACCAAATTTTTCTGTACAAGCTTGCTCATAATTATGAAAGAATTTGTGCTTGCAGGAAAGTTTGTCTATGTGAATCGGCATGCTGATCTAATATTGTTTCTATCTTCTGTTGTGTTGATCACTTGATATTTCAAACTTTTGGCATGTCGTTCTTATGTGGTGTTAATTAGTTATCTGTCGATCTTTTGTAGGTATCCCATTTGGGTGGTACCGTCCAGTCCCATCCCATCCCATGATCGAAAATTGTTTTCAATCCAGAGAAAATGGCTGTGCGTAAATTTACCGGAATGATCCGGAACGGGCCTAATTACCGGATCGGACCGGAACAGACCCTTACTTTTCCTATTTCCAGCTGATTTTTTAGATATTTCGATACAATACACATGCGCAGATTAATTCCGGGTCCTGCCCACGACTTACATATATTCCCTAAACTAGCAACACCCTGATTCCGTTTACCAACTTGATACATGTACATGTCCCTATTTCCTATGGATGAAATGTTGGTCATTATGCACCAGTCATTTGCAACCACGGCCCCCATGGGGCTGGGGATAGCAGGGGCATAGTGGGGCTTAAGCACTGTGATTTTACCTAAGAGGTGTCCTGGCAGTGCTGTTGATATGCCAGGCTTTTGATTCCCACCAAACAGCGGGGAAAATAACCAAATTTACTGCGACACATTGTCAGAATATGGACTTTTACATTTATATGATCCCCTAGGGGCGGAGACCTTTACCAGGGATTGACATAAAAAATATCCCCACAGTGCAGGGCATATACCAGTGCTTTGCAGTGTGAAAATTCAATATCCCCACTATTCCCCGGCCCCAGTGGGGCAAATGACTGGTGCATTATAGCTATAGTATGAAATAGAAAATCAGGATTTAGTGTTTGTGCTTTTGTGTTTTTTCGTTCACTTGGAAGAAGTAAAATTAAATGGGTGTGTAAGATTTTGTGATATTAAGGTGAAACACATATATGTGTAGATAAATTGCAGGCCTACCCATACCCCAGGGTATTTTGTCTAATATCTCTAAAGTTATCAATAGGGGTGTAACAATACATCGGACTATCAATATATTGCAATAGTGACACTGGCAATAGTCACTATCGATAGGGAAAGCTGCAATATCAATATTATCGGCAATAGTGTTTCCAATATCGCAATAGTTTCAATAGTTTCTAGACATGCATCTTTTTCTTGAAGGAAGTATTTTAACTAAAAGAATAATAGGAAAGGATGTGTTTTAGCTTGTATATGATTTCAAAGAATGGAAAATATAACATTTTCTTGTATTTTATTGTCATGTTATGCACATTGTGAAATGACAGTCATTAAATAATGCTTTTTAACCATAAACTTATGTGAACAAACAAGATTTTATACATAAAAGCAGAATTTTTGGATAAGAATGCTGTCTCCAATAGTTATTGCAATGCATTGCAATAGTAACCTGCAATAGTAATAGTATTGCAATAGGGATTTCTGCAATAGTAATAGTATTGCAATAGTCATTTTGGCCTGCAATAGTCACCCCTAGTTATCAATAACTTATTTTATACAAGAGGGCATACAGAATATGTTAAAATATGAAATAAGTGTGTATTTAATGTAGCCCGGTGTTCGCATGTGATAAAAGAAAAATAAAAACATAAACAAACTAGCAATACTTACAATTTAAAGTCTATTGCCGGCGGCAATTGAGGACATTTATTCATCTACAAGTGCATATAAAAATTATTGTCTGCAAATCCATGTGCGTGGAGTAAACCGGTAGTAATCATCAGCCATATTGAAGAGAATCAGTCAAGGGAGATTATCTTAACATCACAGTAAATAGTTAATGGGGCTCCATACGGGGAGAATAAATCTAGCTTAATCAATCGTCATTGTTTCCAGAGTATGTCACTTAACAGTAGTTTGATTTTAATAAAAATGGAAAAAATAAAAAGAGTTTGAACATAAAATATCAACTCATAAACACTAATCAAACTTATTTACAGGTCACAGGACTTTTCTCTCACTGTTTTGACAGCCATGTTTATTTGTTTATTTTTCCATCTTTTATCTTGATTCTGTTTTGTAATTGTATTTATTAATTTAAAGATATAAAGTTATTCAAAGATCTGTATAAGGAAATCATTGCTGATATCTCTGATTAATTTGCACACAGTCTCGCAACATAATTGTCCATTAATTGTCAATTATAAAATTTGCCCCTACGCTGGGGTTTTATCAACCATAAGTCCGTTGGTCCTGGACCAGTGATTATTGGGCATGCCCAGCTGATGTCTTTGGTTTTGAAATTAAATGAAAACACATGGTAATAAAGAATAGCCGAAACATCGGGAGGACCACTTTAATTGTGGATAAGTTGGTCCTGTGGACCACCAGCAGACCACCAGTTATTCAGTCCTTAGCGAAATCCCTGTCAAGGGTATGCGAATTATCCTATAAGGTAGCATTCTGTGGACCACCAGTCATTCAGTCTTTAGGGAAATCCCTGCCCTATGGAGCCTTAATTTTCGGGTAAACTTTGACAGAGGTGCACGCAAATCCAAGCATCATCACGTGACCCCAACAAACTGCCATTTTGAAATGGGTCAGCAGACGATCATTTAGCGAAATATTGCAAACTTGGATTTTTTTTTTCGCGTCACAGACGCGTATAATTTCAATATTGTTCCACATTTCACAAGATTTCATTGGTCAAATAACGCGTATGTCAAAATTTAGCCAATACAATCAAAGGTCAATGAATATTTTATCTTCATTTTTTCCCGTCCCATGCACTGTAAATACTAGCACTGTCATATATTAATTCAAAATGTTTCTCTTGTTTGTAATTATTGAAAACAAAACTTTTTTTTTTCTGACAAAGATCTACTTTTGATTTTTACTTTCGGTTTAATACACACTTTTAATACACACTTTAAAAACCGGTGAGGTTGTGAGCATAGGTGGTTCAGTGGTAGAATGCTCACCTGCCATGCAGGCAGCCCGAGTTCGAATCCCGGCCGCTGCAAGTTTTTTTCCTTTAAACGTTCCCTGTTTTATTTTTCATCTGATCTATTTTGAATTTCAAACTGGACAGCCCAATTTTGAAATAGGTCATTGTCGCTACCCAGTTACGCTACCCAAAGTTACGGTTGTGGGTGCCTACCTACATAGCTCACGTGAGTCATAGTCAGGAATATTATTGTCAACTCTTCAATGAGAGACATATTACAAAACACACTTCCATTTAATCTGCGACGATAATCTTTTTTTAAAGATTTTTCTTGTTTAGTTTACCAGCAACAGATTTACAAACAGAGGGGTATGCCAATTATCCGATAAGGTAGCATCTCTCAAAAAAATAAGATTTTTAGTTAATTTACTTGTAAAATATTCATTATCTGTTTGTTTAGATTAACAAACAGAAGGGTAGGGGTTTTATTAACCGTAAGTCTGTTGGTCCTGGACCAGTGATTATTGGGCATGACCAGTTGATGTCTTTGGTAGCTGGTCCTGCAGACCAACTGATTTTGAAATGAAATGAAAACACATGATAACAAAGAATAGCCGAAACATCGGGAGGACCACTTAAATTGTGGATAAATTGGTCCTGTGGACCACCAGTTATTCAGTCCTTAGCGAAATCCCTGGAGGGGTATGCGAATTATCCTATAAGATAGCATTCTATCAAAAAAACAAGGTTTCTAGTTAATTTACTTGAAATATATAATCATTATCTGTTTGTTTTGAAAACAAACCTTGACTTCCGGGTTGTGAATCTTTCTAGAACAGGCGCTAGATGGTGCCATGAGATGATGTCAGTGAAAATTCTGATTACCACGATATTCCCGGAAACAGCTATAAATAATAAATATCGCAAAATCAACTGGAAATAGGGGAAAAAAATGGGTCTGTTCTGGTAGTTAAGTCTGTTCCTGTCTTCAAATCTACACACCAAAGAAAATGGATAGTAACATTATATCTCAGCAAGAAAGAACAGAAGGAAATGTTTGAAAAGTGAAAATTAGTTGATATCTTGGTGCGTAACTCTTTGTGTATAGTAAGGCTTTTGGCATCAGTAAAATAATCGAGCTCGGACGTGCATCTCAATGTATTAATATACCTGGGAGAATATACCGATGAAGATTATATGGAGTTTAGATCAGGGCTCGGGAAATATTGAAAAATGAATCGGTCCAGCCGATGACGTCATCACCTAACTAATTTCCATTGGAAAAAAAAGATACCTGTCACGAAAACTAATGACAACAAGCGAAGTCCTATGAATTAATCCCGATTTCCGTACAATCGTCGCACATTGTTGTGTTGGGTGGAGTTCTTGGTTTACAAACATTTTAAGACGTTTAGCTACGCATGTAAAAGCAAATATACAAGACTAGAACGTGTTCGTAGGCAAAGCGGACGTGAGAGAAGACATCACACATGATTGACAGGTGGACAGGGGAAACAACCTGTTCAAGCCCATTGCATTAAAATTGACGGTCATTCCTGTTTGTTTGTTCCTGAGCATTTACTCGCCCAAGTTATGATGGTTGTACTGTTTAACGTACCCAAATTGCATAATTTCCCCTCCACTGCCGCCGAATAGGCCACGTCGGAAATGGTGACTTACGGAACGTGTGAAGAGCGTATATTGACTAGCTTCCACCGAAGTATTCGGTTGTCGCTAGGTCGCCGTTCATTATTATTCATGTTAGATGCGAACAAGAAAGGCCGGTCTGACTGCTTAATTGCGCTGGCTGATACGATTGTTAGTCATCTGTGTGTGTACTTAGGTACCTTTAGCCCTCATACAGTTAGAATGACACTGCGTACGTTATACTTACAGCGGCGTCTTTTATCTTTACATCAAAGACAAAACGTGCTTGACCCATAAACGAGCGGGTAATTGCATATCAGTATTATACCCAATATAATAAACGCGTAGACCCTGATCAAAATGCGCTATTTTTGTGCACTGATCGGCATTATTTTTGCACTGGTCTGCATGGCGATATGACGATACAACTAGGAAATCGGTGAAATGGACGTTTCCATTTTCATATTTTATTGTTCCATTATTCAAAACATTGTATATTTTAACAAGAGCGTAGACCATAACACGTCGGAAATAGTGACTATTAATATTAACAATGTATCTTCGTTTTGATACTACACTTTTCGCGAAATAGGTTCGTATTCCTAAAAACTCCATTGCAGACAGTATGGAACATGAAAGACTATCCGTTGTAAGGGCAAATGCAAATATGAATGAACTTCGGACAGACTTTGTCAATACAGCATCTGTTATGGATACATTCACAAACTTTTAAAGTCGGCATACGCCCTACACATACAGGTCAGTCACATTCTCGCGATCGTGAAAAAAGATGGACACCTTTCATCCCAAAGCCCAGTCATCGTGATTTTGATAAGTTGTTTTGCAGACTGTCGTAAGAGTGCGCGTCATTATGACACTTGTTATTAACAAGGTAGGCGGTCCGACAGGTGGTTCAGTGCTCCATACGGACAATCTCGATTGGCCCGTAGGCGGTCTTTTCGTCTGGCTAAAACCTGCGTTAATCTGATTAGTTATGACACGTGCTAGAATTTTAAAGACAGTGGCGATATTTCATACGTCAGGACAAGATCAAACGGCCGTGTGTAACAATTATCGGACGAATCAGAGAAAATTTCCTAAGTATCGGGCCAGTATGGGACCGATTTTTTTGGGCTTTGGGCTGTTTCCAATCGGTCCCAATTTCTGAATTTTGGTCTGGGACCGAAAGAAATCCGGTTTTCCCGAGCCCTGGTTTAGATAATACCAGAGGGATCTACAGCCAAAAGGCTTGGATACAGAGACCTCCAAGCTCCGAGAGCAAAATCTGAGTGCAACATGCACAGTGTGAAGCTCTTGACATTGCTGATAAGACCGAAATATCCGCTTCTGAAATCAGACCAAAACGATTTAGCCGAACAGGAAAAGGGCCGAATCGACCGAATTCATACCCCACCCACTATCATTACTGTGTGACTCAGGCTCACATTTTCAAGCGTCAAGCCATTCCATTAGATTCAAACAGGACATATGAAATATACCATACGAAAGAAAACAATTAAATAACACTAATCTGTTATAACATACCCGCGTTTGCACCAGGAGGGACTTGGGCAAACATTTTTCTTCCTACAGATCGTTTCAATAGATTTGGTATGTGAAATATATGTCACGAATATAGGTCGGTGAAGCAGCCAACTTCATTGAACGTTGATAATCTGCAAGAGGTTACTAGAATTACCGGAATACATCTTGTTACCGGAATACACCAAAATACACATTATTATTATTATCAAAATTATTATCTACTCTAAATTTTACTTTCCTTTTGTCCCATAAATATCATACATACTGGAAATTGATAGAAGTTAAAGGGTTAATAGAATTACCGGAATACACCATATTACCGGAATATACCGGAATATACCGGAATACACCAAAATACACCAAAATAAACATTTTAATTATCAAAATTAACTTAAATATTGGTAGGATAGATAAATAAGAACTATTTCCAGCTCAGATATTGCTATTTTTGCATCTGTAATGGATCAGGGTATGGGCCTTGGATAGGTATCACTGTGCAGATTGCAAGCTGGTTAGGGTCTTTGTATGGGTCATTCACTTGCCGGTTTTTACGTGCAGCTGTTACTAAAAGACATATTTTGGATTATATTACATTTATTCCGGTAATATTATAATGTATTTCGGTTCTTAAAATTGTGTATTTTGGTATATTCCGGTAGATTCCGGTATATTCCGGTGTATTTTGGTATATTCCGATAATTAAGTGTATTCCGGTATTTCTAGTAACCGGAAGTGGAACACAGATTTGTGGTTCGCCTACACCGGCGGTCAAGATACAACAAAAGAAAAGAAAAAGATAGAAGACAAACAAGAATTCTATTTAGATATTATTAATTTGTCCTTTTCTCTATGCAGCAGGGCTTATATAATAATAATAATAATGATAATAATAATAATAATAATAATAATGACTTTATTTAAGGAGAAAGCCCAGTTGGACATAGTCCAATCTTCCCTGGGGTCCTCCTTCAAAATATACAAATATTTACAATGTGACAAAACAGTATCATGCAAAATACATACAAAACATATCTATATAATATAGCAGCTATTTGCCCATTAATGATGAGCTTGGTCTTTGGAAATAAGTCCATTTTCATTTGAAGGGTACCCAGCTTGAGGCAAACATTGAAGACCCCGAACTAATGCTGCATTTGCTGCATCTGATCTGGGTCCACACTATTTGCCAACGACCCTTGGGTCTCCAGGCAAAATGGGCAAATGACAGCAAAGACATGCATCTAATTGATAGATATCTTAGTTTTTTTAAGGTTTACTTCATACTCCGATTCGATCATATCTGTCCATTACATCAGAGGACTGTTCTGTGGTGGAAGAAAGCCAGAAGTAGTTCTCAGCTGTATGGGGCTAGGAAATACTCTGTGAAACCACCGCAACCCCGAAGGGAACAGCCAACCATTCATACTTGCCAGGGCAGGTTTTGAACCCACGGGGCAGAGGTATGTGGCCAGTCTACGTTTATAGGTAAACCTCGCTACCGACTGAGCTATCGGGACGCCTTAGGATAAGGTGTACCACTTATAAATCAAATAAAAAGTTATATCATGATAGCGTAATCACTAATTTAACATTATTATTCAAATATCTCAGATATAGACACTAATATAAAAGACTGTATTCAAATGCTATTCTGATATTTTACAGATCCCATCGGTTCGCACCAGTAAGTTTGGTAAGAGTTCTTTCAAATAACTGCCCCTGTGCTGTGGAACTCCCTTCCAGAAGATTCTAGAAAATGCTCAAATTTTAACCAGTTTAAACAATTGATCTTATCATGGAATGGAAAAGATTGTAAATGTATAGCCTGTAATGGTTATTGAGAAGTCACAACACAGGGTCGTCTTGTGTTTCAACTTGTTACATGTGTTTCTGCATTTTTAGTTGTTTGTTCAAAGTTTTTTCAATACTTGTTTTAATGTTTTAACCATTTGTTAATTTTCTAGCTTTGAGTTGAGCAATTCATGAGACATTTTTGAGATTTAACTGGCATCTCATAAGCTCTGTCCACCGACTGCTCCGGGCACACTCAGTATCACTCACGTTCCTGGAGAGTCGGGTGTGGCTCGTGGAGAAGCTTCGGTGACACTCCGGTGCTAGGTCCACTGGTGAGTAAGTATCTGACGACTCGCAGGATCTCTCCCATGGGCGGAGCATTTATGTGATACAGATACATCTCGATATGTAATCGTTTATTTAGTCTGCTTCAACTTTTTAATCATGATATGTGATTGTTTAGCTTGATTTAATCACTAAAATGTGCCACTCGTCTTTCAGCTACTTTACACATGTTGATTTTGTACACTTGTTTGATAAATAGTCGGTTCAAAAGCTCACCAGAGCTTATGTTGTACTGTTTGGAACTTGCCGACTCAAAATAAATCTTATCTTATCTTATCTTATCTTAAATGATCGGCTGAAAAAGTTTTGGTCCTTTATGAAAAACTTAAGAAAGGATTCCACGGGTGTGGCCTGTTTAAGGGAAAATGGCATTTCGAAATCTGCTAATAAGGACAAAGCAGACATATTTAACAGACAGTTTGAGTCTGGATACACCCGGGAACAAGTAGATGATCCCTCATCGAAAGGACCACCCCCCTACCCAGATATTGGAGATTTATTCATTGACCCTAATGGGATCAAAAAGCTATTAGACCGTCTTAACCCCCATAAATCTTCAGGTCCAGACGACCTAATTGCACGTGTGTTAAAAGAATGCAGTGCTGAAATTGCCCCGGTCCTTGCCTGCATTTTCAATCAGTCTTTGGCCCAGTCTAGAGTACCTGATGACTGGCTGCAAGCTAATGTGGCTCCCATTTACAAGAAGGGAGAAAAGTATGACCCTGCCAATTACAGGCCGGTCTCTTTGACTTGTATTTGTTGTAAGTCTCTGGATCACATTCTCGTGAGCAGAATCATGCAACATCTGTCGGACCATAAGATTTTAGTTGAGTCTCAGCATGGTTTCAGAAGTGGTAGATCATGCGAGACCCAACTGGTCCAGTTCATCCATGATTTGCAGGTAAACCTAGACAGAGCCCATAATATAGGTCACAAACAGACAGACCTTATTATTATGGACTTTGCCAAGGCTTTTGATAAGGTCGCCCACAGACGATTGATTTATAAACTGGAGTATTATGGTATCCGAAATGATATCCTCCGGTGGATCTCAGCCTGGCTATCTGGAAGGACACAAAAAGTTGTTCTGGATGGTGTCTGTTCAGACCCTCTCCCCGTGTTGTCTGGTGTCCCCCAGGGTTCTATGTTAGGGCCCATATTATTCTTAATCTTCATTAATGACCTGCCAGACAACATAAGCTCAACAGTCCGTCTTTTTGCTGATGACTGTGTCCTGTATAGAAATATTAGACGGTCTGAAGACCAACAGATACTCCAAGATGATTTGAATAAATTGGCACTTTGGGAAGAGGCATGGCTCATGAAATTTAATGTTGCCAAATGTCACTCTATGAGGGTGACTAGGCACACCCCTCCAAAGCAAGTAATCCATGGTTATACGTTGCATAACCAAGTCCTAGAGAATGTATCTTCAGTCAAATATTTAGGAGTTAAAATTACGGATGACCTTGAGTGGGGTCAGCATATCAATGAAATTACCAGTAAGGCTACTAAGCTTTTGGGTTTCCTTCGTAGAAACTTGACTTTTGCAACGAAGGAAATCAAGGCTGCTGCATATAAAACTCTGGTCCGGCCCAAATTAGAATATGCAGCGCCATTTTGGATGCCCCATCAACAAGTAGATATTAACAGAATAGAAAAAGTACAGAGGACTGCTGCCCGTTGGACCTGTAGGCGTTGGCGCAATCAAAGCCATGTGGAAGAAATGCTAGAAGAACTCCAATGGCTAGACCTGCAGGAAAGACGACAGCAAGCTTCTCTGTCTCTATTCTACAAAATTCAAAACAATCTTGCTATTGTAGATACGAATAGGTACCTATCTGAGGTCGGTGAAGGAAGCAGGAGAACTAGGTCCCACCCATTCCAGTACCACCGTCCAAATGCGTACACGGACGGTTTTAAGAATTCCTTTTTCCCCGGGACAATTGCAAGTTGGAATGGCCTTACAAACGAAGCTGTCTCTTCAGAGACAGTTGATGGGTTTAAGGCCAAAATTTAATATCCTATGGTAGAGCAGGGGTTAGGCATGGAATGCCTGCCCCTGAGGACTTCTGGTCAATAGTTTTAACAAGTTTTAACCGTCTATTGACAATCCTTATTTTGAAGGAATGGTTAGTCAAATTTATCCTGCTGAATTGCAGTTAAACAAGTGACTTAGTATATAAATTACGCAAAATCGTAGGGAAAACAGAATTTCCTGATCAATTTAAGAAAATTATCATACGATTTGAACGCATTGGCTATAACATTGATGTAATGCGACAGTCTGCATACTTAGTGGTTAACCCAATCACGGTTGACAACTTTGCTGTCCTCTTTAATTGCACGTCGGTAGGTCGGGGTTCAGACTCTATGATAGCCCCTACATAAAGCTATATATTAGTTGGTTGGGGCCGGATGTTTGTCTGTTTCTTGGCCCACCGGGGTTCTACTGGTGGTCCATGATGTGTACATCCTCTTAGAGAAAAATAACCTAAAGTTTATGCCTAACTGATAATCAGACCAGATGTTTTAGCCATCGCCTAATTATCTGGGCACTGCAGGTATCAGCTTAACATGTTCTGTGAACTACTTTTGCCATTAATTCTGGTTCCCGGTTAATAATACAGGTAATTCAAGCTTATAGTATTTTTATCAGCGGTGCCACTAAAACCTGATTCACGGTATTAGTGCGCCGATTAAAGAACGCTCTCATAAAAGACTCTAGAAAATCGCATATCCGATAATAAAGTTTTGTATACTCTTATTCTAAATACAGTGAGTGTGTTTGAAGACATATTTTTGAAGTATCACACGAAAATAAGTTTGCAATACAACTAGAACTATTTTTTTAAAGGTTGTAAAACAGGGAATACTGTTTCGCTGGTTCCCGTGCCATTACAAAATTGTTATATTACAAAACGCTTAAATTTTAACGTAGAAATCCGTTCAAAACGCCCAAACAACATAACTTTTAACGAGGATTTCGATTTTCTAGTTTATATCAAGATTAGGATGCGGGACATTAGTGTTTTACTTTTAACTAGAGAAAATCGGTTAAAAGCGTTATCTTCACCACCTGGGGCACTGCTGCGAAATTGCATAATTCCGTATTATTTATTGGTATACCGGAGGATTATACGACCAGTTTCATTAGAAACACATGTGAAATTGATACCCCGAGTAACCCGAGTTTATATAGCAGTAAGTCGGGTCTGTCGGGGTCAATTCTCTAAGAGCATGTACACAGCATGTTCTTTTGCTCCAGTGCTCCAGTGGTGTTGCTGACGCCCCAGGAATCTCCAGGTGTCTCAACACGTTTCGGCTGTCGAGTCCTCATCCTTGCTTCATCACGGTCTTTTCTTGATTTTAATTGTTGACCGTGATGACTCTCTGATGAGTTAGGGGACCTCCATACGAACCGAACTACCAACAAATTGTGTGCAACGGGGCGGAGGGTGAGGGTGAAAGTTTGGGCCCAGTGAAACCGGTTTAAACCCCACAGTAGTTATTACTGACCGTCCCAAGGCGGTACTTTCGTTGCGGTTGCATTTGTTTTATGTTCGGTGCTGTTTAATTTATTGTGTTCTCATTTTAACCCTTCCATAATTAAAAATAGAAAATAGGTAAAATAATTGTTAAATGTTTTTCGTATAATTTGCTTAGTCTGTTGTAACCTTTCTGTTGGTCTAAATTATTTAGTTCAATAAAGATAGCTGAGTTGCCACATATTTGGGAAAAAGCTGCTGGCTCGGCTTATCACTTGTAATCTATTGTTTGTTGGGATGTCTTTGTCAATATTTCCCTTTGATGTTGGGGATAGGGTTTGGGATCTGATTCAGTCAGTTTCTGAAGTGTAGTTACTCTTTAAATTTAATCTGCTGGTGGCTTTGTCACAAATTCATTCTTTATTTATTTATTTATTTTTGTGACAACTTATGCGCCATACCAGAAACCTGTCATCATGGTCAAAGTTGACCGAGGACAGTAACGATAGAAAGAAAGAAAGAAAATAACCTCCCTTTTCAAAGAAATAACTTGATAAATTCTATATATCAATTCAAACATCTTAATCTTATTTTCTATCATTATAGCAGAATTGAATCTAACCCATTCAATACTATAAATATACACAAAAGTAAAAAGTATGCAAAGACCAGGAACTGAAACAATCAAAATCCAAATCCAGCCCTCAAACCATAGTTGGAAACAACTAAGATTACAAATAATCAAGATACAGAGAACATATGGCCAACCGAGTGAGCAGCTTGTTCCCAAAAGGTGGCCACTCAGCAACCCAAACCGAACCAAAAATAATAAGAACATACATAAGGTAAAACATCACAGAAACTCTGACACCAAAAACAGGCAACAGAGAACCACAACAGAACTACCGCATTGGAACGGTCAGTAATGAATTACTGGGGGGGGGGGGGGGGGGGGGGGCTTAAATCGATTTTACAGGCCCAACCTCACCCTCAGTTTCTGAAGTGGTACAAAACATTTAGTTGGTTGTTCGGTTCGCATGATAACCCTCTAACTCGTCAATGAATCATCACGGTAAACACATAAATCAAATTTCAACACCATGAAGAAGCAAAGACGAGGACTCAACAGATACAACGGGCCGTCTGACAGGTGGAGATCCCTGTCCTGCCAAACAACCCCACTGGAAATCTGAAGCAAAAGAAGGTCACCAGTTGAGCCCCGGTGGACCAAGCAACAGACAAAAAGACTCCGGTCCCAACCAACTAAAATATATAGCTTTAGGTCGGGGCCATCATAGAGTCTGACGACCGATCCCCCGGTGTGCAATTAAAGAGTGCAGCAAAGTTATCAACCGTGATTGGGTTAACCACTAAGCATGCAGACTGTCGCATAACATTTAAATTATAGCCAATACGTTTGTGACGTATTATTATTTTTCGGAATTGATCAGAAAAATCAGTCCTACCCTTAATCTTTTTGAATTTGTATACTAAGTCACCATAAAATTCTGGTTCCGATAGGCCTTGGTGTAAAAGAAATTTTAAGAGATAATGCATTCAGCAGCACTAAATCTACCTAAGAAGATAAAATTTATTACATACATATATTAAACTAGGTGGTGAGTGGGTGGGTATTTCAAATTTTAACAAAGACGCCCTAGCTGTAAGAAAATTTTCAACGGTGACGTTTGGCAGTAGTATTTCAATTCTCATGTCGACGTTCCCCCCGTAATGGGGCGCCGTTCGTCCGTCCATTATTGCCTATCGTTAGTCTGATTCGTCCGTCAGTCCTGCTCATCAAGGCTCTACGGCTGCTGCATGCGTGGAAAAGGAGTGACGTTTGGCGCTAAAAATCTCCTTTTTTATGCTACAATTTTTTGACCAATCAAATCTGAGTATTGAAGTTTATTCAAGATTAGTCTTATCATATATGACCAACAAGATTTGAGGTCATACACCCAGTAATCAGACATTTTATAAACCTCCAGCGAAAAAAACGAACATCACCGCGGATGGTATTTCTCCAGCTATCGCGTAGCTGCCGTATTTTTAGAATCAAGTTTTATCACTACTCACTAGCATTACCGCTGAGAGATATCATATTGGGACACGAACTGAAAACATGAGAAATGTGCTTTTCTTTTATATATCCATTGTTGATCTTGTTTCATTTTACTGAGCTGATAGAAAATTTTGGCACTTTTAACTGTTATGTAGCTTTGATTTTAATTAATTAATGATTATAGTTTTGAATTTAATATTTCTTAACTGCCATAGAAACGTAAAATATTCATGCTACATAAGATAGCGGGGCATAGTTTAAAACATGGAATGGAATGGATGAGATAATCAACATTCCAATGGCTACAGTCCGGGGCTACAGTATGTCCCCAGAGCTTGGGGTGTTACTCGTACTGAACGGAATTTATCGCCTTGAGGGCAAACCAACTAAATGCCATCCCAAATCCATGGAATGAAGTGGAGAACATTGTCCATTCCATTCCACTTCATAAAATAGCAGTTCAAAGTTTAAACTATACCAATTAATTAGACCTCATAAATAACTTAACAACTGACATTTATTCCCGAAAATTTGCTACAAAACTCTGAAGTGTATCAACACCTGTTAATTGGGTCGCAACGCGAAAAAGTGGCTTAACGTCATGGTATCAATGGTTTAATAATATTGTAGAGTCACCCAACCTGTGCAAACCACCACAAAATTATTACGAAAGAATGGAGGGTATGGTCACATAGTGTAACCCGTGCTAATCTGATTCTTCTAAGTTCTAACAAGACGAATATCTATTTTTCTCACAAGGCCCCTTATTGATAAACCACGGTTTTGTCTGCAGTGTTGTACTTCTAGCAGACGATTTTTATAATCTGCGCGTTGAGAATGCGCAGTAGCCCGCACAGAAAATATTGTGTGTCGGATTTACTGGGTGCCTCACCTATAATCGCAGCCATTGCGTAGGTTTAGGGGAGGTAACTACCACACTAATTCAAGATGACAAAGTAAAAGATGGCACGAACAACCTTTATGAATTTACGTCACAGTTCCAAAGTAAAAAGATGCGCAATGATCAAATAATAATAAGCGTCAAATAATTATATATTATAACAAGTTATAATAATCCAATTAAAAAAATGTAGTTAGCTCTGATTTTTCTGATCAGTCCAAAACGTGTCGTTCGTTACAAACGTACTGGATATAATATAAACGTAATGCTACAGTCTGCATGTTTAGTAGTTAGCCCAATCATGGTTAATAACTTTGCCTCCCTCTTTAATTGCACGCAACTGAGTTTATTTGCCTTGTCTGTTGCTTGGTTATTCGGGGTCTAACTGATGGTTTTCTTTAGCTCCGGTATTTCAGTGGTGTTGTTTGACTTCCCAGGGGTTTATTTCCGTCGAGTTCTTATCTCTGATTCATCATAGGTTTTATACGTGATTTGTTTGTTTCCGATGATGTTTCATTGATGGGTTAGGAAACGTTCATGCAGACCAAACAGCTAACTAAATGTTTCAAACCACTTCAGAAGCAAAGGGCGAGGTTTGCATCCAGTAAAACATATTTAAGACCCTCCAGTAATTTATTACTGATCGTTCCACGGCTGTACATCTGCTGCGGTTCTTCATTGTTGTTCTTGTGAATATTTGTCTGGTCCGCTAGCAATCTGGCTACCTGTTCAGCTGCCCACTTTGCTTCCCGTCGTGCTTTTAGTAAATAAAATAGAAAACAAGTAAAAATAGATGTTAATTTTTGTTGTATTATTTGTTCTTATTGTCCACATTGTTGCATTCATTGGTCTGTTCAGTGGACTGCAATTGTTGTGGTTTTGTTGAACCATTGCGAAGGCTAAGGGCGAGGTTTGGATTCAGTAAAACATATTTAAGTTCCCCCAGTAATCTTTTGCTGACCGTTCCAATGCGGTACTTCTGTTGTGGTTCATTGATGTTACATTTTGCTATGTCCGCTTGTCTATGTTCTTTGGTGGTTTGGTCACCTGTTTTGCTACCCAATCTGTCTTTTGTTTTGTTTTGTTTTGTAAGTTAAAATAAAGTAGATAAAATGGATGTTGATGCTGTTTTGATTAGGGTAGCTGATTGACCACCTGTTTGGGAAAGAGCTGCTCATTTAGTTTACCGTGTGTGTCTTTCGTGAACTTGTGTCAAATTTTTCGTGTGTGTGCTTCTTTCCTTATTGGTTTTGAGAGCGGGATGTGGGATTTGATTGTATTAATTTCTGATCATTGCCTATCTTTTTACTTTATCTTTATTCATTCCGCATTACTCTTCAGGAGCTGGAGTCCTCCTCTGGTACCATAAGAAGCATAGTAAAGCATGAAACCATGAAACCCCTAAATGCTGACGCATAAGTAGACGGCCAGCAAAGCGTTCAGCTCCCTCTTCCCTCATAAGGTGATCAACACACACACACACACACACACACACACTCCATTACTCGACCAACATTATCTATGCTCTGTATATGCCTCAGACATTTTTGACCATAACACAGTCAGGTCAATGTAAATTTAAAGAGTAACTACACTTCAGGAGTAACTACACTTCACGACATGTTATACACATAATCATATAATCATAAAACCTGAATTTATGATTATGTGTATAACATGTCGTGTTACTTGTGTAGTTCTGTCAGTTCATGGACTGTCTCTAGGTATATTTTTACATACTCTGAATGTTTGAGAGACAGAGACAGATAGACACAGACAGATAGACAGACAGTCAGAACGACATGAGATGCATGCTCTGTGTCACGGTTTTGTATCATGCTGAGAGTAACATTTACTGTTGTTAAAAGTCATAGCTTGACTTCATGAAAGTTTTCTAGGTAATGAATAAGTAACAATATGTAAGTATCAGTCAATGAATACCCTTAAGAAATAAAAGGTATCAATGCTTCACCACCAAAACCCATCTTGTTACTTGTTATTTTTTGTGGAGATCCTGCCCATAAAGGCATTGTTATATGCAAGGGCATTATTAATTTAAGTTAATTGTCTTTTATCATTTGACATTCATATATGTTACATGTTCGCAATACTTGGCGTCTAATATCCCCTCAAAACATAGCTGGGCAACCACGTCCAACGTTGTGTCTTTCAGAATGAACCCATCAGACTCCCTCTTCAATATTACTGTTTGTCTCCTTTATATCAGTACGTTGTGGGTTCTTAGTGTAGCTAAATGCCGAAATGAATATCTATTATTTTGCGGGTGCGATGGTGGGTTTCATTTCCCTTCAATCTGTGGACGTGAAAAAATAATTCGTTTCAACGATTATTCCAATCCCTCTAGTCAGAGTTATTTCCCCTGTCCGCAATATTTTGGAAACGAAGAAGATGGGAACGTCACAAAGTGTCTTTAATGAACAGGAGCTTAATGATTATCAGGTAACATAACCAGTCTTGAGTGAAGACATACTGTTTCTCCACAGGGCCCTTGAATTTATGGCGCTGAACCGTTTTCATAAACATTTTATTCAACTGTAAAGCTCAGTGTTTATACAAGTGACGTCACTAAGTCATGCATTGATCTATAAATACCATATTTTTCTATGATACCCTTCACTCAAATTTCCATGGCACTAAATGGAAGTTGTAAAATAATGTTTTTAACCAGGGTGTTGAAATACATTGAAAAAGTGAAATAAAAATGTTTGAATATTGTATTTTTGATGAATAACCTGTCAAAAAAATAGAGCTTATACTGGTGTTACTAATTACCGGTGTTCTAACTGTTTAAGTCAACAGATAAAACAATGTATTCTACTGACTCTGATGAATTATCTCTTGTTCAATCATTTATTCATTCCTTTAATGAAAATAAATGACATATTCTTCAAAATAAACTTCAACTTGCTAAAAACTTCATTTATATTGGACTACTCGTATCCGAGCAGTTCTCGTCACTTTTTTCTAACAATTTTCTGTTTTCTCCAAAACAAGCACGTTTTCTTTCAGTTTGCCGTAGTTGTGTATTGTGTACCTAATACCTCAGGTTCTGACACACACGTCATCAATTTATTTATAGAAACGCAGCTCAGGGAGCGATCATTATTTGATGTGCTATCACGCATAGACGACGTCACGTCCAGAAGCAGTTCTCGTCATGTTGCATTGGAGCTCGATTTTACAATAATTATGAAACCCATTCTGCTGTTGTTGTTTAAAAATGTTTTTCGACATCTTGTTCGTGTAACAAAGTCAGTTTCAAGCGATCATTATACAAATTGCTTCTTATACAGCCCCTTCATTACGCCTACCGCATCCAACATTGTTAGCCTTTGCCAAAAATAAAGTTTTCCGACATTTTTTTCTTGTATTTTTTATGCAACTACGCTTTTATTCTTACACCATGTATAAAACTTCAACCCTATCATACCTTGCCGTGGCCTCGACCACGCCTGAGTTGTAACCTAAGGAAGCCAGCATGGACGGTATTGAGAGGATTTTTTACAAGGGTGGAGTCTGCACACTCTCCATAAAGCTGATTCGAGCTTCGGACAGAGATCTCGGTATCCTGCTTCATATATAACTCTAACAAACGAAAACTCTACTATAAATTATCATGACGAGGAATAATCCCATTGTGTTGGTGTGTTTGTGTTGGGTGGGGGGGGGGGGGGGGTTGCTTCTATGTTAGGATAATTTGGGTACGTACCGACCACGTACTATGGCCGCTTAAATAAGATCCCAGTTTTGGGGTGCGGTCCGCTTTCAAAGATCTTTAATTTTATGAAATACATACGTTTCTGTGACGATTTGGTTTACAAAGCCTCCTTCTGTCTTTTTGTACGGGACCACTCCAAAAGTCTCCTATTTTCAGTAAGAGGCTGTTCCCTTAGGTCACCCCATTTCCACATTTTTAAATCATAGGCGGCACATACAATGCAGCGTCACACTGAAAGGGGCCATACCCATGTGTGTACAGAAAGTACACAAAAATCCGTGCACAGACTGAGCGAGTCGAGTTTTCGCTTCACGCCAAACAGAGTCTCCCGGGGAAGGGTGGAACAGGTGGAACAGGACATTGTCTGTTCAAGGACCTGATGACAGGGTACGGATGTGCAGGCCGAATTGGGTTATCATGTTGTACATGTATATAAGCTTAAGGTATCTTGTTACACAGTCTCACGCATACAAAAGAGTCTTATAAGTGGAACTGTTTTATTTCAAACTGTGTTCATCCATTTCACAAAATCATTTAATGTTGCAGGATGTTGCCACCAAACGTTATCCACAGCCATCGGCCTTCAATTTCCTCACTGGCAAAGCCAGCCTCATTTTCAGCAACTAGAATAATCTCAAAATGTTACCAGTCCAATTGTATGAATATACATGCATGTGACTAGATCCGTAGGCTCTTAAATCCGTAGACAAACAGCTGGAAAATCCCGTTTAGAATTTTGGGGATGGTACAAAAATGTACGTTACCAAGACATCTCAAATGAGATATTTTTAATCACTCATGCACATGCAGGCAAATGCACACAAACAAGTTCTCGTAGTTTTCTTTTATATATAATTCTTGTAACAGTTAAGCTTCTTCGTCACATATGGACAATGCTGATGAAATTTAAGCAACATGACTGTAAATTTAGGCGGACTGCTAGGAAAGGCTGCGTGTCGAAAGCTGTTCTTGCAGTGAGACCAAATAAATGCCGCAATCATACACTGTAAAACAATTTCCGTAGATTTCACGGTAAATTAACTGGCAACCAGCTGCCAGTCCATTTCTCGTCATTTGTACGGACGCCCGTAAAAATTGTAGAAATCATGAAGCAAAGTAGGATAGAATAGAACCCTTTAATACTATGAAGGTATTTTCGAGTACGGCCAGTTAATAGAACACTACCATATCGTGATTTCAAACAATGATCTACAGGCAAACGCCCGTAAAAAATACGGGAAATGGACTGGCAGCTGGTTGCCAGTTATTCTACCGTAAAATCTACGTATTTTTTACAGTGTAGTTAGCCTGAGCACAATACAATTATTTTGTGTGTTTCACATTCGGCGCAATCATTCAACGATCGTACTGCTGATGTCCCAATCTCAGCGAAAATATGACGTAAAGGTGTAAATCATTTTAAAAAATGTTTGTGCGCGGCAATTTGCAAACTCATATAATGAGGCCGAACTGCTTCGTTTCTTGATGAAGACGGTGCCTATGCCTCTCCTTTCCTGGGTCGAAAAACATACCCACTTAGTGCTGGGTTGACGTCACTAGCTGGCCTATTAGATATCCAGTTACCTTCAGCACCATAGCCGAGCGCTTTTAACCACTCGGCCACAATGAAAGTAATCTTGACAAACAATATAGACCCAGACTAAACGCTGTAGAAGAGGGGCGATCAGATGTTGCAGATCGGCAGCGTGTGGTCGGGCCTCCACCATCTGTTTTTAAACATACAATGTTTGTCCTTGCGTGTGGCATGTGCCCCTCCCCACCACCCCCGCCTCCCCATACACATTTCATTTGATATTGAAACCATTTCGGAATTTAAATTTTTTGTGTTATTCCGGGTAGACCTTATTCTCCCCCCCCCCACACACACACACCCACCAACACACACACACACCCACCCCCACCAACACACACACAGACACAACCATATTCCCGCAGCGTTAAGAGCACCGGTAGCTCAGTGGGTTAAGCGCTGGACTGCTGATCTACTGGTCCTTAGTGCAATTCCCGAAGGCGGAAATCTTTTCAAGCATAACCGGGGTTCCATTGCACAATTAACCTTTCATTATCACCCTTTCATTGTCGCGATATAACTGAAATATTGTTGGTAAGGACGTACAACTGCAAGTCGTCCATCTACCCCCTAACATGAAAATAGAAAAAAAAAATATTGACTGAACTGTCGTAAAATCTAAATTCTCAGTGAGTTATGTTGCGGAGCAATATGTATTGTGTCTTATGATAGGAGCCATATCAGAATGCGCATCCACAGATAATAAGAACATAAGTTGCTGCTTACAAGCGCAACACTCTCGTATATACTTAGAAAAGAGTACTGTTCTTATCTTGATCATGGTCTTAGCAAGCGGCATTTATACCTAACACAGTTCAGAGTTTACGGTGGATAAACAGAAAAAGGGAGAGAAGAGAAAAAGAAAAAGGAACCGAAAACACCACCAAAGCACTGTGTTTAAAAACAAATCAACAAACTTGTGCCCTCAAATCTTGCTTTAAAAACTAAAGAGCTCTAAAAATATAAATCTCTATCTCTCTTCGAAGTCGGCCAAAGTCAAAATTTATTCAAAACCACTAACGGGGGTATGTGAATTAAACATACATGTATATATATAAAACAAACAAACACTGTCGGGCATGTATGTAAGATCATGTGTCCGTAAAACCTTGCACTGAGATGAAAGAATAAAGTTTCGAACAAAAAAAATATGAAACTTTGATCAAAACTTTGTTGTACAATATATCGAACAAATGTTCTGAAAATTTCATGAGTTACACTTTGGCCACTTTGAGAAAACTCCCTTTTGAAGCTACATATACCTCAGCCGTCACGGACACTACATTTTTTGTCTTTTTTTTCATGACTTCCAGCGCTAAAAAGCACCAAAAAGAAATTAGTTATCAAATTAAATGCTTATGACATTAAAACTATCGTAAGGGCAGATGCCAAAATAGATCTGTCTTCATTTACAATTTGCGAGAATTA
Source organism: Ctena decussata (assembly GCA_963989385.1). Classification (NCBI taxonomy): domain Eukaryota; kingdom Metazoa; phylum Mollusca; class Bivalvia; order Lucinida; family Lucinidae; genus Ctena; species Ctena decussata. The sequence continues at coordinate 67,897,992 of OZ022501.1, read as the reverse complement.
ATTGAAGATGCACTCTGTCCAGAAAATAGTTTTCGTGAAAAAAATAACGAATCCCTTAAGAGTACACCAGCACCGACTGGACACGTTCGGCATTATTTCACGAGTTGCCCGAGCTCTAGGTCGGGGATACCCTACTCGAGCTGACCACAGTTCAACTCTTCTCAGAGTGGAGTTTCTATTATTTAATGGATGCTGCCTCTACGCTGTGAAGACGACCGACAGGATTGCATAAGCATTGCACCATTTAGCCAGTCATTGCGAACAGGCAAATCTATATTCACGGTTCTACCCGAGGCAAAGTACTTGGGTTCGTTTGCCGAATGCGCTCTATTGTTGCTGTTTCTTGAGTGAGGTCACAGCTGACGCAAACAAACACAAAACTGAGCCGAAAAGTTTGCCTAGTTCACGAGGCTGCTAAAAACGATAAATGATGACTGGGTCGGGTTTGCTTTTTTAATATTCTTGTGTTTTTTCCTACACTGTTGACTTACCTTCGGAATTTTGCAAAGTAGAAACAATTATGAACAAACCTGACCTAATTAAGAGAGGTCAGCACGTGGCTTGAACGTGCTCACGTGAATGCCCCTGACGTAAACACGCGACTTTGCGAATCCAAAATAGAAAAAAACGGCATTTATATAATCACCGCTCGATTTTTTGATGCGTTTTTGCACTAGTTAGATCAAATCTATCATAAACTCAGATTTTAGGGAGTTGAAGCTTAGAAAATTTACGCATAGAACTCGTTTGAAGCGGAATGACGAGAACTACTAGCTGACGAGAACTACTCGGATACGAGTACCCTAACCACCATTTTCATTTAGAATTTCAGGAAAAATTGGTCAAACTGCACAAATCTAGCCCCCTCAGCTACTTTGAACCCCCTATCCAAAATTCATGGATCCACCCCTGAGTTACTTACGCTTGGTAAAAATGGATATGTACCTGAAGTAATTCTTAAGAAAAAAAACCGAGGTATGAAGGTCTAATCAGCCTATTATCTTACAGATTTTCCAGAAATAAATAATTAAGGCCGAAACGACTTACCCATGAAATCGGGAGCACTAGGTGATGTATAAACATGACACGAGACTGACACAGATGGTGTCATCATCAACTATACACCCAGGCAGAAAAAAAGCCAATCAGGTAGCTCAGTACAACAAAATAAGTGGCTATGCTTCTCAAAGTTCAATCCCACACTCATAATGAATGACATTATAGTAGATTTTATCAACTTGTGTTATGTTCAGGCCTCATACTTTTCAGGCTTTTGCAGGATTTCAGGCTTTCATTTCTTGAATTTTACTTGATTTCAGGCTTTGATTTTTAAGTTTTCAGTGTTTTTTCTGCTTAAAAAGGGCTATTTTAGGCTGCGAAAGCAGGCATTTCAGGCTTGGAAAAGCTTTGTCAGTATGAGGCCTGTATGTTGCATTTCTAGAGGCATCATCAGTTGTAAAGAGCTTGTGGGAAACCTCGGAATCAAAAGTGAAAGTAGTGTTTGTTGGGGGGAGGGGGTTGGGGGAGTGACGGAAAAGACTTTAAAATATAGTAAAATTAAGTATCCATGGCTTGTTATGGCAAAGCCATGATGATGCTGTTTAAAACGGCAATACCTCAAATGCCAGTATGACTGAAGTAAATTGTTGAAACTACGGAAATAGAGGAAACTATGTAAATAGCAGAACTGGGACTATTCCTAACAGACGGCTCTTGGGAATGTATTCATAACATGCATCACACAAGGTCTGAGTCTGGATGTAATGATTTTAATACAGTAGAAATGTATCCCCCTTTCATAATTCCACCCCAGCTTGCCCACACATATTTTTGTTAGGGGGTACAAGTACCCCCAGGGGCTGGCATTTGCGGGTACAAGCCAGAATTTCAGGGTACACCTTTCTGAAGTCAGTGATGGGTGTGAACCTCTGCTGACTTGCAGAGTTTTCCCGAGTTTGTCTGTGTTCCCAGCTTTGATGTTCCATTTCCAGAGTCTGAAAGGTAATTGTGAGTCCTTCCAAAACTATCTTAAAAAGCTAGGATACAATTTGGGCAAAATGATTGCCCAAGGGGCCAAAATTTCACCCTAAATTGGGCTCAGGGAGAAGTGAGTCTCCCTAAAAATATTTTTTGTTGTTGAATTTTTATCAAATCATTCCACAAAAAAGGTGGTATAATGGCAATTTAGTAACACTGCAGCTTACTAATCTGTCAATTAAATGTCAATAATATGCATAACAGCTATTTTTCTTCATAATTGAATGAAAAATGTCATAATCACAATTCTATAGGGGAGAGTCGGGTAACTTCGGACATGGGGGTAAATTCGGACATACCATTGCAAACAGTGAAAATCCAGATCATCTGGATTTTCACTGTTTGGCCAGTTATTTTTGTTTTAGTTCAAAACAACTGACATATAAAGGAAACAATGTCACTGTCCGAATTTACCTGCTGTCCGAAGTTACCCGATTCTCCCCTACCACTTCTCCCTTCCTGTCTGTCACTTCTCCCAATTTCAACTGGAGGGAGTAGTCATTGAGTCTGGCTTCATGACTCCTGGACTGAATTAGATATTTGGGGATATTCTAGAGATGAAAAATTGATGTTTTATAGCCAGATAAATATGGTATATGAACTAGCGTTGGTAACTGGCCAAAATTTTGTAGTCTATCATCGCTTCTCTTGAAGTGACCAATCACTAATAGTCGACTTTAAATTAAAGTGATAACAACTGGTTTCTTTCACCTTTCCAGTATCTTAAAATGGTCTGTTTTGGGGTATACTTTAGCTGAAAAGTCTTGTTAGCAAATGTTTTCAGGGCATACAAAAACAGTTAAGTATTACATTGTATATTCATCAGTCTACAAAACTTAAAATAGTGTCTAATATTAGTCGACTATAGAAAAATTGTAGTCAGTCATCAGTCATGACAGTAAAACAGATTGATTATCGACTACAGTCAATCATCGGCACAACATTAATATAAACCCCTTGGAGGTCCATTTGCTCTGCATGCAACTTTGTCTAACTGCTGTTCATACTGTTATGAACACCAGAAAAAATATTTCTTACATGTTTCATTTTTTTTTTCCAGGAATTGACTTACTTCACAAAGAAAGAAATTCTTCAGTAAGTATCTGTGGTAATAGCTGTAAAAGACCAGGGGTCGTATTTATAAAACAACTTAAGTCATTGCTATGCTGTTGCTCAGGCTAAATTTCTATGAAGGAGATTTCCTACAACTATGAAATTTGCTCTGGAGGAACAGTCTGAAAAAGATTGTTTCTCCAGAGCAAATTTCATAGTTGTAGGGAATTTCCTTTATAGAAATTTAGCCATAGCAACAGCATAGCAATGACTTAAGTTGTTTTATAAATACGACCCCAGCTCTGTGAATGAAGATAAGTTGCATAGCAGACAAGGGTTTCCATGGTGCTAGAAAACCTTATGTTACACCCCTTACCCATCCTTAGTGCTCATTTGAGAAAAATATGTAGTCAAGGAATTAGATATACCAGCACCAAGAGACGATGATATCAAGAATATGGCACAAATGACTCCACGGTATGTTTAGTCTGCCTTTTTGGCTGAAAAACTATGAGAAGCTTTTGCACTGCATTGCAAAAGCTACACATATTTTTTCAGCAAAAGGTATAGTATTAGCGTATTTGATTTTAACAGTCCTTGACTAATGACATTGGTAAGCTTAATGTTTTGAAAAACTGGGTCCTTGTTTATGTAAAAGAGTTTATTAAGCGGAGATATACCGGTAAGAAGTACTGTCTTGACAAAATCATCAGATATTCTATCTGTTACCATAAAAATTCTAAAAATTGGAACACCATAAATAATGTAATTCTCTTAAAAATGGAACAGTTTGGTTTTACATTGCTGTAATGCATCCAAAAAATCTGATGGAATTGCAAAAAGTGTAGACCCTGATCAGACTGCTCCTTTTGGAGCAGTCTGATCTGGGTCTGCACAGACCTGTCTGTCCCAGTACTTAGAATTTTTACAGTATTTGAAAATATTTTCCAGTGTATACAAGCGGTTTTGCCAGTTAAACCAAGAGGAAGTTTCACGTAACAGAGATGTCAAGCTATCGCAAGATGACATTCTCTCATTACCAGAGTTAAAGGTAATATTATATTAAAGTGAATGAGTACACTTTCAGGAGAAACAAATCTGTCATTTTCCTTTTCGTCTCCCTTCATAATGGAGGACAACTATTAAAGGAAAAGGTTTGCTCCTATTGGAGCAAATTCTTTCCTGTAAAAGTAGATCGTCTTTCGGAAGGACATTATCCTCCAGGGAGGCAATGAGGAAGTCTTATCTGTGGAGATGAGATGTAGGTATTAGGGTAGAGTCGGGTAACTTCAGACAGCGGGTAAATTCGGATATACCATTGCAAACAGTGAAAATCCAGATGAGACGGCTCATGATGAGCCATCTCATCGGGATTTTCACTGTTTGCTCAGATATTTTTGCTTTAATTCCAAACAACTGACATATAAAGGAAACAATGTCACTGTCTGAATTAACCTGCTGTGCGAAGTTACCTGACTATACCCTAATGTTTGGGTTGTGGCATCAGCAGTGACGTAAACTTCTGTAGTATCAGCACCTCTTTATGATAACACAGGACAGAGGAGATGCAGCATTCTGCAGAATTCTTGTGTTTGGACAGATTATCAGGCATTAAGACCAGCAGCTTGTAAAATGAACATATGTATAGATGGATGGATGATTTGGCAGTTTTACCTCCTTTTCAACAGTATTTCAGTCATACCAGGATGATGGGAGAATGATTATGAAAGTGTTTGTGCAGTAAAACAACGTTTTGGTTAGGACATACCAGGATGATGGGAAGATGATTTTGAAGGGGTTTGTGCAGTAAAACACAGTTTTGGCTCGGACAGAACCTTGTATTAAGAGGATGCAAACCTAGGACGCAATGATCTGAGTGCTCAGCCACAAAGTGCTTTCATGTACATATATCATCAAATGTCTTACTGGTAGTTAGCAGATGCAGCCTGTTTGGGTTGGCTTTTGTTGGAGACTGATCAGACTGCACCAAAGTGGCAGTTGATCTTGGTCTTTGTTGTACCTTTGGATAATAGTGCCTGATATACATGTATCTGCATTGCAGGAAAATCCATTCCGAGACAGGATTGTGAAGGTGTTTTCATCAAGTCACGATGGTCAGATGACATTTGAAGACTTTTTAGACATGATGTCTGTGTTTAGTGACAATGCTCCAAAGAGTGTGAAAGTGGAGTATGCCTTCAGGATATATGGTACTAGATTTATTTTAACCCGTTAAGCGCCAAAAAGCAGACAACAAAATTTATGTCTGCAGAAATTCAAAAAATGCCTTTTCCAAGATATCTCATATTGAGAATTCAAAGACTAGAAGGCAAACAGTGTAGATCCTGATGAGGTGGCTCAATATGAGCCACCTCATCAGGATCTACACTGTTTGCAAATTCTGCTATTTTCGTCTCTGGTGCTTGAAGATAGTACAGGATCCCTGTATTCCATAAAATGATTTGAAAAATTTGAACACCTAAAGTAATTACCGTATCTCTCCTAGAAATTGAACTTTGGATTTTCATTGCATTAATAAACCTAAAAGGTGCAAATGGAATGGCAACTAGCATACCCAGCCAGATCAGGCTGCCCTTTCGGGCTGGCTGGGTATGTGCCATTTGCTCAGACTTACCTGTCCCAGTATTTAGAAATTTTATGGTAACATTGTTGTAAGGGTAAGGCTTAGTGTGATTTGGTATGTAAATGGCTTTCAAGACTGAACTACAAAGGAATCTGGCACAGATCATTTGGGAGCCATGACTTGAATATTCCTTACATATGAGCCTTATATTCTTGATGATGGGTGGTTGGATGACTTGCGAGTTTTTGTCCTTTTTAACGATATTTTGGTCATATCAGGATGATGGTTGGGTGATAAGTAAAGGCTTGTGCAATGGAACGTCGTTTACAATTGAAAAGATTTCCGCCTACAGCAAGGCTGGAACCCGGGACCACAAGATCAGCAGGCCAGCACTTAACCTACTGAGCTACCGAGGCCCCCTTATACTCTTAAAATATTATGATAATATTACAGTGAACCTGCTTAAGACCAACAGCAATTGTTCCTAAACATTTTGACACTCCATCAGTACATAAGATAACTTAAATGTAATGTCTTTTATTGACATAGATAGAGTTCTGTAAATTTCCATGAAATGTTGTAGATTTTGATGAGGATGACATGATATCTAGCAAAGACCTGAAAGAGGTTGTTGACAGACTGACAGGTGATCAGAAACTAACAGATGAAGACATGCAGCAGCTAATTGACAATGTAAGACACTGGTAATGTGCTGAAATTTTGGGACACCTAAAATGATTAATTTTCCATTAGGAACAAATGGAAAATTAATTTTTTTAGGTGTCCCAATACTTAATCTCATTGTGGTATTGCATATTTGGCATTAGACAACTCTAAGATCCACATATTTTGATAGAAATCCTGGAGTAAGCTGTGTAGATCCAGACAAGATTGCTCCTAAAAGATCAGTCTGATGTGTAGGGCTTCTACGTTTACACGGATAAACGGTAACGGTTCGTGTATATGTGCTAAACGTTTACAAAATTCACACATCGTTTAACCGAACCTGAACACACTGTAAACCACCAACAAGTTATAATATCTGATACAGTCGTCAGTAGTCAATCTTAAAGTACTTGACGGCGTCCTCGGAAACATCTAATATTAAAATCTTTATTTTCTAACTTCTGTGTACCTTACGCAAAGCATGACCTGTTAACATTTTGCCAGAAAATTGTTACGTCATAATCGGCAGCTAATTGTATAAGGTACAGATCAAAGGCAAGGTTATGTCTGCCGACAACACGTGTTGTGCAATACCTCGGTTCCTGTGTTTCACAGGATAAGCTTACCGCGAAAGTGAGATAATTGCAACTTGTAACGTTGACAGTAAGTATCAATTAAGATGATAATTATGTCCGATGTTTTATAAATCTAATCCATGTAATTATCAAATATGGTGGAAATAATTGCTGCCGTCGGAAATTGGTCAATAGTAAATACGTTTTTTAATACCGTCGGTTACTGTAAACTTCGAGTTGACCCCCGAAAATGAAAGCGCATTATTGGATGACACTGTGGTAACATAATCATAATAATTATAAGGTATGGGGGGCGTCTCATAGATGTCCGATATTAAGAATAAAATTTCAGTGGTAATGGTTGTTTAAACGGCATCGTTTCGTTTTCTAGCGCTCGTGTAAACGTTTACAATATTTTGTAAACGTAGAAGCCCTACTGATGTGACTTTGCACTCCTTGCTATTCGTCAAGCAGTAATTTGGGGTCAGGAAAAAAACACTTTGATTTTAATATTACTGAAAGTAAAATTTTCTAAACAGTATTATGATTATGTAGACTGTAGAGCCTGCGACAATTTACAGATCAGAAACATGAGTCACTCATTTTACCAACATTACTGCAGATATGACTTGTGTGTTTTCCAGAATTGCATGGGGTATATAACTGGTTGTTTTCACAATCACATAGTTTTCCTGTGTTTGCTTTCCAAATTGATAAACAGTATCTGTATTAGAATCTGAATTAATAGACATATACATTGAGATCTGCAAATAAAGATCTCAGTTTCAACAAACGTTTTGCTTGACTGGAAAAAATATAACCTCCACAGACATGAGAATGTATTTTGTCTGATTTCATTTTCTTAAAATCATAAAAAAAGATGCCGAGAACTTACAGGGAAAAGAATACCTGTTGTGCCCTAATATTTGCTAAATTGCCTACAGCTGTAAAATAAATCACAGTTAATTTTAATTATCATGCATCTGCTGCAACATTCCACTGGTAACAAGGATATGATAACACAATATGATATTATGCCACTGTAGAACTGCGCTTGCACGAATGTTATCAGGCGATGCCTACAGAAGCGATCTCTGAAGATGATTGGCTACAGACTGATGTGGCCGTGATATCAACATTCGATTGGTTAACTGATGTCACCGACTTACGTCATAAGGCATTCGCGATGTCAGCAAGTTCGAACAAAACTGCGGTTGCTTATCAATTGTTTGGCAACTTTTACACCGTAAAATCTTCTAAATATGCATGATAAATAGAAAACCATGTAAGTGTCTTTTGATATCAAGTTTATCAGGCTCGACCAGAAACACTTTGGACTGGCTCGGCAAGCCTCGCCATTCCTACGCTGTTTCTGATCTCGCCTGATAAAGTTGATATCAAAAGACACTAACAAGGTATTCTCTATTTCTCTTCAGATCTTTGAAGAAGCTGATTTGGATGATGATGACTCCCTGTCATTTGCTGAATTTGAACATGTGATCTCCAAAGCTCCAGACTTCGTCAAGTGAGTTATGTTTTTTTCTCTGATAATGCCTCAGTATGAAGTAGGGAGTGAATGATGTCTTAGAATGTATTTAGATGAGTAGGGCGATTTTAAATTTGGAAAGTGCATCTTTGTAATAAAAAGTTTAAAACCAGTTTAAAATTTATTTATTACATGGCATTGTTATTTGGTGGATAACGTTGTGTCATAAAAATCAAATGACCAGATGTGTATTAACACATACGCATACACATAACAACATTGACAACGTCTGTGTCAGCTATGCATTTTCTTACAGAAATTATGTTTATTTTGAAGGCGATAAAATCCCACTTTAAAGGGTCATATGATAAACAGAATCTTACACTCGTGTTCATTTCATATGTAATTTATGAAACTTGCCAAAGGCTGGTTTCATAAATTTCATATGAAATGACCACTCGTGCAAGATCCTCTATTTATCAGTTTACATTTATGTGTATGTCCTTGTTTAATTGGCACCTTATACATACAGCTGACTCCCACTATGTCCACCTTACTTATCTCGATACTACCACTTACGTTGAAGTATTCTCCGACTTACAAATTTTTTCTGTATAATGCTATGTCAACATTGTACATGTTCCACTATGATCATCTTGAAACAGTCAGCTGTCTTGTAGAGATTTACTAGCCTCAGAAACGCTTTTTTCATTACATTTGAGCTGCGACACGACAAAACCAACAATGTGGTTGTGCGCCCAGTGCAGACTCAGATCAGCCTGGGTATCCACCCAGTTCTCAGACTCTTCGCTAAGCGCTTAAAGGGTAGCCGAGGGCTTAAGCTACCTCCATGCGGACAGCGAAGACTCTGATCAGACTGGGCGGATGCCCAGGCTGATCTGAGTCTGCGCTTGGCGCACAACCACATTGTTGGTTTTGTCGTGTCGCGGCTCATTTACTACTGCTTTTATTGGATGAAAAAAAACGTAAAAATTCAACATGTGAATCCATATTGTTGTACACTTAGGTGCAAAAAGACAACCAGTAAAATAACATCAATTTAATCTATCTGTAAAATAGCAATCAGTAAGCCTAATTAGCATTTGAGTAAACAGTTAAATCTCTCTTGGTTGTCTCTGATGTGCATTGGCCTGCATTATGTTAGAAGAGCAAATTGCTAAGTCCAGGCCCAGCCTGTGTTTCTGTAATTGTTCATCATGACCTTTGTTGTACACTTGAATGTGGAAGTACAGCCTGCTCCAAACATGGCCCCGAGGTTATAAAACTTTTTTCATGCTCAACTCAGCTGAGCATGAAACTTTATCAGCTAATAAATAGCAAATTACTGATAAGTACAGCTGTTTTCTTGCTTAGTTTAGCTGAGTATGAAATTTTCTCTGCTTATGAATATGAAACTGCCAACATTAGTTGGCATTTTCATATTTATCAGCAGAGAAAGTTTCATGCTCAGCTGAGTTGAGCATGAAAAAAGTTTTATAACCTCGGGGCATGGTGTCTGTTTGTTGGCTGATTGGGAGCTAAATATCATGTACATATATTTATGCCTTACTCTCAAACATAGTTGATGATGAGTTGATTATCTCAAATAACTGTTAACTTAGAATGATTTTCCTTGTTACCTGGACTTTGAGATGTAGTGAGACTCAACTGTAATTTGAATGTGTTCTACTTCCAGCTCCTTCAGAATCAGACTGTAAGAAAAAGTGACCAGTGGAGAAAGCAAGAACCAAATAGAAATCCATATCAGTGTTTCAAAGATCTACTTTTTACCAAACAAAGCTATTCTGTGATATTCCATCTACTTACTTTCATGAACAAACCTTATTGTAGCATTAAAATATTTTAAAACAACCAGTTTATCCAAACTAAAACAATCAGAAAATAGCAGTTACGAGAATTGAAACAGAACAGAACTGAAGGCAGTGCCCCAGATGAGAAGGGGTAACAGGCATAATTTAGGGATAATTTTGCATTTTAAAAAAAAATATGTTTTAGCCCTCATCAGAACCATTCGCTGAGATGGTTCTAATGAGGGGTCACAACATGTTTCTGTTGAGAAATAAGAAAATTTATCTCAGAATTATCCTCAGAACTCTACCTTATCTGGAGGTCTGTGAAGGGAAAATATAGGAGCAAAAGCTGATGGCATTTTGTGCCTTGGATATTTCTACAGTATTGGTTAAAAAGACAATTAATTATAAACATGTACGGGTATAAATTAAATCAAAGTGTAGCTCCTGCTAACAGCTTGTGCCTACAGAAAGTATGCCTCATGGTATCATAATAATTTGGCTGTAAGACAGGTTTTACCCTCTCCAGAGTGATGCCAAATATCAGTCTTGTGGAAACCTGCTATAAAGAGAGTTTCACCCTCCCAAAACAATTCCAAAAATTCTCAGAGGATGGATCTAGCTTTTTGGGGTTCGTCCAAAACAGTTCCAAAAATCTAGACCATCTAGTAAGAGGAATCTAGATTGTTGAAGAGGTTTAAGATGGAACACCCCTGTCTTATAACCAGATAAGTATGGTATAAGCCAGCAGCAAAGAATCACGTCAGCCTGCATATGTGCAGTGTCTGATCAGCACCTTTTCTTTTCAATATTGCACTATACATTTCTTGGGAGTGTGCAGTGAAAAGGCAAACATTGGAACCCCCATTGGAGTAAGTAAGAAAAATATCCTAGAATTATCAGACATGCCCCTAATTTGGAACGCTGTAATATAGTATCATGCACTGTTCTTTTCGGTTGTGAGTACCTATATAGGATTATCCAGACAAACTGTATTTGAAGCCTGTTATTATATGAGCCGCGACACGACAAAACCAACAATGTGGTTGTGTGCCCAGCTCAGACTCAGATCAGCCTGGGCATCCGCCCAGTCTGATCAGAGTCTTCTCTGTCTGCATGGAGGTAGCTTAGACCCTAAGCTATCCTTTGAACACTTTACGAAGAGTCTAGTCAAACTGGGCGGATGCCCAGGCTGATCTGAGTCTGCACTGGGCGTACAACCATTGTTGGTTTTCTCGTGTCGCGGCTCATATTTAGAATTTTGTGTTTGGAATTGTCAGTTAAAAGCAGGTGTGAAAGCAGCTGTTGAAAACAGTTACTGAAAATATTAGATACCTACATATTTATTTAATATGCAGCTGATTCTATGCACAGTTAGAATTGTTTCTCAAATAGCTGCTTATTTGTAAGGGATCAAAAAGGAACAAATTCCATTTTAGAAAACCTCAGAATATACAGTTAAGGTACATGTTGTAAGAGACTTTTAAGATACTGCCTGTTAATTCTCGTTAAAATATTTATAGTCACACGTAAGAACTGCTGCACGAAGGCAGTGTTAGAGCTGCCTCATGAAGGCAGTTCTGATGCATGGCCTCAACATTTTTTTTATGAACAAATATAAAATTAATCCCAGCGTTATTCTTTAGTACTCCCCATATATTGAGTACACACCATTTTAAAAAGAGAATTAAAAGGAATATATCACTGTGCTTTTGAATACATGTTTATTTGTGTTTTGTTTATTTACATGTAAAGGTTATGTAAAAATATATTTTATTGTACATTGTTTTTTAATTCTGAAGTTAAGCAGATTTCAGCATTACTTGTCATGCAGTTTTTTTTCCAGTTTCTTATATTATTTTCTTTACTAATCAGAAAACTAATTTTTATGCGAGATTTCACTTTAAATTTGTTTCAGTGATCCTGGTATCAGAGTTTTAATAGTGCAAATACTTGTGAATTTCAAAAGGCTATGATGCATAAGATATTATGTAGACTTACTAGCAGTAAGTCTAATATTGTAGGTCATTTAAGAAATGAATGTTATTTCTTTAACGTTTACTGAAGTATAAACTACATCGGGTCACGAGCAAAGTAAGTGAACCCCGAAGGGGTTTACGTAAACTTTGCTCGTGACCCGATGTAGTTTATACTTCAGTAAACGTTAAAAAAATAACATTCATTCCTTATATTTATATTATTAAACGATGCTTTTGATCAATAAAAAAATAAACAAAAATAAGAAATACATATATAAGAATCGTTTTAAAAACATTACCGGCCAAATTTTGCAATAGTTTGGAACAGCCGCATTGTCACTGCCTACCAGTAAATTCCACCTCCTGTTGTAGATTGCATGTGCAAGTAGGCGTAGCGAGCTGTCACTCAATGTTTACTAGCCATTCAAGTACATGGCATGTTAAAGATTGCACGTGCTATTTAGTGGGATGAGCTGTCACTCTGAAGCACGTGACACAATGTAATTATTGACTTGTAAAAACATTGACTCCCGCATCACTTAATTGGGTTTACAGAGAGCTTTGCAGTGATAATGTAAATATAGGCTTGTATGTACCATCTTATCTCGTTGACAGTATTTCAGGTACAGCACTTGTGCTAAGGGTTCTATAGATAAAGATTAACCTTTACAGCAGTAAGACAGGGCTGTGGAAATACCAAAATTTTCTACATGCCCATGGACAAGTAAATAGACAAAGCTAACTTGTCCAAACAAATATTTACTTGCCTAGAAAAAAGGTACACATGAAATAAGGGAAGAATAATAGATAATGAATAGAGGAAGAGTTGAACTTGATGACAGCTTTTGGCTAACTGTCACAAAGTTTCAAATTAAAACCTATGTTGTGGGCACCTGTTAGAATTGCCTCAATGAGGCAATTCTAACAGGAACCCACAGCATATGTTTTCATGAGAAAATATGAAAAATGTATCAGAATTATCCTGAAATACTTCCACTGATGACACTTTGAATACTTGTCCCAGGGCAAGTAAACAAATTTCTCACTTATTAAGAGTGAAATGGGACAGGTAGAACAAGTCGGGCATAGTATTTCCACAGCCCTGAGTAAGAGCTTCTGTTGAATAGACACTGATCTATAGAATATAATACAAATAAAGAAATATTTTTTTTTCCTTTCCTAAAGAATCTCATCTGATATGCAGCTCATTTTATTGTTATTGTAGTTTCATGAACTATGCAACAGTTGTGCAATTTTACAAGAATGTCAGTAGTTTGTTCATGCTGACTTAACTCATCTGTTTTATTTGTTAGATTTTATGGTACCGTAATCGACCTAATTAGCGCACATACCCCTATAAGCGCACATCATGGGAATTTCTGAGGCATATGACTATAAGCGCACATATTTTTGCTGATTTATCTTTTCGATTGCTTGTTTGCAAGTGCTGAAAACACTACAAATATCTCTCAGTTTTCGCTTACAAAGCTTCTCCATCCTATATGACTATAAGCAGCTATACTCTGATGCTTGAAACACTAAATTCTGTTTCTTTCTATATATATATAATAATTCTTTGAAATGTGCGCTTATTAGGAAGAAAGTCTGCTGCAAGTATTTAATGCCATTTTGAAAATGTTAAATGCACAGTGCGCTAAAAGGGTCGAATACGGTATATGTTATTCATACCATGAGAAATAGGGACTAATAATAGCTTGGGTGAATGGTGAAAACTAAGATCAGCCTGCACATTCATGCATACTAATCAGAATTTTCTTGTTCCTCAGGAACCACAGACTGTTACTTCAAAAAAAAAAAAATATACTCAGGCTCTGCTGCATAGTCTGATCAGATTCACAAACCATCGTTATTTGGTTATGAGTTTTTCCCCTCCATATCCCCCACAAAAATCTTGATCCATCTTACTACAAGACTGATCTTGATTTTTGGATTTTCTTGAAAGAAAACAAGAGTACATCTTAGTGTTTTGGGGCCATTTTGTGCATCTTACGACTGAACAAATACCATACCTAAGGTTACCTTTTCTCATGCTGTTGATCAAAAACGATTTCTTCAAAGAAACTATAAATCATTGCCTCATTAAAATTTGTTATAGTTTTAATTTTTTTTGTTTTAATAATTGTTGTTTTCAGTCAAGAAATTTAAAAGCAGGATTGCTGGTCAATCAGTGTATTTGTAGTATAAACAATTCGTGTTTCCTCTACAGAATCAGAGAAATGACAGTGTAACTTCAGGGATGAAGGCACACCATTGAGAAAATTTTCTATTATAGCCTACCAAATGACTTTTAGATCATAGTATGGAATATCTCATTATTTTTCTTTAGGCAAGTAACTTCCAAATGGATGCTGCTCTTGTAGCAATAGAAACTGAACATTTCCAAGGAAATATTGTTGTATTGAAATCGAAGAGACATCAGGTTGTGTGCTCATTGGATTAGAACCCATTAAAACAAATACAAACTTTAAATGGCATAAGAGCTGCAGATGCTTAACCCTTTTTAGACCGGATACCCGTTTTGGGGACATTAAGCAAGCAGTGCAGACCCAGTTCAGACGCCGCAAAACGCGGCATCTGATCAGGGTCTACATTGTTTGCTTACAGGAATTTCTATGCAAAGTACAATAAAAGTGAAAATATTCACCAGAAACCCCTAAAACTAGTAATGGGATTATCTGAATGATAAGAATGGACAAGTCCACTGGTCAAAAAAGGGTTAAAAAAATCAAACGGGGTGCAGCATTCATTTGTAGTTCTGTAGGGGAAACACAAATCTTGGTGACTTTTGTTATATCTGTTGCATCTCTTTTGATATGTCCACAAAATAGAAGAAATTTTCTTTGCTATAAAATCATTAGAAGTTTTCATCCTTTATCATGAAAATCAAACATGTATACAATTGTGTAGGTGATGGCCTCTTTACTATGCACAGATATGCTGTCTTATGTTCAGTGCAAAGAATTAAACTTTTTTAATGTTCATGTTTAATATTTATTTCAGTCCCATTCTTAGTGGTTACAAAGATACTACAAAATCAGACTTAACCCCTAGACCAGCAAGCGCGACTACAATCGTTGTAGAGGGATAGGTCACTTGAAAAACTGTCAGCCATGCTAGACATCAAGTACACCCTGTAACTAATTTACCAATGAACAGAATTTCATGAAACTTATTACAAATATGTACCACTTAGTGTGATGGTACCTGGCAAATCAGTGAATAGAATAATGTTTCATGAGGTGGTGTTGTGAGTCAAGTTTTCATAGAATGACATTAGTCATGTGAGTTATTGCCTTTGATTCAAGCTGAGCTGTAATTAACCAACAAACGAAATTTCGTGAATTTTGAAATGATAATGTATCACCATAACATGGTGGTGCAGGTCAAGTTTTGTTAGAGTGCCATTAGTAATGAAAGAGCCATTACACCGGAATTGATTTAAAACTGACAAGTTTAGCCATAAATATCCAGATGAATTGATTTTCATCAAAATACAAACATGTACCATGTGGTGTGTTTGTGCACATGCAAGTTTTGTCTGAATGGACTCAGCATGGCTGGAGTAATTGCCTTCAAATTTGATTTAAAATTCATATTTTGGTTAAAACTAATTAGCCTATAAACAATTTTTTTTTTAAATATCATAGTGCGGTGGCTCACAAGTTTAGTGCAAAAGGCATCTGAAATGAGTATTTGCCCTTCAATTGTTTTGAAATCCACAAATTTCACATCAGGTACCAGAAGTAATGCTTTATTCGCATTGGGCCTGCCTTGAGTCTACAGAGTCTGTATCCTGTCTGTATCCCCTGTATGTGTGGAAGCAGGCCGCAGAAATGAAAATTCTATGGCCTCTATAATGTTTAGTGAGATGTTACAACAAATTTAACAAAAAATTGTAAGCACATAGCCATTTCATAGGTGGCATTGCACTCCTGGCATATGCACCATGCAATAATCATGCAGAAACACAAGATTTTAGATGGTCATTTAGGGTGGGGAAAAAAAAGGAGATTGTAGGCTCTTGGGATAATTATCTGGCCCTCTCACAGCTGATGCAAAGTTGCCGCTCGCTGCCCATGCATTACCCATGAAATCACATAAATATTGAGCAGTCCTCACATAGCAACCCTACAGCAGCTGCACCATGACTGTGTGGCTGCCTTGAGATGGGCCAAACATTTTCCAGATGGATATATTGTAGTCAGCTCAGCATCTTATATTCATTCAGTTATTCTAAGAGAAATCAAAAAAGGAGAAAATACCCCTGGTATGATGTCAGTTTTTAGTTGACAAGTTTGTCGTCATCAGGCCTCTCACTTTTCTGTCTAAGCAGGCATCTATGTCTCAGCAGGCTGTAGGTCCTTCTTGGACCTCTTTCTCTTTCCCCCTTGGTTTCTTTTAGGTGCCATCACAACTTGAACTGTGCCATCAACAACACGGGCAGAGTTATGCAGTTGTATACTTGGTACTCAAAACGCTAAAAAATAGCACTTATACTGAATGCGGTAGTGCAGACACAACTTTCATTGAGTTCTTTTTTTTCAGCTATGCTGAGGTAATACTCATTAACTGAGGAACTCCACAAAGTAAAACAGGCCCTAGGTTATAAAACTTTTTTCATGCTCAACTCAGCTGAGCATGAAATTTTAACGTCTAATAAATAGCAAATTACTGATAAGTACATTTGTTTTGTTGCTCAATTCAGCTGAGTATGTAATTTTCTCTGCTTATCAATATGAAAATGTCAACATTAGTTGGCATTTTCATATTTATCAGCAGGGAAAATTTCATGCTCAGCTGAGTTGAGCATGAAAAAAGTTTTATAACCTCGGGGCCAGGTGGATAATACAGTTAGCTAGTACAGTAGAACTTCATTGGCTCAAACAGGCTTGGGACCAGAAAAATTAGTTCCAGACAAGGGAAGTTCTAGCCATCCAGGGTTTAATTCTATACAAAGTGACCTCTAGGGACCAAGGAAAGATTTCCAGCCAGGCAGCGTAAACGAGCCATCAGGGTTCAAGCCATTGAAGTTCTACTGTATATTCACACCACTCGAACACAATAGCAGTGTGACAAGTTTACTGAAGACGAGGTTCAAAACAAATGAATAAGAGCCTTTTTGGCAGGGGATATATATTCAACAAATTCATTTCATTGTAACTGCACAACAAAACCAATGGTGGTTGTGCGACCAGCGCAGACTCAGATCATCCTGGGCATCCGCCCAGTCTGATCAGAGTCTCCGCTGTCCGCATGGAGGTAGCTTGGACCCTTAGCTACTTTTTGAGCATATAAAGAGTCTGACAAACTGGGCTGATGCCCAGGCTGATCTAAGTCTGCACTGGGGGCACAACCACATTCTTGGTTTTGTCGTGTCGCGGCTCATATGTAGCATAATGTCATTTATGTGAGGTCACTGTGGCAAAGCCTCCAAACAGAAGCTAATGGCTGGGATCAGATGCACATCAAATGGACAAAGTGAACAATGGAAAAGGTTTATATAAACTTCAAGTGCAACACTTTTTTACCAAGATTTATTCGCAGATAAAGAAATAAAATGAATAGTTCTATAAATGTGCACACAAAAAATTACAATGATAAACACATTGTCGAATTCCATAGGGGATTAACTGATAAGAATATTTTTACTTATTTCTCCATATAACACACTGTGACCAGGTCTCGCTAGGACTGCCTCAATTATGCAGTTCTGATAGGTCGTAAAATAAGGGATCACAATGTATGTTTTTATGGGGAATTTAGAAAAATGTTCCAAAATTATCACCAACTAACTGATCTAAAGCTCTGCTGAACTCTGCCCATATAAGGTTCAAAGACTCTTCAGGTAGTGTCAATATTGTTGGCCAAAGCTCTATAACTTTTAGGGACTAGTTCAATGTAATTCTTATTTCTCTTTGGAAACATACAAGCCGCGACATGACTAAACAAACAAAGTAGCATTTCTGCACAGCAAAGAATCAGATCAGCCTGCACATCTGCCGAGTCTGATCAGAGTCTTCCCTGCTGGCATGGAGGAAGCTTAGACCCTCAGCTACACTTTAAGCACACAGTGAAGACTGAGCAGACTGAGAGGATGCCCAGGCTGATCTAAGTCTTCACATGGTGCACATGCCACTCTGTTGGTTTTGTTGTGTCACAGCTCATATAACTTTGCCTAAACTTATTCAAGTAATACTCACAGTACCTGAGTGTTTGCGAGACTCAACATACTGCTTTATATTACATGGAACTTAAATTTTGTCAGCTAAAACTAGGAAAAGACAAAACACACTCAAGCATTCAGTACACATTGTTATTAAGAGGTATGTTTTGTAAAGAAACATTATATAAACAAAACTTTTATAAAAATGAAATAACAGCTATAATTGAGAGTTGATTGAAGGGCAAATTATGTACTTCTTGAAATTTTAGTGATAAAAGATATTAACTTTTATAGCAACTCTCTGGCCATTGAATATTTTATAATTAGTGCTCTTCTTTCTATCAAATTCAAGTAAACTTATAGTAGCCATGGCTGAGTTTTGATTGGTAACAATGAAAAATACATTATATATAACTTATAATTAGAATTTTTCCTCTGGAATACTGGAATAAGTATTTCAAGTATTGCAACTCAAGCCAATAATTGAGCAGTATATAATGTAAGGTAAAATGACCAAACTATAACAAAACAATGAAAACAGAACATGTAGTGGGCCCTGCCTATAACAAACGCTGGACAGAAATCAATTATATTAATACCAAAGATCGTTTCATGCGAACCCCTCCTCACTCAAAACAACTTATAGAAGCATTGAGAAAAAAAGGAATTTCATGTCTCATTTGTAGAGAATTTAGTTAGTACTCTACATTACTTAATGTTTGAAATGAAATTCAAATACAAGAAAGGTATTTCCCGCCCCAAACTAGACCTTCTTAGTTCTTTTGAAAGTATAGGTCCCACTGTCTTTAAAATATCTATCACAGTCCAAAAGAAACATGAGCAGCATTACAAGAAAATTGCCACATGTAAAGACCAGACCCAGACCAGCATGAGCATATGTACAATTGGAAGTGTTTGCTACATTGGTTCTCAAGGAAGCTATATTGCATATACAGTGCGGGGAAGCTGATCTGTATATTTAATGTACATGTATTTGGCTGACTTTCTTGTGACGAGGCTTCAATGCATGTATCACAGTTCAACTAAATATCACATTAAAACAAAACTTACTTATACCATAAAAATTGTAAGTATCAAGGTATAACTACCACAACAAGCAGTGTTGACTCAGGTCAGACTGTTTCTAAAAGGAGCAGTCTGCACTGCTATTTTGTCAATATGTTTGAAGGCAGCCCATGACAGAAGCAGACTTCTGTCCAAATTCAAAGGATTAGGGTAGTACCCCAATACATACAGTTGTTACAGCAGTTTGACACATCTGAAATAGTTTCTTAGTATATCTTCAGTGATGAAGATGCCTGTACTGTTTTGCCTTTAATGATTTCATGATGATAATGTATTGAGTCTAATAAACACCCCTTAATTTTTTCTGAGAAAAAAATCCACCCAAACTGACTTTTATTAGTCCACCAAAATTTGTCATTTTTTCCCAAATTTTGTTTCAAAATGCCATTTTTAAAGACTTGAGAAAAGGAATACAGCAAGTATTTCCTAAACTGCCTATTTCTAATTGCAGATATTTACCAAGGATATATAATCCTACAGTTTCTTCATCACATTCAATATAAAACTTTGCTAATTTTTATTTGGTGGATGTACAGATATGTCTGCCCGACACTCTGAATGTCAAAACAAAAATGAAATTCATAAAGATGAGTCCTTTCAAAAAATATTTTCTCAGTTGGCAGCTTATCGTTTCTCAAAGACAACATCTCTCATCTCCCTGTCTCTCTGGGAGGACATTGTAGACGTACGCTTGATAAGAGGACGGCGTCTAGCTTCATGATCCAGGTAAGGGAGGTTGATGTCGTCAGTGTGACGAGTGGCCAGGATCATGCTGAAATGATAATGAAAGATACCGATGAAAGCAATGGTACGAGTCATTTAATGCACAGGAAAACAGCATTGGCTCAGGCCAGGGTTCAAGGTTATAAAACTTGAGAATAATCTCATACTCAAAATAAAGCTAACTGATTGGCTGCTTCCGAGCATGTGCTCAGAAGCAGCCAATCAGTGTGCTTTATTTTGAGTTTGAGAATGTACTCAAGTTTTATAACCTCTGGGCCAGAACGCACATCCAGCAGCACCAAAGACAAAGTGTGGCTGCAGAGTTATTAAACTTGTCTTCAGGGGTCACTCCATTAAAGGCTTAACTGTCTTAAGCGGCAACTATTTTAGGTTCCTTTGAACCAAAATTCAATGCAAATGCGACGTTCTTAAGCAGCAACTATTTTGGGGTCCTTTGAACCAAAATATAGTGCAAATGCACCTGTCTTAAGCGGCAACTATTTTAGGGTCCTTTGAACCAAAATACAGTGCAAAATGCACCTGTCTTAAGTGGCAACTATTTTGGGGTCCTTTGAACCAAAATACAGTGCAAATGCACCTGTATTAAGGGGCCATTGACTTCAGCAGCCAGTTTTTGTGTGTCAGGCTGAGTGATCCCTTAAGACATGGTTGACTTATCATCAAACATACATGTATGTCTGGAGTGAGTAAGCGAATTTATCCCACCAACACATTGGTAATACAGAGAAGGGACTTCAGTTTAAAAGCTCAACCATAGACTGGAGAAGCGGGAGATCAAACCTGTGACCCATGGACTGGTAGTCTTGCAACTTATCTACTACATTATGGCCACTCCTCATATGTCTGGAGCTTTGATATAATGCTACAAATATTTTTCGTGAAGCAAATTTGAATGCTTCAAAAGAGAAAACTTAGTTTACCCTTTTTAGACAGGTGGACTTATCCATCCTTATCATTTGGATGAGTTTATTTCTAGTCTTAGGGGTTTCTGGTGGATGTTATCATTTTCATTATATTTTGCACAGAAATTCATGTTAGCAATTAGTGTAGACCCTGATTAGATGCCACATTCTGTAGCATTTGAACGGGGTCTGCTCTTTTGGCATATGTCAATATCCCCAAAATAGGTTTCCAGTCTAAAATGAGTTTACAATCATTGAAGTCACATTGAGAATTGTGGACCAGGTGAGATAGATGCTCACTGCAGTGGCAAGCATGTAGGATCAAGCCAGGTAACTTCGGACAGCGGGTAAATTCGGACAAACCATTGCAAACAGTGAAATGCAGATGAGACGGCTCATCATGAGCCGTCTCATCAAGATTTCCACTGTCTGCCCAGTTAATTTTGTTTTAATTCCAAACAACTGACATATAAAGGAAACAATGTCACTGTCCGAATGTACCCACTGTCCGAATTTACCCAACTTTACCCTAATGAAAAGTTGACATTAGACATTATGTTCATTCAAAAACTGCAAATTAGGAATGCAACAAATATATTACAGTATCAACAAATTATTCAGGTAGTGCTTTGAGTAACAAATCAAGGAGTCTACATGGGGATAAAACACACAAAACAGCAAACTGCAAACTTCGTTTCAATAATAAAGTATACATCAGAGCTCCAGATAAGAGACAGTATATTGAGGATAATTCGAAGATAATTTCTCAATGAAAACATTATTGTGATTTCTCATTAGAACTGTCTCAGTGAGACAGTTATAATGAGAAGTCAAAAGATATGTTTGATTGAAAAATATGGAAAAGTATCCCTTAATTATCCCTCTTACCCCTCTTACCCCTTCTTATCTGGAGCACTGAATTACAGTCACAATATGGTACCAGAGTAACCAGGAGGCCCGGTAGCTCAGTGGGTTAAGCGCTGGCCTACTGATCTAGCGGACAGGGTTCGAGTCCCGCTTGAGGCGAGAATCTTTCATACTGTAAACTGGGTTCCACTGCACAAGCCTTTCATTATCACCGTCCCATTGTCCTTATATGACTGAAATACTGTTGAAAAGGACGTAAAATGGCAAGTCATCCATCCATCTATATCAGAGTAACCCTATTATAATTTCTTATTTTTTTAATTCAGATCTGAGTCATTGACCTGCACCATCTGACATTTAGCAAATGCCCTAGATAAGAGAAAGGACATGTCCAAACTCAAAGACAGAAAAAATCCATTTCTGAAACTGGCTGGATAATGTCTACCCTAATGTGCATATATATTGGGACACCTAAAAATAACAAATTTTCCATTTGGGACAAATGGAAAATTTACTATTTTAGGTGTCCCAATACTTAAGCACATTAGGGCTGTAATGTGCCTAGATTTTGGGACACCAAAAATTAATAATTTTACATTTGGAACAAATGGAAAATTACTTATTTTAGGTGGCCCAAAACTTTAGCACATTACGGTATGTTAACAACAATTGGTACAGATGCACAGGGTGGTCTGATGCTGTGCACCTCAATGCTTCTATCTGAAATATCTTATGCCTTTTACCATTCAGGAACAAACATTTTTGTCTGCTTTTTTTTCATATCTTCTTTCTATCCTTTTTTGTACAAGATGTAACAATACATGGAATAATATGCATGAACTGATGTAATATGAAAAATGATACACATGAAGAATGAATCTAAATGATACAATATTAGCATTTGAAACAGCAATGAGCCTAAACAGCTTGCACATCCTTGCTGTCAGATCCAAGTCACTCTAACACTTAAAGTGCCAAAAACAGCAGATGACAAAATTTACGCCTGCAAAATTTCAAAGAACATTTTGTCCAAGCTATATCATATTGAGAATTGAAAGACTGGAGGCCAAAAAGTGTAGCTCCAGTTGAGGTGGCTCACTATCAAACCACCTCATCTGGATCTAGGCTGTTTGCAAATTGAATTTCTTCAAGTTTTGACACTTTAAGGGTTAGGTATTAGTGCTGAACTGATATCACTGGATCTACAAAGAGTAAAGTCTAATCAGACTGAAGATATGAACAGGATGACATGGGTCTTCAATGGTCATAAACACCTCGTTTTTGTTGGTCGCCAGCCAAAATGCAACAAAAAACACATGGAATGCAGTGTCTCACCTGTCTATCGTTGTTACAAAACACAGCAAAACCAGAAAACTTGATGCAAAGTGTATGCCACAGCTGATCCCAACAACACCAGAATGTCTAATGCACTTACAAATATAACTGGACGTCTGATTGGATAATGTCAAAACTTTGCGACAGTGTATTCTATGATATACTGTCGCAAACCAGACATCATTATAAAACAGCGCTTCTCATCCGCTGTTTTTGTTTGGTTTTATGCTGCTGAAACTGCTTGCAATGGGTGCAAAGAAGTACACTTTGAAAGGTGGAAATGTGAAAAGTGCACTAAAATGGGAATAACTGTACCTCAAATTGTCTTTTGGGGAGGTAAATCATCAGTTTTATGGTCCCAAATTGCATTTTACGGATCCGCTGAAGCGTAGCCGTAAAATAAAATTTCCAACCAAAAAAACGACAATTTACCTCCCCAAATGACAATTTTGAATACAGTTATCCCCTAAGTAATACCTATGTCTTGCTTCTGCTAGCTGCAGATGAGACATAAATGATGAATTTAATGAAGAAAATTCTTACCTTAACCAGCCGACTTGTAACTCTGAGAGGATGATTGTGTGCCAACTGAGTTTGTGCAAACACTTCACAGCAAACAACATCATGAGAAAATCACATTTCAAAACAGCAAATGATAATATAAATACTTGTTTGTGACATGACTTTTCTTAACATTTAATGTCACTTTTTACTTATTTCAAATGATGCAAAGCAAAAAAGCATGTCTTTGAATGAAGTGGAACTTATCACTATGCACAAATTATCAAAGCAGTAAAAATAGCCTTCCAAGTGTCTTTTGAAATAATTTAAGAATATGTATCAAAGCAAGCATTTATTCAAAAAAAAAAAAAAAAAGCAAAGTCATACTAATGGCCATCTATGTTAAAAAAATGACCATGTATATCTATATTGCCAAACCTCTTATTTATTATGCTATGCAAAATTTTTCAGTTCTGCGCAAAAAAAAGCTACATATCTTGCTTCTATTTAGCTAAAGTATCAACAAGATCAAATTAAAAGAAAAGAAAAATATAAAAAGAACTGGTAAAGATGCTTCATAATACAACATTCTAATAAATTGCACTTATGTACATGTATTAACAGAAACATTTTGTTACTATATAGTATGGGTGTACTTTTCAGTATCAAGTTTTTTGCTTTTAGAATTTTTAATATCAGAATTTCTAAGTACTAAGCAAGATGTCACTACTGCTCGAGTGAAATATTAGGAATATTAGAAAGTTTTGTAAGCAATCTATAAGAGCTCCTGATCAACATGGGGTTTCGTTATTTCTTAAAGGGCCAAAAAAGCAGATGACAAAATTTACATCGTCAAATTAGATCACATCGAGAATTCAAAGAATAGAGGGCAAATAATGTAGATCCAGATAAGAAGACTAATTATGTGCCACTTAATCTGGATCTATGCTGTTTGTAAATTCAACTATTTTCATTTTTTGGCGCTTTAAGTGTTTAGGACTCTGAGATAGTTTCTGTTTTATTAAATATCTTTTGTGGACATTTATTAGCATTGCCACAGTGTGGTACTTCTAATGAGGGGCCACATATCTTATGAAATTATCCCTATAAACATAGCTTGTCAGGTGCTCAGATCTACTGCACATGCATAACTAGCTTAAATGTCTGCCAAAACAGTGTTTCCACTAAAATTTCCACTAAGACTAGTAAGTACCAACCCAAAATTATAGGAACTTCCAAGAACTGAAGAAGTTTTAATTATTCTTAAATCATGGTGAACCATTTCAAAGAAAACATTTTCTTGTGACTATTGATTAAAGATTGATTACAGATTGATAAAAAAAAATCATTTAAATTATCTAGAGCAAGAGCATAGCAGTGAATGATAAACTTGAGAAAGAAATATGTAAACTGAATAACTCTGTTTTTGAGCTTTCACAGACATCAACAAGAACAGTCAACATAACGTAAAATTTGAATACTATAAAGTAATTCATAATTACTATTAGACTTTTGATTTAAGATAAACAAGCAAAAATTAAATTCTTCAACAAAACTGAAACAGAAATATTGTTTCATGCAAAAATAGGTAGTTGAAGCATACACTTCTATTAATATCAGGTATCTTATATGTAACATAATATGTATAACTTATATTTAAGTTGTTATATGTATTCTAATGTATAATGTATATGTGCATGCAAGGAAACAAGCTTTCAGAAATTTAACCATACAACTGTATTTTACTTGTAGGCTGGGGAAAAGATCTTTACATAGAACTGACAACTAACTTTGACATAGCCAGTGGTTCCAACATTTTTGACTTAAGACTGAGATATGTTCAAAAACATGAGAGTTTGGTGTACCCTCAGTGTACTGGTAACAGTTGTACATGTGTACAAATGATACCAGCACACTGAGTGCCTGTCAAAAATTATGCATTCACAATTTGAGACAAAATCTGGCACCAGAACATCAAGTGCCAGCCAAGTGTTCATGTTCTTGAACAAACCTCTGGTTGTATCTAAAAGCTTGTTGTGTGTACCCCAAAAAAATCTAAGTATTGGGACTGACAGGTCTGAGCCAAAAGTGTAGACCCAGATCAGACTGCAGTCTGTTCAGGACCTACACTAATTGCCAATCCAGCTGCATCTTCTGAATGCATTACTGCACTGTAAAACTAGTCTGTTCCATTTTTTAGGACAACCATGGTAAAAAATTTCAGGTGTCCCAGTTTCTAGAACTGTTATGGTACTACATTTGTAATTACAACATTTACCATAAATATTCAGACAAAATGCAACAGCAAACAGTTGAAATCCTGATCGGACTGTTCCATCTATCTGTATTCAGTCTGCACTGTTTGACAAAGGTTTCAAAGAACTTCCTCAACCATCAAAATTTGATGATGAACAGAGCTCTAGATAAGAGGGAGTACATGTATTTGGTGATAATTAGGGATAATTTTTTCTTATTTCTCAATTAAGCCATATGTTGTGAGCCCTCATCTGAACCCTCTCGTCGAGAGGGTTCAGATGAGGACTCACAACTTATGTTTTTATGCAGAATAATTAACAAAAATTATCCCTAATTATCACCAACTACTCCCTCTTACCTAGAGCTCTGTGATGATAAGTTTCCAATACAGACATGGCTGAAGTGCCTGAATGTTTACAGTAAACATGGTTTGTCTATATCTAAATTAGACTTACCATTATGGCTGCTACCCATTGCTAGTACTAGAACTAACTACATGAACATGCACTGAGCTTCTAACAATGGAATTATTTCTATGATATTAGATGAACTGGTAAACAAGGAACTTATCACTTTTTGCATGCCAAGCAGACTAGTAAGTCTGAGTTTGTTTTTTTGCTCCTGCACATAATATCTGTCAAATACCCTTTTAAAATGAAATTTAACATTAATGAAAACCAGCTGTCTTACCATGCCTTATTTCTTTAAAACTGTCAGAGACAACACAGGCTATGTTTGCATCCAATGTAAAATTTGGATAAACATTCAACATTTGTAATAAATGTGTTTGTGTTGCCTTTGTCTATGGCTTAACTGCCTCAAGAATCTTCAGCTTATGGTATGGCAGTCAGTTTCAGCTATAAGTCTTCTTGTTTTCAAATGTGATAAGAACCTCCATGCAGTGCAAAGTTCTTGTTTCCTTTTTTTCTGATTATGATAAGCATTAAGCATTTGTGAGTATATGATTCTGTGAATATGTATAATATTTTTCGGAGGAAAATAAGAATAGGAACCCCATGTCTGAATCCCCTTCCCATCCTCAACCCAGGGATAACGTGCTCTAGATCTAACTTTAAACATCTCAAATCACCCATTTCTCTCTAGAAAAATAAAGGTTAACCCATTCCATTCGGGATACCCCTTTAGGGGTATCTTGGCAAACAGTTGGGATCCAGATCAGGCCCCACAAAAGTGGGGCCGGATCTGAAACCGTTTGCTGCCTAGACATCATTTCTACAAAAATTGGTTAGACCAATATTGTCAAAATATTCTTGATTTTTGATGCAGGTGACAATTTCAGCAGACGACAAAAAATACCAATAATGCAATGGGTTAAAACTATCAGCAAAATAAGCAATATGTGAACAGCCAAGTTTATGTGAACTGGTTTACAGTGCTTTTAACTACTGCGTATTATGAGGCACAGCATAAAATATCTGTCTTGACTCTTAAAGCACCAAAACAACAGACGACAAAGTTATGTCTGCAAAATTTCAATAAAGGTTTTGTCCAACCTATATCATATTGAGACTTCAAAGACTATAGGGGATAAACAATGCAGAACCAGATGAGAGGGCTCATTATAAGTCTCCTTATCTAGACCTATGCTGTTTGCAAATTCAACTATTTTCATTTCTGGCATGTTAAGTACATGTATCAGCCTAGGTAGTCTGGGCATGGGCACTTTCAATGTCAAAAGACAGGTACTCTCTGGATGTTGCTCATACTTAAGTGTGACCATCATATTTAATCAAATGTTTAGTTTTTAATCAATAGCAGGTTTCCAAGAAATCTTAGTCTTTTAAATTGGGAATTCTGATTATGTATCTGAAAAGCTTATAACAAATATGAAAAAAAAATAAAAAAAAATCACCATCTGTCTGAATATGATGGTCACAGATTGGCAAAAAAAAAAAAGAAGATAATTATGAGTCAAGGCATGAGAAAAGGAACCTTATGGTCAAGGCTGGTACTTTTATGTACAGTATTTTTTTGGTTATAAAACAGGGTTTTCCCCTTCAAAACAGTCCCAAAAATCTAGACTGACCTAGATTTTTCGAACAGAAAAAAAATCTTATATCTGAAGTACACAAAACCGGTTTACATATTTGTGATAATTTTGGATGGGGAAAAATCCCCCATCTTACCGCCGAATACAGGACAGTCTGATAAAAGTCTCATGTTTTTATTCACTGTATAGATCCTCAAGATCTGAAGATTAATGCTGATGCAAACAGTGAGGACACTAATCAGACTGTGCTGAGGCACAGTCTGATCAACGTCTTCACTGTTCGCAGACAACTGAAGGCCCTTTCTCATGGCAGGACTCAAAGTATTTACAACAGTTATATTAGTAAGCAGTTACAAAGATTTGAAGCAAAAAAGAACACTGTATGGTTGCTTGTGAAAAATCTATAAACTTGTTTAATATGAACCTGTTTTTGTACACCCATACTTACAACTGGGCTTTCTTTTTAATCATATCTTCAGCACTTTGTGGTAACAAGAAATGATCTACTCTAGTCTTTGTTCCACTTTTATCTGCATATTGTTCTCTATGTTTTTGTCCAAGCTGAAAAGAAAAGACATGTAAGAGTTATACTGAGTACAAGAGCTTGATCAAGGCCCAGTTGTCCAAAGCAAAGTTCTTAGTCAAGGATTCGTTAAGTTTTCTGCACACATAACATCAAGTGTGCTAATACTAAGTTTTTTGCAGAAAAAAAATGGCATTGTTTTTGCATACAATATGCTTGAAAATACAATGTCTGTATGATGTTAGTTTTCAACAACTCAACTGGCCCTGGGCTTTGGTGAGATGGTATGAACACGAATATCATTTTCATTTGTCAAATGAACATGTAAATGTTTTAGACTTTCATTAATTAGAAACACCTGACACCAGTACAAAGAAATAAAGAACTTATCCAACCCTTGAGAGTATTATGGCAGGCACTGTGATGACTTCATTTGATTAACTGAGAGATGTAACCGAGAAAAGACCTCTTTACTGATATACGTTTATTGATTTTCTGCCTCATGAAGGCCATAGTTGCTGTGCCAAACCCATATTATTGTAATATGTAATTCTTTGATAAAAGGTAATGATGTGGTCAGATGCACCTCTGACCAAAAACTGGACATGGAATGTCATACTGGCCCATCATCAGGCTACTGAAATTTAGGGCCAATCTGACTTACAGGCACGCTTCAGCCAACTAATAACCAGTAATTATGGCACAATGTAAATGTTATGGAAAATGATGAAATATCCTAGAATTATCAATAAAATCTCCACTAACTAGTAAATATGGAGCTCTGGTAATGGATCATACTATTAAAACTTACATGATCGAAAGCATAAAGTTCTTCTTTTCGGTCAAAGTCAATATTTCCTAAGGAATATTTCGGTGCTGCTAGCCATCTATCTCTAGTACGACCACGGCTGCTTATTACTGACTCTGGCTTGTGTGTGTAGTATGTTGGAAATTCTCCTCCTCGTGCTAGTGGATCATGTGATGCATATAATACATCTGATCTGTAATCTTGGAAATATTTTGATGTTGCATTGCCATATGTTTCTCCATAATCGTACTTGGTGGTTGGGCAATGACCCCGGTACCTAGAATTGATAGTAAATTAATTTAGATATGAGCCACGACATGACAAAACCAACAAAGTGGTTGTGCCCCCAGTGCAGACTCAAATCAGCCTGGACATCCGCCTAGTCTGAGCAGGGTCTTCCCTAAGCACTTAAAGGGTAGCTAAGGGTCTAAGCTACCTTCCTGTGGACAGCGAAGACTCTGATCAAACTGGGCACATGCCAAGGCTGATCTGAGTCTGCGCTGGATGCACAACCACTTTGTTGGTTTTCTTGCTTCGCGGCTAATATACATGTATACAAAGTTCTTCTGAAAGGTGAGCACTAAGCAATACTTTAACCTGCGTATTGTATATTATAGGGCACCATTTTACTGTTATAGCTTATATACTCTGCTATCACAAATTCTAGTTATTTGGTATCACTAAAATGGATTTTAGAATCTCATATAACAGACTCAGTTTAACATATTAAGCTATTTCAATTCTTTCGTGTATTTCTTGCTGCCAATGGATCTTACCGTACTTTCAAAACTTATGATGTCAAGATGTCATAATTCTGAGTTTACATGCAACGAAAGTACTGAAGAAAGACTATACCTTTGTGCTAGTACCAGAGCCTATAGGAGGCTAAGAAATGAAACAAAAATACTATCACAAGTTACTGGTTTTATCATACAATTATATTTCTATAAATATTATGATATCTGTGCCACAAGACTGACTCAGCAGTATCAAATATTCACCAGGTTATATGATATCACATACCTGAATATTTCCTGATATAACATCAGGTATGTGATATCATATCAAAATTAGAATTGTTTACTGGTGATAGGTCCAAGGACAATCATTCACCAGGACCTGTGAATCAGGGAAGCTAGTCCCTAGCCCTTATATGAGAAGTAAACTTAGGTAGTAACTGAATCCTCTGCACACTCAGCAGAAGAAATAAGGGAATCTTCCAGGGAATTTCAATCTCTAATAGTCTGGGGGAAGAAACTGGACTTGTAAATGTCAGTCCCAGCCAATGGGGTTTGAAATGCCAGGGAAAGATGATTCCTGGTACGCCTACTTGGACTGGCATTTATGGGTATATTTGCTGCACTCCTCAGACCTTTGTAAAGCATTATGAGTCTACTATCTTTCCTTCTCTTTTTCAGGGATTCCCACTTAAGTTTCTCCAGAATGCCAGTCATACTCCCAGTTTCATATGTGTAATTTCCAGTTACAAATCTAGCTGGGGGAGGACAGACGAATTAGAGTATCTACTTCTGGCTATTTTCCATAGAACAGTTCTTAAAAATCATATCAGATTTGTGTGTTTTATGACAAATTAGAGCTAGAAACTGGAGAGAGGAGGGGTGGGAGGAGTGGGGGACACAGAAACACTCTGGTATATTTCTTTAGTAGTAAGTATAAACTCACAGGCATAATGGCCTAGGTAGTGGGCTTTTTCGGTTTTAAGTGTGTTTCCTCAACAAAATTTTCAGGAGTGGATAAAGGAGTCCTGGTAGCTCAGTAGGTTAATTGCTGGCCTGCTGATTTAGGGGTCTCAGATCTGGAAGCAGAAATCTTTCCTACCATAAAGAGGGGTCCATTGCACAAAGCCTTACATGACCCACTGTCCTGTTATAACTAAGTTAAAAAGGACATATAAAATCGCAAGCCATCCATCCATCAAACCTGGATAATAAAGATTTCACATCTCATTTTACTGGCTTCTTTTTCATTTTTTTTTTGGTTCAGTAGTAACTCAGATATTCCTAACTGTTGGAAGGGTCTCTTTCTTCTCCCTGTGTTTCATAAAGGGAAATGTCAGGTCCTTCACGTCACTCGTCTTAACAAACCCATTCAGACTAAGTACTTTTTACATGATATTGAGCTGGATAGTGTTTCATCTGCAAAATATCTCGGGGTCACCATTTAGGATGACCTAACATGGAGTACCCATATTGATAATATAACCAAGAGCGCTAACCAGACTCTTGGATTTCTGAAAAGAAACATTCGGGTCCATAATAAGGACCTGAAATCAGTAGCTTATAAAACATTAGTAAGGCCCCAGTTGGAGTACGCTTCAACAGTATGGTCCCCCCACACTGCCACTGATATACATAAAGTGGAAGCAGTCCAAAGACGGGCTGCCAGGTGGGCGACAAGAGATTATAATTACACATCCAGCGTTACTGCTATGTTGAAGGACCTAAATTGGCGCCCCCTAGACCAACGACGTATAGATTGTCGTCTTATAATGATGTACAAGGTCACATATGACCTTGTTGCCATTCCTGCATCTGAGTACCTTGTTCATAACACTAGACAATCTAGACATACCCATCCACTTTCATATCGGCAAATCCCCACTTATAAAGACTACTACAGGTTCACATTTTTCCCTAGGACTATCATCCATTGGAATGCCCTCCCACCCTACATACCAGTGCTTCCCACCTTGGTGCAGTTCAGTGGTGCTGTCTGCCAGGTGATCCATGTCTCTCCCTTAACACCAATTTCTGTTTTTATCTTTTAACTATACTAACGCTCTTTATCGCACTGTACAACTCATCTCACACACTTTCCTATACTTTTGTTTCAGCTAACCGCGTTCAGCACTTGGTTCGCTGGAACCCATCTGAGGCCCCCCTCGGGGTTAAGACGTAAAGGAAGATAGATAGATAGATGTAAGAGATTGTTGTTGTATGTCCTCTTATAGCATTGTCAGGCTGCTTATGGCCTATGAGTCCATTTATCCTCTTCAGTAACTGAGTAAGGGAAAAAAGCAAAAAAAATGCTAGAAATAAAAACATATTTTTGGATGACCTGCTTACCCTGGCATAAACCTAGGTGGTATAAATGTGGCATTATGTGTTGTTATAAGAGTTCCTGCTGATCTTGACATTTTGATGGTGAATTATTTCACTGTTTTTATTAAAAACAACACAAACACGTATTTTAGCAACACTCAAACTGAAACCGGATATGAGACTTGTCACTCGCAATGACGCCGAGAATTTCTGTATGCCGCAAATAAAGAGTACCGCATTATTTCCTAGCTATGCCGTCTGTCATCTCTAGTTTTCTCATTCTTTGACAGCTAAATATTTGGATTATTAATTATATTCAAACAGCTTTCATTAAAACTGTTATCGAATGCATACGAACAATTTATTTATGTTTTAAATGTTTATATATTAATGCGCTCCGGTTGCTACGGTTGCCAAAATCAACATGAAGTAAGCGAAATTAAGCGCCAGATGAACTTAGATTTTTTTGACTGGTTACTCATTTTTCGCGCCAAAATAACGAAAGGGGCCGCATGTTTGAAGAAAAGCCACAATACTGCAGTAACAGGCCACAGTGGGGCACTAAGAAAGGCGGCTGGAACTCGGAGCAAGAAAGTTTATTCCTTTACTATTTAGTGATTAGGACAGACTATCAAAAAATGCAAGCACTGTATTAGCCCAACCTTAACTATGATCGCTATAAAGGAACAAGAAAGCTGGGCTGAGCTGCGAAATGCTAAATATAAATTTGAGCAAAACCTAGCTGCAAACTCTTTTGGAGTTACGTAAGTTCCAAACTGAAAAAAGAGTCAGTTTCACAGCAGATTCGGTCTGAAACTGGTGATATAAATAACGATAGTGCAGATAAGGCCAATTTATTGTATAACTATTTTGCAACTTTATTTGATGTTGAAGGTAGTGAGTCGATACCAGAATTCCCTGATAGACCATTTCTTGATTCTCTACTAACGATAACCATCAATCAGGCAACGATTATTAGGGCAATAGATACATTGAAATCATCAAAATCCCAGGGTCCTGACGGTATTCACACCAAATTGATAAAAGACATTAAGTCTGAAATAGTAAGACCACAGGTTTACTTCTAGGTTGAAACTGATTTGTTGACATCATCCGGATGCTGCTGCTGACTTAAGGTCAAGGCCACAAACATGGATTTTTTTTGTCAATTTGTGTTGAAAGTTTGTGTTAAAGTTGTATGTTCTTTTGCTAAGTTAAATTTAATTGGAACCTTTTGGCCTCTGTCTATAGGCCTTTCACTCGGTTTGTTATAAATTGTCCGCCTGTCTGTCTGTCTATTAGCTTTCACTTCAAAGCTTTGTATTAAATGTGTTATTAGGGGGTGGCGCTGGCCGGGGGTATACGTGAGCCCCTACTCACTTGCTCTAGTTTCGCCAGTAAGTGTTAACTACCCTTCTTGAATAAGCGGAAGGAGAAACAAAAGTATGTGGCCAGACCGGGTATCGAACCAGGACCTCTGACTTACAAGTCAGGTGCCCCACCGACTGCGCTACGCGGCCCGGCTATGTAGCTACTAAGAATTCATTCTAATATCAAAGTGACGTCATCGAGACGTCATTCTTCTAGGTTACTTAGCACAACAGTTGGTAATTTCATCGGTGCTATGGTAAAAGATCTATGACTTCATTGGTATCAGAGCATGACGCCTCGGAGAGGGATGCTCGTTGCCTGCCGAGACCTGCCATCATATCTCTGTCGCACGAATATTATAATTTACTGCTAATCTTTACTTGTGCGCGAAATAGCTAACCTTTACCTTGTTCCTTTATAGTGTGCATTATTTATATATGCATTTTTATCATTGTTCTTTACTGAGCATACTATACGATGCCATGGAGAGAAGACTTTTTCTTGACAACTCTGTTTTCTATCGTAAAATTAGAGATAATGAGCCCAGCGGGCACATGACGTCAAACTGACGTCGTATTGACGTCGACGCGACGTCGTCACGTCGCATCGACGTCAGTACGACGTCAGCTTGACGTCATGTGCCTGCTGGCAGGACACTGTGAAACTTCGGAAGGATATGGATAATTCAGGGTGTTGGAAAGGTTACGAAGTATGAGATTCGAACTTGTCAAATGCAATATAATGCAGATTACAAGGAAATGGATCAAGAAGTTCAATGCTTCCCATAGCTTATAGGGAACGGCCCTCGATAATGTAGAGAATATCAAATACCTTGGCATAACTGTTACCAACGATTTGAAACGGAAAACACATGTCCGCAAATATTAGCACAAAAGCTAATAAGACCCTTAATTGACTCTCTTTGACGTAACCTGTTGGCCTGGCAACAGGAAGCTAAAGAATCAGGATACAAGGGACTGGTGCGTCCAGTCCTGGAGTATGTAGTGCAGTTTGGGACCCCCAAACAACACTTATTCAAGATTAACTAGAGAAGGTGCAGAAAAGTGGGGCTAGATTTGTAACAGGCTTTCGTACACCTATCATACTGGGAGTATGCCTTGCATTCAAAAAAAAAAACTTTAGTGGGAACCCAGAAAATGAGGAGGAAAGACAGCAGACCCATAATGCTTTACAAAAGGGTGCAGCAAGTGTACTCATAAATGATCTTGCTCTCCCAATTAGGCGTACAAGGAGCATAATTCCCTGGAACTTCAAACCCCATTGGCTGGGACTGAAATTCACAAGTGCAGTTTCTTCCCCCACACTATAGGAAATTGGAACTCTCGGGCAGATTCCTTGATTTCTGCTGCTGAGTGTGCTCTAAGTTTAGTTTTTAAAGCTTAGGGACTATCTTCAAAATATAGATTTCCTTCCCGCATCGATTTAAAAAATGTAGGGAAGAAATAGCATCCGCACTAAAGGAGTTCGGTGATCGATGGTGTAAACGAGAGTATGTTGAGCCTCGTGCCTTAAAGGCATGGAAAGTAAGCATCCTCAAAATAGTAGATAAACGTATTAAATCTTATTTGCAAAACATTCACCTTTTACCCCCTAAACCTAAATCTACTTTTCGACAGCTACAGCGACGTATCCAAGAATTTCATAGAAAGTATGTTTTGGTTCCAGCAGACAATGCCGCAAACAACCTTGTTGCTGTTTGACGACTATATTACATTAACACTTTAAACCAGGAGCTCGGTGGCACAAGGGCCTACAAAGAGACACCTACAAAGGAGAGTTTTGTAATTAAGCAACAATGCTGCCATTTACCCCTTAAGTTTTCTGTTACTCTTAAGGAACGCCAAGACAAACTTCCTACGATGTATTGGTTACCTAAGCTTCATAAGAAACCGTATAAAGTACGATTTATTGCCAATTCTAGTTTTTGTACTGCTACTGAACTATCTAAATTTTTAACTTCTTGCCTCACTGCTGTCAAAAATCATGTCATAAGGTACTGTGAAAAAGTTTATGAAAGGTCTGGTAAAAATTATTTTGGTCTATTAAAATTTTTGGTGAGGTAATTTATAAATTGAAGATGAGAGGGTTCCGTAAGGCCAGTTTGTCAACTTATGATTTCTCTATACTCTATACTACTTTGCCAAATAATTTGAACAAGGAAAACTTCTAGATTTAATTAAGTGGACGTTCCAAAGGGAAGGTTCGCCTTTCCTTGTCTGTAATGAAAAAAAAAAAAAAAAAAAAAAAAAAAAAAAAAAAAACGCTTTCTTTACTTCTTAACACCAAAACGGATATAAACTTTGGTCATGCCAAAATATATGTGAAGCCTTAACATATCTTTTAGATAATATTTACATTAGATTTGGTACTAAGTTATACAGACAAATTGTTGGTATTTCTATGGGTACTAATTGTGCTCCTCTTGTAGCGGATTTGTTTCATGTCTTCTCTTTCTAATGATAAACAATCTGAAATTATTTAGGCTTTTAATTTTACATCTAGATATCTAGATGATCTTTTAAATATTGACAAACCTTACTTTGAAGGCATGGTGAATAGAATTTATCCACCTGAGCTGCAGTTAAACAAAGCTAATGCAGCCGATACTGAAGCCCCATTTTCGGATTTTACACTTATCTATTTCAAAAGGATTTGTTCCAACCAACATTTATGATAAACGCGATGACTTTGATTTTGACACAGTGAATTTTCCATTTTTGGATGGTGATGTTCCCCGTTCTACCTCTTATGGGGTTTACATTTCTCAACTTATTCGGTTTGCTGGAGTGTCTAGTCATGTGACTGACTTCGATGTCCGTAATGAAATTTTAACAGCTAAGCTTCTCCAACAGGGCTATCTGTATCATAAACTTCGAAAAGCCTTTTTTCAAAATTCTATCGCCGACACTATGAATTGATTTCAAAATTCAAGATCGGATTAAAAAGTCTTTTGAAACAGGGCCTAGGGGAACCAGAATTTTATGGTGACTTAGTTTATAAATTCAAAAAAAATTGTCGGTAGCTCTGATTTTTCTGATCAGTTCAGAAATATTGTCGTTCGTTACAAACGTACTGGATATAACATAAATGTAATGCTGCAGTCTGCATGTTTAGTAGTTAACCCAATCATGGTTAATAACTTTGCTTCCCTCTTCAATGGCACACCGGTTGGCCAGGTATCAGACTCAGTGATGGACCCGACATAAAGCTACTTAGTTAAGTTGGTTGGGGCCAGAGTTTGCCTTGTCTGTTGCTTAGTTATTCGGGGTCTAACTGATGGTTTTCTTTTGCTCTGGTATTTCAGTGGTGTTGTTTGACCATATGAACTTAGCAAAAGTTATTCCATGCTCAATTTATTTACTAGGGCATCATGACCAGATACAGTAGTTTGCTTTATAATGGTTATATGCAATATACATGTTCTGCAGGTAATGTCTAACCTTCCTGTTGCCATTGTGGCAACCCACGTAAATCTCCAAGTCAAGTCAAGTAAATTTTATTCAAAATCGGATTGTTTACAATCATGAGATGACACAAGCTCCAGGGAGCTTTTTCTTCCGAATATTTAACATAGAAAATATATCACAGATAAAAAGTAAGGATAACTTAAATAAACTAGCCACACGTATAAGCATGCAAAAGAACATGATTAATAACATAAAGATTTATTATGAAGAATTACCTTTTACAATTTAAAACATATAGAAAGGCTACCTATAATAGTTTACTATGAACTTTGGCCTAATTTAATCAATTTTCTAAATTTCCAGCTACATGCTGCATGGCATCCTGCTCCTGCAGAGACATTGAACCGAAAAGGCGAAAGTGAGGTGAAAACAAAACAAGGATCACTTGCAGTCCCACTAGGTAGAGTAGCAAGTATTCTTGTGTCGAAAACAAAAGTGGGACACCAAGGCTAAAAGTTTGCAAAGCAGGGCTGACTAGACATACAATCTAAATCCAAGAAAAAATTTAAATAAAACATAATGAGATAGGATACATAAACATAAAAGATTAAGCTAAGCTAAACTGGCTATAGAACAAATCAAAATTAGACGAAATTAAAATCTGAAACTGAACTTAATTAAAAACTAAAAATTTAAAGCAGCACTAACAGCACAAACACTAAGAGCATGCACAAACAAGCATATATGGCCCAAAATCTGCACCACTTTCCACCATTTAGTATTTGTTACCCCCTATATAGCATTGGTAACAGCTGGTAACGAGCTGGGGAATATATCTGCAGCATTGGTCTACCAAAGAGATATAAATAAAACATATTCCGCATCCAACTTTTCAGTGACCAACGGTTACCACCCAGTTACCTGTTGTTACCAAACAATTATAAGGACACAGAAATCATCTCAAATCAATTCAACTTCTGTATTTCTGTTATTCAGGGTCAAATTTTGCACTGACTATTTAATATGATGATTTTATATGATGTTACCATTGTTACTCATTGTTACATGTACCAATGCTTTATAGGAGGCAACAAATGCTAAGGGGTTGAAAGTGGTGCCGATTTTGGACCCTATCTACAAACAAGCACATGCATGTCGGCACATTTGCATTTATAACCATTCCGTCTTAGGGACGAGTCATTTATTATCAGGTGTGGGGAGGGGGGCCGGGTACATTTAGGGGGTCAGATTTTTGGGGGTTGTTGTACTGGGGGTGGAAATTGATATGCCTTGGAGCGGGGGGGTCATATATTTTATTAGGCATATTGGGGGGTGGTGGTCAGAATTCTTCCATCAGTCTTCATTTTTTAAAAAAAATGTCTCAGCTTCAGGGGGCTTAGCCCCCACACCCCCATTGCTTCTAAAATTTCAGACTTTCAAACTCAAACTCAGAAACTCAAACTCAGAACGTGAAGACATTTATGGAAATGCCACACAAAACTGGGGGCAGCTTCATATAAAAACAGTTCTTTTCATCATAAGTTTGCTAGATGAACAGTAAGTATGCACTTGTCTATAACGTCATGTCAAGTAGATGATTTTGTTCTCAATTAAATTTCATGCCTGCGTTTGTGATATCAGCTCTACAGGTGCCTTGTCATCAGCAAAACTACTGTGGGTTATGGGAGCTGCGCCGCCAGACCCCCGCCCCCAGAAGCCCAATCAATATCATTAACAGTTATATTTATTGAGCAAATTTTGACAACAGATTTCAGGATGCCAATAATGGCATAAAGCAGACGAAAAAGTACAAGAAATGAAGACGAATTTTAAACAGACTATTGATCTGCATGATTAATTAAACTGTGGGAATAAGATACTGTTCTTTGTGTTTCATACAGGTTTTGATTGAGGTCAGTCTGATATAAAATATATATAGGTAATATGGTGTGTGTGTGAAGGGTAGCTGGGATGGGGGAGGCATTAACTTTTTTGTCACCTATTTGGAGGGGGTCGGGAAAAATTCTGCTGAGACTCAGTGTGTGTGGGGGGTGGGGGGGGTGAAATAATTTTAGTGAACCATATGAAAATGACCCCCCCCCCCCCACTCTCATTTGATAATAAGTGACTCATCCCTTATGATAAAAACTGTAGGCGAGTTAAAATCTGCTATCTTTCTAGCCTCTTCAGGCAGCGCATTCCAAAGCGTCCTAATTTACTGCTAAGAGCCTCATTGTTTTGTACAGAACTAAAATAATTTGTTTGAAGCGCTCCTACTTTATACATTTTTCCTTTATCTGACCATTCGGTCCAATAAATTAGTTCTATTAGTAAATTCTATCTATATGAGCGGCGTACACGAAGTCTTGCATTTTATCTAATAAACTCGATGTGATAAAGATACTTGAAAAAGAATTATGAAGATTACCACACTTAAAGAATAATATAAAACACAACAACTCTGTTTTGATTATATATATCTGCTGTCTGAAATTCCTAGCCAACCTACGCCGATCATTTACAGCGGCGTCTACTAATGCTTCAGAACAAGCCAATCTGTTAAACCCGTCAACCACACGTCAACAATGGACAAATTGAGATGATAACGCCTGAAAATGACCGAGAAATGGAAGGAAGATATTGGACTAGGTTGTTGAACATATATTTTGTGATTTCATATGTGTTTGTATTTGCTACAATGTCGGGCTAGCTTATTTGAAGGCAGCCATGTCCAAAACCTGTGTTTTCTGTCAAATTTTCGAGTGGGTGGGGTAGGTATCAAATGAATTTCTGTGTCCGGCGCACTTGAACGGACACTCGGTGCCAAGTGCGTGTAACTATGGTTATGTAACGCTGAGCCACTTGGGGAATGTGATTAGGAGAATCGAACTGAACTGAACTGTCTGGCCCATCAGTGCGCATAGCATACAGAGTGAAAATTTACCTCAAGTACAGTACTGCCTGTAAGATTCAAGCGCAGTCACTGTGAGGGATTGACTCAGGTTTTGTAAAATTTAAAAAATGCACCAACAATGAGTCAATATACCAGTAGCGCTTCTACGTTTTCAAAATATTGTAAACGTTTACACGAGCGCTAGAAAACGAAACGATTCCGTTTAAACGACCCTTACTGTTGAACTTTTATTCTTAGTATCTGAATCTATGAGATGCCCCCTATACCTTTTGATTATTATAATTATGTTACCACAGTGTCATCCAATGATGCGCTATCATTTTCGGGGGTCAACTCGAAGTTAAACTGACGATATTAACAAAGAAAACGTACTTACTCTGACCAATTTCCGATGACAGCAATTATTTCCACCGTATTTGATAATTACATGGATTAGATTAAGAAAACAACGGACATAATTATCCTGTTAATTGATAATTACTGTCAACGTTACAAGCTGCAATTATCTCCTCTTCGCGGTAAGCTTATCCTGTGAAAAACAGGTACCGAGGTAGTCCTAATATTTTTTTATTGCACATGACATGTTGTCGGTAGACATAATTTTGCCTTTGATCCGTACCATATAAAAGTAGCTGCCGATTATGACATAACAATTTTCTGGCAAAACGTGTACATGTCATGCTTTGCGGAAGGTACACAGAAGTTAGAAAAATAAAGATTTTAATAGACGTTTTCAAGGACGCCATCAAGTACAGTTAGATTGACTACTGTATAAGAGTTTATAACTTGGTGGTTTACCGGGTGTTCAGGTTAGGTTCAGTTAAACGATGTGTGAATTTTGTAACTATTAGTTTAGCACTAATACACGAACTGTTACCGTTTATCCGTGTAAACGTAGAAGCCCTATA
Source organism: Ctena decussata (assembly GCA_963989385.1). NCBI lineage: Eukaryota > Metazoa > Mollusca > Bivalvia > Lucinida > Lucinidae > Ctena > Ctena decussata. Next base: position 67,856,901 of record OZ022501.1, on the reverse strand, counting down.
TACATAATACCAGTAGCTATTTAGGAAAAAGTGGGAGGTGGTGTTAATTAGCAGCTGGGTTTCGGTGTAGAGCACAGAAACCATGGTAACCAGGAGTCCATTTTGAAAATGTCAATATTAAGACCTGAATGTAATATTCTCTCGCTAAAAAATGAACAACGAATATTATCCAATTCTTTTTGTGTTTGTGTAGTTTGACAATATAAAGCAGTGAAATAAGATTACAAAATATTAATGTTTTCTGTCCCATACTATCAACGGAACAGCTTTTACTGGAAAAAATAGACTTAATTTTGAGTGAAAAATTGGGGTTTTATTCGCCTGATATCTAAAAATGGCAGTCACTTTTGAAACTAAGGCCATATTTACATGATAGTGCAAGGTTAAAGTTTAAGAATGTAAAAAAATTAGGTGTAAACTCGCAGTGTTTCAAATTTTATTTATCTTTGAAATGTGTCAATGTTGTAAAATAGTAGCAAGGGAGTTAAGTCAATCTGGGATTATCTTACCTCCCTTGACGATTACAAATGTGCGAACACTACAGGTAGTATCCATGATCTTTCAAAATAAAAGATAGTATCTTTAAAAGAATTAGATAAATGTCAACAGTGCTCACCATGACCTTTTTAGATCTATGAAATCGGTCTATTCACCAAGACTGCAGTTGCAGATATATTTGACGACAAGAGCAGGGATACAGACTAGCGGTCGCCCACTCGCCCACTGCGAGTAAAAAATCGGCTGGGCGCCTAAAAATAAAATGACAGTCGCCCAGTTTGCGATCGTGAGCTGTCGGCGAGTGTCTGGCATGTTTTGGGCTTGGAGTAAAATCCGTCACCTCAAAGGGTATTGGTAACTCCCGTGCCGATATCTGCTAATAATATTCAGTGTTCCGTCATACTTGTGTGTTGGATTTTACTCACTATCGAGAAAAACAACATGGCCGCCTCCTCGTACTGTAAGAGAGACAGCCAGATAGATTTGGCAGCTAAAAATCTTAGCCGTTTATGCATTTTTGAGTGTAATGTGGTGATACATCGCTAGTGTTTCACACCCGATTGCTCAAAGGAAGCAAAACCCTGCAGAAAGGAGGGTTTACAACAAAGCGTACGGAAACGGTGCAATTCTCGCGCAGATTCTGAATTAAAGATTCTCACGTTTTAAATGTGGGCCCCTAAATTTCTGGCTGGGCGACTAGTTTTCAGTTTTTAGGGGCCCAGCTTGCTCCTATGAAAAATGAGTTAGTCTGTATCCCTGAAGAGTTGTCCCGAGCAAAATGTCTGCAGAAATCACGGAATAGAAGAACGAAGAAAAAACATTTTATTTGTAAGAAACATGTTTTCTTTTTCTTTATTTTATGTCAAAATTAATAAATTTACTAGTTTTTCTTGAATAAGTTGCTTCCTTGAAGTAGGTAAAACACAAAACGAGGCATTTTCAGGACAGAAAGTGGTGTAGTCCTACTCGAGTTCAGTGTCTATTCACCTGGGGACAGGCTGAAATTTAAGCAATGTTCTGTGACCTATGATCGTGATACTACTTAGCACAGCCAAGAATTGATGCATGAACGACTTTTTTTTTACAGTTTTACATCCTTTTAACAGTAGTTCAGTCATATCTTGGCGACTGGAGGAAAAAGTGGGGTGGGAGGGGGGGGCTGTGAAGGGCTGTGTGTGTGCAATGGAGTCCCATTGGCGGTTGGAAAAATTTACACCTCCAGTGTTTCTCGAGCCCGGAATTACTAGACCAGGGCTTAATCTACTTTGCTACCGGACTCCTGGAGCAGCAGCCAAGAAAGTCTTGTAATTTAGGTAATCCTGATAGGGTGCCATCTAAAGTATACATGTACACGAGTGATTTATTCATCCCATCCACTTCCCTAATTTCATCCACTTTTCTGTAGCTTAACGAGTGAAGCGCGGGCCTGCTAAGCTAGCAGTCCTTGTTTGAATCTCAATTTCTGAAGGCAGAATTCTTTTTTCATAAACATGGTACCATTGCACACAGTCTTTCAAAATCATCTATGCCTTGCCGCATGACAAAAGTACTATTTAAAGGGCCATGAAACTACAAACATGCCATTAACTCTCTTCGTTTTTACAGTCTGCCACCTAAATTTTAATTTTTGGTGCCATATAAATATTTATGCTCATTTTGTGATGAAGTTACTATTGGTTTGGCATGTGATTTTTCGAACCATAAAAAATTGGACAAAATGATGCTCAATGCTTACAGTCAGCTTTTCTTAACTCACTCCGGCTTTGCCGTCGAGAATTAATATTTAGCGATTTGCCCTTCAACAGCATGTATCAACCACCCATTACTCACTGGTAAAGAAAAATATATATATCTTAACTAGGAAAAAATCACACATTTTTTTCACATTTGTACACTCTTTCAGGAGCGGCTGTGGCGTAGTGGATTACACTCCGGACTACCAACCCCGCTTCTCCGGTCTTTCGGATGAGACTTTAAACCGAGGTCCCGTTGTAACGGTCAGTTTTTTCCCCCGGCCCAGTCTTTCCCCGGGGAAGAACTGGGCCGGCCCATTTCTTCCCCGGGGAAAAAACTGACTAGTCAGTTCTTTCCCCCGGGGAAGAAACTGACCAGTCAGTTTTTTCCCCACCCAGTCAGTTTTTTCCCCACCATAAATTTTTCTGATAGCATATTGATTTATCATTTTTAGTGGGGAAACACTTTGAAAGCTTTTTTTAAATCCCAGCAAGACATTTTATCGCTAAAATTTCCATCCTAGAAAGTGTAGAATAAAAGTGGTCTGCCCACTCTTTCCCAGCACTAAAAGAGTGATAATGTAGGTTCTTTAGAATGCAATAATAACCCTTTTTATGAATACAAGTGAAATTTGTTATATGCAAGTATTTAGGAACGTTGGTACTGAGAAGCAATAAATTGAGCTCTTACAAATAGGGGTGGGGAAAAACTGGGCCGGCCCATTCTTTCCCCACCAAGCAGTTTTTCCCCACCCCTCTGGCAGTTCTTCCGTAACTTCATTTAGTAAATAGTGAAACATTCTTCTTTAGTTAATTCAAGTTGGGGGAGATGGTTATCACCCAGTTTTTCCAATTGAATATTCATTATTCTTGCATACAGTCAGTATTTTTTTTTCAGGGTGGGGAAAGAACGGGCCGGCCCAGTTTTTCCCCACCCCCCAAGCAGTTTTCTTCAACTCAGTAATTAACTGTATGGGATATGTTTTAACTTATAGTAGTTATTAGGATTGACTTGGGGGGCTTTTCCATACCCTTAATTGAATGTGTTTCTCTTATAAGAATTAGTGCGATAATTTTATAAGGGTGGGGAAAGAATGGGCCGGCCCAGTTTTTCCCCACCCCTATGGCAGTTTTTCCATAACTCAATTTAGTAAATAGTGAAACGTTCTTCTTTACTTAATTCCAGTTGGGGGAGATGGTGATCACCCAGTATTTCCATTGAATATTCATTAGTCTTGCATACAGACAGTATTTTTTTCAGGGTGGGGAAAGAACGGGCTGGCCCAGTTTTTCCCCACGCCGCAAGCAGTTTTCTTCAACTCAGTAATTTACTGTATAAGTTCAGCTTTGACTTATACTAGTTTATAGGATTGACTTGGGGAGCTTTTCCATACCCTTCATTAAATGTGTTTCCCTTATAAGAATTAGTGCTATAATTTTCTAAGGGTGGGTAAAGAATGGGCCGGCCCAGTTTTTCCCCACCCCTCTGGCAGTTCTTCCATAACTCCATTCAGTAAATAGTGAAACATACTTTTCTTTACTTATTCCAGTTGGGGGAGATGGTAATCACCCAGTATTTCCATTGAATATTCATTAGTCTTGCATACAGTCAGTATATTTTTTTCAGGGTGGGGAAAAAACGGGCCGGCCCAGTTTTTCCCCACCCCAAGCAGTTTTCTTCAACTCAGTAATAAACTGTTTAAGATAAGTTTTTACTTATACTAGTTGTTAGGATTGACTTGGCTTAATCACGCAGTATTTCCTTTGAATATTCATTAGTCTTGCATACAGTCAGTATATTTTTTCAGGGTGGGGAAAGAATGGGCCGGCCCAGTTTTTCCCCACCCCCCAAGCAGTTTGCCAAAACTCAGTAATTAACTGTATAAGATAAGTTATTACTTATGCTAGTTGTTAGGATTGACTTGGGGAGCGTTTTCCGTACCCTTCATTAAATGTGTTTCACTAATTAGAAGTAGAGGTATAATTTTTTCAGGGTGGGGAAAGAATGGGCCAGCCCAATTTTTCCCCACCCCTCTGGCAGTTCTTCCATAACTCCATGTAGTAAATAGTGAAACATTCTTCTTTAGTTAATTCAAGTTTGGGGAGATGGTAATCACCCAGTATTTCAAATTGAATATTCATTATTCTTGCATACAGCCAGTATATTTTTTCAGGGTGGGGAAAGAATGGGCCGGCCCAGTTTTTCCCCACCCCCCAAGCAGTTTTCTTCAACACAGTAATTAACTGAATGGGATAAGTTATAACTTATACTAGTTGTTAGGATTGACTTGGGGAGCTTTTCTGTACCCTTCATTGAATGCGTTTCGCTTATTAGAATATGTAGTAAAAAATTTTCAGGGTGGGGAAAGAATGGGCTGGCCCAGTTTTTCCCCACCCCCCGAGCAGTTTTCCAAAACTCAGTAATTAACTGTATAAGATAAGTTATTACTTATACTAGTTGTTAGGATTGATTGGAGAGCCTTTCCGTACCCTTAATTAAATGTGTTTCCCTTATAAGAATTAGTGCTATAATTTTATAAGGGTGGGGAAAGAATGGTCCGGCCCAGTTTTTCCCCACCCCTCTGGCAGTTCTTCCATAAATCAATTTAGTAAATAGTGAAACATTCTTCTTTACTTAATTCCAGTTGGGGGAGATGGTAATCACCCAGTATTTCCATTGAATATTCATTAGTCTTGCGTACAGCCAGTATTTTTTTTCAAGGTGGGGAAAGAACGGGCCGGCCCAGTTTTGCCCCACCCCAAAGCAGTTTTCTTCAACTCAATAATTTACTGTATAAGTTCAGCTTTGACTTATACTAGTTTTTAGGATTGACTTTGGGAGCTTTTCCGTACCCTTCATTAAATGAATTTCACTAATTAGAAGTAGTGGTATAATTTTTTCAGGGTGGGGAAAGAATGGGCCGGCCCAGTTTTTCCCCACCCCTCTGGCAGTTCTTCCATAACGCCAGTTAGTAACAAATGAAACATTCTTCTTTCGATAATTCCAGTTGGGGGAGATGGTAATCACTCAGTATTTCCATTGAATATTCATTAGTCTTGCATACAGTCAGTATATTTTATTTTCAGGGTGGGGAAAGAATGGGCCGGCCCAGTTTTTCCCCACCCTCCAAGCAGTTTTCTTCAACTCAATAATTAACTGTATAAGATAAGTTTTTACTTATACTAGTTGTTAGGATTGACTTGGGGAGCTTTTCTGTACCCTTCATTGTATGTGTTTCGCTTATTAGAATTAGTGGTATTATTTTGTCAGAGTGGGGAAAAAATTGGCCGGCCCAGTTTTTCCCCACCTCCATCAGGAGACGAATTTCATGTTAACATAAGTCTTTTGCGACAAAAATAATATGACCAGGTTTTCCCAAACCCCCAACACTGATAAATAAAAATTTATAAAAAAAATCAAGGTGGGGAAAAAACTGACTGGGTGGGGAAAAAACTGACTGGTCAGTTTCTTCCCCGGGGAAGAACTGGGCCGGCCCGTTTCTTCCCCGGGGAAAAAACTGACTGGGGGGAAAAACGGGCCTGTTACACCGTCTCCATATGACCTTGCTGTTGGTGGGACGTTAAACCCAAGTTCACTCACTGTACACTCTTTCTCTTCCCAAAATAGTGATATCGCTAATGCATAATAAATTAGTAGGTGGGGTATCTTAGCAGCACTTTAAATTTGTTTATTAGAAAAATGAAAACTATAAAAGATACAGAAACCTACTGTGCTACTTATAAACCATGTCAATTCTAATGCAAATTAGGAGATATATATCAGTTACATGGTTTTAGGGTTGTTTTGAACTGATTTAACACATTTTATGCATTGTAACCATAGAAACAACATCTACAAATACGTTTCTACACCGTTATATGCAAAGATGGGATATAACAAGACACATTTTATTGTTTTTGTAGCAAATTCAATCTGGCAGAGTGGTAATAAGGCAAAAAAAAACTAGAAAACTGTTGTTTTCTGTAAAATTGGAATTGCAGGAGGGAAGCCATTTGCACGTGCATTTATTCTTTAGTTAGTGAAAGTTTACACCTAATTGTTTTCGTTATGAACTGTACTTATGTTGATGTTTGAAGACATGTAAATGGTATATTCAGGTCAGGCTGCCATTTTCAATAATCTTGATTTAAGAAAGTGCTATTTTCTTAAATTTTATTTTTTCTCTGACTATATGTACTTTCAGTTGCCATGGTTTCAATACGTGCAGTGGCCGAGGCTTTGAAGGTGCAGAGAATAACAACTACATTTAGTCCTAAGCACCATACTAGTCAAGTATTTGATACTTGCATCAGGAGAGATATATTTTCCCTTTGAAATTCTTGAAAATATGTAAAATTTGACCAGCCTAAAAATGGTTGCCATGGCAACAGTATTTGCTTAGATATCTCGAGAACAGTTTGACATATTTCACTAATTTTTTCACCGATCTCCATCTTTCGTCGAGAGCTTTAAACCACGAAATTTTGAGTAAAATACAAAATTTTGAGTTTCCATCCAATGCTTGATGCTTACAGTCAGCTTCTCTTAATATTTAAACACAACATATGTTCACGGACTTCAGTGTTCAGTTTCGTTATATGGTTGTAATTTTGGTAAGTTGATTTTAGATTAGTATAAATCTGTCTATGAGTTTCATTTAGGCATACTCAATAAAGCGCTGACAATTTCAATGAAGAAGGAAAGTGCAGGTTGAAAAAGATTCTGTAACAGCCGTTTTGCATGCATATACTTTTTATATGTCAGGACATCTTAAGCCTCTCATCCCTATCTGGACCTGGCTCCAGCAAAAAAAATGTTTGCTATGTTTGCTCCACACTTTCCAAATAAAGTCCCTCCCCCATTTTTTGTCTCGCCTGCAAAGCAGAAGCGAGACATAGGTATTGCTTTTCCGGTGTCGGCGGCGGCAGCGTAAACTTTCATTGGGTTTTTTGCGTTTAGGTCAGTTTTACAAAGCCCTGACAGGCGAGACACTGCATTCTGCGGAATTCTTGTTGTTTTTTTAGAAAAAAAAAATATTGTTGGCATCTAGGGTAGCTGACTGAACACTTCACATGCTTACTTACTTACATGTTTGGGAAAGAAAAGAGCTGTTCATTTGGTTTACATGTATTTTGTAAACTTTGTTAATTTATGTATTTACTTCTTCCTTTTGGTTTTGAGGGTATGGGATCTAATTGTATAACTTCCAGAGCTCTAGATAAGAGGAAGTATCTGATGATAATTAAGGATAATTTTTCTCATTTCTCATTGAAACCATATGTTGTGACCCCTCATCTGAACCGTCTCGATGAGACGGTTCAGATGAGGGGTCACAACATATGTTTTTATGTAGAATTAACAAAAATTATCCCTAATTATCACCAAATACTCTCCCTTATCTAGAGCTCTAAGTTCTTCTTAATCACCTGTCTTTTTACTTTGATAGAGGGGCTCATTTGTGCAAAACCTATTTTCAAAAGTGGAAACTGGTCCCGAGGTTATAAAACATTTTTCATGCTCAACTCAGCTGAGCTTGAAATTTTTTCTGCTCATAGATTTTAAAATGCCAACAATTGTTGGCATTTTAATATTTATGAGCAGAAAATATAGCCTTCTTGGCTTATCTGAGCCTGAAAAATGCTGAATTTCTTGGTATTTTTATTTTAATGGGCATTTTAAAATTCATGCTCAGCTGAGTTGAGCATGAAAAATGTTTTATAACCTTAGGGCCAGATCTATACACTAATAGAGAAAAACATGCAGCTGATTCATTTATCAGTTGTCGTGTGGTACAGTTTCTAGTGATGTCTGATTGATGGGAATCTAACTAACATTGAACGTGAATTTCTAGGTCACTCAGATTCTCAGAATGGCATTAAAGGGTCTGGAGGGAAATATTAGAATGGAACATGTTTGATGGTATCAGTAGTGCATAAAGGATCATAAACAGGCTTTTTTTGCCCCTGTCTGCCAAAGGCAGGAGTGGGATATACTGCGTTTTGCCTTAACCTGAGTTTAACAAATGTTACAGTTTACATTCAAGTTATCATCCACTTTTATATCCGTGTTTCTCTTGGAGCTCATAACTTTGATACCTTTTATGCTACAGAGTTAAAATTTGGTATTATACCTACCCGGACCAACACTTTTGACTTCATGGTAGAGTTTTTCCTGGGTGGGGCCAGAGGTCAAATTGTATAAGGTGGGGCCAGGAGTCACAATGTTTAACAGGTCATATTGAAATTCATCACAGTTTCTCTTTAGCTTATAACTTTGTTACCTTTTATGCTACGTAGTTAAAATTTGGTATGTTGGTATGATACTTACTTAGAGCAACAGATTTGATTTCCTGGTGGAGTTGCCTCGCAGGTTTGCCGCTCTGGGTGGAGCCAGGGGTCATAATGTATAACAGGTCATATTGAACACATCCATGTTTCTCTTGGAGATAATAACTTCAATACTTTTTATGCTACAAAGCTAAAATTTGGTATGATACTTACCCAGACCAACATCTTTGACTTTATGGTAGAGTTGACCCAGGGACTTTCCTCAGATTTACATGTATGCTTGAAACCCAGTCTTATCTGGAGCTCTGAATAATCAGAAAAGATCTTTTCCACCCTGTCGGCTTACTGTAATGACCCTAAAATTTCGGGCATCTGACAGTCGGGCAATTATTGTTAAAAACTCTTAGAAAGTGGAATTTACACACATTAATGCATCTAAATGATGCTGAGTGAATGGCAAACATTGTAGACCCTGTTCTGGGTCTACAATGTTTGCTCAGACCTGTCTCTCTGAATATCTAGGGTCATTATGTTTCAATGACTTCATTTTCAATGACGTCATATGTTTCAATGACGTTATTTTCATACTGAACTAGGCTTTATTGTACAGATGTCCTGTGATTATAATTGTGTGAGAGGTAACGTGTATTGGTTAAGTCTATATTTCGTTATTGTGTGTATACATGTTTTATCCAAAATCAACAAAATATTTGTTATTGTAATATGTATGTTCGTGCAATTTATAGTTAATTCTATACCATGAAAATGGTCCATAATTGGCTAATAAATATCTTATCTTATCTTATGGTAAATGCCATACACATGTAGTGTTATATATTTCTGCTTGCAGGACAGAGAAAAAACAATGGGCAGTTGGGTTATTTTGTGGTTGTTCTACTCTGTATGCCTGCCGGACAGTCATGCCGCTCAGTATCGTCACAATCTCAAAAGAAATGGGATGGGATAAGTCAGAATCGGTAAGAGTAATAGCCCAACAGGACTGTATATCTATAATTTTTATTACATCTCCATGAAAACGTATGTTATCGTGATTATGTACTCCTGATATGAACCATTGTATGTTGTTTGAAAACTTTATCAGAATTGTCATAAAAACTTGCACTCATTTGAAGCAGAGTCCTAGATTGTAGATAATTTATTAATATTTTATGTTAAATCTGCATGGAACCAATTTGCAATTTCTTATCTGAATTGTTTAATCAGTGTCACAACATATGAGCCACAACATTAGAAAACCAACAAAGTGACATGTATGCCCAAATCAGCCTGGGCATCCACCCAGTTTGACCAGAGTCTTAGGTGTGTCCTTAATGGCTAGCTAAGGGTCTATGCTAGCTCCATGCAGACAGCGAAAAGACTCTGATCAGACTGGGAGGATGCCCAGACTGATCTGAGTCTTGGCTGTGCGCACACGCCACTTTGTTGGTTTTCTCATGTTGTCTCTCAATTATGCTTTTTATTGAGAAGTAAGAAAAAAAAATGATCACAGAATTATCCAGAAAACTCATACAGTATTCAGTCTTTGCACGAAATATGTGAAACAGGAAGTCTTTCAGTTTTGGAAGGCCTGGAGCTGAAACTTGGAAGTCCCAGTATAATCCATATATTCTTACACCATATTATATAGAAATATTTTAATGCTTGGCGTTCTTTAGATACTGTATGCCCTTATCAGGGTTGAGCATCTATAAATAATTCTATCATTCATTCATTCATTCTTACACCATAAAATATATTTTGTGACCTCCCATAAGAACTGCCTTGATGAAGTAGCTCTAGTGAGGTGTCACAGCCTAGGTTATAGATAGGTAAGAACAGTTATCCTAGAATTATAATCAGGTAATCCTCTGAACCCTTCAAGCGCCAAAAAAGCTAACAACAAAATTAATGTCTGCAAAAATTTTAAAAGTTTTGTCCAAGCTATATTATAATGAGAATATAAAAACTAGAAAGCAAACAGTGTAGACCCGGATGAGGCAGCTCGTAATGAGCCACCGCATCTGGATCTACACTGTATTTTCATTTTTGGGGTTTTATGGGTTAACTATACAGCTCTGTGCTTTTTTCAGGGATCTGTCTTATCAGCTTTCTTCTGGGGCTATACTATGACCCAGTTTCTGGGTGGCTACCTCAGTGATAGAGTTGGTGGTGATGTGGTCCTACCTATAGCTGCCTGTTGTTGGTCGCTCATCACATTCTGGACGCCAATGCTTGCGTACCTCTCAGAAGACAAGTATCTGACTCTGAGAATAATCATATTGTCTAGGGTGCTTCTAGGAGTCTTTCAAGGTACATATTTCATTTAATGTTTTCCAAACTTGCAACCTGTAGGGTAACTTTGGACAGCGGGTAAATTCGGACATACCATTGCAAACAGTGAAAATCCAGATGAGACGGCTCATAATGAGCTGTCTCATCAGGATTTTCACTGTTTGCCCAGTTATTTTTGTTTTAATTCCAAACAACTAACATATGAAGGAAACAATGTCACTGTCAGAATTTACCCACTGTCCGAATTTGTGATCTTTTGTGTCTCTTTATCCACTGAGTAATGGATGGATGGATACCTGTAACTTTATGTCTTTAACAACAGTATTTCAGTCATATCAGGATGATGGGAGAGTGATTTTGAACGGCTTTTTACAACAGAACCCTATTTATGGTTGAAAAGCTTGCTGCCTGCAGTTGGGATCAAATCTGGACTGCCAGGTCAGCAGGCCAGAGCTTGTCCCACTGAGCTACTGGGCCTTGTCAGAGCAACTGAGCTAAAAGACATGTAAAAGTACAAGTGTGTTACTAGAACTCTAGATAAAAGATGATTATGTGGTAAATATAGATCATAACATGTAATTTATGCAGTATGAATAGAAATTTTAGCAGTATCATCCACAAAATCCACGGACCTCTGGGTCACTTTGTTTCATAATATGAGCCTTGCACTTGCATCTTGTATAAGCTGCTACTTTGCATGCCTTAATTGAAAGTTTTGTCTTGATAATATCTTGATAATGAATTTTTATGGCATGTTAAGGAGAAGGGTGTTTTTCGTTGCGGAACAGTTAAGTCTTTGTGATTGCAGCATGGGATAATGGGGAACGGTGCTTTAAAATCCCAAAGTGCAGGCATGTGAATGGTTGTAAAGCTCTGAACCCAGTTGTTCAAGGCATTGTTAGCTTCACAAAGTTGTTAGTCAAGGATTCATTAAGTCCAGTTTCACATTGCATTAAAATCTGGAAAAATCCTTGAAGAAGATTTTATTTTACATTATGGTCTATAAGATTATTCTTGATTTAAACTACAGATGGTGGTTTAAATGTGACGTCAAATTGGCACCTAGTCTACTTCTACACAATTATAAAGTCAAGTGTGCTAATATTTTTTGCTGAAAGAATGTGAGGAGCTTTTGCACAGCAAATTCCTCACATTTTTTGGCAAAAAATAACAGTGTTTTAACATGTAGTATGTTTGAAAAATTAAGTCTCATTTACTAACAATGTAATGTTTGAACATCTGGGCCCAGAGTTCAAGGCCCCGAGGTTATAAAACTTGAGTACATTCTCAAACTCAAAATAAAGCACACTGATTGGCTGCTTCTGAGCACATGCTCGCAAGTAGCCAATCAGTGTGCTTTATTTTGAGTTTGAGATTATTCTCAAGTTTTATAACCTCGGACCCAGATTAGGTGAGTTTTTTATGATAATTTAATGGTAAAGTTTGTAATTTCTCCATAAATGTATCTATGTTGTGAGGTCCCCTTAGGATCTCCTTGGCTATGTGATTCTGATGAGGTACCACAGGATATTGTTTTTTGGGAGATTGAACTGTTATCTCAAAATTGTCATCAAATCCCCAGGGTTGTCCCAGATTTAGGGTCATTATGTCTCCCCCCTTAAGGGTTGGGAGACATATTGTTTTTCCCCGGGCGTCTGTCCGTCTGTCTGTCTGTCCGTCTGTCTGTCACAAATCGTGTCCTTTCTATAACTTGAAAACCACTCAAGCTATATTCGCGAAACTTCATATAAATATCAATCAACATGAGACGACGTGCAGAGTGCAAGAATGGTAACTCTGGCATTTATACTTTTTGAGTTATTTCCCTTTGAACTTAGTCCATCACAAAATTGTGATCCAATTGTGTCCGCTCTATAACTTGAAAACTGCTCAAGCTATATTCACGAAACTTCATACAAATATCAATCAACATGAGGCGATGTGCAGAGTGCACAAATGGTAACTCTGGCATTTATACTTTTTGAGTTATTTTCCTTGGAACTTTGTCCATCACAAAATTGCGTCTCAGTCGAGTCCGTCTATAACTTTAAAACCATTCAAGCTATATTCATGAAAGTTCATTCAAATATCAATCAACATCAGACGACGTGCAGAATGCACTCTGGCGTTTATCCTTTTTGAGTTATTTCCCTTGGAACTTTGTCCATCACAAAATTGCGTCTCAGTCGAGTCCGTCTATAACTTTAAAACCATTCAAGCTATATTCATGATAGTTCATACAAATATCAATCAACATCAGACGACGTGCAGAACGCAAGAACCATAACTTTAGCATTTATACTATTTGAGTTATTTCCCTTAGAACTTTGTCAGTCACAAAATTGTGTCTCAGTCGTGTCTGCTCTATAACTTGAAAACCATTCAAGCTATATTCACGAAACTTCATACAAATATCAATCAACATTAGAAGAATTGCATAGTGCAAGAACCATAACTCTTGCATTTATACTTCTTGAGTTATTTCCCTTGTACCTTTGTCAGTCACAAAATCGTGTCTCAATCGCTTTATTACTTGAAAACCGGACAAGCTATATTCACGAAACTTCATACAAATGTCAGTCAACACTAGACAACCTGCAGAGCACAGCATTTATACTATTTGAGTTATTTCCCATGGAACTTTGTCATTCACAAAATCGTGTCTCAATCGTCTAAGCTCTATAACTTGAAAACCGTTTAAGCTATATTCATGAAACTTCATACAAATATCAGTGAACATATAAATAGACGACGTGTAGAGCACTGTAACTCTTGCATTTATATTTTTTGACAAAAACTAAATATGAATATCGGTCAACATTACATGACATGCAGAGCATAACAACTATAACTCTTGCATTTATACTTTTTACTTATTATGAATCCCTGCTTCAGGGTAGGGAAACATATTGTTTTTCCCCTGGCGTCTGTCTATTAGTCTATCACAAAATATCTTTACTGGATATGAGCTCATTGTTTGCATGAAAAATGACCAGTATTTGCATTAGAAATTGTATTTAAAGTTTCCGTTTGAAATTGTATTTAATGACTGATCCTTTTGACATCAGAAAGGGGGGAGACATCTGTTTTTTCGTAGAAAAACAATTCTAGTTAAGGTATGTTGTCTGTCTGTTTCTGCCTTTTGGAAATACATCTGTATCCATTGACTGCAGATATATTTTCAAGAAGCAGATGGTAATTGCATTACCATAACCTAAATTAAGACCTAGTTTGAGAAAAAAGCTTGTCTATAAAATTTGCATGTCAAAATTTAACTGTAGGGGTAAATATGCCAACAGTAACCAGCCTGATTGGACACTTTATCCCGCAAGCGGAGCGGTCTTCATTTTCCGCTCTAGTTGTTGCGGGTACTTATGGTGGGTAAGTAAAGAGGGCGCTAACTGTAGTGGTAGCAACCAGGGCTGAGAATCTGTTGGGTTGTACATCAAATTCTGATTACTATGGCAACAGCTATAGGAAATTTTCTTTTACAATGAGCAGAGGACAAGGTAGGATGAAAATTCAACCTTTTTCCTGGTTTCTCCACTTTACTAGCTCTGATGTGGAGAGCAAAGAAAAATGTTGAAGGTTTAAGGTGTATGGGTACACATGCATGTCTTCCCACTATTTTGACAAAGTGGAACAACTTTTGCAACTTCTTGTTTGTTTCCATGGAGATTCAAGGCCTCCCAGAATGGGTCTGCTCTTAAAGGAAAGAATCTCACTTGAATCTCACTTCAAAATTATTCCTTTTAGAGTTGATCCCCACTGAGAAGGCAGGCAAAAATAAAATTGACAGAGTTACTTCCGGTGAAAGTGTACCCATTCATCTCACAGTGTAAAAATGAAACTGATAGAGTTACTCCCCCTGAAAGTGTACCCATTCATCTCATGGTGTATGAATACACTGTGAGATGAATCGGTTCCCTTTCAGGGGAAGTAACTCTGTCGTTTTCGTCAATGGGGATCATGGTTGGTCATATTTTTACAATGGAGACAACTTTAAAAGTAGTATATGCTTACATGATCAGTGAATTCCTTCTTCATTTGAGCTATTCCGGATGGAAGAAATTTTCTTTCTGAGTGCAGGAGAGCAATTTCTTTTCTTTGATAGTAGCCCCATGTAAGAAAAGAAACAGATACTCTAAGGTCAAAGTGATCTCCCTTGCACATGTATCTAAATCATCTTTGCACTTTGAATTTTCATTTCAAATATTTTGGGTTTTCTGCAGCTAAGATTTAGCTCAAAATATAATTCTGCACGTCATGATTGTAAGACTTTAGTTCTGTATCTACTTATGTTAACCCATTTTAAACTGGAAACCCATTTTGGGGACGTGCAAACAATGCAGACACAGATAAGATGCTACAAAACACCACATCTGATCAGGGTCTATGTTTGCTAAAAGGAATTTTTATACAAAAAGCAATTAAAATGAAAACATTCACTAGAATCCCCTCAAACTGGAAATTGACTCATCCAAAGGGTTAATTCTGAGAAAGTTTCTGTTAACTCTCCATAAAACTTACACTATGACCCCTCATTAGAACCAAAATATTTTTAATGAGGGATCATAATAACGTCTTTTTGGTGAAATAAGAAAAAATACTCACATACTGGTACTCATCTGAGCCTTAAATTAGGATGTGCTTTTACATACAGTGTGATGGGACGATTAGTTTATGGCCCAGATATCTACATATGCACAGGTTTGTGTCTCAGATTGACTTACCTGTAAGAAGATTTAGACAGAGCTCCGTGTATGAGAGTTTTTTTCTACACTGTGTTTGTTTGGCTATAAAAGTGGGTTTTTCAATCTCTAAAATGACCCCAAATATTTAAATTAGTCTTGATTTTGCTATGAGATGGGTTTTCCCTAGGATGACTGAAGGGTTTTGAGATTGTTTTAGAAGGAAAAAAAACCCTCTTATAACAGAAAAATATGGTAATCCTGAGATAATTTCTGTCTATTCTGCACAAAAAACATGTTATGGCTCCTTATAAGAATTGCCAATAGGAGTAGTATTGTGATAGTGGATAAACTAACAAATATAAGCATGAAAATAACTCTACACAATATCTTATCTTGATGATTCAACTACTAACCATTCAATTAAATGGAGAGATGTTTGCTCAAAATCTTAAGTGGGTATGTACGAAGGAAAAATTTTAAAGGCTGAAGCATGTTTCTAAGAGTTACCGTTAAACAAATATGTTCCATATTTGTGTTTACACGGAATTGAAGTTTGGAAAATTAACATATGTGGCACCATGCCTGTCTGTTCAAGAAAAAAAAAAATAATTTTTTGTTTGAAAAGCAGTTTTACAATTTATGTGGGAAAGTTAGAATTAGATAGTGCAAAGCAATAATTCTTTTTGCAAATGTATAGTTAGCTTCACTTTTGAGCATCATATGGAATGAAAACATATATTGGTTACCTGCAGATTTCCATATTAAATGGCATTTATTCTGATTAGTGTCTGCTGAGTTTGTCAAGTTTTTAAACTTTCCTTGATCACACCTGGCAACCTTCATCTTAAGGAGTGACAAAGTTCTCAAAATAATACTGTTTCATTCCATCTGGTGTATAGAAACGTTGTGTAAATCTTTTACTTATTAAAGTCTCCCAAAAGTCACTAGCCACACCAAATGTGTTAATAAAAGGGGAACTTTATTTAAAAAAAAAAGCCAGCATCCAAAAATTTACCATTATTAATATCTATAAAAAATTTACCAAACACATTTCAACTTACACTGTGATGCTCTTGGCCAGAGCATTTATGATATCTACAGAATTTCATGGGGTTAATTTGTGGACAATAAACAAAATCCTTTGTTTCTATTAAGCTATACAACATATGGCATCATAAAGAAATATAGTGAATACTTTTGTGCATGCTGCCTTGTCTTGAAATGCTATAAAAATAAAGAGATTTCTTTGGGAGTTTGAATAGATGATTACATGTACCATAAAAAGTGTAGTTGGATCAATTATAAATCACATGCGAAATGACATAAGTCTAATGCCAAACAGTGTACCGGGTAGGTTGCATGCCGAATGATGTAGGTTATTGACCTAGTTGATATGACAAGCACATGCAGACATGTCGAAATTTAAAAATGAAGACCATTTCAGGTGTGTAAATATCTACGGTAGGTTGAATACGAAACTGAATTACTTTGATCACTGAATGGGCTCTGCATATGCTATATTCTTCTGTACAGTGAATGGGTACACTTCCTGAATTCAGGGGGAGCAGCTCTATCATTTTCATTTTTGTCTCCCCTCTCAAACAGAGTCTACTCTTAGAGGAAAGAATTTGCTCCTCTAGGAGCAAATTCTTTCCTCTAAGAGTAGACTCCTTTTTGGAAGGGTTTCATTATCCTGGAAAATAAACAGGAAAGTTGTCTGTCTTTGAAAAAATGGTGGAAAACATGGATGTGTACCCATCCACCTTAAGCTGTAAACCAGGCAACTGAGTTTTACCCCCTTATCTTTTAATATTTACATTCTTGGTGTTTTTTACAGAAAAGCCCTATAGTAAACCAATGGAACGTAATGTAGTTTACATTCCAATAATTACATTGAGCCATGCGACATCACATGACTTTAAATGACATCAAAATAAACCATGGCTCTCTAACAGTCTGATTGAATGTCGGCCCCATCATGATGTCCTTGAGGCTCTTCCGCTGTTAGAAGAAAACCTGCATGTAAATGTTTCACTTCTTTAATTTTAGCACTTATATAATATTTTTCATCAAAGTTTCGATTGAAATGAATGTAAATATAAGCCATGAACTTAATTTTTCTGATGTTTATCAAAGTGTAAACTACATTGGGCCACTAGCAAAGTTCACGTGATCCCCTTTGGGGTTCATTCACTTTGCACGTGACCCAATGTAGTTTACTCTTAAGTAAACCACAGAAAATCCTAATAAACGCCCCAGGTCTAATAAACGCCCTCTGCTTCTTTTGCAATAATAATGGTATACCAACTTGCATGAATTTCTGTTTGCTTCTCTGGATGAGATAGCTCTTTGAAATGGGGTCACTCTTTAAAGGAAAGACTTTGCTTCTGGAGGAGTAAATTCTTCCCTTTAAGACTTTACTCACACCCCTACAGAGAAGGTAGGCAAAATAGCCAAGTTTCTTTCTCTGAAAATATATTCATTCACCTTAATACTTTTTATTAGAGGTATTTTGGCAGTGGCTGATTTCTTAAAATTTAGGCTCAAAATAATGCCCCCTTTCATAAACTGCAACTCCCAGGGCAGTTGATAGGATTAATATGGTATTTTAACTGATTTTATTAGCCCTCCAAATAGGCACACAATGGCTGACAACCATAACTTTCAGGAACAGACTTAGCCTCTCAAAATATCCTGGTTTACAGCTGTGGGAAACTTTTTTTACCACCTTTAAAATATATTTTATTAGATGCTGTATAAAGATGTAAAATTGTAATAACGGTTTCAAAGACTAACTCAAAATTATTACAGATTTGTATATCAAATTCATTTTGACCCAACAGGTTTTCACTACCCTGGCTTTAGTTCAATAATTTCCCGTAAAGTTCCGGAACAGGAGCGCTCGCTAACGTACAGTATTATTTGCTCTGGATCCCACTTGGGGTAAGGCTTTATCCTTTGTCTAGGGTTTGCACTTCTACCTTACTGACCCTAAAATTTCGGACACCTTAAAGTCAGACAATTATTGTTTGAAAATTCTTAGAAAGTGAACTTTACACAGGTTAATGCAGCCAAATGATGCATAGTGAATGGCAAATGTTGTAGAGCCTGATCAAACTCCTCCTTCAGGAGCAGTTTGATCTGGGACTACTTGTTTGCTCAGACCTGTCGGTCCGAATATTTAGGACCATTAAGGTACTCACCAAATTTGCCTTATGTGAAAAATAAATATTTTTGGCTAAAAAATATATTAATTTGGCATAAATATTGGCTGTGTAGTAAATCGTCAAAAAGTGGCACTTCTATTAAAAAGTTGTCCTAACAAAAGTGAAATTGGCAAAAATGGTGGTGTTAAGTGGGAACCCTGTTTGTCATTTCTTCTGTTTGAAAAAGTCAACCTTCTTTATTATATAAATAGTAGCATTCATTTCCATAGGACTCACCCCTGGTGAACTACGTATATAAAAGCTGCTACCAAACAAAAAAGAGTCCTAGTTCCCAAACAAGCTGGTCATTGTGGCTAAACAAATTTGCTTGCTCTTAAACTATCATCTAAATTGCAAATAGCAGAAAGCTAACATACTATTGCTTTTTTGCTGGGGCTGGTGGCATTGACTGGCAGCAGCATCCGCTTCTGTCAAGTCCAATAGGTTAGCTCTGTATCAGTGACAATGGGCAGACATGTTTTCCATGGAATTCTCATGAAGAGCCTTCTTTCAGATAAAAATAGAACTTTTGTACTATTCAGATTATATTAGATGTCATTATTATTATAAAGAGGGTTGACTGTATGTGTAATTACAATTTAGCTAAGCTAAGCTAAGTAGTTTGACACCATGAATCCCATGTCCATTTCTATATGTGCTACTACCATCTTCGGATTTGGATTAGTCTAAGGTGTTTTATAAATCTTAGCTTTGGTGAACAGTGCAGATCCTGATCAGACTGCTCCTTAGGAGCAGCCTGATCAGGGTCTGCATTGTTTGCTGAGACAGGCTATCTGAATTCTGTAAATATGATGTCTCAACATATTATTTGTTATTTGTTAATTGTTCAATGTTTAATTTACTGCAGGGTGGATTCCCTGCCACCATCCAAGTGTTCAACAGTAATGATTTTGTACATTGTACATATAAACTGTTAAATTATTTCATTTATTTAATGTATTGTATTATTATTTTGCCACATATTACAATCACAGAACACTTGAAAAAATGGTGAAAAAAAAAAAAAAATATGGTATACTCATACGCCTTAATTTTTTGGGGCTTTTCCCTGCATTTTTCTAAAGCTTTGTACAATGTTCTGCAGAATTACATTGATTATTGACTGTTCAAGACAAAATCTAAGAAGTGGTAACCATTCAGAATGAAAAAATAAGATTTAGATTTGTTTGTAACTAGCAATTCATTCAGTTTCTACCTAGGAAACTTTGATTTATTTTTAAATGGGAATTCAGCATAAAATACATGTATATCTGACACATCAATTATCTTTTATATTCATGTAATGAGTCAGGCTACCAGTACCATGTTTTTAGGTCTATCTTTAAGTGAATGGGTACACTTTCTTGGGGAAGCAACTCTGCCACTTTCCTCTTTGTTTCAATTTTGTATGGGGTTCAACTCTTAAAGAAAAGAATTTGCTCCTAGGGGAACAAATTCTTTCATTTGAGAGAAGACCTATTTTGGAGGGTCTTTGTCCAGGGAAGCAAACATGGGGTCACAGGAGTTATTTATTTATGTAAAAATGGCAGGAAAAACATGGATGTGTACCCATACATGTTAAATCAGTTTTCATGCTTGAAAAATATATTTAAAAAATGTTGTTTTTTTTCTATGCAGGACCCTATTGTGTGGAAGTGTAGGCTCATTAGTGCTAGAAACATATGGCTGGTCAGCAGTATTTTATTTATTAGGTAAGTGGATTATGATTTACTTTAAAAATCCTATTAAACTCCCCAGGGGCGTTGCATTTTAGGTAAGGAGGGTGTTACTTAGTTTCTGAAAAGTAACAAATCTGCCACTCTTCAAAACGCTTAAAAAAACCCAAAAGAATAAAGAGATTTTAACCATGTAAGAATATTAGCCTCACTTTGGCATTGCTAATATAGCTGATGATGAGGTAAACATACAGCCATATATAAACTTCAATATCTGAGGATTTTATACCTGGAATTTTGCAATTTTGGCTAGAGAATGTAAACATTTTTTTTGAAAATTGGAAGGGGTTGTTTATAGTAGCTGAGACATTTAATAGGATTAATATGTTAAATTTCTTCTTTAAATAATTCTCCTGAGCAGTCTGATCTGGGTCTGTACTGCTTGCTCAGACCTGTTTGTCCCAATACTTGGAAGTTTTATGGTACATGTATATTGATATTTTCCTTTGTAAAGAAGGCAATTTGTGAGGAGTTACTAGCCATGTCAGCGTTGGCTTCCCTCTTTGTGTTTAAGTTTTGCTTCACCTTTTTTGCACTTAGAACAGCCCATACTCTATAGAGTTTTGGCAGTTCTGAGTGCAAAAGGGTTAAATATACTTATTATATGGGTAAACTGCTGTCTGGCTAATTATTCTGTATCTTGAAGTGTGTTTTTCTTTACAGGCTCTTTTGGTTTGATATGGATGCTATGTATGAGATACCTTTTAATAAACCGCCATCGACGGAAATATATACCTGTGATATCAGTAGGAGAGAAACATTTACTTCCTGGTGGAGGGAAGGAACTTAATCCATCTACCCCATGGGTGTCATTATTTTTCAAATCAGCATTTTGGTGAGTACCTGTATAAAAATTGTTAAAAGACACCAGCATCGGCATTGGTGTCTGCACACGTGTTAGCACTTAATGCCAAAACAACAATAGTTGAATTTGCAAATAGCATAGATCCAGGTGAGGTGGCTCATAATGAGCCCCCTCCTCTGGATGTACTCTGTTTGCCATCTAGTCTTTGAATTCTCAGTATGATATAGATTGGACAAACTATTCTTTCTTTTTTTTTAATTTTGTAGATGTAAATTTTGTCGTTTGCATTTTTGAAGCTTTAAGAATTGAATTTTATGAATGCTCATATGTTCCGAACCCTATATATATTTGATGTGATGATAGATAAAGGTTTGATGGTCTAAATATTTACTTAGAAGTACATTGTACTTTCTCTGTCCCTAGATGTTAAAGTAACGGACATTGAAATTTCATGTTTTGAAAATTTCAAGTTTTAAGGTTCTCTGCAGAAGTTCATGGGTTTAAATGTCTGCATGTCAATAACTGACAAACTCCCTGTTAGCCCAGTAGTAAATGGGAACTGATTTAAATTGGGGAAGATTGAAAGGCAGCAAAAAAAATGGATTTAGCCCACCTGTCATATGATGTGCCCAAAACACACTGAGCCTTTAGGAACCCACTGACCTTACATTCAGTGGGCTGCAAAACATCTTCACCTTTTTGTAGTAATTACTTATAGTGTACCAGTATTTTAGGTGTATGGGTACACCTCCATGTTTTTCCACCATTTTTTCAAAGGGAGACAATTTTTGTGACTTCCTGTTTGCTTCCCTGGATGACAAAACCCTTTCAAAAAGAGTCTTAAAGGAAAGCAAATTCTCCCACCTTTGCCTATATAAGATAGGCTCTAAGCTCATATAAGAAATTTCTATCTTATACCTGGCAACATCTTTCTTATATTAGCAACCAGACTTTTTCATTTTTTGACTAATATTTTAATTTTAAATGAACAAAATGGACACACAAGCATGTCGGATGACGTTTGATAGCAGATCATGGGTTTGTGACGTCACTAAAACCGGTTAAAAACGTCGCTAGCTAACTTGACGCGCGTGACGTGAGAGGCTAAGTTGCATTTTGTTTTTGCCCTCTGGAAGATAAAATAGTCCACATATAGTGTTTTCCATCTAATTTTGAGGTGCCCATTTTAGGACCCGATAAACACACTGGGCTGGTCAAAATTTACTTCAGATAATTGGTTAAAAAGTTAGAAATTTCCTGTTCTGAAGCCTAACACGACTTGAGGTTTAAAATGCGCTAACAGTGGGAGAAAAATAATCCATCATGAGCCAGTCCATGTAGGACAGGTAAATCTCGCCCTCGGGGTCGGAATTTCAACCAGGGACTCGGCAAGCCTCGTCCCTGGTTGAAATTCCGACAGCTCGGGTGAGATTTCCCTATCCTACATGGACACTCATGATGGATTGTTATATTCTTTCATTTAAGAGTTGACCCCTGTTGACAAGAGAGGCAAAAATGGAAATGGCTGAGTTCCATCCACTGAAAGGGTACCCGTTCCCCTTAAGGTAATTGTTATAACTGCTCTATGGCGGTATATGTTTGTCAGTGACATTTGTTTTTATGCCATTTCAGGTCATTAATTATTGGTCATTTCTGTGAAAACAACGCATTCTTCATCCTGTTGTCATGGCTACCAACCTACTTTCATGAAAACTTTCCCGATGCCAAGGTGAGTATAAAATATTATTTCTTGAAATATTTTCTCACCTGCCACTAGCAAAATGTTAGACATAGGTATTGCTATTCTGATAGCTGTGGCATAAATGTTTGTCAGATTTTCTGGTTTACATCTGATTTTGACACTGCGCAGACAGGTAAGACACAGGGTTACCAAAATACTTGGAACAAAGACCCATCACTATTTGCCAGCCCTTTGTAAAACTTCACCTGGTTCAAAATGGACTTGGTCAAATTGGAGGAAAGGGAAGAAAGGAAAAAAGGAGTCAGAAATGGTTTCAGATGTCCAAGTATCTATGATAGATCCGATTCAATTTATATTGGTAATGGTCATGATTATTTTGTTTTCTTTATGGGTCCAGCAACAAATAACAGGATTTTGTTCTACGTGAGAATACCATGTTGTTGAGGGTATGACAAGACAAAAGCAAGCTGAGATGATATGATAAATAAATAATAGTATGTTTACTGTCTGAGTCTGTTTCTAGATATTTTGGAAGTGTTTGCTTTTGTATAAATTATTGGGTCCATGACCTGTGGCCTAGAATAATATTAACACATCGCAAGTAATTATTCTTTTGGTATTATTTGTAGATTTTATATGTATCAGGATTAATGATAGATTATCATATGCTAAAAGTAATGTTTTGATGTTTGCAGGGGTGGGTGTTCAATGTTGTACCATGGGTAGTCACCATACCTAGTTCAATATTTGGTGGTTGGTTAGCAGATAGTATGATTCAAAAAGGTAGGTGAATAGATCAGAGTGCTTTGGGCTCTGGACTAATGGAAGGGCCTAGTAGCTGAGGCATTTAAAGATGAATATGTATACATTCAGGGGGGACAACTCTGACAATTTCATTTTTGCTTCTGTTCCCAAAGGGGTTCACTCTTCTCCTCTAGGAACATTTGCTTCTTTTATGAGTAGACTCCATTTTGGAACAGCTGTGTCATCCAGGGAAATAAACTAGAAGTCACAAATGTCCTTTTGCATAAAAATAGCAGATAAACATGGAGATGTACTCATTTGCCATTATTTTAGATCTGGCTATGTTTGTCATCCATGCATCAGTGTTCTCCCCAGAAAATTTCAGAACACATGTCGCTTTTAACACAAAAATCAGATTTTGACTTACTGATCAATTTTTCAAATCCATAAAGTAGAGTAGAAAGACATGATCTCTGTGATAAAGCAACTCTTGACAGGGGCCTAAAAATTTAGTGGAAATTAGTTTTTGTAAAAAAAAATGAGCCACGACACAATAAAAACAACAGAGTGACACAAGCACCCAGGGAAGACAGATCAGTCTGGGCAGTCACCCAGTCTGATCAGAGTCTTCCGTCTGTGCATAAAGGGTAGTAAAGGGTTTAAGCTAGCTTCATGGGGACAGCAGAGACACTGATCAGACTGGGCAGATGTCAAGGCTGATCTAAGATTTTACTCGACCCACATGCCACTTTCTTGGGTTTGTCATGTCGTGGCTCAATTTAAAAATTGGAACATTTAATGTAATTGTCCTAAAAATGTAACATTTTCGTTCTACAGTGCACCATATGCATCCAAAAGATGCAGATGGAATGGCAAACAGTAGAGATCCTGACCAGACTCTCCTTTAGGAGCAACCTGAGCTGGGCCTGCACTGTTTGCTATGACCTATCTCTCCCAATACTTGGAATTTTAATGGTAGTCTTAAATTAAGATTCCATTATTTCTTTTCAGGTTATAGTGTAACTTTTGTCAGAAAATTTATGAATGTAAGTATATTAACAGTCATGTTTAATGTCACAATAGTAAAAAAAGAATCCTCCAATAATGGAAAAAGAATCCTCAGTCACATTTACAGTGCTCCAGATGAGAAGGGTTACTGATAAGGCCTAATTGGCCGAAACTAGCTAGTCTGGCCCAGAAAACTTGTACACTTGACAGTTTTCAGTTCTTTGGTGTGATCCTTGCTTCCAAAGGATAACCCTTTCATAGAACATATTAAAAGCCATAATTTAGGGATAATGTTCCACATTTCTCCATGAAATATATGTTTTGACCCCTCATTAGAACAGTCTCGGCAAGACTGTTCTAATTAGGGGTCACAACATATCTTTTCAGTGAGAAATAAGAAAAATTATCCCTGTTACCCCTTCTCATCTAGAGCGCTGATTTAAGAAGCTGAGACTTGGGCAAGCCTGCAATATGATACACTCAGCTTTAACCTTTCTCAAATATACAGGGTCACCAATGTCTGTGTATACTTTAAACTAGGTTTCTTTTACTCACCCCTGGTTAACTGTGTATATACAAGGGCTGTTATGAAATGAAAAAGAGCTGTTATGAAACGAAAAAGAGTCATAGTTACCAAACGACCTGATGACCAGGTCGTTTGGTAACTGTGACTCTTTCTGATTCGTAACAGCTCGTTTTCATTTCATAACATCTTTAAAAACATAGTTAACCAGGTGTATTACTACTAGTACCTTCTACGTTTTGCTGATACTGAAGTTCAAGGCAAGAAACTAGACAGCTCTGAAATGGCTTCAGTGCAGTTCTTATTGAAGGTTTCTTGTTCAGAGAGAGAGAGAGAGAGTTATGTTCAAGCTTATGAGTCACAAGTTTCAGGTATGCAAAAGTAAAGAATGTATTCTGTCCACATTCAAACTCCTTTTTCTCTAAAAGGACAAAAATGCAATAGCAATTTTCATAATTTGTCCACTACATGAAGTATTATGAAAACTCCAGATTGTTGGCTGTTCCTACAAAACAATTTGCTGATATTTAATGCAATGTAGCTTCATGATTTCAGGAGTACAGATGTCACATTGGAATTGATAAGTATAATTGAAAACCTGCCATTACTCCAATTATGGGTTTACGGGAATGAAGTTGTATTGATGCTAAAGGCTTAATCAAATGGTTTTAAGACCAATACTTAATAATGTGTAGACATGACATTATTTCTTATGCTACATTTTCAGACAATCACCATGTGTGGTACAGCATTTTTCCTTGTCATCATCTCATACACAAACAGCTACGAGGGGGCCCTCTTCTGTATGGCCTCTGCAGTGGCCTGCTGTGGCTTTCATAACAGCGGCATTCTCGTCAACCCACAGGACATTGCACCAAAGCATGCAGGATCTGTATTTGGTATCATGAACATGGCTGGAGCAATTCCAGGTAAGACAGAATTTCATTGAGGAAACAGGTGACATTATGGTGTAGGTGACATTAAGGTGCATCAGTACACTTTCAGGGGAAGCCTCCCTTCTTAACGGGGGTCAGCTCTTAAAGGAAAGAATTTCTCCTCTAAGAGCAAATTCTTTCTGGTAAGAGTAGAATACCCCCCCCCCCCCCCACCTCTTGGAAAGCATTTTTAGTCTGATGAAACAAATAGGAAGTCACAAAATTGTTCCCATTGTAAATATGGCAAAAACATGGCGGTGTACCCACATGTCTCAAGTGTGTGAACTGTTAATATTTGGAGATAGTTTTGCAATACAGAGATTTGAAAGCCTACACGC
The DNA here is from genome assembly GCA_963989385.1 of Ctena decussata. Lineage (NCBI taxonomy): Eukaryota > Metazoa > Mollusca > Bivalvia > Lucinida > Lucinidae > Ctena > Ctena decussata. Next base: position 67,830,399 of record OZ022501.1, on the reverse strand, counting down.
TTTCTTGAGCTTGATGTTATATGGGCTTTTGAAATGTGTAGGTTACCTCCATCTGTAATTCACACTTCATTTTTCTGCAGGAAACTTTAAAAACACTTAATGGCCAACAGCATGCCTGGTAATTTATTTGACAGATGCATCCTTGTTGACTCCAAGATAGATATCTAGTAAATACTGAGTTTCCAAACTTGGCTGAAAGCACTTAAATCTTGGTTTGCCATTTAAAAAAAATGACTTAAATTGGATTTGTCTCATTCTGGCTTTTTAAATCTGTAAAATTACATTCAGAAAATTTACTAGTGAAATTAGCTAAGATCAGGCTCTTTTCATGCAACACCAATCAATCATTTTATGCTTTGTGTTTTACAGGCTTCATTGGTGTGTATATGGCAGGCCATATACTGGAAGTGACAAAAAGTTGGAGTGCAGTGTTTAACCAGACAGCAGTTGTGTCCCTTGTTGGCTGGCTGGTATACACAATATTTGGAACAGGAAAACAAATTGTCTAAAACCAGTCTAGTCTAATTAAGGGAAAATTTTATGGATGTGGGAATTCCAGCTTCAGAGCTTATTTTATTAAACTTGGGTCAAACTTTTGACACTTGATATAAATAGCTTTTCTTTTCTGTTAGAATTCTTATCATGATTCCCGAGCTCCAGATAAGAATGGGTATTGAGGATAATTCAAAGATAATTTTTCTTATTTCTCAACAAAAACGTGTTGTGACCCCTCATTAGAACCGTCTTGGTGAGATGGTTCTAAAGATGGGCCACAACATACGTTTTTATGGAAAAAATATGAAAATTATCCCTAAATTATCACTGTTACCCCTTCTTATCTGGAGCAATGATGATACCTTCCGGATATTGGTGTCCTGACAGGAATCCTTCTGAGGTAAAAGTTTTTAGCTTTGAAAAGAAAGATGAAACTCTTAGCAGGGTTCAGTTCAACAATTTAAAGGCTTCTGTTTTCACGTTTCAGATATTTCCTTTAGTCTATCCAGTGTGGGACTGTGTTATGATTTTCATATTTAATATCTTGTCAGATTATATTGTACAAAGCTTTAAACAGTTGGTGCTTTGAAGTCAAATAATATATTGCTGATATGTGATAAGGTTCAATATCATGATTCAACATAAGTTTATACAGCTTGCAAAAATGACTCCTTTTCTGTTAAGCTAACTGTCAGCGTTTAAAATATCAAAAGCTATTAGATAAACATTATTGTGTGCCATGCATGAGAATACATCAGAGCCCTAGATAAGAGGGGTATTTGATAATTGAGGGATAATTTTCTTTATTTCTGATTGAAACCATATGTTGTGACCCCTCATCTGAACCGTCTCGTTGAGACGGTTCAGATATATGTTTTTATGCAGAATTATAGAAATTATCCCTAATAATCACCAAATACTCCCTCTTATCTAGGGCTCTACATGTATACTCTTATTTGTACTATATGGTACAAACACTGTAGTGTCCCTTGAATCAAGGATCTGATAAAGTTGTTATGGTTATTTGTTAACTAGCCTCTAATAGCAAAAGAAAACAGACAGCTCTTGTACAGCTTCTAAAATCTTTAACATCAAACAGTTTGACCACAATATCACAACAGGATGCCTCTTACGCAACAGTAACAGCTGCTTATCAGACATCTATGTAAACAAACAATTTAATGCTGAAAAGTTCACCAGAATATGAACTTGTAGGCTGTGGACAAAAGTGTTTGCTGTTAAAGTTAATTTGGAAGAAGTATTGTAGTGATATCAACGATAGTATGTTTATATGATTATTGTATTGTATTGAATGCTGTTTCACAAAGATGCTTTTTCTAAAATGATATTGGTTTTATATGAAGGAGGCTGAGAGAAAATGGATCTAGTACTTAAAATATTGTTCCGAACAAGCATCTGTATTAAGTCTATACATACGAAAGCTATGTTCAGATTTGAGTGGAGACAAACATACAAGCCTTTGGCGAGTTTCATAAATTTCATATGAAATGAATACAAGTGTAAGATTCTGGTTATCATATGACCATTTAAAATGGGATTTTATCACCTTCAAAATGAACAATATTTCAATAAGAAAACGCATTGTCGACATGGTCGTTGTCAATGACATTACATGTTCGCCCTACACTTGATCATACAATTTTTATGAAACAAAGTTATCCACTGAATAACAGCAATGTCATATAATAAAGGGTTTTAGCAAATAAAAGAACTGTGAAGACAGAACTGCATACAGAACTGCATCTGCTTCCGTGCAGTACATTCAGCACCTTCACTGTTCATCTGTTGTAAACTGAGAGTCCACACATTGTCTGTGCCAACAACAAAAACCCAGAGCAGACAGTGCACAGCCTGATCTGGGTTTTTGTATGTGCATACTTTAAGGACTCATAACACATGCCATAACTAATGTTATTTGTCCTTGTATTAGTTCCGTCTCATGAATCAAGACCATATTTACTGTCTTAATGAAATAATGGTAGATTTTTACAGAGCGCCAGATAAGGATGGGTTTTGGTGATAATTCTGTGATAATTTTTGGCTCACCTGAGACTAGAAAAATGTAACATGCTTTAAATAGAAAAAATTATTTCCAGGATACAGAGACCTGGGCCCGAGGTTATAAAACTTTTTTCCTGCTCAGCTCAGCTGAGCATGAAATTTTCTTTGCTGACAAATATGAAAATGCCAACATTGGTTGGCATTTTCATATTCATAGGCGGAGAAAATTTCATACTCTGCTGGTAAATATGAAAATGCCAACATTGGTTGGCATTTTCATATTCATAAGCAGAGAAAATTTCATACTCAGCTAATCTGAGCAGAAAAACAACTGTACTTATCAGTAATTTGCTATTTATTAGAAGGTAAAATTTCATGATCAGCTGAGTTGAGCATGAAAAAAGTTTTATAACCTTGGGGCCTGGGCAAGTGAAAGGTCTTGTATGTGGACAGGTCTTGTTAGAGCACAATAATTACAGCAGAAGTATCATAAAACCCTTGTTATCTGGAGCTGTGTTTCTGGATGTGTAAAATTTTTATCAGAAAAAAGCTTGCTGGTCATATAATACCCGGTAACATTATTACTAAGGTGTAGATAATGAATTATGTGCTGTCTGATATTGCTAAGTCAGTGATAAAGCTAGTGTAGTTTTAATCAGTATAGTGTGTCATTTAATATGTAAGATACAGCAATTTATGTACATTTCCATTTACTAATTTTTGTCTAGTCACATGTTAACTGTATTAGTGGTGTTGATATTATGTTGTCCCGCCTGTCAGGAGTCATGAACTACCATAAAGTGCTGAAGTATTGGGACACCTAGAATAATTAATTTTCCATTTGTCCCAAATGGAAAATTAATTACTTTAGGTGCCCCAAAATTTTGGCAAATTACAGTATCACCTGAAAAGCATGTTTCCATCATTTTGCACAGGAAGAGATGGATGGATGAATGACTTGTGATTTTACATCCTTTTTAGCTCACCTATACGAAAGTACAGAGAGCTATTGTTGTCACTTGGACGTCGGCGTTGGCGTTGGCATGGGCGTGGGCGTCACACTTTAAAGTTTTACATTAAAGTTTTTTTATGTGATGGGCAAGGCACTGCAGGCCAGCTATCCTGTACGGGGACAGGTCTTGTTTAACAGTATTTTAGTTGTATAAGAATGATGGGAGGTAACAACGAAAGGCTGTGTACAATGGAACCCCTGTTTATAGTTAAAAAAAAAAAGAAATTCAATTTTCTTCCAGCAGGAATTGAAACATAACGGCTAGCCTAGCTGGTTCAGGGAGAGAGCTGAAGGGCTTTAGTTCTGGCTTCCCTGATAGAAGATTCTCTTTTAATGGGGTCTACTCTTAAAGAAGAAAAAAAACTTTTAGGGAGCAAATTCTTGAGAGCAGACCTCATTTGAAAGTGTTCCCAGCATTTTAAGAAATGACTATGTGTTAACTTTATAATACTGAAACACTGTGAACCAACATTTATTATATAATTACTTAGTTTATCAATTAATTTATTTCATTATTTTGTTCAGAAATGTATTTGACTTGTGGGATTCTTTGTTTATTTCAAAATTTTTATTGCCTGCCACACAATAGTAGCAGGGTGTTATGTTATACCTATTGTTGTCCATTTGTACATCTGTGTCCTAAAATTGTTTCAGGAATATACCTCCTTTTATAGGACTGAAATGTCTTGATGAATCTTCACAGAAATAATCAAACTATGGTATTTTGGGTTAATCGTATATTATTAAAAGGGGGGACAACTTAAGAGACTTCATTGTTGCTTCCCAGGACAAGGATACCCTTTTGTCAGCTCTTAATGGAAAGAATTTCTCAAAGAAGGCAATTCATTCCTTTAAGAATCAACTGTCAAAAAGAATGGAGGCAAAAATGATAAGAGTTTCTGTCCCTGAAAGTGAATTTATTAAGCTCAAAGGAAAGAATTTGCTGCCAGAGGTGTTAGAGCATATTCTTTCCTTTACGGTAGCTCCATATATGTGAAGGGACTCAAACAATAGGAGAACAAACTATTTCTGTTAGTGTAGCTTCCCTTTGAATTAAGTATGTCTGTGGTCTATCCATATACCATAAATGGACACTATACCTAGTGGGCATGCAACGTTGGCACAAAGTCTGCCCAACGTTGATGCAACATCACAGTTGCTGCATCAATCTTGGGTTGATGTTAACATCCAAACCTCACATGCTTAATGGTTATACACTCAGATGTGTCTCCTAATCACACCTAGGAGCCCCAGTAGCTTAACATTAAGCTCTGGCCTGCTGATCTAGCGATCCCGGGTTTGAAACTGGCTGGATGCAGAATCTTTCCAACCATGAACAGGGTTACATTGCACGCAGCTTTCCATTATCACCCTCCCATCATCCTGATATGACTGAAATACTGTTAAAAAGAACGTTAACTCGCAATTTATCCATCCATCTGTCCTAGTCACACCTGCTTCGCTACCTGCATTAAAAGAATACCTTTGTATGAAGACCTATTGAACAAATACCCAGCTGAAGGAAATGTTTTTGTTCAGACCCCTTATTAGAGAGAGGAGACACCCCTTTGATTTTCTGCCATTTTTCTACAAAGGGAAATTACTTTTATGACTTCCTATTTGCTTCCTTGCTTGCCTGGCCTACTCATAAAAGCAAGAATTTGTCAGTTGTTTCCTTAACCCATTCTATTCGGGATACCCCTTTAGGGGTATCTGGGCAAACAGTTTGGATCCAGATCAGGCCCCACAAACGTGGGGCCTGATCTGAGATCCAAACTGTTTGCTGCCAAGACATCATTTCTACAAGAGTTAGGTAGATCAATATTGTATAAATATTCTTGATTTTTGATGCAGACGACAATTTCAGCAGACAACAAAAAATACCCAGAATGCAATGGGTTAAGAGTTGACTGCCATTGAGAAGGGAGGCAAAAAAAAAAAATGGGTACAGTTGCTTTCTGTGAAAGTATACTCCTATACCTTAAGAGACACTGATTTTGTTGACTTCATTAGTTCATCTACAAATTCTAAAATTTCTATAACTAGGTCCACCATTTTCCATATAGCACAGATTTTCATTCAGTATTTCAGCTTGCCATTGATAAGATGTGGTATTGAACTGATTATGTTTTCATGTCATGTGATAATTAAAGTGTGACATATACTAGCCAAAAGTTCTAACCGGCCAGTTACATTTTAGTGATTTTCTTTAAAACCCCAAACAATCTTACATTTCTATTTACATCCCCAAATAGGGAGATGTGTCAGTCAATTTAGCCATTAAAAGGTTTGGCAAAATCCTTAACATTTCATCCAGGCTGCGCTGATGAACACAAGTACCCCCATTTTTAAAATTCACAAAATTCAGCATTTCGTCAAAAAAAATTAAAAATCACTTCGTGAAATATCCAATTTACATGAGCAAAACCACTTCATTAGTGAAGCAAATGACTGAAGAAACAGATTTATGCAGAAATGAACACTCTTCCTGCATGACAATGGTTGCTTTGGGTCAAAATGTTAAAACTTACCCCACCACTCAATGCAAATTCTTGTTAATTTTGAAAATGAGGGTACCCGTATTCGTTTGTGCCTCCTGGATACGGTGGGCTGAAAAATGCTAAACCTTTTAGTGGTATGGTTTACCGACATATTTCTCTATCTGCTGCTGCAAACTGAACTGTCAAATTGCTAACAGAACCGATGAAAAATTATAAAAAAACTAAGTGGCAGGTTAGAACTTTAGGCTAGTAACCTAAAAATTCTAAAAATTGGGACATGTAAGATAATTACTGTAATTGTCTTAATAATGGAACAGTATGATTTACAAGGCGGTAGTGCATCCAAAACATGTAGGTGGAATGGCAAACTGTGTAGGCATTGATCGGGATTGCACTGCTTGCAAACAGTGTAGGCATTGATCGGGTTTGCACTGCTTGCAAACAGTGTAGGCATTGATAGTGTAGGCATTGATCGGGTTTGCACTGCTTGCAAACAGTGTAGGCATTGATCGGGTTTGCACTGCTTGCAAACAGTGTAGGCATTGATCGGGTTTGCACTGCTTGCAAACAGTGTAGGCATTGATAGTGTAGGCATTGATCGGGTTTGCACTGCTTGCAAACAGTGTAGGCATTGATAGTGTAGGCATTGATCGGGATTGCACTGCTTGCAAACAGTGTAGGCATTGATTGGGTTTGGACTGCTTGCAAACAGTGTAGGCATTGATCGGGTTTGCACTGCTTGCAAACAGTGTAGGCATTGATTGGGTTTGCACTGCTTGCTCAGATCGATCTGTCCATGTCCCAGTACTTAGACTTTTTGTGGTTTATGTGATATTTCAAAGAGGAATAAAACTTTACGAACTTGATAGTTTTCTGTTGTCTGTCCAGTCACTTGTGAACTCAAATAGTTTTTTTGTTGTACCTGCATAGTAAGGTGTGATATAAGTATCCGTTTTTCCATTCATCCAGCATTCTGTCCGTGATTCTGCCATTCCATCCTTCCAATTAACATTGATCCTTGCATTACATTCTGAAAGAAGATAGTCTGGAAACAAGAAACGTATCAAAGAAACAAATATAGCAGACTCAGTTTAGCTGAGTCTGTTTATGTACAGTAATGTAATGTTTCAACACTACCCACATCCCCTAACACCGACTTTGGTGGAACTCTATTTTCAAACTGACTCAAAATGAGCCCAATGATCCCACAGGACTAGAAAATGTAGTATCTGCTCCATAATGATATACTGGCAGCATTTTTATGGCCGCCACATCTATGTTGAATCCAACCAGGTTGTGAAACAGTGGAAGGATTTATCTGAATATATCAGTGGCTAAATCCCAAGACTTCATTAGGTTTTGGTGACCTTGCTCCCATTTTCAAGGTCAAAAGATGGCATGATGTCGACATGTCTTCAGTTTAAGTTGACCATAGTGTTTATGTCCCTGTATGTCCTGAACTGGTTGATGGTTTCCCCACAAACTTTGTAAGAGATGATTAGGTTGACCCCATTTTTAAGGTCACAGGAGGACTTGAAATGGTAAATATCACTAGTACCTATTGGCAGACTTGGAATTTCCACCAGGCTTGCATAGATATAGCGATGGATGGATGGATGACTTGTGATTTTACATCCTTTTTAGCAGTATTTAGGTATCAGGATAATGGTATGGTGATAATGAAAGACTGTGCAATGGAACCCCATTTGTGGTTGGTCCCCCTTCCTTGGTTTTAAAGTTATGCCCCTTTGATTGTTTTTCACCCTACAGGTCTTGTGGGTGCCAGAACCAGATAACTGTTTGGGATATCTTCATGAAACTTCATAGCAATGTGTATGAAGCCCCAACGATGTGTCGCGTACAACAATGGTTGCTCTCCCTTTCTTCTTTTTTGAGTTATATCCCTTTTATTAGTTCTTTTCGGGTTTTTAGCTCACCTGAGCCTTAAGGCTCATAGGTGAGCTTATAGTGTAGCCAGGCATCCGTCGTCCGTCCGTCCGTCCGTCCGTCGTCCGTCGTCAACATTTTCAAACATCTTCTTCTCTGAAACCACTGGGCCGATTGAAGCCATATTTCATATGGAGCCTACCTAGGTCGGGGGAACGAAAGTTTGTTCTGGGTATCTGGGTCACATGACCAAGATGGCCGCCACGCCCATATATGGTAAAAACCCTTCAAAAATCTTCTTCTCCAGAACCAAAAGGCCTATGACCTTGAAACTTGGTATGTAGCATTGGGCATTCGGGCCCATCATAATTTGTACAAATCATGACCTTGCGTTGACCTTGACCTAATTTACGGCATGGTCAACTTTGGTACATTAGGCTTTTGTATGGGAAAAAGCTTAAACAGTGGATTTCTGAGAAACTATTTAAGTCTAAGGTTTAATACTTGATAAACATGGTCAACTAAATGACCAGATGAAGATATTATGTCAGTAAAGGTCAAGGTCATTCCGTCGGACCATCCGTCGTCAAGATTTTCAAACATCTTCTCCTCTGAAATCACTGGACCGATTGAAGCCAAATTTCATATGCAGCCTCCATGGGTTGAGGGAACGAAAGTTTGTTCGCGGTATCTGGGTCACATGACCAAGATGGCCGCCATGCCCATATATGGTAAAAACCCTTCAAAAATCTTCTTCTCCAGAACCAAAAGGCCTATGACCTTGAAACTTAGTATGTAGCATCGGGCATGTGGGCCCATCATAGTTTGTACAAATCATGACCTTGCGTTGACCTAGACGTAATTTATGGCATGGTCAACTTTGGTAGGTTAGGCTTTTATATGGGAAAACGCTTAAACAGTGGATTTCTCAGAAACTATTTAAGTCTAAGGTTTAATACTTGGTAAACATGGTTGACTAAATGACCAGATGAAGATATTATGTCACTAAAGGTCAAGGTCATTCCGTCGGACCATCCGTCGTCAAGATTTTCAAACATCTTCTCCTCTGAAACCGCTGGGCCAATTGAAGCCAAATTTCATATGCAGCCTCCATGGGTTGGTGGAACGAAAGTTTGTTCGTGGTATCTGGGTCACATGACCAAGATGGCCACCACGCCCATATATGGTAAAAACCCTTCAAAAATCTTCTTCTCCAGAACCAAAAGGCCTATGACCTTGAAACTTGGTATGTAGCATCGGGCATGCTGGCCTATCATAGTTTGTACAAATCATGGCCTTGCGTTGACCTTGACCTAATTTACGGCATGGTCAACTTTGGAACGTTAGGCTTTTATATGGGAAAATGCTTAAACAGTGGATTTCTGAGAAACTATATAAGTCTAAGGTTTAATACTTGGTATACATGGTGGACTAAATGACCAGATGAAGATATTATGTCAGTAAAGGTCAAGGTCATTCCGTCGGACCATCCGTCGTCAAGATTTTCAAACATCTTCTCCTCTGAAACCACTGGGCCGATTGAAGCCAAATTTCATATGCAGCCTCCATGGGTTGAGGGAACGAAAGTTTGTTCGCTGTATCTGGGTCACATGACCAAGATGGCCGCCATGCCCATATATGGTAAAAAACTTTCAAAAATCTTCTTCTCCAGAACCAAAAGGCCTATGACCTTGAAACTTGGTATGTAGCTTTGGGCATGTGGGCCCATAATAGTTTATACAAATGATGACCTTGGGTTGACCTTGACCTAATTTATGACATGGTCAACTTTGGTACGTTAGGCTTTTATATGGGAAAACGCTTATATAGTGGATTTCTCAGAAACTATTTAAGTCTAAGGTACAATATGTGGTATATATGGTCAACTAAATGACCAGATGAAGATATTATGTCACTGAAGGTCAAGGTCATTTTGTCAGTCTGTCCGTCATCAAGATTTTCAAACATCTTCTCCTCTGAAACTACTGGGGAGATTGAAGCCAAATTTCATATGGTGTCTCAGTGGGATAGGGGAACTAAAGTTATACACGGGGTCTGGGTCACATGACCAAAATGGCCGCCATGCCCATATATGGTAAAAATCCTTCGAAAATCTTCTGCTCCAGAACCAAAAGGCCTATGATCTTGAAACTTGGTATGTAGCATTGAGCATGCAAGCCTATCATAGTTTATACAAATGATGAGCTGGCGTTGACCTTGACCTAATTTACAACATGGTCAACTTTGGTAGGTTAGGCTTTTATATGGGAAAACCCTTATACAGTGGATTTCTCAGAAACTATTTAAGTCTAAGGTACAATACATGGTATATATGGTCAACTAAATGACCAGATGAAGATATTATGTCACTAAAGGTCAAGGTCAATTTGTTGGTCTGTCCGTCATCAAGATTTTCAAAACATCTTCTCCTCTGAAACCACTGGTCTGATTGAAGCAAAATTTCATATGGAGTCTTAAGTGTGATTGGGGAATAAAAGTTTGTTCTCCGGATCTTGACCAAGATGGCCGCCATGCCCAAAGATGGTAAAAAACCTTCAAAATCTTCTTCTCCAGAACCAAAAGGCATATGACCTGATCAGACGCAGCGAGGAGTTAAATTGGCTAGCGCACCAGTAAAGGTACCTGTGCTAACTATAATAGCAGGTAACTTTTACCGAGAGCAAATGACTTTTATTGCGTCACGGCTTTAGTTTATGTCATTGATTTGCACGAATGCAATAGATGCAAGTGCCACCAATCGACAATGATTCAATATCGATTTCTCAGTAAACATGTCAGATACGTAATGTATAGTCAATATAAATATCGATCATGCAACATTTGCGCAGGCTGATCAGATCATACTTTCATGAAATCATCACGGGTGCCAGCAATTCTTTTTTTTTTTTTTTTTTTGTTTAAGTCGGTTCGTTCACTTTAAGAATAGTTTCCCGCGTTCTTCTGTCCAGTTCCCGCCGATTCAGACGCATCGTATGCGAAATGAGAACCAGTGTGAATTTATAAATAAAATATGGGAAATCCGCGACTGAGACTGACAAGTTTACTGACCCAAATATGCAGCTATATTTGTTCTTAATCTAATATTCAACAAAAATAGACAGCTCTAATGACAGGTATGTTCATTAAAGTGTAGAATATAACTCGGTTTTGAGATAAACAGATTTTGAGTTTTTAACAAGTATCAGCTTTTATCAAAATAACGAGCAAATCGGACCCATCATCCAAGATGCAATTTTGGATATTTATATTGAGGGTTAGGGAAACGTGGGGAGGGGTGATGGTTTGAGATTGCCAGATAATCAGATTGATTATTATTATTTTTTTTTTGCAATTTAGCAATGGAATGGTCAGCACTAACACTATGAACAGTACTGTTGAATTACACTGTAAATTAAACTTGGATGGTAGTGTTACTGCACTGAAATGGCATACTTGAAGTATTGGGTAAAAGGAAAGAAGTTAAACAAACTATACAACTGTACTTTAGTTCATGTTGGTATAATTTAAAACAAGAAGCCCCCCCCCCCACCCCCCAAAAAATTACAACAAAACAGTTAAGTAGTGAAGAACTCAAAACAACGCGTCAAAGTTGCCCCCCCCCCCCCCCCCCCCCCCAAAAAAAAAAAAAATAAATAAATAACAAAACAGTGATGTAGTGAAGAACTCGAAACAACGCGTCAAAGTTGCCGTCAAAGTCTCCCTGATGGGGAACTCAATCTCCCTGAAATGAAATCCAGATCTCCCACATGGTCCTCAAGAGATCATCACATGTATGCCTTGAAACTTGGTATGTAGCTTTGGGCACTCAAGCCCATCATAGTTTATACAAATGATCGTGCTTTGACCTTGACCTAATTTATGACACTGTCAACTTTGGTACATTATGTAGGTTTTTATATGGGAAAATGCTTAAACAGTGGATTTTTCAGAAACTATTTAATTGTAAGGTACAATATTTGGTATGTATGGTTGACAAAATGACCAGATGAAGATATTTTGTCGTTAAAGGTAAAGGTCATTATTTGGCTTTTGTACAAGGTCATTGAGATTCTGTCACCCGTCAACATTTTCAAACATCTTCTCAGAGGCCACTGGGGTCAATTGAAGCCATATTTCACATGGAGCTTCATGGGCTTAAAGGAACCATAGTTTGTTCAGATGGTCTTGGTCACTTGACCAAGATGGCCACCATGCCCATATATGGTAAAAACTCTTCAAACGTCTTTTCTGGAGAACCTAAAGGCCTATAACCTTGAAACTTGGTACCGGTATGTAGTATTGGGTACTCAGGCCCATCATAGTTTATACAAATGATTACTGTATTTCATATGGAGCTTTTATACTGGGTCAAAGGAATCAAAGTTTGTTCAGATGGTCATGGTCACATGAACATGGTGGCCACCACGCCCATATATGATAAAAACCCTTCGGAAATCTTTGTCCAGAAACAAAGGCCCAGTGACCTTGTGGCTTGGTATATAGAATTGGGACTCAACATTAATCCCCAAGGGAGGGGGGTTATCTGCCCCTGCCCTGGTGCTATATACATGTATAAAAGCATTAAAATATACACCAGGACCAAGTGTCAGGTGAGCTACAGGACCATTGGTCCTCTGGTTTAGCTCACCTGAGCACCAAGTGCTCAAGGTGAGCTATTGTGATCGGTCTTTGTCCGTCGTCAACTTTTGCTTTAAACGACTTCGCCCCCAAAACTGCTGGACGGATTTTGAAATAATTTCACAGAAATGTTCCTTGGGGGACTCTTTACCAAAATTGCTAAAACGGTTCCGCTCCACTGAACAATATGGCCGCCACAGCTAAAAATAGAAAAACCTTTAAACGACTTCTCCTCCAAAACTGCTGGGCAGATTTTGAAATAATTTCACAGAAATGTTCCTTAGGAGGCCTTTTACCAAAATTGCTCAAACCGTTCCGCTCTGCTGAACAAAATGGCCGCCAGAGCTGAAAATAGAAAAAACCTTTAAACGACTTCTCCTCCAAAACTGCTTGGCAGATTTTGATGTTTTTTCACAGAAATGTTTCTTAGGAGACCCTCTACCAAATTTGCTAAAACGGTCCGCTCTGCTGAACAAAATGGCCGCCAGAGCTAAAAATAGAAAAACCTTTAAGCGACTTCGCCTCCAAAAGTGCTGGATGGATTTTGAAATAACTTCACAGAAATGTTCCTTAGGAGGCCGTTAACCAAAATTGCTCAAACGGTTCCGCTCCGCTGAACAATATGGCCACCAGAGCTAAAAATAGAAAAACCTTTAAACGACTTCTCCTCCAAAATTGCTGGGCAGATTTTGAAATAATTTCACTGAAATGTTTCTTAGGACACCCTCTACCAAAATTGCTAAAACGAGTCAGCTCGGCTAAACAAAATGGCCGCCAGAGCTAAAAATAGAAAAACCTTTAAACGACTTCGCCTCCAAAACTGCTTGGCAGATTTTGAAATAATTTCACAGAAATGTTTCTACGGAGGCCCTTAACCAAAATTTCTCATATGGTTCCGCTCCGCTGAACAAAATGGCCGCCAGAGCTAAAAATAGAAAAACCTTTAAACGACTTCTCCTCCAAAACTACTGGGCAGATTTTAAAATAATTTCACAGAAATGTTTCTTAGGACACCCTCTACCAAAATTGCTAAAATGGTTCCACTTCACTGAACAAAATGGCCGCCAGAGCTAAGAATAGAAAAACCTTTAAACGACTTTGCCTCCAAAACTGCTGGTCAGATTTTGATATATTTTCACAGAAATGTTCCTTAAGACACCCTCTACCGAAATTCCTAAAACGGTTCCGCTCCGCTGATTAAAATGGCCGCCAGAGCTAAAAATAGAAAAAACGTTGAAACGACTTCGCCTCCAAAACTGCTGGGTAGACTTTGAAATAATTTCACAGAAATGTTCCCATAGGAGTCCTGCTACCAAAATTGCTCTACCGTTTCCGCTCGGCTGAACAATATGGCCGCCAGAGCTAAAAATAGAAAAACCTTTAAACGACTTCTCCTCCAAAACTGCTGGAAAGATTTTGAAATAATTTCACAGAAATGTTCCTTAGGAGACCCTCTACCAAAATTGCTAAAATGGTTCAGCTCTGCTGAACAAAATGGCTACCAGAGCTAATTATAGAAAAACCTTTAAACGACACCTCCTCTAAAGCCAATGGCTCGATTTCAAAATAATTTCACAGAAGTGTTTGACTCATGGTTCTAAACAAAAATTGCTGAAAAGGTTCCACTCTGCTGTACAAAATGGCTGCCAGAGCTAAAAATAGAAATAAATCTTAGAATGAATCAGAGGGCACAGTTACAATCCAGTCATCATGAAACATGGTCAGAAAGTTTATCTGAATGAAATCTAGACCAACTTTGATACTGGGTCATGTGGGGTCAAAAACTAGGTCACTAGGTCAAATCTTAGAAAAACGTTGTGTACACTCTTTAGGGCACAGTTATGATATAATCTACATGAAACTTTGTCAGAATGTTTATTTTTATGAAATCTAGACCTGATTTGAAACTGGGCCGTGTCAGGTTAAAAACTAGGTCACTAGGTCAGTTCTTAGAAAAACCATGTGAATGCTTTAGAGGACACAGTTTTGTTCTAATCTTCATGAGACTTAGTCAAAATGTTTTTCTCCTACAAACCTGGACCAAGGGTGCAACTTGGTCATGTCGGGTCAAAAACTAGGTCAAACCTTAGAAAAGCATTGTTTACGCTCTAGAGGGCACAGTTTTGATCCAATATTCATGAACTTTTGCAGAATGTTTATATCCAAGAAATCTAGACCAGGTTTGAAACTGGGTCATGTGGATTCAAAATCAAGGTCATTAGGTTAAATCTTATAAAAACCTAAGGTACACAATAAAGGGTTCATCTTCCATTGAATCTTTGTGAAACTCTGTCTGTTGGACGTATGGATGTTTCTGAGGTTAAGTTCACAGGATACTCAGGTGAGCGATCCAGGGCCATCATGGCCCTCTTGTTTGTGTATACTTATGTTGTGCATACGTTAACTCGGTAACTGTTTGGAATATCATGATGAAACTTTATAGCAATGTGCACGATCACAAGATGATGTGTCAGATATAAGAATGGTTGCTGCCCCTTTCTTAATTTTGGAGTAATCTCCCTTTCCTCCGTCCGTAAACATTCTTTGTGTGCGCCATAACTCAGTAACCATTTGGGATATTTTCATGAAATTTTGTAGGCATATGTAGTAGGTAGGGGGAATGTATCGCATACAAGAATGGTTGCTCCCCCTTCCTTAGTTTCCAAGTTATGCCCCTTTGATTGTTTTTTTTCCCTGCAGGTCTTGTGCGCGCCATAACTAGATAACTGTTTGGGATATCTTCATACAACTTCATAGCAATGTGTATGAAGCCCCAACGATGTGTCGCCTACAACAATGGTTGCTCTCCCTTTCTTCGTTTCTGAGTTAGTTTCTTTTCGGGGGGTTTGTGTATACTTATGTTGTGCATACATTAACTCTGCAACTGTTTGGAATATCATGATGAAACTTTATAGCAATGTGCATGATCACAAGATGATGTGTCACATATAAGAATGGTTGCTCCGGCTTTCTTAGTTTTGGAGTAACCTCTCTTTGATCATTATTTTTAGGCATGTCCATTCACTCCATATCTCCTTAACCCTTTGAAGTATTAGATTGAAACTTTGTAAGAATGTGTGTAATAATGGGGCAATGTATCCTGAGCAAGAACCATGACTCTGGCTTGCTTACTGGATTATCTGCTCATGCATGAATTTTCTGTTTACCTGTCGGCATAAAATCATAATTTGAACCCCCTTAGCTGAAACGTACGTTCTGACTGGGAGCGAGGGGGGGGGGGGGAGTCCCACCAACCACACGATATCGGTTCTTTCTACAGTTATTCTGTCCTTCTCATTTACGCGATATACATGCAGCTCGAGTATTTTAGTGAGTATCTGACAATGCTACCTTACATACGCGCGGGGAGCGGCTGTAGTGTAGTGGATAACACTCCAGACTACCAATCCAGGGGTCGCAAGATCGATCCCCCGCTTCTCCGGTCTTTCGGACGAGACTTTAAACCGAGGTCCCGTCTCCATATGACCTCGTTGGTGGTGGGACGTTAAACCCGAGTACACTCAATACACACGCGGCGCGAACGCGCGCGTGCACGCCTTGAATTTTTGTTAAGAGAACGTATTATTGGCATGTAGAAATGACAAAGTTCGGGATAATTTCTTTTATAGCTGCCAAAACAAAAGTAAGTAAATAAAACGGATCTTGTGAACTCTCATCTGAAGCACCTTGACGTTTAATAAGTATTGGCTTTAGGCTTTTTATCGCACACACACACACATGCGCGTGCACGCGCGTACCCACGCACGTGCGAGTGCGTACATTGACTACATATATACAAGTGCTGTTACCCAACGAAAAAGAGTCCTAGTTCCCAAACGACATGATCATCGTGGCTGAACAAATTTGTTTCTGCCACGATGACCAAGTAGTTTAGGAACTAGGACTCTTTTCGTAATAGCCTTAAAACATAGTGAACCAGGGGTGAGAATAGTTAGTTTATAATGTAGGTTAGACTTGACCAAAAAGGTTAAAACCGGGCCGATGTCTGACCTGTAGGCCCCACCCATACCCTTGGTACCATTGTCTCAGTTTACTAGCCAGTGATAAGGTTATTCAGAACAAGGATGCGGTTTTTTCGGGGCACCCTATTGGCTTAAAGTAGGGTAAGAACTCACTGTGCTTGCAGTAGGTCGTGCGAATGATTGGGGCTGCTTAGATAATTCCCTGTCTATCCTATCGCTTTATGCTATCTCCCTTTTTCTGGGAGCGGCTCGTTAAAGAGATGTACTGAAATACTGCCTCAAGGGGCCGGTAAATCCAAAACAACCAGTCAACCCACCAACTAACATCTGACATGTTTCACTTTTGTTACTATATGTCTACAGAAAGTATCGTTTTACCACGGACATAAAATCAGGGAAGATAAAACTCTAATTTGTCAATAGGTATCTTGATCTAGACAAGTTCTTGAGAGCACATAGAATAACTCTTCCTTTTTTCCTAGTCATTAATCTTTGCTTAACAAAGATAGCACGCCACTGGCATTAAAACGTGGTATATATTGACAGTAAGACTGATTGTATAATAAATTACCAATTATATATCTTCTAGACTGGTGCAATGGAAATAGAAAGAAAGAAAAGGAAAAAAACAGGCTATGCTGGGTGTTTTTTTTTAAACTGTATATTGTGAGAAACTTGGTTTCTGTTATTGCTTAAAGAATAAGATTATAATTATTCCGTACTTCGCCTCATTCGCGATATTTGTTCAGTCAAGAATGACTTATACATGTATATACATGCATTTGTTAACTTTTGCTTCACATAATGCAACATGAATGCATGAAATAAATTATGTTTCAGAAAGTCAGGCTATTAGTACCAATAAAATGCATTTCGATCTGACTCGTGAAAACTACAACTGGTGGCATACCGCAGAAAAATACTGATCGTTTCCTAATATATGCACTCGGTGCCAAACCCAAACAAACTTATTCTTCCTGTTACAGCTTTGTGCCATCAAAGATCACAATCCGTCTGGAAATCAACATACTGTAAAATATGGTATGGTATGATGGATTGGTATGTGGTATGGTATGAAAATCCTATACCATACCACATGTCATACCAAACGGCCATACCAAAAGTATTATTTGGGCATTATACCCATCATTATCAAATGCTTGACAACAATGTTAACAAGATCACCATTGGGTGATCTTGTTAACATTGTTGTCAAGCATTTGATAATGATGGGTGTAATGCTTATATACTTTCAAAGACTACAGATCTAGATTAAACTACAGGTCAATAATACTTTTGGTATGTTCGTTTGGTATGGTATGTGGTATGGTATGGGATTTTCATACCATACCACATACCAAGCCATCATACCATACCATATTTTACAGTATGCCCATCAAAGAGCACAATCCGTCTGGAAATCAACCCGCCGTGGAAGATAATGGACAGACGAGAACATTTGTTGTTACAAATCGTAGCATTTTTACTGACACGCGATACGCTATTCCTGCAGATAAAATTGATATGATCTTTGAAGAATTTGATTGAAATCCGCAGGCTAATGTAAAATTGTTTTCATTTTGTTTCTGTCGGTGTAAATATCAGAGATATCGAATTGATAGGGACGTTTTGATTGGCGGAGCAGTATGCACGTTCTCACGCGCGCACGCGAGTAGAACAACAAACTGACGGAATGGAGAAGGAAAGTTTTTATGGTTTTGAAATGTTTATTTGATGAATGAGAAAATTGTAGGCGTTATCTCGATGATAAACATATTCCATTCAGATAGTTTTTTCTTGTTTCAGTCTACTCTTGAAATGCAGTAAAATCTGAAAATATACCCGAGAAAAATTAACTGACTCTGAAGACATTTAAATGGTCATTATTAATTACATCCACTAATTATATTTCTTTATAAGATTAGAACGAAATTCCGCGGAGAGAGAGCGAGAGAGAGAGAGTGCATGGTAGTTTTAAATCAACATCAGAGAGCAAAACTCAATATAACCCACGTTTATAGCTTCTACTATATCTGATGGTAAGCATAAAATCTGAAAGAGTTCCTTCAAGAGCAGAGAATACATTCATAAGAAGGAACATGGGCCAGACTACGTAGTTTCGGCTAATAAAGCCTCTTCAGTGACCCTGACAATATCTGGTGACGAAACCAGAGAAGAGCATACTGTAATTTCATAATCTCAATTGGACAGCCGATTCAAAGACTGATTAGTATAAAAAAAGGTCCAAATAATATATAAAATGATGGCTTAGAATATGAGTATAAAACCAATCTAAAATTTCAGATTTCTCAGAATATATCCTCTGATCTCAAAGGACGAAAAGAAAATATAATCTGCACTATGGATGATGTACGGGGAGACGTTTTACGGCCGCCACACGGCACAACACCAGCTGCAGTGAGGTAAAATTAAAATCTGAAAGAGTTCCTTCAAGAGCAGAGAATACATTCATAAGAAGGAACTGCATGTTTCTTTCGCAACATATCTTTTAAAATAACTGAAATTTACGTTATGCCTTAAAAATTCTAAATATGAAGGCTTGTATCTTCCAGGCAAATCAAGTCGACGTGTGTGGTTTTTCTTCCGATGCAGCGATTACAAAAGGAGAAAAAAAGAGAAAGTTGGATGGAGAATGTACCTGTCGCAGAATATTTATTTGATTTAGTGATGTTTGAAACATAATTTTGAAATTTTTGTTCTTTCTAAGCAAAAATAAATATAGATGGTGTCTTTTGTGATTGTTGGTTTACCTTACACATTGTCATACAACTAATCCCAGAAGGCACATGACGTCGTAATGACGTCATATTGTCGTCGATGCGACGTTACGGCGTCGCACCAACGTCAGTACGACGTCATTTCGACGCTATGTTCCCGCTGGGAACATTACTTCTTTATGAGTCGTACCAGAGACGTTTGCTGTGCTAAATTGTCGCAGTTTTTCGTCCGTTTTTGTCCCGGCTGCGATGATCAGTCTGGATCTACGCTCTTTGCAAATCAACTATTTTCGTTTTTGGCACTTAAGGTGGAATAGGACAAAACCAAAATTTTCAGTTTTCTAGTCAAAAAATATATCATCAAAAACTTCCGACATTTTTGACTCTCTAATTGAATTTCTTCTGAGCATGTAACAAAAGATTTCTATTTCAATGACGTCGTGGAAATGTGATGGTTTGACATTTTTTACGCAAAATTTATAGCTCTCAGATATCTACTTTAATCGACATTGCTCTGCAGTCCGTTGAGGTATTGAAACGAATCTATACCAGTTTACGTGTCATCAAGAGGTACATAAAGCTGTGCTATACTTTTTTCCAAATCTCTAAGCATTGCGAGTGAATTGGTGCAAACATTAATTTTCATGAGCTGTTGAATTTTGCTTTTTTCGCGTGAAAATTGAAATAGAGTATATCTGAATTTTTTGTATGTTTTGATTAAATGTAAATCTGAAATATTGATTAAATGATATCAAGATTTTACCGTGGAAATATTCCTCAAAGTAAATTTTTCAAACTATACCCCCTGTTTAAATAACGTCGATTTTT
Source organism: Ctena decussata (assembly GCA_963989385.1). Classification (NCBI taxonomy): domain Eukaryota; kingdom Metazoa; phylum Mollusca; class Bivalvia; order Lucinida; family Lucinidae; genus Ctena; species Ctena decussata. Next base: position 67,810,295 of record OZ022501.1, on the reverse strand, counting down.
CTTGCGTCAAACTAGATTTGGCGCTAAGAGCGGTTTCCCACATATCTTTTAATTCCGATAATCCAGTGTCGAGTCATTTAAGAGTCTATCAAAATGAAAAGCGAAAAAATTGAAGAAATATCTCATTCCGTTTTCTAGATAGAAGGGTTGAAACAGGTCAGGGGTTATTTTTTCCCGGTTTTGCTTTTTCGGAAGTAACTGAGGTCGCAAAATACGAGGCTCATGGCAAAAATGAACACCTGGCGTGTTAAAACTTTCCTCTCTGGAAGACGGAATAAGATATTAATTCAGTGCTTTCGTTTTCTTTGCAGTTATATTTTCTAGAAGAGATCATAAATGTTTTACTAGAAACTACTCGAAAACATTCTTAGGAATTATTTCCCTTTGACGTTGAAAGAAACGGCGCCATCGGAACAGGGGGTACAGTTAAACAAATCTACTTTGTGAAAAATTTACACGGTGAAAACTAAAAATTATTTCTAAAATTACATGTGAATATATTTTATAAGTACATATCAAAATTTCATATATATTTTTCGGAGACAGTTTTTCTCTGTCTAAGCTTTTATGGAAAATTAAGCAATACTCAGTAGCTAATGAAAAGTCATATTTGCCTAAATCAACACAAAACGCGGAAATATTTGGAAGAAGTAATTATACACTTTTAAAGGCCTCTTGACGGCTTGCACTTTGGTATGAAATTTATTACAATATCTTTACGGAGAGCAAAACAAATGCGAAAAATATATGTAATAGAGCGCTATTCATCGTTAAAAGACGTCTATCCCTCACATTTTCATGACGTCATAGAAGAAGAAGTATTTGTTTTACACTTAAAAGAAAATCATTTTCGTAATTTAGAAAATGCTGAACTTCTTGATAATTGTTCATTTTTTACGAAAACTGAAAATTTTGGTTTTGTCCTATTCCACCTTAAAGGGTTACATTTGCAGTCAATAATACGAAAAATGATAGAGAGAGAGAGAGAGAGAGAGAGAGAGAGAGAGAGAGAGAGATGAAAAGCAGAATGTGTATCTTTGACATGTCTTATTTGCATAGGAAATTGTGTTTCTATATGTGTTATTATATAATAAGCAGTAATGAACTGGAATTCCAATAAATGAGAAGGATGCTAACAAAGCTCAATCACTGTAGGAGAAAAGAAAAACGATATATTATCTTACTCTGGCTCGCTAACAGTAATCGCTATGGTATGAAAATACTTTCTCAATACAATATATAAGAAAAATGACAGGGATGCATGTTATGGATTCGTTCCCTTGAGGCTCCTGTGGCACATCGTTATAAGAACTGGACGAAAAAAAAAATAGCGTAGACAGTGAATCTTTATAAATGAATTTATGAGTTTGACACTTCAAGCGAAAGAGAGGCACCCTCTACAACTTTAGCATTTTAGTGTTCGCCAAATGAAGTCATAATTGCAACTAAAATGCTTTGATCTGATTTTAACATTAATTCATAAATATAAGCAAAACATTGAGAAAAAAAATGAATTTTAGGAATGTGCTTGCATATTCAGCTTTGAATGCGCCACATGGAGAACATAGTTATGAGAATCGGAACAAAAAAGATAGTCAGACGATATGTGTGCGTATGAATGTTACATAAAGTATCATCTCTCTCTAATTCGGCTTCAATGGGATCGCCGGAGAAGATACTTGCTATTCAGTGTGCAACTGTCAGTTGTTACTGGTTACTTGGGCCAAATGGATTATTGCATTAACAAAAAAATATTTTTTTTTCTGTTTTATGAAACATGGCCCTTTTCGTCCGCTGTTCCTGGCCCTTCTGCTACCATTTTTTTTTCCTGTTTAGGGCATATGGAGATCTAACTTTTTGGCATATAAAATTTTAAAAAGCTGATATATATGGCATATCCATAAACTCACTTTTAAATATGGCATATGCGCCATTTAATTCTCTGTTGATGACATGTGAGAACCCCTTAGAAGGCCTTAGTGACGATAGTAGAGGTACGTACTCTCGTTCTCATATGTGTAAATAAAGTACTTGTGTTTCTTTAAACTGATTTTTAGCGCGACAGAATAATTGTTTTGTGCTATTTTAATACACGCTCATCAGTACATAAAGACAATAATGAGACAAAAATATTTCAACTGTTATCTAAATACAAGAATTCATTTCATTCGATAAAACAGTTTTTAAAACTGATATTTAGAATTTAGTTTTCTTTTTTAAAATGAAAAAAAAATGATTTTTAGAATGAGAGCAAAATCTAATCTTTAGCATGAGAGCAAAACGTTCCTACTTGTACTTGCTCATCATCATACAGAATCGGTAATAATAATAATAATTATAATAAGAATAATGATAAAACAGATAAACCTCGTTCTAAAATAGATTTAAAACTGATCTTTAGTTCGGCTCCTCTACGTTTGTAAGCATATAATGAAACTTAAATGTCAGTTTATAACTAATTTCTATATCAATAGAATGTTCTAGAATGAATATAAGTATTTCTATTTTACTGCGTTTATCAGCACATAAAGACGATAATAGAAAATAAGAAAATTTCATTCTTAAAAAACTACATTTAAAATTTATATTTCGAATCAAAGTGATATAGTTCGACTCCTTAAAGTTCGTTAGCATATGGTAAAATTGTAAGTCACACTTTAAAACTATTTTTTATTACCCCAGAACTTTTTAGGATAAGTAAATTATTTCTACTTTTCTGCGTTTTTCAGCACATAAAGACGGTAATAAAAATTAAGGTAGCTATTCTCTTTCGGCGCCTCACAGGAGCATGACCTCCGTAGCATTAAAACAAGGAATCAAACATGATTAATTAATTTCACCTCTGCTAATTCTATCAGTATTTATTCTCCGTCTTCATTGTGTGGTAGATGGATTTCGCATGTCGGTAAGCTTCACTTGATCATGTTAAATCTTAATGCGCCGAAAATAAAAATAGTTGAATTTGAAACAGCGTAAATCAAAATGAAGTGGCTCATAATGAGCCGCCTCATCTGCATCTACCTTGTATGCCCTCTTGTCTCTGAATTCTCAGTACGATAAAGCTTGGACGATTTTTTTAAAATTTGCAGACGTTAAATGTGTCGTCTGCTGTTTAGCGGTTTAAGGGTTAAAGTGTGTTCGCTCTGCTATGTTTCAAATAAAAGCTTTTGAACAAGAAAGAAAGGAAAATGAATGGAAAATAAAAGAAAAATAATTATGTATTTTTATCATATGACGTCGCTGTAATTCAGTGGATAAATTCATGTCATGAAAAATCATATGACCACATGTGCAATAAAATTTTGGCGCGTACATCACTGGGTGGGAGCGTACAGTACAAGTGACCGGTTGTCCCGATCTGTATAGTGGACGCATCTTTGTCCCAATATGTCGGGTAAGTTTCAAAATTGTTTATTTTTGTGTTTTAAAATCATTGAGTGTAGGTAGAACAGCTTGCTCGACAAGCCTTAATACAGATCTTTTCGACATGTCACCTTAATTTTCTGTAAATTGTTATGATATGCTTTATTTTCACATTTAATTTGAGAAAATCACTACTCTACTTTCGATTTCGAAATCTGCGCCGGTACCATTTCTTCAAAATTGGCCATCAATTGTATATGAAACAACCGTGTTTTCTTTAGAAATAGTTTATGGTGTATTTAGGTTCAGGATTAATTAATCTTGTTAGATATCATGCTAGGTAAGGGCAATTATTTTCAAAGAAAACAAAAGAGGGGTCAAACACTATTCTGTATCGTGGGTCGTAAAACCGATTGTCAGTGAGACATCCCATACAGTCAGAAAAATTTGGGGATGCTCAGCTTTGCTTGTCTTGTGGATTCGCCCCGTACTTAAAGGATACTTATTATGGGTAAATCTCTTAATAGATCATTAATCTATCTTAAAAAGGGACTAACTAACATTTTTTTTCGAATTAAAACGCTAACTCGGCCGATTTTCTGGTTACACGTGACGTGATCTGATTACAAACACCAGTGATTTGCAGATGAAAATACGAATTTAGAGCAAAGAAAGCAACATCTAGCCATCTCCAAAGATGACCATAATAGAAAACATAAATAGAGAAAACACTCTTACCAAGTGGTTTACATCCAAACAATAAAAGAAAACACATTTCACACAAACACACCCTGAAGGTCATAACAACGGACAAAGATTTGCCCACTATACACATCGGACAACGGTGCACATGTACTGTACGCTCCCAACCAGTGTACATGTAACGCCATTGATGACGACCGTGTCAACAATGCATTCTGAAATAATATTCATTAAATCCGATTTTAAAGGGTCATATGATAAACAGAAACTTACACTCGTGTTCATTTCATATGAAAATTAGTAAACTCGCCGAAGGCTTGTTTCATAAATTTCATATGAAATGACCACTCGTGTAAGATCCTCTATAAGCAGAGAAATCATATGACTACATGTGCAATAACATTTTGGCGCGTACATGTAACGTCATTGATGACGACCGTGTCAACAATGCATTCTGAAATAATATTCATTAAATCCGATTTTCAAGGGTCATATGATAAACAGAAACTTACACTCGTGTTCATTTCATATGAAAATTAGTAAACTCGCCGAAGGCTTGTTTCATACATTTCATATGAAATGACCACTCATGTAAGATCCTCTAAAAGCAGAGAAATAAAATTCAAAGACTATTTTGATGCAGGTTTTTTTTTTCGGAAAATAATCGAAAGTAAATAATATCAAACATTTGTCAAAACTGCTACAGCAGCAAAAAGGCACAACCAACCCACAATACTAGTTTCATTACTTTAATGGAATATTTGATAATATTGTGCATACAGTAAGCAAATTACTCGTATTTGGTATTAATCTTATTCCAATGTAATGCTTCATTTAACTTTATTTTATCATTTCTTCTTTCCTGTTTCCTTAAAAAATAAGTCTTAAGTTAGAATGACTGATTAATTCTTTTTTCCTTTGAGGTGTCGTTGAATGCTTGGTGTAATATGTACCGATGTAGCTTGCATTTCTAATTAAGCACGCAGTATTTACTACTAATACTTATACTAAAAATAAATTGGATATAGAGACTCTGATTATTATGTGATGGAATCAAAGATTTTTTTCCCCTTCATTTAGACAGTTCTGAATCGGAATAAATACAAGCCTTGTATATAGACGAATAACTAAGGATTCCCATTATAAATCTATTTTTGCTCCAAAGCCGGTTGTCGATATCTGGATGTCCGTTGCAGTTCGATATGAATATAATTATATATATTTAATAGCATGGCATATAGAAAAAAAATGAGGACTAAAGTACCCACTCTAAAATTATGTTTATTCATTCCATAATTAGGTTAGAAGCCAAATTGTCATTTACCAAAATCTTTATGCCAAACAAAAATACAATGTTTCCGAATCACCTATTTGCTTATTGCTCATGCGCTATATCTTATTTAAATATTTAAAACCTCCATCGCTCTTCAATTTGTGTCAGTTCATATTTTATTTTATTGCAACTTTTTACAACACCTTCGTCCTTGCAGATGGCTGTGATTGGCCAGCTTAAAACAGAACACCCTTGATTTTTTTCTCGTTAAAAAAGTCAGAAAAGCATGTGGTTATTTTTTGTTGCTTGGATATCATCCACTTCGATATTTCAGTACATGGTTAAAATGCAATGGACGATTGATCCCATTTCTGATATTTCATTGCTTAAAACCGAAAAAGAAAAAAAATGTGTAGAGGGGTTTCAAAAACTTGTTCTGTTCTCCGCTATGTGGTATAAAGTATGCATATCAACCATCATACAGACATTAGAAGGGAATGTTTCTGTTGATATGAGCCGCGACACGACAAAACCAACAAAGTGGTTGTGCACCCAGTGCAGACTCAGACCAGCCTGGACATCCGCCCATTTTGATCAGACTCTTCGCTAAGCGCTTAGAAGGTAGCTAAGGGCCTAAGCTACCTCCATGCGGACAGCGAAGGCTCTGATCAGACTGGGCGGATGCCCAGGCTGATCTGAGTCTGCGCTGGGCGCACAACCACTTTGTTGGTTTTGTCATGTCGCGGCTCATATGTTCAGACGCATGTGCCGCTGGAAGTACGATGGGGCATTAAAGCTAAAATATTCTATGATTCAACATGATACAAGACAAATCGTTTTAACTCATATTGAAGAACTTTCCAATCCTTACCCAAACTGCTCCATCACTTTATGTTATATACTTACCCTACATTTTGTAGTTGGGACTTTGGCGATAAAAACGCGGCGCGGGGCAGGGGCGGAACGGGGAGAGGGGGAACATGGTTGCGCTGTTTTATATTCATAAAGTCATATGAAAAATGACTTTCAATTAGCTTTAGAAATCAGACATCAAAACCTACAACTGTACATGACTATGGATTTTATCACATTTATTCGATCATTTACTATCTAGAAATTTGGGTAGGGTGAAGGCTGTCAATCTGTCGGCCGCGGATGATTGCGAGCCCCTGAAGGTCTTCATTGTCATACCAGGGATATAAAAGTCTAAACACAAATCATTATGAAAAGAGGTTCAACCGTCACGTTTGGTGATAAAATGTAGGTTTAGTCTAGTTGGTGTGCATATATTGAGTCATATAGCTGGCAAAATTAGGGTAAACACGTTTTAGAAATATGAGAAATTCCTCCTCAGAGTACGATTTCGTTTTCTGGTTGCGTCGAGCGTTGCAATATAAACAAGCAAATTCATTGAATTTATATCCCTCGCAAAAGTAGCACTAACTTGTGTATGGTTTATTTAAAATTTCATAAAATTTCGTTCACTGGTTACTTAGTTACGGCTAAACTTGTGGATTTCAACTCAAGGGCAATAACTCATACACAAGTGAGGCCATTCTAAGAAACTTGCCTCAGTGTCATCCTACAGTGATGCAACACATATTTGTTCGGTCTCATGAAACTTCATTTATTGGTACCTTAGCTATGACTAATTGTGGATTTTAGCTCAATTCAATGCCACTTACAGCCATTAGGACAAAACTTAATGGGCGCTGCTGTATTAAGACACTATACTATTGTTATAAATTTAGGGGTGGTTGGGTGGTGCAATGGTGCTGGGTATAACTTCCGATACCTGGGCGTCTTACTGATTTGGATTATAGTAGGGTAAGGGCCTACTGTGCTTGCAGTAGGTGCGGGTTGGGTTGTATGGACATTTTTTTTCTCGTCTATCATTTCTCTCTTCTTTCTCCCTCTCTTTGGGAGACGGCCCGATATAGACTGAAATACTGTCTCAAAGGGCCGTTAAACCCAAAACAACCAACCAACCAAAGTTATAAATTTCATGAAATTCCATTCACTGGTTAGTTTAAACTTTATTTCTTGTATATATTTCATGAAATTACAGAACATTCCAATACAATGTAATCGGAAGAACAATATAATACAAATGGGATTTAGAAGGAAGTAACTTAGATTTAGACTTATGTTTATCTGTTTCCCATTTTATTCATTGGTTACTTATGACTCAATTTGTTAAACTTGTTAAAGTGATTCCAGGGCAATAACTCATGCATTCAATGACTGAAGTGATCCGACAAAACAAAAATCTTAAAGAGTTCCTTCAAGAACAGAGAACAAATTCTAAAAAGGAGCATGGGCCATACTTCGAAGTTTCGGCTATTCAAGCCTCATCAGTGAACCTGAGACTTTAAATGCAACACTAAATATTGATACATATTAAGTATAAATGTCATAAATTTCCGTCCGTTGGTTTCTTAGTTGCAGGGTGGGGTGGGAGGGGGGGGGGGGCAAAGGTGCTGGTTATAACTTCCAGTGCCAGGGCGTCCTACTTATTTGGATACAAGTAGGGCCTACTGTGCTTGCAGTGGGTGGGGGTTGTGTGGATATTTTTTCTCTCGTCTAGCGTTTCTCTTTTCTCCCCCCCCCCTCTCCCCGCCCACCCCCTTTCTCTGGGAGACGGCCCGGTATAGACTGAAATACAGCCTCAAAGGGCCGTTAAACCCAAAACAACCAACCAGCCGTTCTTCGTAACATCCCAATTTATCAATTTTAACACGATTAAAGGGCAATTAATAACGCACTACTGATGCCATTCTGATGAAACTTTATATACAGAGCTATATTATGGTGATTGACACTTGTTTTAAGTGTCATAAAATTCCGGTCGTTGGTTACTTAGTTAGAGCTCATTTTATTCATTACTTAAGCAAATCTTACAGTGATAGATATTTAATTAAAGTTTCATAAAAATCCGTTCAGCGGTTTCTTAGTTATGACTCCGGACGGAAGGACGGACGGGCGGACGGACAGACGAGCTGGCATACGAAAGGGCATTGACAAAACAATATCCCTCTGCCTTCGGCGGGGGATAGCAAAAGCGGCACAGTTAATGGGGCATCACACCTGTACATTGTATTTTTACCATTTTATTTAAGTTTATTATATCGAAAGTAGATCATTTTAGTTGCGACTCAAACCTGGGAGGTTATATCATTAAAGTTAGCTAATCAAGGTTATTTACAGTAAGAACCCCACGATAAAAAAATCAATGTATGTTTACCACTGATAGAGCAATAGGGCCTTTTAGATAGGGCGTGATGTGCTTGCAGTAGATGGCATGTTTCTTTTTTTTATCATTTATATTAGTTATACCCCACATGATTTGTTGATTGGTAGTTTTGGGTTTGAACGGCTCTTTGAGTGAGTCATTATTTCAGTCTATATCGAGTTGTCTCCCAGAGAGAGGGAGAAAGAAGATATATGATAGAGGAGAGAAAACTGCCCAACAAACCCCACCCGCACCTGCTGCAAGCACAGTAGGCCCTTGCCCTACTATTATCCAAATTACGACCCGTTGTCAGACGCCCCGCTACTGAAAGTTAACCAGCACCATCGCCCGACTGCAACCGCCCCAGATGCACCCATGAACTACTGTCTTAGTATCTACAGTAAGTATGGTAATTGACCACTGACCATATTATAGGAACATGCCATTTATCTTGTTTCCAAAACATCAACTGAACTTGATGAACAGAGTTCTTTGATTGATTGATTGATTTTATGTTTAACGTCCACGGTAAACAGCTATGGTCATGTCGGGACGGTCAGTTAACCTAATCACACTATTCCTGGACAGGCTTAGACCTCCTAAGTGGTTAACCAGTACTAAGTGCGCATACTTTCGCCAGTAACTGACAACTGCCCTTCTTGAATCAGCGGAAGGAGAAACGAAAGTATGTGGCCAGACCGGGTTTCGAACCTAGGACCTCTGACTTATGAGTCAGGTGCCCTACCGATTGCGCTACGCGGCCCGGCTGAACAGAGTTCAGTGTCAGTATTATGCAGCCAAACAAAGAATACCAATTTATGTCTGCTATTGTGTTGCATTTTCAATATAATAGACTGGTCCAAGTTCACACATGGAAGAGTCAATATCATATTAAAATAGGGATTAAAGTTTTCTTTGGAAAATTTGAGAAATGTCATTGTTACCCTTTCCTGCAGAATGGAATGTTCACGGAACGGTCAATTTCAGATGTAAGGGGGAGGAAGAATAGAAAACTGTATAATCAGTACCCTTTGCTCAATCAATGGAATTGTCCGAATTTAAAGATGTAAGAGTCTATTTCATATGTTTAGGGTCGCAATCATGTTACTACCACCTCTCCTAAACAATGGACTCTTCAAAGCTCAGTAATTGAGCAGTCAATTTTAAACATGAAGGGGAGAAATTTTGTCTAAGAAGAGCTATGACCCTTTTCTGAATAATGAACTCTTTCAAATTTTAATGTGGAAGAGTCCATTTCTTACATGTAGGGATTAGAGATTGATCATATGACCCTTTCAAAATAATGGATGCATCCAAATTAAAACATGGAGAACTCGAATTAAGATGTTTAGGGGTGAAAACTTAAAGTAAATAGGTATCAATACATATTTACTTAATATTTGACTTGTCCAGTTTTAAGGATGGAACAGCCCATTTCTGGTATTATGAGTGAAATAATAGACTTATCCAAACACAATGATGGCTGTAGGGGAGACAACTTACCTTGAAGAATAAGAGAAATCATAGGCCTGAGGCTCATGGGCCGTTACGCACCTGACAAGTTCTCAAACCAAGTTCGCATTCAAAACCTTGATCTCGAATTACCGTTTTTCTTCCAACAAATACCCCGTCTCCATTAAACACTCCCTTCCACTTTTTCAATACTGAAGTGGGCAAGTGCCGCCAAGACTGGCCCAAGAGCACTTGAATTTGTTATTTTTGCCGAAATAATCTCCCAAGAGCGCCATTTATAAGACCTGTGAATTGAAACACTCCGGTGTGTATTTAGCTTCGTTAGCATATACAAAAAAAACAACAAAAAACAGGAGACACTTAAAATGCTTAAAACGTAAGGAAATAACATCCTGACTAATTTTAACAAGAGGGCAATGAAGCCCTTAAATGCTCACCTGAGCAGATGTATGGCATATATATCTTTTGAGCTGATACGTTTATATGAACAGGCAGCCAACGTGGATCATATATATCAAAGTTTACCATACATGGACTTGAAGGTCATCTTGGTCTTGTGACCATAACTATCCAATGTGATCCCAGCAATTTAACATGTGGCCGTTTCTAAACTAATTTCCGACTTGATGGCCACGGCATAACACAGTATAACTTTGAGATACCGGACGTTCATTTTCATTGACTTTTCCATCAAATAGAACTAGTAGAGTTATAGAGAACTAGTAGAGTTATTACAAAATTCCTGAAAGTGGCCAGCTCGAAATTTCGATCTGGCCACTTTCAGGAGTTTTATGATAACTCCACTAGTTTAAATCTTTTACAAAGCTGAATTTTTGACCCCATGCTTTGCATTTATAGGCCTACAATTCGAATGGCATTGTAAAAGTTTGGCAATATACATTTGCAGAAGTTTGGGATTTTAATTGCGCATTTACCAGGCGTGCGCTTGGCTGTGTTTGTATAACTGAATATATTGTTTTTGCATTTTAGAAACTCAGAAAGTAGAATGGAAGACAAAGTTGATCTGAACAAACAAGAGGATGATCAGTTGTGCGAACAACAGAGTGTGACGTCAACAAGCGGTGGCAGACGACAGACCCCTTGCAGACGGCTTCTCAGGACGCCAAAATGTGCACGGTGCCGTAACCATGGCGTTGTTTCATGTTTGAAAGGTCATAAAAGGTCATGCAGATGGCGCGATTGCCAGTGCCCGAACTGCCTTTTGGTAGTAGAAAGACAGAGAGTTATGGCCGCACAAGTAGCATTACGAAGGTAACGTACACGACCTTTTTTGTCTCCCTCCTCCCACCCTCACCCCCTTCCACCTGCTAGCGAGACGGCGATCATTGGTATAAATAGGCTTCCGTCATTCCTTCCTTAAGTGGAGATCATTGGTATAAATAGGCTTCCGTCATTTTCTTCCTTAAGTCCTTCCGCCCGTTGCCAGCGATAATTACGATATAGACTTTTTGAGAAATAGTCAAATTTTAACTTCATGTCATGGATCAAACAGGAGTGACGTAAAGATAGATAAGTCTTGCACAGCTGATTCATGAGTTTCATTTCCATGTGCGGACATTAGTAGAAACCTCATCTGGAACAATATGTGGCTTGCAGTAATAAAGATTCTGGCATAACTGCTTCATGAGCTTTTTGCGGTTGATTTTTAAACTGTAAATGTGTTCGGGCCATAACTCCTCCGTCATATGTCATTTTCTTGGAACTTCACGGATGTATCCATCATAAAATGGCAAATGTCTTTGAATATGAAAGACATTTCTTGGTCTTATACTGTTACCTGCCCTTCCTCTTGCTCGTCGACCCTGTAGAATAGTTTCATGAAACTTCATAGATGCACTCAAACAATCGTAAATTAGACAACACCCTGTAGCGTTTTGGATTATCTGCACTTGGTTAGTTTTCATGTCCGGGCTATAACTACTCAGTAAATAAGGATGTTGTCATGAAACTTGTCGGATGCACTCCGTGTGATCAAACAAAAAGTCTAAAATAATTTATTTTTTATTCTCTTACTCGAAGGTTTATCTACTCTCGGCAAGATATTTGTCCGAGCTGTAGCTAAAACACTTTGGAACATATGAGCCGCGGCGTGACAAAACCAACAATGTGGTTGTGCGCCCAGCGCAGACTCAGATCAGCCTGGGCATCCGGCCAGTCTGATCAGAGTCTTCGCTGTCCGCATGAAGGTAGCTTAGACCCTTAGCTACCCTTTGAGCATTTATCAAAGAGTCTGATGAAACTAAGCGGATGCCCAGGCTGATCCGAGTCTTCACTGGGCGCACAACCACATTGTTGGTTTTGTTGTGTCGCGGCTCATATCTATTGAACTCCATTGATACACTCATTTTTTTGAGACGGTATATTATAAACAAAACACAACACTTGCAAGGGCGTAACTAAAAGCAATAACATGATACGCACAATCAGGTTTTATACTCCTTAAGGGGTAATCAAGGGACTTCATATTGTCATGTCAGTAGTCAGTTTGTATTGAAATCTTGCCCAATTTACAATATTTCGGTATGGAAATACGCTGGTGCGTGTTGAAATTTTGTCAAGTTGACAAAATTTCAATACGCACCTGCGTATTTGCGTATAGGCAGCTACGCCCTTGACTTGGCCCCTTAATTCATGCAGTATACGTCCTTGACTAATTTTCATGCGTTTGCCAGTACTGCTCAATTTTGCTTAACAAGGGGATATGTCTAGAAACTGAAGCAATACTCATTGTCTTTTAAATTTGAGTTATCTGCTCTTGCTAAAATTGTGCGTCTCAGCTATAGCTTCATGTTTTGGAATATCTTCATGAAACTGCACGTGCCCTCATTCCTATGGGATGACGTTTTAATATTTCAGATTGGAAAGGAACTTTGGGAGCGCAAATGGGCATTTTGCTTTGTTATCTTCTTGCAAAGCGGAACAAAGTCTCTAGATTGCTGGAGAAACCCTCGTTTTCTGATGTTTCATCACATTGCGTGAAACACCACTTTATCATAACATTTAACAGTTCGTACAATCAATGCAAGTGTTTAAAGGTTATATATAACAGCTAATAAATAATATAAACATTCCTTTCTTATCCAATTATAAGATATTTACCTGAAGATTACTGAAATTGATAGGAACTAAATATTATCATAAGTCATTTGCTATATTGAATACACAGTGGCGTGAACGTTTGGTTTCGTTAAACATTCCTGTGTGGCTGATTTTCGCACAGAGACAAAGAAAAAATAACTTGGACACCAATCAACTACTAAGACATACATAGACAGGAGTCTATATTAACGCTGCACCTGTGAAAATAGGCTATGGTGAAAACTAAAGTTTCAATCTGAACTACCTCAGAGGCCATTCAATTTATAAAATAGTGGAAACTCGGAACGAAGTATGTGGAGACTGATGACAGATTCCTTGCTTTTAACTTTATAGAATTTTCAGGGTCAACACTATGGATTGTTATGCGAAATGAGCGGAAGAACATGTTCATTTTTATTTTTCCAGCATGCACATGCAGCCGTAATGACGTCTCACTGACGATTGGACGTTACAGCGTTGCATCGATGCCAGTACGACGGAATTATAACGTTATGTGCTCGCTGAGTTGCAGTTTGCACGTTTCTGTTGACACGACTCAGATTATTGTATATGCTTGAGGACTTTAACAACGTACCATCTGAAGCAATATGCTTCCGTTCCGATCCTCAATGAATGTTACATGTATACACCGTATCTTGTTAGCGAATCTTGTATATATAAAATATTGTTTAAACCAATGAAATTGAAATGATGCATCGGCCATAATAAAATTAATTATAAATAAAACAGCAGACATATATCAAATGCATGAGATAATCATCAGTACAATTTTGGAAATTTAGGATTTTGACCAAATCGGTTATAATGCACCATTCAAATGCTTATCAGAGTATAATGTAGTTCCCGTTTTCCGTTATATTTTCATCGATCGAGGTAAACAGACGCTCGTGGAATACAATAATGGCATTTTAAACATGACATCAAACTTCGAATCCGGCGGCAATACATTCACTCAAACTATTTTACGGCTCACAGTGGTCTACTCTAGAACCGCTTGTAGTTAAAATATGAATTTTAGGGTCCGTTTCAAGAATGGAATCAATGACGTCGACGACATTTACTGCGCTGATAACAGACATTTGGTGCTGATATAAGTATCCATTTATGTTGACAGATGCTTATAGGAAGTAAACCTGTAAGATATTTGTATCAAATTCTGTCCATATGAAGTGGTAAACTTCAAATTACGTCATTTTCCAGAAAATCACATTTTTGAGATCCCAGTTTGTGTGTTCGAGGTTTCTGACAGCACATAAAACACGGCAGCTTTGAGTTGTGTTTTTGCTATTGTATAACCTTCAGGGCAAGGGTGGAATCGACTTCAAGAGCTGTAACGTAAAGAAGTTGTAAATTAGATAAAGGGACAATGACGTTGACCGGTTAAGTACAAAAGTCGTCATGCATGACAGAAGTTCCTGCATTTTTTTTTCAATTTTATTGGTTTCACGATTTCTAAAAAACCGAGTTAGATTTAGTAACTTGAAATGTGGAATTACCAAATATCACATTTTGGGGTGAGGAGTTTTAAGACCTCAAGTATATTATATACTTAAGAGCGAATGATAAAAATCTAGGCCCAAGATACTTCTAGTGAATCTGCGCATGCGTGCTTAACATGAAAGTAATCAATAGTCATTCACTAGCAGTCTGTGGGAGTTTAAAAAACATTCTGCCGAAAGGTTTCTTTTTATACAATGCCTCAAAAAAAGGGTGGTCTATTTTTAAAGTTACATTTAAAATCTATTTGTCTTGCATTACTTTGAAATATCATTTCTCACATTCTACATGATTTGAATAGTTCTTGTTGTAGCAAATATGATGATTTGCCAATGAATTGGTGGAAAGGCAAAATATTTTGACATCTGGTGGCTCTACCGTAAAAAATAAATTTTTGCAAATCCTACCATTCAAAGACCCATGTGTTATTTACTTTTTTGTTGGGAACGTTGTGACCAAAAACAATTTTTACACAAAAATAAATATTGACAGCTTAAATAATTTTCGTAACAAAGAGTTACATGCGACTCCGATTATCCACCAGCTGCAGAAACTCTCAAATAGACGTTCCCTAACAATTAAATATTTACACTTAATTCTGAAATGGAATAGATTTATGTTTGCATTTATCATCAATTACAGGGATGCAGTAGGACATATATTTGCAAAAACAATTGTAAAATGTTTGACTCTGCTAAAGAGAGTTATGCATACCTTCATCGTAGCTGTAAAATTGAAAATTGGAGATTGTTGCTCTGTAGAATGGCTGTTTAAAATCAATAACTCATAGCTACTGTAAAGATTTGAGAACATGGTGGGGCTGAGAACTTTTTTGAATGACCGTCCTACGGTTATTTGACCTGAGAGGTGATTTAATTAATGATCTGTTCCATATTATTGAATGCAAACAGCAGAGATTCTAATGAAGCTCCACGGACATGCTGCTTTCTGCGAATGACAAAAGATCGATTCATCACCATGCAAAACGGACAGTTTCCATTTTATTTCTTATTCCAGGCACCAGGCCTCTGAGCTGGCCGGCGAGCTGAAAGACAAAGTGAGATCTGCAACAACTCTGCTACAGCAGAGAAAACTCATCCACAGGAACACCAAGCAACTGTACCAGAACTATCTGACAGGAGAAGCCAGTGCGGGTATGTTCATGTTTACTGAGAAAATAAACTATTAAGGAACAATCTTTGTCCCCGGTAGCACTTTGTCCTCGTGTAGAACATAAACACATATCAGTTTGTAGAAATTCTACTTTCCTGTAAATGAAAATAAAAAAAAATAAAAAATAAAAAAAATAAAATAATAATAATAAAAAAGTCTCACTTATACCCCCAGGATAAAAATAGTATATTCTTTAATACGAATGTATACTCGGAGGTCAAAATCGGACTAATGATATATATGAAATGACATTTAAATTCATATACAGTCACATAAAAATGAAATGTGTTAAGCGTCCCCCAAATGATAGTCCATATTCTTTACAATACAGAATTTTTTTGAAAAGAAAAAAATATATAAGTAAAATCAAATGACACCCCTTATATTGGACAGGAAGCTGTCCGAAAAAATTATATAAGTAAAATCAAACGCGACATCTCTTATATTGGACAGGAACCGGTCCGAATCTGAGGTGGGCCAGTCCACCAGGTATGAATGGGTTAATAATCAATTTGTTTCTGACGTAATTTTACAAAATTTCGTCCTTTTCATTTATTATAAAGTTAGTAAATTAATAGCGTTAGAAATACTACGAGGTTTTGAGGTTTAGCTTATTATTATTATTACTGATTTACTACATACCTCTACTTGTTTACCGTGGACGTTAAGCATCAAATCAACCATCCAACCAACATACCTCTACTATATATGTTAAATAGTTTCAGATACGTCTGCAAGTTCCAGTTATTTACAAAGATACACAGACTTGCCAACTAGTTACAGAATCCAGTCACCTTTAAACTACCTCAGCGAAAGAATGAGAAAACGACGATGTTTCGCAGATAAAAATCTGGACCTTGCTACCATGTTTCCAAAGCATTCTCTTGCAGTGAACATGCGGAGTGTGTCATGTGATGAACAAAACTCAGTCTTCCAAATGGAGAATTTTAACCCTAGTAAGAATGAATACCAGTTGAATATGTTGAAAAAGATATTTCCGAACATAAATGAAAATGTTTTGGAACTTATTTTGCGTGCCTACGATTGTAATTTAGAAAGAACAGTAGAGCATTTGGTGAAAACAGTGACACTCGGAACAAGTCTAGTAAATTCTTTACCTCTAAAGATGCAACCACAAAGTTGTAGAAGACAAAACGAAGGAACACTGTCAACGAATAGTAAGCGTGACAAACCATTTGTTAAACGACTGACAGCTTTAGTTAGTACATCGAAACGTAGACTTGAACTGGAAGACAGGCATGCACAATTGCAAAGTATATCAAAACCCAAAGTGCAATCAGTTAATCATCAAGGACTTAGTTATAAATCTGGAAGCCCTGATAATGATGTTCTTCAAACGAGTTCAACAACGGAAACTATTCAGCTCTTAAACAACAGTTATAAACCAACTTCTGAAACTGCTTTAGATAAAAGTACATCGAATAATTCAAGAAGCCAAGGACTTCGTGACTTTTTCATAGACTCTATTCTGTCTAAATGAAGCAGTTCACTGGGTCGTAAAAAATCCCAGTTCTGGTTGCTAGTGATACACCATGCTATAAAGTCGCATTTTTTATGATTATTATTATTCTATTTTTACTCTATTTCTTGACTGATTTGATTGATGTATGTACTCTTGACTAGTCCTAAGTATAAATTGTTTAACTTATTTGACTGTTTTTCTGCCGTGTCATTTGCAGTATACGATCAATTATGAAAAGTTATGGCCTGAACTGACTAAGATGCACAAAAGTGAACGTTCAAGCTGCTTAATCCCATAGACTTACAGTATCTTATCTTTCATTTATTAATACTTTTTTTAAATAGAATTCCACCCACCAATCAATATGGCCAAACAGGCAGTTAAAGGCACACATATGGAATCATCTGTCGTTAATCTTTACTGAATTCTTTCCGAGCAAACAACAAGAGAAAGCTGATGTAATGATTTGATGTCATATTTTGGACAAAGTTAATACTGACGTCAGTTGGAAACTGAATAATTTTAAAGTAAGTGGAGTCTTTAAAGGGAAAGGTCCGTAAACGCTTATATCTTGTTTTAGTACTGGGCTTTAATTTCTATCCATCCCAGTCTCTTTGACAAATGTATAGTATTAAAGCCGTAAGGAAATTTTAAGAAAACTGCAGCCTTTAGGATTTTCATGAATGGACGTTTACTTTCGGAACATAGTTGTTACTTGTATTGGATTAGGTTCTGGTCTTTACAACACTGCTAACACCCTTTAGCATCAGTTTTAGCCTGACATTTTTTTTTGAATATATAATTTATTCATCCATTACTTTCTTTCTTTTCTTCACCCCCCCCCCCCCCCCCCCAAAAAAAAATGCGCTAACCAGTTTTTAACATCTTATAGTCAAATCTTGTTAATAGTTGGCTATGCAAGTGTATAATATTTCATTAGAATTTTTTTCTGCATTTTTCCTGCAGAACGAGCTTAAAAGTTAACAGATATAGGTACATGTGTATAGGTACTAAATAATACAACAGATGACATCTACATGTATTTAGTGTAGGTATTTAATGATATATATGAAAAGTAGTCCTTTTTGCTTTAAACACATTCAGTGCCTAGCGTAACACAAAAAAAAAGACATACGGACAAACATTGCAGATCCAGACCAGATGTCGCAGAATGCAGCGTCTTTTCGTGTTCTACAATGTTTGCATAAAATTTACAGCAATTTCTTTAAAATGGTAAAAAAATAAAGAATAAATAAACCAGACATCCTATAAGATGACGATTTATAAGAATAGAACAATCGGCCATCCTCGCCGATATCTACGGAATTGGCCGAAGTGTTACGATTGAAGGATAGAAGTGTCCACTCTAGACACACATGGGTTAAATTTTACGGCACAGTAACATTCAGACGGTGTTGATGTGGTTTTGTGTGCTATTCCAATAAACAGGTTTGCATTATTCGCCAGTTACTTCTTTTTAACCATCCAGCGGCACTCACTTACCCATACTTATATACAAGACTTTAATTTGAATATTATATGGAAAATATTTCGCTGTTTGGTCAAAAAATATATTTGGGCTATAGACCAGCATAAAATCAGAGTTGCTCTACTCTAAATATCAAATTCGCATTCTAATTCAAATTAATAGTGCTGTAATCTATAATATTATCAATTTTCACGAACAATGTGACCTTAATCTATGCAACAGCTCACGTGATATCAAAATCTAAGGCATTGAATAGGCTTAAATTAAATTTCAGTGTTTACCTGTATTGGTTATGTTGAAGTGTCTAATAAATTTTAACTTTGAACACGATTTATATCTCTATATAACATATCCAATAAATATAGGTAAATGTACTTAACTTTTTACTTGGGATGGCTTTCTCATCGAAGCCTCAGAAATAAATTATTGCTTTAGGAAGCATTTATGTTTGAGAAAGTGATTTTAACTGTGATATTTTAACAGTTACTGTGATATTTATAGGTTGAAAAGGAACTGTTAAATTCTTTTATATGGCTTAGTGTATATGCAAATATTAGCATTAGAATATTAGCAGGTTAACAACAAGTCAAATAAGTGGACTAGCGGAAACATACAATATACGAAATCAGTTACATGTATTTGTTACCAGAGCTGATGGATCGTATTTAGTCAGATACATACGTTTAAGTAAAAGCAAAAAATCGTTGTCTTGTAGAACGATCTTTTTCGCATTAACAGTGACGGCATTGAGGAATTTGAAGAGCTAAATGCTAAAGAATCAATAGGATTCTTGACCGATTCTGACAATTAATCGAATCACACGTTCAGCGATTTAGTCATAACAACAAGTGTGATCGATTGATTGATCTCGCTGATTAATGCCAAATGACTTGTCAACGGATAAAAAGCAGATGACATGTAGGAATGCACTTCTATGTTCAGAATTTCCGTGTTGAGATGTTTGAACGTTTCATGAAGGTTTGGTATGTTTAACATAGCATTAGGATATAAAAATTCCTTTAACTTTGGTTTACAGTGAAAAAAAATAGTAAAGCATAAAAGTCATTAAAAACTACAAGAGACAGAGATGCTAATTGTTAAAATAATATTCATCGTCACCTAAGAATATGTCTATATATTGAAAGTCACCTATTTACAAAGACTACATTTGGACCATATTTAAAATCATAAAATGACTTATTCAGGTATCATCTTCTGATATTTATTTACCTTATTATCAAACTGATCAATATTTTATGGCAGTATATTAAAGGTTAGGAAGATATAATCAGATATTTGATAAACTGAACGGGCTCGTGGATCCATGACGATCTTCTGTGGCAGGATAACAACAGAGATGATACAAAATTTGGCAGTCGACATTCATTCTTCTTGATATTGAAGGTAAGATAAGTTTGATATTGTATTAAATGGACAACTTGTAGCATAAAAATATTTACATTTAGGTTAGCTTTTATCTATATGCAACAGTAATGTCATTTATTTTATATCAGATGAGCAGATTTGATGGTGAGAAGATCTGATGGACCAAAGCAAGAGATTTCATTCGCTTACCATTATCCGCTTAGGTTTTCATGTTTAAATTTTGATGATTCCAAGGTATATCATCAGTTTCTACTTTATCAAAACGACAAATTTTCTTATGTCTTAGACATTTATCACACACACTATCTAGAAACCTGCCTTGGGTTTCCGGACTGTTGCCATCAAACTCTTTCTCTGACCAGACTTATTGGTTTCTTCCGATAAAAGAGTTTAACATTTTATGACATATCGAAATCTACGTTTCGACATTTCTTTGCTTCTATCTTGAATAAATTGCCTCCTTTGACATTTTGTATTCATATTGAACAAATAATCTACCTACAAAATAGGTTTTGATTAGGATCGATAAAAAGGCGTCTAAGTATGAAAGGTTATGCGTCCGCTATAGTGTAATGGTAATTGAACATTTCAACTACTTAAGAATAAGATAGCAGCATAATACTTTCATGAAAAAAAATTATATAATGAAGTTATAATTTTAGCACGCTATTTGGCAATATTGGTGCAATAAAAGACGCCTTTGCCCTGCTGATATTTGAAAAAAGTATGTCAACGGAAGGTAATTATTTGCCGTCTAATATCCAAATCAATGAACGCACACTTTTGCAGCGCATTAGATCGGCTAACTACCAAGCGTATTAGAGATGCATTGCCTGGCAAATTCTATCCATTCGAAAAGGGGCTCTCATTATCATATTACTTTTTGCAGGGAACTCAGAGATATGGATGTTTTACGCACTAAGATGCAGGTCCACAGGACTGCCCTGTTGCGTGACCTTGATCTCAACAAGGACGTCCTTAATTACATGACGAGTTCTGGTTTACTGGATATCGCAGACTGTGTCAAACTACAGGTATCTACTAGAAGTATAAGCTATACGCGGCCATGGACAGCTGGATAATAATAATACTTTTTTAGTAATGGCACTTAGATCTATCAGTTGGCACTAAAGTAAAAGATGCCAAACGGTATATAATTGTACAAAGAGAAATATGCAGATTTTCACCATCAAAAAATTAGGAGTTTGCGTAGGATGTGTGAATGTATACTCAAAAAAAAAAATATTAAAGGATCAAACTTTTACCCTGCGATTTCTGGAACATTTCAAGCATTTGGTAAAATAAATCATTTCGACCTTCCATTTTATTCATTTTACAAGATTGATACACATGAATCTTGAACCTATAGCCTTTGTCTTGACTAAGGTCAAGCTTTAAGTGAAACTAACCCTAAAATGAAAGTTGTTTGAATTCCCATAGAGAATTGATAGTATGTCAGTTTGGTCGGGAATAACTTCTAAAATTGCTATGAGTTTTAAACTTCTTATAGCTTGCTGACCTTAAAAAATGATTAAACTTGATGACTATTGAGCATTTTTTCAAAAAAATCATGAATTGGTAAAATCGAAAATTTTGGTGAATTTGTTCCCTATGGACTTCAAAAAACTCTGATTTTGAGGGTAGTATGAATTGAAGTCTGGACTTGGTCAAGATATAGGCTATATTTTCAAACTTCATGTGAACAAAACCTGTAAAATGAATGAAATGGAAGGTGGAAATGATTTATTTTACCAAATATTTGAAATGTTCAAGAACTCGCGGGTTAAAAGTTTGACCCGTTAATATTTTTTTTCGAGTATAATATTCGCTATATCACGCCGTTATATGCATATATATTTAACTATTAATCCCCTCCACCATCTCATCATCTCATGGTCTTGTTATTTTCATAGATACATATTAAGGTATTTTCTTCATTTACTCGTTGGTATGTTTAAGCCCCCTTGCCACATTTTTAGTTAGTATGTAACACTGAATGTGGATGAAGTTTCGATGCCCAAACAATCAAACTTTAGAAAATGCATGACAGGGAAATGTGTAATTTTCTTTTCAGCAAATTGAAGACCAGTCCGAGAGAAACTTGGCTTTTCTAGATGTCATCGTAAAAACATCCGACGACACAATATACGGACGTCTAATAGAATGTTTACAAAAATTCGGACAAGGCAAGCTTGCTTACAAGCTGGTAGACATAAGCGAAGAATTGGCCATTCTCAATGGAAGTAAGTTGGCTTAAAGTTACTCTTTAAATTTGCAGTATAGGCGCCGCACATGGATCCATTGGAGATCAGTCTTCCGTTTCCGACCGTCGGAAACGGAAGCCTGTGCCCAAAGGATTCATCGGGTAATTCATCAAAATGAAGGTTTAATGCCGATGGATCCATTTGGCTAATGACGGCTGACCTTGCCGACTTAGCAATGATTGTACATGATAGATACACAGCTCTAGATCAGATGAATTCAGTGGAATTTCGCTGTTTTAATGCGTACTGTTATAAAGAGGGTTGGCTGTACTTTATCCCTTTGATATGTTTATGTGGATTTTATGGTGCCTCAATATGTATGTAGTGGTGACTCAATATGTATGTAGTGGTGTCTCATAAGAACCCTTTGGCAAAGTGAGTTGCTGTTGTTATTCAAAATCTCGTTACGATGGCAAAGCAGTTCTTATGAGAAACAGCTAAGATTTATATAATTCAATCAGAATTTATACCAGTTACCTTAGACATCAATTCTTATTCAGGGATTCATCACATATTATTTTAGAGTTCTATTCGGGCTCTTGTCTTTTGTTTTTGCGGTTAGTTTGTCTTTTATTATAAAATGTGCTGTTTTGTTTGGTTGTTGCACGTTTCCGATCTCCCTTGTTGAGGCACTCCAGCAAGTGGTTTTTCGAAGTTTATACTTAAAGGATAAAGAAACAGCAAATTCCACTTACATGGTTCAGTTTACTACCATTTCTCGTAGTCAGATTTGTCCAGTAGAGTTTTTGAAATTCATTGGCATGCTCTCAAGCTTGGAAAGTAATCTCTTGCAATGTATTTTTTCAGTTTCATAATGGCCGCCTCAAGATTTAACCATTATTGCTGTAGGGGTGGCATGTTTCAAGCACATTCTTGAAAATTACCATTTCATATAAAATTAACATGAAATCATTTCAGAAGAATTTATGCTTATATCTTAAAGCAGTTATTTTCATAAGTAATATCTTTTTGGAAAACAAAAAGATGCATAAGTGTAGCTGACACTGCAAACAACCCTTTGCTGAAATGGTCATATTCCAAAACAGATCAGGTGATTAGTGATGACATCATTTCTGTTGTGATGTCACAATGGGTGGTTCCCAGCTTTATTAAAATTAAAATGAACCTCATCAAAGGCTGGAAACCAGAAGGAATATTTTTACTATTGGAAAACCCACCTCAAAACAAAAAATGATAAAAATAGACAAAAGAGGTCATGCAATATGCTGCAAGTCAGCATTTAGCTACGAGAAATGGTTTTGGGTATGTTAAACCTAAAATTTTGATATTTAAGCATCTTTAAAGAAAAAAGTTCCACTAAAAACCACTTGCTGGAGTGCCTCAACAAGAGAGTAGCTGAAATTGTTAGATATCTTAAAGGACTTTAGGGGAACAACCTCATGATACAAAACAGCTAATTATTGTTACTACTACTTTCATATTTTGCTTCCGGGCTTTAGTACTCCAGTATCGTCTTCTCCCTGAAAAAATGCAGCCTGCATTCGACATATCAAAGGAAATACGATAAAAGTTTCTGAATTGCCTTTTTCAATAAGGCCTACCGGACCCTGAAATTTTATGCAATCGCAGTTAACAAGTTCTGTGTAATTACACGTAAAAGCCTTTTTTTTCGCAACAATTAAACAAGACTATGATATCCCATGTGTTGTCGGGTAGATACAAATATTAATTCACCTCGTGAATAAGTATTTCGCGATCTGCGCTCCAACAACATGTGTTAATCAGCGATAATGCACGGGTAAGTCAGTATTATTTCTTAATTAAAGGTTACAATGTTGATGCTGTGCTACGAACTACATGCATTCTGGTTGACCTTTAGATTGTCTATTGTTTGACCCTTCAGCTGCATGATGGCCAGTCGAGATTCAGACCAATAACGATACCCTCCTAAATCTGGTACTGAAGGTTGGCGCCTGACCAGCAACGTCTTCGGTCTGGCCTATTATGGGCACATTCGGCATACTTACTTCGGGAACCCCGGGCAATACCCAAGTATTCCTCGGGCTACTCGAAGATATGAGCCGTGACACGACAAAACCAACAATGTGGTTGTGCGCCCAGCGATGACTCAGATCAGTCTTGGCAGCCGCCCAGTTTGATCAGACTCTTTGTGAAATGCTCAAAGCGTAGCTATGGGTCTAAGCTACCTTCATGCGGACAGCGAAGACTCTGATCAGACTGGGCGGATGCCCAGGCTGATCTGAGTCTGCGCTGGGCGCACAACCATATTGTTGGTTTTGTCGTGTCGTGGCTCATATGTATAATACATATCTTCGAGTAGGCTGAGGGAAAACCTGGGCATTGCTCGAATATACCCAAGTAAAGATTCTGGTTTCGGATTTGCTCATATCCTTCGACTTTGCATCATCATAGATTTCTAATGATTTGATATGCTCAGCGTCAATGAAAGCTTATCACTCTTATGATGCCTTATTTCATTTTCAAAATCAAATACCATAGTATAGATCTATATACCGTTTTATTACGCCCATGATAACAGTTTTGAAACCATCTTTTTTGTTTTTGATATGTGACAACATAAGTCATGAATTAAAAAAAAACATGGCAAACCAGCATAAATTTCTTTCATATCATGCAAATTCATCCCCGGTAGGTTGTGCTAGAGAATAGGAAGCCTAATAATAAATCGCCACAGAAAAAAGGCTGCATCTAGTCACTTCACTAAATTTGGCTTTGAAGTTAGGGTTTCTTACTTTCTTTTAGTGCAAGAACAATTAGAAGTACAGCTAAAACAAATGAACGAGTTCCTAGCTATGGAGGAGAGACGAGCGGGTATTTACCTTACCGAACCACCGCCAGATAATGAAAATGGCAAACCAGCTCTAACAGGTAAAAATATGTTTTATGGCATTCTTATTTAATGATGAAAGGATATGCTCTTCCAACAGTTATACAGTACAGAACTGGACGTTCGTTCCCGGCTCTCGGCTTTCTTCAAACACTTTATCACGAGTTTTTGGGGGGTTTTTTACATTCATTTAATGACGTTTAGATTTTACATAAAGTTTTTAAGGTTATAAACCTTGATGTAGTGTTAGGTTATGGTAAGGTTAAGAGTTATGTTAGGGTTAGCATTAAGTGTGTGTTTTTAAGGTGAGCTTACAAAAATATCGCTCCGTTGGAGTAGCAATAATGGAATAGTTTGAAAGACAATATGAAAAACTTTAAACAAAATTGTGCTGAGTTGAAACAATCATCGACATGACTGGATTCAAAGATAATAAAGCCACTAAGGTTGGCTTGTGAATATAATAAGCACTATCAACCTTATCGATCACATTATATTTAATTATAATTAAACCCATTTTTGTCCGCTAAATATTCCAAAATAAATTTATTCTGGAAACAAAATAGAAAAAAAACTTGCATACTAGTACTATGTATACAAGAAGGGCAGTTGTCAGCTACTAGCGGAAGTATGTGCACCTAGTACTGGTTAACCGCTTAGGAGGTCTAACCTGCCCAGGAATAATGTGGTTAGGGTAACTGACCGTCCCGGCAAGACCATAGCTGTTGAACGTGGACGTAAAGCAACAAACCACCACCAACAACAACTAGTAGTATGCAGATATATAACTAGCTTGATTTTATTCCAGAGCAAGAAGTGTGGTCCAAGGTCCAAGAAAGTATTCGAAAATCTCAAGCGCAACTCAAACGCTGTCAGGATATTATTCAAAAGCTTCATACTGACTGCAATGTTGTTGCTAAACAAAATGCAGAAATTATAGAACACACAAAAGAATGCGATGCTAAAATCAGAGAAGTGTTGACTTTTGGACGTAAATCTGCAAAGCAGACAACTGTGCCAAAACGAACTCAGGACTTATTTTCAAATCTTATGGATGATATTGAAAAACTGGTAAAAACACGGCGAAAAGTTATTACTATGGAAACAGAGGGGAGAAGACATTCAACACGAATAGTTCGTCAGTGCAGGGACTGGTTAGAGGATCGTTCTCTTGCCCTTCAAAAGCTTTATGCCTCTCCAGGCCCTGGTGCTTTTCGTAGCATTGAAGCGTCTGGACATGCGGATTTTCACGTAAGTGTTCGTAGGGCGGCGCCACCGCCAAACGACAACGCCATAATGTCTATTTTAGACTCACTACAGCTGCTTGAACAGGAACTTCAAGAGTACATGCATTTAGAAATAATGATGACAGACAAATATAGATCTGAAATTAGGCGAAAACAACTAGCAAAGAAAGTTCATGGCTTCAGTGCTCAGGGAATGGCGGAAGCGATGGAGATTTTAAATAAACTTGAAAAAGACCCTGCGACTGTGAATCAAAATATAGAGTTATTACAATCTGTGATAAAAGAGACCAACCGCGAATATGGTGAGTGTGTATCCTATCTCAACAGAGTTGAACCAAGACAAGGTGCCAGTCCAGACAGTTCGGCGGCCTCTAGTACTAGTTCGCCACAAACATCAAGAAAACAGTTTAAGCAAACACGCGACTGGCCAAGAAACTTTAATGCAAAAGCCCAGCTTGGTGGAAAAAGAGCGGGAAGTTTGGAGAATAACATCAATACAATTGGAACATCATCAGAAAAAATGGAACCTAATCAGTTACTAAATAAACTTAGGGCATTCGTGGCCACGTATGAAGAGCTAAAGTCTGAAGATCAAAATTTGAGCCAGAAATACAGAGCAGAGATAACGCGGAAAAAGCGAGATATGGATATTGCATTGCAAAAGAAGGATGATCAAATTCTAAGACTGCAAACTCAACTAAAAGAAGCTGAGGCAGAGAAAGAAAAATACAAGAAATTATATAACGACACAAAGATTGGACATCAAAAGAACATAGAGCAAAAGTTGTGATCTAAATGAAATGGGTAGTGCTTGAATTGAAGAAGGTTAATTGTAACCATACGTCATTTTGCCGCATAGTAGTGCTACATTAGGCTAGTTTGCGTTTTATGAGCTACAGGGCGTCTGAAAAAACGTGAACTTTTTTCGAAGTTGCTGTAATTCCTTAATTCATCAAGCATTATTTTAGAATTTTGTGTACTTGTAGCGGGTTGATACTCCTTTGCACTAATGATGGTTTACTACATAGTGGTGCTGTTAATTGGAAGTGATGTTATAATGATGTCAAATTATTTATGCCATCATATTTTGTTGTCCACTCTGATGAAACCACGACATGGCAATAAATAGCATTATATGAAAAAGGAATAGTTTCAGAGCACTCTCAGGTTCACTTTCTAAAGAAGCAAGAATTTGAAATATTTAAAATAATGGAAGTAATTCTGGACAGATAAAGAACCCGGTGGTGTAATGGGCTGTTCATTGTTAGACTGGGTAGTTTACCACGGAAAAAGAGAAGCGGAGTACCAACGAAGGTAGCTTCCAAAATTATTAATGAACTGGAAATGTCGAAGTACTAAACAACATTCTATCCGTTTCCCTTTAGTTTCCAACCAATTTTCCTCATAGCTGAAAGACTTCGTACTTTTTTATTTTTGTTTTATATCTTGGTATGAATTTGAATATAACTTTGTGTTGATCAGCAATTTTCCTGAAGGGCTTTGCATGTTCACAGACCACTTATTTTACAGTTCTGGAACTATTCAGAATAGTCGATATCTGAGATAGTTTAAATCCTACTTTCCTTAGAATGGAAGCCTGAGAACTCACTTGGGACCAACTTGCAGAGTCAGCAGTGCAGACAGCAGGAAATGGCATCATAAAAACATAATCTCACAGTACTTTCACATCACTTCCTGTTAGCAGCGCCACCTTATAGTAGAACATCGTTGGTGCAAATTGCATCAAATTGTCGCAAACAGAATTTTGAAAAGTTTCCTTGATATTCAAAGGAGTTACAGTAGTTTCGAGAAAGGTCCAGATTTCTACAAACACTCGCATGCTGACAACGAAGACCTCGACTGTCTCCCTAATGTTCTTTGGCTGACTGTGTAACCAGTCTATAGTGGTTGTATTTTTTTTCTTGCTGATGGAATGAGATAATGTGTTGGCTGCTATAGAGTCTCTCTATTTGCATACTATGCGTATTGTCAATTAACTATGCATCATACAGAACTAATTGGCAATACACGTAGTATTCGAATAATACAGAATGAAAATGAAATAAGGATTTTTTTTCGAAAAGCACAAAGAATTAACAAATTTTATTAGCACCAGTTTTGTTCAAAGCAAATCAAACGAAGTTTCTGTGATTTTCATTATACTTGACAAAGAACATTTTCCTAAATGAAAAGGAATGTTTATTTAATTTAAAGTAAAAGTAAAAATGACTAGAGGCTCAAAGAATAGCAGATACTGGTATTCTTGACAGTGAAACCAATCTCTATAACATTTTCTACAACTTTTTAAAATTGACTGTTGTGGAAGTATTTATTTATCAGGCTGCTGACAGGCTTTCATTTGAAGTAAACACTGCCTTTATACTTAATGCATATCTGAAAACGTTATTTTTGTTCGCTGGTCTTTTATGTGTCACCTGTCTTGTTCAAGAAATTTGTTTTACAAATATCACAGCAAAACCTCTCCCTTACTTCAACAACCCCGTAATCATTTGACTTCCAATTAACAGAAGCATAAATGATTTCTTTACTCTTATTACCGGTCTGGCGACCGAGTGAACGTGTAATATGCACATCGTCATCCAAATAGATAAAATCCGTGTCGTTATCACGTCTATTCACGTTACTGTCTTCTGAAGAGTGTTTGCTGTTTGTCTTGTCTTCATCTTCATTGACTGAATCAGATGATGCATTTACGGAATGGTTCACTCTAGATAATTCCTTTGAACTGTTAATATAACAAATAAAAGATCCGGGTGCTTTAGGAATATCTTCCACAGATTTGCTAACTACTCCAAAGGACTGTTTGACTGAACCAACACGAGTTAAGGAAGAGTTTTTAGTAGTTTCTGATGAAAGTTCATTTGGTCTTCTTGTCAGACGTCTGGACATGGAATGAAAGAAGCCGCGAAATCCACCATTCTGAAAAAGTTAATAGTAACACAGAGATGAACTGAAGCCTTTTCCATCTTTTGAAATGAAATAACTTTTGAAGGGAAAATACAGTAAACAATTATAAGGACACAGTTAAACTCAAAAGACTCACGACATTGAAAGGCGTCATACCACAACGATGCAATATTATAATGTTGCATAGATTGAAACAAAGTAATTTCAACGTCAGTCCAATATGGAGTCAGAAACAACGTCGAATCGACGCTGCATCAACATGCTATAACGTTATGATGAACATTGCACTATCGCTGATACCACGTTGCTTCATTGCTGTGTTCCTAGTGTAAACACAATATGAGCCGCGACACGACAAAACCAACAAAGTTGTTGTGCGCCCATCGCAGACTCAGATCAGCCTAGGCATCCACCCAGTCTGATCAGAGTCTTAACTGTCCAGATGGAGGTAGCTAAGACCCTTAGCTACCCTTTAAGCGCTTAGAAAAAAGTCTGATCAGACTGGGTGGATGCCAAGGCCGATCTGAGTCTATGCTTTCCGCATAACCACTTTGTTGGTTTTGTCGTGTCGCGGCTTATATGTAGATAAAGCATGCAAGATATGCATAAAACGTACTTTGCATAAAACGCTCTTGGTCCATAACTAAATAGGGGTGATTACAATAATCTACTTAGTTCCTGAGGGATGATGTGAAGCGGGAGTGAAAAGAGAAGAATCTAACCGAATTGTGAGGACGGGTAGGTTGATATAAATCTTCGTCGCTATGTCATTTTACGTGCACTACGATTCATACAATATCATCAACTGGTAGAAGATGTAACATATAAACCAATGTACTCATAACAGAAAATAAAATGACAAAGAAGAAGACACAATGAAAGACGTGTTGAAATTAGATAACTGAAAATATACATGCCTCGTGAGCTTCCTCCATTTTATTTCCTGCAAAAGAAAAATAAATAATTAAATAATAATTCTGATACAATATTCTCACTGCTATCGAATCTGGCAATTATGACATATAAATCAACGCGGTAAGTGTAATATTACCATACATTTGAACTTTAGCTGGTTGTAACGACTCTCCCAAAAAGAAAATCTCAGATACTTCCTATGTAACGGTTCTATCATAGAACAAAGTAGTAAATGAAAACGGTCAGTTATTTTGAGGAAGTGTACAATTTTGCTGTTCTGCTCCTAATAGAAACTTTTTAAGAGATAGAGCCAATGTGAATATCTATTTGGTTGCATAAAACTCAAAGAAGCTTTGTATCACCTACTTTATCCATCGAGCTAATGCAAAACAGTCATATTTCACCTGATTAAAAGATATATGAATAGCGATAAAACACATAGCTATGTTGTATGATTATCAGTCTTATGTTAGGTATTATAAATGTGAAAAAGTTGGTCTTAAGTTCCGTCCATCTAGAAAGATATAGGCTATTAAAGAGTGTCCAACATGGTTTGTTTAGAGAAAGTACCGCTAGTCAGTCAGATTTTTTTTTCTGCCCCAACCGGGGATAGGGGGGCGCATTTGGGTCAGTTCTGTCCTCAATTTTGTCATTTTTTACAAAGACATAAGTGTGTGAGTTACAGAAACCATAAAGCAAAAAAAAAATAATTAAAAACGGCATGCCTTTCTGCTGTACTTCACTTGGAAATTAGTTGATTTAGCATTATGCCTATGGGAAAATATATATGGTAATGCAAAACTTCTTTTTCTATAGTATATATTTAAAATCCTATTGCCTGAATTGGATAGTATTGGCACCATTTTTCTTGTGTAACTGAGTAAAAAAAAAGATTTCAATGTGAACCGTACGAATACCGTTACGTCTGATGTCTCCCAAAGACAGGAACCTTTTCCTTGATAACCCGCATTTGTCGGCATCATTTAGGTGGGGCTCTGACTGTGCAGTCGTGAGTGAAGAAGAGTCTGTAATAGAAAATTCATGGGCTCAGTAGACTGATATAGCCTCGCTGTACACACAGCGTTGAATCAACATTGAATCATCGTTGATTCAACGTAATGACGTTGAATCAAAGTTGAATCAATATTGTATCCTTGTTGTGTTCCGTTCCTTAAGTTGAATGGGTACACTTTTAACGGAAGCAACGCTACCATCTTCTATTATGGTTTTGTCACCTTCTCCATAAGGGTCAGGGGCCGTATTTACAGAACGACTTAAGTCGTTGCTATGCCGTTGCTAAGGCTAATTTTCTATGAAGGAGATTCCCTACAACTACTACGAAATTTGCTCTGGAGAAACAGACTGTTCCTCCAGAGCAAATGTCATAGTTATAGGGAATCTCCTTTATAGAAATTCGGCCTTGGCAACAGCATAGCAACCACTTAAGTCATTTTATAAATACGGCCCCAGCTCTTAAAAAGAATTAGCTGCCTACTACAGCATTCTTTTCTTTACGAATAGAACCCAATTTGAAGGGCCTCCAGGGAAGCAAACAAGAAGTCACAAAAGGTGTTTCCCATTGCAAAAATGGCGGGAGAACATGCAGGTTTACCCAGACAGTTTAATACTACACTGAACGTTTACAAAAACTTGAGTCACTGTTATACATGTTACAGTGATCGGGTAAGGATAGAGTAGAAATGATTTTTGTTTATGAAAATGTCATAATTCATTTCGTAATATCGCAAGCACGAAAGGCCGGGCCGGGTAGCGCAATCGGTAGGGCACCTGACTCGTAAGTCAGAGGTCCTGGGTTCGAATCCCGGTCTGGCCACATACTTTCGTCTCTCCTCCCGCTGATTCAAGAAGGGCAGTTGTCAGTTACTGGCGAAAGTATGTGCACTGAGTACTGGTTAACCGCTTAGGAGGTCTAAGCCTGCCCAGGAATAGTGTGGTTAGGTTAACTGACCGTCCCGACATGACCTTAGTTGTTTACCGTGGACGTTAAGCATCAAATCAACCAACCAACCAACCATAGCACAAAAGAATCCGGCCCCTTTTGATGAGGCAATATTGAGGTTGCTATCAGTGTTACTTTTTCCTAAATCATCAGCAATATCTTGCAGTTGGCTATGAAACGAAGTTGAGGAAGGGGATATCCGATGTAGCAAGCATTTGCAACAAGCCAAAGTTGAGGTTTAATAGCAATCTGAAGCAAAGGTAGTAGAAAACTATTAACGTACTCTTCGGTTATAAGAGGGAGAATTTTTTCTTTTCCAAAACAATCCCAAAATATAGATCATCCGTCTAATAAGACGAACCCATAATCGAGATCAGTTTTACAAGATGGAGCTGGATTTTTGGGGTTGTTTTCGAAAGGAAAATCCAATCTTATAGCATAATTTCATAAGACTGATTTAGATATTTTGGATTATTCTATAGAGAAGAAATCCCAGTATTATATACGACCACTGACGGTGAGGCGCAAGTGTTCTGTAGGACTGAATTGTGATTTAGTCAGAGGCCCGACGCACCGTTGTGCATTTTATGAGCATCTTGTCTCTACAGGGTCTTTATATACTTATTTTCAGTAAGCTGTCCTATTTAGTAAGATTTTTACTATAAGTAACAGCTGTCATTCAACCATTCAAACAGTTCAAACTTTTTGACTACTAACCAGAGAGCCTCTATCGTAGGAGATTCAGTATTCAAAATAAATTAAAAAGCATTACATGTATGTTATTATTGGCCATTTCTTTTTTTCAGCAGCAAATAAAAAGACAATAGCATATGATTATCAGTAAGAACAATTCCGAAGACCTAGCGGATCAAAATGTACTTCACATAGGGGACTTGGTAGGATGTCTTGTTCTAAAGCAAGCTTGGTTGCACTAGATATACTCTCATGCTAAACTTAGTGCTGTATCAGTTATGTCTACATGCATACGGAAGCTTAAAAGTATTACCATAACATCTCGGTGGAAGTGGTGGAGCCGATGGCACATCTGATACATCATATTCTTGTTCTGAAACGTCGTTTTTGAGGAACACAGGGAGTATATCATCTGCATATAACGCGTAAAACTTGTCTTTTATTATATCACGATTTGCTCTGTTTGGTATTTCTCTGTCGGCAAAAGTTTTATCGTTATCAACGAGACAGCTACTTGGAATATGGACTAGAATGTCTGCACTAAGTGACTCGTCTTTAGGTATGAGTACCATTTCTAACTTATCTAACTGGTTGTTTCTATATAAACCTACTAATACTTCTAAACGCCTAATTCCGATTATCTCTACAGGTCCATTAAAAATAGTCAATAACTCTTGCGATTCTTCGTCATCCACTACCGCAACATCGTATGGATTCATTGCCACAAACTGAACTCTTCTGGGAAGAGGTAATTGATCAATAACCTCTTTCAATGTATATTTAAACGTGTCAATAACTTCTGTGAAATGAACAGCACTTAGAAGAGAAAAGCCATATTCCTTTCCTGTCCCAACCTCTAAGCACATCAAAAATGTTTCGCTCATGCCCCTGATCAGTTTGGTGCTCTTGGTGAGCCTGTCCAGCTGTAGTAGTGTCCCTTTACGAACCACTTGAACTTCCGGTAAACCTGGAGATGCACACGCGATATCGTGTTCCACACGAACTAATCGAGGAAAATCTTCTGCCACCTAAAATACACAAATACACAAATATAAAGAAAATCTTTGATGATCGTAATCATCGATCATCTTTAACATCATCTCTCCAAAAATGACTGAAATACTGTTCAAAGAGCAGTAAAATCCAAGGTTATAATGCACGTAGTCTTCACAGTCATTTGTAAACTTATCTGAGAGATCTTGCGTTAAAGATCAGTCTTTCTAGCTCTCAAAAAACGGGCTTCTGAGAAGTTTTGCAGATGCGATTTTAGGAGAAAGAGAAATTAGTGAAAAAATAGTGAAATGAGTTGTAATACAATTAAACTGCCAAAGTAAGAGTTTTCGTTTCTAGTGCTTGAAATGATTTCTCACTACCTCAGCCGCCTTTAATTAAAATGCTGAAATATAAGGAATGGTCTTAAAAGGTCTAGGTAGAGATATCATTCCTTATTATGAACACTCCAAGACTGAGTTTTCTCGGCTGTTTCTTTTTTTTTTTTTTTTTAAATTTACTACGTTCACTGCGATGTGAGCTACCTTGCCATGAGAAAAGCGTCATATTTTAGTGCGTAAAGTAAAGACTACGTGTACCTTGTGCAACTATGCAGACATTTCATCTACTTCGTAGATGACATACTATCTACTTTCTTCTCGGTAGTATATAGTGCACTAGTCCGACGAGTTAGCAGTCAAAACGTGTCCGAGCTCGATATATCGTTGACGATACATTTAGTATCTAATTTTCGCTGAAGACAAAAATTGTACAGGAACCATGTTCGTAAAATATTTGAAAAGTTATGACCATTGTATCTAAAAGTTTCAATAACAAAACGAAAAAACTAAACGACTATTTTTTTTCTTCAAAGTGTCATGCAAATTTTCAGTATGAAAGCGTCACGGTAAGCTGACTGGGCTATACCCCGAACATACTGGAATATAGCTGATTCTAGAACCTGTCTAGAGCGACAAAGGCACCCAACGAGTAATTTCTTTGAAACTGGAAACAAACAAGAATTCCGCGGAATGCTATGTTGCACCTGCCTTATGTTTTCTCAGTAGTAGAAACCATGGTCAGAGGAAAGTGTACACTAGATCTGATGAATTTATGTAGAAATTTGAGCAAATTGGACTTACAAACTAGAAAAGATGTATTTATATAAAATATAGGTTAAAGGTATAATGTAGTCAAACCGTGAACAATAGAGTCGATGTATTTTTCAAGTAAAATTTTACAAAGTCAACAGAGCATGAAATATGGGTCAAAAGTCAAAATAAGTGCAACAATCCTCTAGATCAACCTAAGCAGAAACTTTATACCAGGTTTGATGACTCTAGGTATCATAGACTGAGAGAAATGGACCAGTATACTAGGGTTGACACAATCTGTGACGTAAAATTTTACGAAGTCAGCAGAGCATGAAATATAGGTCAAATGTCTAAATAAAGGCAACAATCCTCTAGACCATTCTAAGAAAATATGTTATACTAGGTTTGATGACTGCAGGTATCATAGATGGAGAGAAATGGATATAAACACTAGGGTCGACATAATTGTTTATGTAAAATTTTACGAAGTCATTGGAGCATGAAAAATAGGTCAAAGGTCAAAATAAGTGCAGGGTTTCTCGAGATTACTCTAAGCAGAAACTTTATACCAGTAATCCTCTAGATCAACCTAAGCACAGACTTTATACCAGGTTTGATGACGCTAGGTATCATAGACTGAGAGAAATGCCCCAGTATACTAGGGTTGACGCAATCTGTGACGTAAAATTTTACGAAGTCAGCAGAGCATGAAATATAGGTCAAATGTCTAAATAAAGGCAACAATCCTCTAGACCATTCTAAGAAAATATTTTATACCAGGTTTGATGACTGCAGGTATCATAGATGGAGAGAAATGGATATAAACACTAAGGTCGACATATTTTTTTATGTAACATTTTACGAAGTCAATGGAGCATGAAAAATAGGTCAAAGGTCAAAATAAGTGCAGGGTTTCTCGAGACTACTCTGAGAAGAAACTTTATACCAGGTTTGATGAGTGTAGGTATAATAGATTGAGAGTTATGGACACGAACGTTAGGGTCGACGTAATTTTGGACGGACGGGCGGAATGACTGACGGAAAAGTGAACTCCTATATCGCACCTCGCTAAAGCAGGTGCGACAAAAAGGCGGTCACTGGTTGTAAATATGGGGTAATTTATATAATCAACTATAAAAGTATTGAAGTAAAGAATGCACACTCTACCGCATATTGGTAAAGAACTACTGAACGCAGTCGAACGGGATGCATAATTTCTCATGAATTTCGAACACTCCTCGAATATTGATGCAAACAGAGCTGCTCAAACGTCTGAGAGAGAGAGTTACCTCAGATATATTGAAATACGACCTAGTCCTTTTGTTCTGATACAATTTCACCAGACCCGGGTAGCCTAATGGTATCAAAAGCTCGCAGCCAATCATCTGCTTGCGATCGTTATAACAGTCACGCCCTTTAGTGCGTATTATCCACTGAGGATCGTCGTAATCAATCACGCGGACATGCGCAGTGTATATATCTAGCTCTGTTTCTATTTTTATTTTCGTTGATAGTGGCAGCAAAAGTTCATCTGACGTTGCACGAGACGACGACTTCACAAGACATGGTATTCCACACACATCAATTGCTGTTTTCAGATCATACTTTAGCACAGACCAAAGTTTCTTCTCACTTGAACTACTCATCCCCTCTTTCCAGGGTCATTTAAGCTCATGGTCAGAAAAACTGGAGGTCTCACAAAGCACTTTAGTACAGTTAAAGTAGCCACTTGTCTTTCTGAAAAGAAATAGATTCTGAAGGCAAACATGCTAACACCTAATTAATTTTTAATCACAATATGCAATCACTACAACTAGCCGGCAGTGACTGCTCTAATTCATATATATATACAACTAGCACTGACTGACAGCAATGAGATCACAGGGACTCGGGTCATACGGTTTGTCTCTTTGATCCACTGAAAATACGTATCGGGATGTACCGGGTGGTTATTTAGAGCGGGATGTACCGGGTGGTTATTTAGAGCTCTAAATAACCACCCGGTACATCCCGATACGTATTTTCAGTGGATCAAAGAGACAAACCGTATGACCCGAGTCCCTGTGAATGAGATTTGTCACTCCTAATACTCCAGCAATGCCTGCTAGCAGTAAGCAACAATTGTTAGTGCTTTTTAGCTCACCTGAGCCTTTAGGCTCATAGGTGAGCTTATAGTATAGCCAGGCATCCGTCGTCCGTCCGTCCGTCGTCCGTCGTCCGTCGTCAACATTTTCAAACGTCTTCTCCTCTGAAACCACTGGGCCGATTGAAGCCATATTTCATAAGGAGCCTACCTAGGTCGGGGGAACGAAAGTTTGTTCCGGGTATCTGGGTCACATGACCAAGCTGGCCGCCACACCCATATATGGTTTAAATCCCTTCAAAAATCTTCTTCTCCAGAACCAAAAGGCCGATGACCTTGAAACTTGGTATGTAGCATCGGGCATGCAGGGCCCATCATAGTTTGTACAAATGATGACCTTGCGTTGACCTTGACCTAATTTACGGCATG
This sequence comes from Ctena decussata, assembly GCA_963989385.1. Taxonomy (NCBI): domain Eukaryota; kingdom Metazoa; phylum Mollusca; class Bivalvia; order Lucinida; family Lucinidae; genus Ctena; species Ctena decussata. The sequence goes on along the minus strand of OZ022501.1, from coordinate 67,772,671 downwards.
GTCAACTTTGGTACGTTAGGCTTTTATATGGGAAAACGCTTAAACAGTGCATTTCTCAGAAACTATTTAAGTCTAAGGTACAATACTTGGTATACATGGCCGACTTAATGACCAGATGAAGATATTATGTCACTAAAGGTCAAGGTCATTCCGTCGGACCATCCGTCGTCAAGATTTTTAAACATCTTCTCCGCTGAAACCACTGGGCCGATTGAAGCCAAATTTCATATGGAGTCTCAGTGGGATGGGGGAACGAAAGTTTTTACCCGGGGTCTGGGTCACATGACCAAGATGGCCGCCATGCCCATATATGGTAAAAACTCTTCAAAAATCTTCTTCTCCAGAACGAAAAGGCCTATGACCTTTGAAACTTGCTATGTAGCATCGGGCATGCGGGCCCATCATAGTTTATACAAATGATGATCTTGCGTTGACCTTGACCTAATTTACGGCATGGTCAACTTTATTACGTTAGGCTTTTATATGGGAAAACGCTTAAACAGTGGATTTCTCAGAAACTATTTAAGTCTAAGGTACAATACTTGGTATACATGGTCGACTAAATGACCAGATGAAGATATTATGTCAGTAAAGGCCAAGGTCATGCCGTCGGACCATCCGTCGTCAAGATTTTTAAACATCTTCTCCTCTGAAACCACTGGGCCGATTGAAGCCATATTTCATATAGAGTCTCAGTGGGATGGGGGAACGAAAGTTTTTACCCGGGGTCTGGGTCACATGACCAAGATGGCCGCCATGCCCATATATGGTAAAAACCCTTCAAAAATCTTCTTCTCCAGAAAGAAAAGGCCTATGACCTTGAAACTTGGTATGTAGCATTGGGCATGCAAGCGCATCATAATTTATACAAATCATGACCTTGCATTGACCTTGACCTAATTTACGGCATGGTCAACTTTATTACGTTTGGCTTTTATATGGGAAAACGCTTAAACAGTGGATTTCTCAGAAACTATTTAAGTCTAAGGTACAATACTTGGTATACATGGTCGACTAAATGACCAGATGAAGATATTATGTCACTAAAGGTCAAGGTCATTCCGTCGGACCATCCGTCGTCAAGATTTTCAAACATCTTCTCCTCTGAAACCACTGGGCCGATGGAAGCTAAATTTCATATGGAGTCTCAGTAGAATGGGGGAACGAAAGTTTGTACCCAGGGTCTGGGTCACATGACCAAGATGGCCGCCATGCCCACATATGGAAAAAACCTTTCAAAACTCTTCTTCTCCAGAACCAAAAGGCCTATGACCTTGAAACTTGGTATGTAGCATCGGGCAGGCCGGCTTATCCTAGTTTATACAAATCATGACCTTGCTTTGACCTTGATCTAATTTACGGCATGGTCAACTTTGGTACGTTAGGCTTTTATATGGAAAAACGCTTAAACAGTGGATTTCTCAGAATCTATTTAAGTCTAAGGCACAATATGTTGTATACCTGGTCGACCAAATGACCAGATGAAGGTATCATGTCTATAAAGGTCAAGGTCACTCCGTCAGAACATCCGTCGTCAAGATTTTCAAACATCTTCTCATCTGAAACCACTGGGCCGATTGAAGCCATATTTCATATTGAGTCTCAGTGGGATAGGGGAACGAAGGTTTATACCCGGGATCTGGGTCACATGACCAAGATGGCCGCCATGCCCATATGTGGTAAAAAACTTTCAAAAATCGTCTTCTCCAGAACCAAAAGGCCTATGACCTTGAAACTTGGTATGTAGCTTTGGGCATGTGGGCCCATCATAGTTTATACAAATGATGACCTTGCTTTGACCTTGACCTTATTTACAACATGGTCACTTTTGGTATGTTAGGCTTTTATATGGGAAAACCTTATACAGTGGATTTCTCAGGAACTATTTAAGTGTAAGGTACAATATGTGGTATATATGGTCAACTAAATGACCAGATTAAGATGTTATGTCACTAAAGGTCAAGATCATTTTGTCGGTCTGTCCGTCATCAAGATTTTCAAACATCTCCTCTGAAACCACTGGGGAGATTGAAGCCAAATTTCATATGGTGTGTCAGTGGGATAGGGGAACTAAAGTTTATACCCGGGGTCTGGGTCACATGACCAAGAAGGCCGCCATGCCCGTATATGGTAAAAACCCTTCGAAAGTCTTCTTCTCCAGAACCAAAAGGCCTATGACCTTGAAACTTGGTATGTAGCTTTGGGCATGCGGGCCCATCATAATTTATACAAATGATGACCTTGCGTTGACCTTGACCTAATTTACGACATGGTAAACTTTGGTACATTAGGCGTTTATATGGGAAAACGCTTATACAGTGGTTTTCTCAGAAACTATTTAAGTCTAAGGTACAATACGTGGTATATATGGTCAACTAAATGACCAGATGAAGATATTATGTCACTGAAGGTCAAGGTCATTTTGTCGGTCTGTCCGTCATCATGATTTTCAAAACATCTTCCGCTCTGAAACCACTGGTCTGATTGAAGCTAAATTTCATATGGAGTCTTAAGTGTGATCGGGGAATAAAAGTTTGTTCTTGGGGTCTTGTCCAAGATGGCCGCCTTGTCCGTATATGGTAAAAACCCTTCAAAATCTTCTCCAGAACCAAAAGGCGTATGACCTTGAAACTTGGTATGTAGCTTTGGGCACTCAAGCCCATCATAGTTTATACAAATGATCGTGCGTTGACCTTGACCTAATTTATGACACTGTCAACCTTGGTATATTATGTAGGCTTTTATATGGGAAAATGCTTAAACAATGGATTTTTCAGAAATTATTTAAGTCTAAGGTGCAATATTTGGTGTATATGGTTGATTAAATGACCAGATGAAGATATGGTAAAGGTCATTCTTTGACTTTTGTACAAGGTCATTGAGATTCTGTCACCCGTCAACATTTTCAAACATCTCCTCAGAGGCCACTAGGGTCAATTGAAGCCATATTTCATATGGAGCTTCACCGGCTTAAAGGAACCATAGTTTGTTCAGATGGTCTTTGTCACTTGACCAAGATGGCCACCATGCCCATATATGGTAAAAACTCTTCAAACGCCTTTTTCTCGATAACCGAAAGGCCTATAACCTTGGAACTTGGTACCAGTATGTATATATCATATTTTATACAAATGATTATTGTATTTCATATGGAGCTTTAATACTGGGTCAAAGGAATCAAAGTTTGTTCAGATGGTCATGGTCACATGAACATGGTGGCCGCCACGCCCATATATGATAAAAACCCTTCAGAAATCTTTGTCCAGAACCAAAGGCCCAGTGACCTTGTGGCTTGGTATATAGAATTGGGACTCAACATTAATCCCCAAGGGAGGGGGGTTATTATCCCCTGCCCTGGTGCTATAAACATGTATAAAAGCATTAAAATATATACCAGGACCAAGTGGCAGGTGAGCTACAGGACCATTGGTCCTCTGGTTTTGCTATTAACTTGACGTTTACCCCTACAGTCAAAGATATAGCAGACTGGAACATGGTAGTGAAAATGCCATTACATCTTTGAGCTTTAGGCTAATAGTTCTGGTATGCCTTGGTTGACCGTTAGAACTGATATGCCTATCCACTAAATAAGGCCAAGCATGACTCTTCTGGTATCTATGGTAATGGTCCTATGTTACAGCATCCGCATCTACAAGATATACACTGTATTACCAAGTGTTGTCTCGACTTTATACTAAATGAACTGCACCGTAAAAAAATTTGTAGATTTTACGGTAGAATACCTGGAAACCAGCTGCCAGTCCTTTCCCCGTTATTTTTACGGGCGTTTGCCTGTAAGGCATTTTTGGAAATCTCGAAATGGAAGTTTTATGTTAACTGGCCACACTCGAAAATAACTTTATATTGTTGAGGGGCTATCTGACCAAAACGTCACCTACTCTGTTCTGTCCCACTCTGCTTGATGATTCCTGCATTTTTACGGGCGCCCGTAAAAATAACGGTAAAAGGACTGGCAGCTGGTTGCCAGTTATTTAACCGTAAAATCTACCGATTTTTTTTACAGTGTGTGAATATCTAAAATTAAAGTTTCTAAGAAGTCAAACTATACATAAAGTGTAAGGTACTCCTGATATAATCCATTTTCCAGGAACAAAGAAATATTTTGTCAACCTCTTTCATTAGAAGGACATCCCACCAAAGCACGTTTTAAGAATATATGAGAGATGACACTTTCTATCTAAATATTCGTGTGACAGGAGCAGCGCAAATGTATCAGTGACAAGTTTACACAAATATTTGTTTTTCTGTGTGTCTTTTTATAGTGAATATGATAGTGTGGATGTGGTTTACATACATTATTTACGTTTGACATACAACATTTGCATTTTATTATTTCATTTTTCGATGTAGTACATGAGCCTTCTGGTGAATAAGGAAGTAAATTGTCCCAGTGTGGATATCCTAGTCATAATCTAACTGCATAATGGAGATTATTTAACTTTTGTCTCATCTCTGTTTTTCTTTTAAACTTCAAGGAAATACATAAACGACTTTTCTTGTTTAAAGTTTACGCTGTACTGTCTATATGTATGCTATGCGCAGAGTGGAAGTCGCAGACAGTCGTCTAATTTATGAAAATGTCTTTTTCTGAAACACGTAACCATGAGTATTCCAGTGGCATGTTTGCATTTCATCAATTTTTTCTGCGGAGGATGAGAAGGGGTGCTTGAACAAACTGTACGTCGCTCCAACCCTCGCTGTAGCTTCCATCTTGATTCAAGTTGCATTTGGTTCGTCCGCGTGGAGACCTAGCTCAGCATTGAATTATCACTTAGAATCCTTAGAAATCTAAGTGAGAGCTCACTGCTGAGCTAGAATATATGACACTATGATGAAATAGAGATTAAGACTAAACACAAGTATATACGCTGAAAGTGTGGAGAAAAAGAAAAAAAACACCTGTTGAACACCGACGAGCCCGACCAAAGACAGGAAAACATCATGCGCCGACCAACCATTTACATATCTAAGGGCTTCAGGTCATAGCTTTCATGAAGTATGAGGTCTAATCCACCGGCGTGCAACTGAAGAGGACAGCAAAATCCTCAATCATGATTGGATTACCAACCATGCTTGCAGTCTGTCGAATAACATTCACGTTCTATCCGGCTATGTGATAACGATTAACTATCCTTCTGCACTGATTATAAAAAGTTGTTATCCAACTGTCTTTTAGAAATTATACACCAAGTCACCGCAGAAGTCAGGTTCCGAAGGTTCTTGCAGCAGAGATGTTTTCATGGGAGATAACAATATCAAGTCATAAATGAAAGTAGTTAAAGTACCCAGATCAAAAGTCCGAACTCATAAATCATATAGCATTGACAATTCCGAAATATTTCAGATACACAGACATGGGCCCCTAAACAGAGGTGTGATCAGAGGCTTGCGAGTAGTAAGCATCACCTGCCTATTATAACACAACCGCCATACCTACAAACATAACCGTTTGATTTAGACAAATGTTAATCCAAAAATGGGGCTTCGGCTTCGGAAGAATTTGACTTCTCCGAAGCCTCCATAGTCCTCACGGTAGTAAAAACGTCTAAACATAAATAATTTTGAAACAATTAAAAAAAAAGAAAAGATTTTACCTTCACGTTTGATGACAATATATTGGTTGATAAACACAGATTGTATAGTATAACTGGCAAAGGGTTTTGAAAAATTGAAATAACTTCAAGACGTACTGTTTATGTTTCAGATTTCCAGTTAAGCAATTGAATACAACAATAGCGAAGCACTGAATAGGACATTTCCCTGTACCTTGTATTTTACTATAGTTTAGGGGAGAGTCGGGTAACTTCGGACAGCGGGGAAATTCGGACACTGACAGTGTTTCCTTTATATGCCAGTTGTTTGGAACTAAAACGAAAAATAACTTGCCAAACAGTGAAAATCCTGATGAGACGGCTCATCATGAGCCGTCTCATCTGGATTTTCACTGTTTGCAATTGTATGTCCGAATTTACCCGCATGTCCGAAGTTACCCGACTATACCCTAAATATATATGATAGTGAAAGCTGAATAAATTTTCAACACTTTTTATGAGAATCCGATTGATTTTTTTTTTAAGTTGTTTAAAGCTGGCAGTTCACTGTCACTTATAATTACGAAACTGTAGTGAAAAGTTTGCAGTGGTGTCTCATGATGATGTATAATCTGAATCACACCGGTGGGAGAACAATGGGACTGTTTGCGCTGTGCGATGTGACTGATGTAACTAGGGGCAATTTCATAATACGCACAACCATGTTTTATTCTCTACTTCTTGAAGGTTAAGCTAGTATTTCAGCCACTTTGGCAATTGGTATTGAAATCTTGTCTATTTTATAAATATTCAGCATGCAAATATGCAGGTGCGTTTTGAAATTTTGTCAATTTTGACAAAATTTCAATACGCACTTGCGTATTTGCCGTATAGGTAGCTACGCCCTTGTTGTCGGCAGTATGGCAAACAGAGCAGACGCTGATCTGGCTGTTCTCCAAGAGAGCAGTTTGATCTACGTCCATACAGTTTGCTTAGGCATGTATAGCGCAATACTTGGTGTTTTTAATTATAATGAAGCTGAGACTGGAGGCGCAAGATGTTTTAGTAAGTGCTGCCCTCAAACACGAGGTCTATGATCTAGTGGTTACGCACTACATTAGATGAAGAGGCTTCGAAGGTTCGAGCTTCCAATCCATAAAATCCAAATTTCTGTATAACATTAATGTTGGTGGAACGTTAAGCTTAGTTTACATTTTCATTAACCGTTTATACAGAAAGATAGAAAGAAGTAAAAACATTTATTTCTAGGAAAATACGAGCCACTTTACCTACATTTTATAGCATCCTTTTTAGAGACTTATTTTCAATTAATCGCTCTAGGTTGACATTTTCGATGGTATGTTAAGTTGTATATAAGTGGTTATTCTAACCCTTTGACTGCCTAAGTAATACACACATAGTATTGTGTACATCCAGCTGACGAATTAAACAAGTGTCACACTCGGTTTAACATCATTTAGTAGTGACTTAGTAAAGAATATAGTTAAGTTCGAAATGATTCAGATTTTGACGACAAAATTGCATTATAAACATATATTTACATTCTCAGTGTACTTATTTAAAAGCCCTATGGTAAACCATTAGAACTTAATGTAGTTTATACTTCAATAACTACATCGGTTCACGCGACGTTACATGCCGTTAAGTGACGTCAAAATAAACCATGGTTCTCTACATCTGATTGGACGTTGGCGGCGTTATGATGTCATTGACGCTGTTCCGCTATCAGTAGAAACACTGCGTATAAATGATTTCTGCTTCAACTGTAGCCCCTAACGCAAATTTGTGGTCAAATAATAGATAGAAAAGAATGTAAATATAAGCAATAAACTTAATTTTTCTAATGTTTATCCAAGTATAAACTACATTGGGTCGCTATCAAAGTCTACATGAACCCCTTGGGTTCACTTAGTTTGCACGCGATCCAGTGTAGTTTATACTTCGATAAACATCAGAAAAATGAAATTCATTCCTTAAATATACTGAACAAAAATGAATACTTCATACGAGATTTCATTTCGTATTCCAGCCAACCCAGCAAAGGACTATAGACGTTTGATTACTTTTAAAAATCGTGGAAAGTTATTATTTCATGTCTGTCCTGCCCGGAGTTATCTAATTTACTCCTGATTTAATATATCAGATCGTAACTTTTATTTACGCATACGCAGAAGAAAGTTGTCTGGTGCACAAACAATAATTCCAATATGCACAGAAAACACTTTCATGCTTATGTTACTTGTAATCGCACCCTGAAAATAAAGTTGAAGATTCAAAACTTTCAAATTATCTCCCTTTGAATTAAACGTAAAGAGATTCTGAGATGCCATACTTTCTATACCAATTTGCCTTTTTTTCTTCTCGAAATTTGGTTAAGTTCTTGCAAAAAAGAATGTTTTCCTCAATGAATTAGTTTGAAAGCCATTTCTTAAACTGCCATAGCGATTTTAATGTGTAATGGGAATTACAATGAAACTGAATTCATGACTTCATAATGACCTAATTTGTAGCGATAGTTTTCTCACAGATGGGTCCTCACAGCCTCCAAGCTGACCGTGCTTTGGCACAGTTTAAGCTACCCCGCGGGCACATGACGTTGAAATGACGTCGTACTGACGTCAATGCGACGTCATTACGTCGCATCGACGTCAGTACGACGTCATTTCGATGTCATGTGCCTGCTGGGTATGAGTCCATTCAGACTAAATTTAATAAGTGGTTATTTGATCAAATAACAACTTAGAACTCGGCAATTTGTTTTGAGCGTAGAAAACAGAAAAGTAACCTTTGCGACATTGAAAACAGCCTTAATATTGCTTTATTCTATTCTGTTCTGTTTCAGTTCTCGTAATGACGTTCCATCCAAAGAATCTTGATATAGCCACTTTTTCTGATATTAGAAGATGATAACTTTTTTTTCCTATATTAAAATGATTTTCATGTCAGACCTTTTCACAAATAGCTTAGGATGAAAAATAGCGACTCTCAGGGCCCAGTTGTTCAAAGCATCGTTAGCCTAACGAGTTCGTTAAGTGGTCAACTCGTTAAGTGTTTCATGACTTTATTACCAAATACACTGATATTTTTTGTTGAAAAAATGTGAAAAGCTTTTGCAATGCAAAAGCTTCTCACATTTTCTCGACAAAAATATTGGCATATTTCAAATATTAACGTTTGAAATTTTAACGAAACGTTAACTAACGACGTCGTTAGTTTTGAACAACCGGGCCCAGGTTTTTATTTTTGTTTAGTATGATATTACTGGGAAAAAGACTTGCAATAAAACACTGTATCGTAAATTTTCTAAATATTTAGACAGACAGCTCTGAGCAAACCCAGATTAGACTGCTCCCAAAGAAGCAGTCTGATCAACGTCTTTTCTGTTCACTACTCCCGCTTCATACCGCATTAAAAAAATGATCTATTTTTTTAGGAGAGTTAGGGCAATTATTTTAGGTGTCCCAATTTTAAAAATGTTTACGGTTTTATCCCTTGCACTGAATAAATATTCCTGAAACTTTCGTTATTATATGTGATGGTATAATTAATCTTTAAAGTGACAAACTTGAAACAAAAAGGAAATTTAAAGAAGTAAATGATGTATGTTATAAGAAACCATACTTCCGTAAGCACAGGGTATAATCGATTCCGCTAATTTTCGCTTCCTGCAGAGACTGTACATCATATTTGGCTTCCGCCGAGACTGTCCGCGAACTCTTGCTTCCTGCAGAGACTACTGTCCTCGTAAAGTGGCTTGCTGTCGAGACTGTCCGCGTGACTCTGCTTCCTGCCGAGGTGTCCCAATTTTAAAAATGTTTACGTTTTATCCCTTGCACTGAATAAATATTCCTGAAACTTTCGTTATTATACCCCCATTCCACTGGATGATGCTGTGACTGCGCTCTTGGCGATCATGGCGCTTCTCCAAAATTTTCGAAATCGCAGCAGAAGCGTAGGCATTTGCCAAAACTTGGAACCTGTGCGCTTCCAGTACGCTGCAAGTACGCTTCTAATGCGATCTTGCCACGCTAGTCACGATGCTGCCGCGATTTAGCTGCGCTTCTGCCACGCTCAACGGACTTCGAGGGCGCTTCTAATACGCTGCTACTACGGCAAAGGATTTCCAGCTACGCTTGAGCTACGCTTATTACGATGCATTTGCGATCGTGCTACGACCTAAGTCCCGGAGCTGCGCTCATACTGCGCTTGTGTTGCGCTTTGTAACCGCTTCTGTGTAACTCGGCGGAGAATCGGGTCCAGCAGAAGCCTTCAAACAATATTGATAATATAAAAATTCCAGTGGCTATGGCCCAGCCGGCAATCATGAACTAGTGACTTCCAACAACTCGTCTTGTTCTTCTTGCTGTTCAGGCTCAACTGGGGCCTTTGCTCGGCGTTCTAATGGGCGCCTATCTGGCTCAGTTTAGAGAGCAAGAGCCTGGCCCCCTATCAAAGCAGAAGGCGAAATCCACACCCAGGCCTGGTCAGGGGACTATTTTCACGCAGCCTTTACCGCAGGAGAGGGTATTCCAACTCCTGCTCCTGGCAGCCTGCATCTTGAATGAAACGTGAGAATCGAGCTATGAAACGTCGTGGAAACGCGGCGTTTTCATATCCAGATCGCCATAAGAGCAGAGGAAACGCAGATAAAGCGCCAAGAGCGCAGCGGAAGCGTCGTGGTCGCGCTATTCATAAATAATAGAGTCGCAGCGGAAGCGGCAAGAGCGCAACGGGAGCGCAAAGAGCGTAGCAGAAGCGTAGCTGGGTCAGCACGATCCCGCTGCGCTGGTGCTGCGTTGCTCCCGCTGCTGCTGCGTTCATGAATTTCGAGCTACGTTCTTACTACGCTTTCGTTGCGCTTTGAGTCCACGGCGCTTCCGCTACGTAAATTTTGAGCAGAGTCAAAACAAGCGCCGTGACTTGGCGATCATGCCGCTTCTGATACGCTTTCACTGCGACCTAGAAGCTTCTCCTGCGCTGCTGCCGCTTCTGCTACGATTCATGGCGCTTTGTCCAAAATTTCGGAGCGCAGTGGAAGCGCCGTCCAGTGGAATGGGGGTATTATATGTGTTGGTACAATTAATCTTTAAAGTGACAAACTTGAAACAAAAAGGAAATTTAAAAGAAGTAAATGATGTATGTTATAAGAGACCATACTTCCGTAAGCACAGGGTATAATCGATTCCGCTTATTTTCGCTTCCTGCATAGACTGTACATCATATTTGGCTTCCGCCGAGACTGTCCGCGAACTCTTGCTTCCCGCAGAGACTACTGTCCTCGTAAAGTGGCTTCCTGCCGAGACTGTCCGCGTGACTCTGCTTCCTGCCGAGAGCCTCGGCAGGAAGCAAGAGATCGCGGATAGTCTCGGCGGAAGCCAAATATGATGTACAGTCTCTGCAGGAAGCGAAAATTAGCGGAATCGATTATACCCTGTGGTAATGCATAGATATAAACAATTGTCGGCATTTATTCAATTACCGTAAACACTAAAAAAACTGGACGACCTAAAATAAAAAAAAATAATAATCCTGTCCTAAAATCACAACATTTTTTTTTTCAATGTAGTGATGGTCTAGACTGTTCCACTGCTATTTCTGTTAGGCAGATATGAGTCCTTAAATTTTATATTGTAAGGCTGTGAAGTTTCTAGCAATTGTCTAAAAGATTGGAATAGTAACAGTGAAAACCTTGATCAGAGTCTTTCTTCAGGAGCAGTCTGATCTGGGTCTGCACTATTTGCTCAGACCTGTCTGTCCAAATATTTAGAACTTTTACGATGCATTCCCCTAAAGTTCATTCTCTATATTTTCAATCTTAAATCAAATAATGTAACCCTCCGCCGGTACCAAGAGGAGGAGAAGTAACACATGAGACCAAAAACATACAAGTAGACGCAAAGCGACCAGGCCCCAAGGTTATAAAACTTTTTTCATGCTCAACTCAGCTGAGCATGAAATTTAAAATGCCCATTAATATAAAAATACCAAGATTTTCAGCATTTTTCAGGTTCAGATAAGCCAAGAAGGCTATTTTTTCTGCTCATAAATATTAAAATGCCAACAATTGTTGGCATTTTAAAATTTATGAGCAGAAAAAATTTCATGCTCAGCTGAGTTGAGCATGAAAAAAGTTTTATAACCTCGGGGCCTGCTCCCTCGGTGATCACAATTTTGGACAGGACAAAACAAACAAAAACAAAACGTACATTTTAATTACCAAACCATACATATGAGAGAAGAATAAGCGGGGTTAAATTGCTGGACTTCTTTTGCTCCAGGGTTTCAGTAGTGTTCTTGCTGTTGAGTGCCCATTTGGTTTCGCCTTAGTATTTAAATTAGGGGATAACTGTACTCAAAATTGTCATTTTGGGAGGTAAATCGTCGGTTTTATGGTCGGAAATTTCGTTTTACGGCGACGCGCAAGCGGAGCCGTAAAACGCAATTTGCGACCATAAAACCGACAATTTACCTCCCCAAATGATAATTTTTAACACAGTTATCCCCATTCTAATGCACTTTTCACATTTTCAGCTTTAAAAGTGTGCTAATTTGTATCAATAGCAAACGTTTTCAGCGACGTAAAACCAGACGTCAACCAATGAGAAGCGACATTACATAATGACGTCGGGTTTCCGACAGTATATCGTAGGATATACTGTCGCAAATTTTTGACGTTATCCAATCAGATGTCGCGTTACATACGTAAGTGCTTCAGAATCCGATTTATATGTGTGTTGTTTTGATCCACTGATGCGTTAAAAACCCTTTACATAGACGAATAACGTGTATCTTAATTCAGATGCGTTTATTGTAAATACAACAATTATTGAAGACGATATTTTCAAGTTTAATAGCATCTGAATGAACTGTTTACCATGAGTGATACATTTATAAAAATGAATCAAAATCCTAGGTCCAACGTCTTATGTATGATGAAACATTTGTGTAGTGCTTGATAGAGAGCTTTTATCATATAACTATATCTGCAGTGCTTGATACAGAGCTTTTATCATATTACTATTTCTGTAGGACTTGGTGAACAGCGTTTATCATATCACTATTTCTGCAGTGCTTGATAGAGAGCTTTTATCATATTACTATTTCTGCAGTGCTTGATATAGAGCTTTTATCATATTACTATTTCTGTAGGACTTGATGAGCAGCGTTTATCATATTACTATTTCTGTAGTGCTTGATAGAGAGCTTTTATCATATTACTATTTCTGCAGTGCTTGATAGAGAGCTTTATCATATTACTATTTCTGCAGTGCTTGATAGAGAGATTTTATCATATTACTATTTCTGCAGTGCTTGATAGAGAGCTTTTATCATATTACTATTTCTGTAGTGCTTGATAGAGAGCTTTTATCATATTACTATTTCTGTAGTGCTTGATAGAGAGCTTTTATCATATTACTCCAATAGGCAAACGGCTCATGGTAAGTAGCTTGTCACCAAGCGGAAACTGGTCGTCGCATAGTTAGCCAAATGACATGCAGGTACAAAATCAAAGAAGTCGTCGATTAACAGCAGGGAGCACATACCAACTCTCGGTTAACAGGATATACACCATGATTTATGCTAGTGTCACACATTGGCGTATCAGCTTGCGTACGTACGGCGTATCCGGATACGTGGCATTAAGAAAGGAACGCCACAGCAACGCCACAGCAACGAAAGCTTACGTAACTGATACGCAGCACGATCGCCTTGTACGCCAGGGTTCGACGATTTTTTCAAACCGGTTTGAAAAAATCGCCGCACGTACGTAGCACCTTTGATACGCCATACATACGTCACACGAACGCCGTAAAAGCGAAAACAACGTAGCAGTAACGCAGTGGGAACGTAGCACGATCGCTTGGTACGCCATGGAAACGCGTACGGTGTAACTGTTGCGTACGTATGGCGTATAAAGCGTTTTCACTGCGTACCTACGGCGTTCTTTTCTTATCTATAGAGTATCGGGTGCGAATGAATGACGTATATCATGTTTCTATGGAGTATCGTGGCGTATGAACTGCGTACGAACTGCGTACGGACTGCGCACCTTGCGCTGTTGTGGCGTTGCCGCTGCGTAGGTGTTACGATGTCAATTTTGTTCCGGCGTTGCATGAGTACCTACTACGTCAACACGACGATCATAGGCAGAGGACACATTTTTCTTGTTTGTTTTCATTCTTTTCATATTCATGGATCTGGAAGATCCACTTTCTCCAGTACTGAAAAAGGGAGCTTTTAACTCGGTCTTCATGAGGTGCAGTTTCACCATCTAATGCCTATTTATAAATATCATTAATTTGATAAATGGATGTCCATTATTCGAATAAGTGATATCCATAACTCTACCTATCCATTAATACATGTATCACAAATTCAATTAATGAATATCCATAATTCGAATTATGCATATTTTTAAATGGGCTGAATAACGGATATCCATAATTTGAACGATGGATATCCATAATTTGAATCAGTGATATCAATAAACCGAACTGAATCAACGAAATCCATACCTCGAATTATAGACAGCCATAAATCACCGTAGAGGTTTATTTAAACATTATTTGCAAAGACGAATTATTGATACCCATATCTCTAATAAGTGATATCCATAAATAGGCCAAAATATTGACATCACAATCCGATTCATGAACATCACTTATTCTTATTATGGATAATATCCAGAAATCTAAAAGATTGCTGGATATCACTAATATGAATAAAGAATATCACTAACTCGACTTATTGAAATCCATAACTCGAACAAGTGATATCCATAAATTGGCAGAGTTATGGATATCCATGATTCGATCCATAACTCGAAAAAATGATATCCATAATCCGAATTAGTGATATCCAGCAATCTTTTAGATGATTGGGTATCTATAATTCGCATTATGGACATCCATAGTTCGGCCAATGGATATCAATAAATAATTAGGGAAACTCATAGATAATTATGAATATCACTTATTCGGATAATGGATATCACTTTCTCGAATTATGGATGTCCATACGTTTAATCGATATCTATAAATAGGGAATACATAGTGAAACGGCACCCTATAGGTCCTGGCCTCTTTGTCCCCTGTTAGGTTGACTGCTGTCTCTGACTCAGCTGCTGCTTGATCTCAGTGATGACAACTGACTGTGTCCGAAGGTCTGGCTCGATGGTAGCAACCGATTTACCCGTTCCCGTGGTGCTTCCTGGGCTTGACTTCTTTGGGGGCATAATGTTTTGCTAGTGACTTGCAGTGACTACTTTTGAAAGAAAAACAGCAGTGCAGAGCACAGGAACATTTAGACGCAGCTGTTTACGCCGCTAGTATGCAGTAGTTACGTTGCATTTAAAAATGAAACGCCGTGCCAACGAAACAGTTACGCCACAGCAACGCATTATACGCCACACATACGCCACGCATACGCCTCGGATACGCCAAAGGTACGTCGCAGAATCGCCCCACATACGCCGTGTACTAGAATTTGCATAAAATACGCCACAGTTCTTCGCGATCGACATGCGTATGTAATTTTTGTGAAATACGCCGCTGATACGCAATAGTGTGACACTAGCATAAGTGTGCTTTAAAATAAATCTGCTACAAGAGGAGCACAATTAGTACCCATCGGAAGTCTGTTTTACAGAGAACTGTTTAATAGGGTAGGCCTAGTTTGTGCAGTCATCACATACTTTTAAAAGAATTATCAATATTTAGCTCACCTGAGCCGAAGGCTCCGGGGGAGCTTTTAGTATGGACAGGCTCTGTTCTATTCTATTCAATCGTCCGTCGTCCGTCCGTCAACAATTTCAAACAACTTCTCCTCTGAAACCGCTGTGCCGATTGAAACTAAATTTCATATGTAGCCTCCTGGGGTCTTAGGAACGAAAAGTTGTTCAAACGGTCTTGGTCACATGACCAACATGGCCGCCATGCCCATATATGGTAAAAACCTAAAAAAATCTTCTTCTCCAGATCAATAGGCCGATAGCCTTGAAACTTGGTATGTAGCATTGGGTACATGAGTACTACCAAGATTGTTCAAATTATGACCTTGGGTTGACCTTGACCTTTTTTACCCTAAGGTCAAATTTGCTTCCTTGTGCTTTTATATGGCGAAATGCTAGAACATAAGATATCTTGGAAACTGTTAAAGATTTTGGCCTAAAAATTGGTATCTAGTCATCTTAATGAGTACATGAAGATTTATGAGTACAAGAGGTCAAGGTCATTCTTTGACCTTTGACCCAGAGCTCTCATATTTTGACAATTTCAAACAATCTCCTCAAAAGCTACTGGGCCAATTGAAACCAAATTTCATATAGAGCCTTCAGGGGTTGAGGGAACGAAAATGTATACATACGGTCCAGGTCACATGACCAACATGGCCGCCACGCCCATATATGGTAAAAAGCTTTAAAAATCTTCTTCTCCAGAATCAATTGACCGATGGCCTTGAAACTTAGTATGTAGCATTGGGTACTCAAGTACTATCAAGATTGTTCAAATTATGACCTTGGGTTGACCTTGACCTTTTTTACAGCAAGATCAAATATAGGAAAATGCTAGAACATATGATTTCATGGAAAGATTTGAAGATACTGGCATGAAAATTGGTATATACAGTCTCCTTAATGAGTACATGAAGATTTGTGAGTACAACAGGTCAAGGTCATTCTTTGACCTTTGACCCAGAACTCTCACATTTTGACAATTTCAAACAATCACCTCAAAAACCACTGGGCCAATTGAAACCAAATTTGATATAGAGCCGTCAGGGGTTGAGGGAATGAAAATATTTTATAACGGTCCAGGTCACATGGCCAACATGGCCGCTACGTCCATATATGGCAAAAATCTTGACAAATCATCTTCTCCAGAACCTATTGACCGATGGCCTTGAAACTTGGTATGTAGCATCGGGTACTCCAGTACTATAGAGATTATTCAAAATGATGACCTTGACCGTTTTACAGCAAGGTCAAATATGAGAAAATGCGAGAATATAAGATTTCGTGGGAAGTTTTGAAGATTTAGGCCTAAAAATTAGTATATACAGTCATCTTAATGAGTACATGAAGATTTATGAGTACAATAGGTCAAGGTCATTCTTTGACTTCTGACCCAGAACACTCTCATTTTGACAATATCAGTCTCCTCAAAAAACCACTGGGCCAATTGTAACCAAATTTCATATAGAGCCTTCAGGGGTTAATTGACCAAAAATTGTTCAAATGGTCAAGGTCACATGACCAACATGGCCGCCATACCCATTTATGATATATACCTTTAATATTTTTCTTCTCCAGAGCCAATATACCTGTGACCTTGAAACTTGGTAAGTAGCATGGAGTACTAGAGTACTACCAAGACTGTGAAGAATTTCAGACATAAGAAAAAGGCACTTTGCCAATTGGTCAGGTGAGCGATTCATGGCCTCATGGCCCTCTTGTTTCATTTATTTTACACTTTTTATGGCTGCTCAAGGGATTCAATGACTCGGTTCTTCGGGGATGAATGACATGATAAGAAAATGAGTGAGCAAGACAAAACATATTAGACATGAATCTAGTTTTACTCTGTGCCCATTTTAGTTTTATGGGAAAAAGTGAGGTTAATGGTCATACTGAAATAAGTTCAGCAAAATAAATAAGTTTTGTTTCAGCAGAATGAAAAAAAAATAAATAAAATAAAACATAGCTTAAATCGTACCTTTTACATATAGTTTAACCGCTTAAACGAACACAGCTATAAAGAGCGATTGTAACATGACGCTTATACGCAAATTTACAAACAACAAGAGTAGGACCTGAACTTAAGCTGAAATAAATTAGTTACATTTTATTACTTTCGATCATTTATTTAATGGGCTTTGCTACGAGAACTGATGCATGTAGGCTTACCCGAATCTTCCCTGTTCGCGCATGATTTAAGGTTCTTTTCCTCGTGACAAAGCTCAAAGGTACGTCATTCCTTCCTTCAAGTATGAGAATTTTAATTTCACCAAATGTTTATCTTATACATGTACAGTACAGTTCGAAATAAGCCGCAATAGCACTAATTTGTATAAGTTTTTTTTTCTAAATTCATATTCCTACTTTATAAATTGTAAGTTACAGTGTCATGATCAAGAAAAGGAAAATAATTCGGTTAATAGAAATGATACATCATTTCCTTTCCTTTGAATGGTAAAAAATCTTTATGAGAAAAAGAGCATCACAGCAATGGCAAAAGCGAATACTTGGATCGAAGTGTGCATCCGCGAATATTGAACCTTTCGGTCAAGAATCAGTGGGTCTATAGCGAAGAGCAAAGTCTGATCAGACATGCGCAGTCTGATCTGAGTCTTCGCTGTTCGCACATGTAATAAAACACCGTTTGCTGTGAAACGATTCATTTTAGTCTTAATTATTTTCCTTCCATTGTGTTAGATTAAAGTCCATACAGATGTTGTTTGGTTCAGAGTCCATAAAATTTCAACTAATCGAAATATATAAATGAATATGCCCAGAAACCGAAAAAAAAAAAGAGGAGAGAAATTACAAAGGACAAAACGGAACAGGACATCTTCGATAATAGACACACTCAGTCCAACAGAACGGAACAGCGAAAATTGAAAGCCATGTAAAATATACACACATAACATCTTTTTATGTCCCCAACTTCAGAGAAGTTGAGGGGGTTATTGGTTTGGGCCTATCCGTCCGTCCATCCGTCTGTCCGTCCGTAACACCCAACTCAAGAACTGCTTATGCTAGGATCTTGAAATTTTATATATAGCATGTACATGAAAAAGTTAGCAGACCCGTATTTTTTTCCTCCACCTGTCTTGTCGTTCAGGAGTTATGCCCCTTTTTTACTTTGTCATTTTATATAGGAACAACCTTCAACAAAATATCCGGAGAACCGCTTAAGCTAGGATCCTGATATTCGACATACAGTTACAGACCAAGGTGTAAATGAACTGATTAGCTTTTGAGCTTATTTTGGAAATTTTTGGTTGAGTTATTTCCCTTTTTTGGACATAGGCATTTTGTATAAGAACAAGCTTGTGAACAAAATATCTGAAGAAACGCATAAACAAAAATCCATTTATTTTGGCGTGCAGGTTTGGATTTAAGTGTAGATGAACTGATTAACTTTTTAGCCTATTTCGTAAATTTTGGTCGAGTTATTCCCCTTTCTCGGACATAGGCATTTATATGGGAATAAACTTGTGAGCAAAATATCTGGAGAACCGCTCAAGCTAACATGCTAATAGTTGGCGCACGGCTACAGATCAAGGTGTAGATGAACTGATTAACTTTTGAGCCTAATTCATAAGTTTTTGCTTGAGTTATTTCCCTTTTTCGAACATAGGAATTTTGCATAGGAACACGCTTGTGAACAAAATATCTGAAGAACTGCATAGTCTAGGATCTTTATAATTGGCATGCAGTTTGAACCAAGGTAAAGATGAACTGATTAACTTTTGAGCCCACTCCATAAAGTTTTGGTTGAGCTTTTCCTGACATAGGCATTTGGCATAGGAACAAGTTTGTGAACAAAATATCTAAAGAACCCCTTAAGCTATGGTCTTTATATTTGGCATACAATTACAGGCCATGGTGTAGATGACCTGATTAGCTTTCTAGCTAATTCTATAAATATTTGGTCGAATTTTACACCTTTCTGACTTATACATTATGGGATGAATCTTCCTCAGAGGCAAGCATACGGTTGGGGCATAGTGTTTCATAAACACATTTTCTAGTTTTACCTAATTTCTATTTCAAACCATAAAACAAAAGAGGAAATCTAAACAAAGAATAAATTAATACAGCTACCATGTCTCAGTATTTGACTTAATGTTTGCTTCACAGGTTCCATTTGCGCCGAATGCCTCTAAGCACCATGATATTGTTCTCTGTTAAGTGCTATGTACTTTCGCTTAAATCTTTATTTTGATCTGCTTTCTATTTCTGGTGCACATTGAAAAGAGGTTGAAGTTTCTCAGGTTTTCCAGAGAATTTTCTTACCCTACAGATAGGGCATTCCTGGTGGTAGATTATGTCATGTTATTTGATAAAGTTAGCGGCCACATAGAAGGCAGTATCCTATCATTATCTTTTAGTACATTGAGGAATCCTATATCATATAATATTGAGCTTCCAATCAGGCAAACTCTACCTCATTTGGCCAAGAGGAAACTGGCCCCGAGGTTATAAAACTTTTTTCATGCTCAACTCAGCTGAGCATGAAATTTTACCTATTAATAGATAGCAAATTACTGATAAGTACAATTGTTTTCTTGCTCAGTTTAGCTGAGTATTAAATTTTCTCTGCTTATGAATATGAAAATGCCAACATTAGTTGGCATTTTCATATTTATCAGCAGAGAAAATTTCATGCTCAGCTGAGTTGAGCACGAAAAAATTTTTATAACCTCGGGCCCTGGTATATCTATATTTGAGCCTCTCTGGGTCTGGATGCCAGACCACATGCCATTTACAGTTTGAAAATGACAGATACTCGTTATCGAACTTCTGTAAAACTACAAAGTAAAAAGATAGGCAATGATCAAAGGACTAAGACAATCAGATCCCATAGCCCTTCCTCAAAGCTAAAGGGAAATTAAGTATATGCATAAATTGACAACAGTTCACGAAAGGCAACTTGTGTATCCAGCCAACAAAGTTTAGTATTATCGAGCAGCCTCCGAACGGATTGTCCGGTATCGTTGTACAGTGTTACCGGGCAACTGGGAAAACGATCACGCGGCTGAAAATGCTTGTTTAGAAGGGAACGGCAGTTTATTATTAGCTGAATCTGATCGCATCGGTATTTCTTTCTCAATAATACATCTAGATGTTAAGCAAAAACTTTATGTGAAACAAAAAATTTAAACAAAACTAATAGGGGACACTATATTTATTCAGACAGAAAGTATATTGCTTATGCTACTTTCACAGAATTTTCAATTTTAATATTTTCCGTTTCTTTTTTTTTCTAACACAAACGATTGATTTAGGCAGGAGATAAGATGTATTATGACCTATCGGAAACTCTTTGATTCATGACAGTCTCAAGGGCGTAGCTACCTATACACAAATACGCAGGTGGGCATGGAAATTTTGTCACATTGACAAAATTTCAATACGCACCTGCATATTTGCAACATTGGACAGAATATCAGTACAAACTGCCAAAACATATGGCAATATGAAATATCTTAAGGGCGAAATCCCTAGATTGTCCCCTCAAAAAGTATAATACATGATTGCGCGTATAGCTACGACCCTGCATATCACCCTGAGCATCTGCATCACGGCATAAATTCTTCAGGATGCACAGATTATTAATACGAGCAGAAAATTTTCAAACCAGCCTATAACTCGGATGTTCAGGCTGATTAGAGTCTTTCCTATTCGCATTAAACTATAAGGCACAGGCGAAAGTTTCTGTCGCGGCTCAGATCAGAAAAAATGAAGACTAAAAGAGATCTGAATCACTTTTGTTGTAGTGCATCAAGGGAGAAATAATAAAACACACTGGTAAAACGCTGCAGTGTAGATTTTTTGCCAGGTGTTTAATGCTGACAACGGAATTTGCCCAGTTCAGTCAGTTATTAACTGACCCTATTCAAACTTGTGCGTCTTACAAAAACAGTTAAGTTACAAAAAACGGTAAGCAGCTTTATGATATAGCTCACCTGTCAGAGGAGATGTAAATTCTCGAGATGTTATTTGTGACAAGGACTGCTCATAAAGAAGCACAGGCTATTTGAATGTACTGATGTTTCTTTAAAGACGTTTATTTTCAACTACTGTCCTCGTATATAGGACATACCGTTTGTGGACAGCTATTTTATGACCTTTTAGGGCATTATCTAAGTGAGATTGGGTCTTCTTAACGTTGGTGAAATAGCAGTTCAGCTGTGCTGTTGCATAATAGGATTATGGGACACAGTATAACAAATATTTGTCTTTAAATACTTCATGTCGCAGTGTTTTGTTTTATATTGTTCCAAAAGATCTCTAGAATGAGCAACAGACTATAATTTCTTTCTATTAGTAGATGTTTGATTTTTTGCCCGACCGCACCACGTTGTAATACGTCCTAGTGGGATCGAAGTACGGCAATTCCGTTCGTAGCACGTCCATCTCGTTTTAAGAACGTTGCCACTCCATCTAATTCCAGAACGGGAAGGTCGTCAGAAAATTTTAAACATGCTAGATGGTCTGGAGCACCCTTTCCGTCCTAACCCGTCCGAGTCCGTCCATGAGGTTCGTAAACAGACCTTAAAACGTTGCTACTACGTCCACTCCGTTCGCACCTAGTTTTAGCCCGTTTGGCAAAATTTTTCAGAACGTAGTGAGAACGAGTTTGGTGTGATGGGGGTATAACATGTGCATTTCATTCTGTTAGTTTGTATTCGTAGAATGACGTATCCTGTGAATCTTTTCAACCATGAAAGGTGCTTTTGTTGTCGGTTTTTTTTCCTCAGTGAGATAGAAGTGTCGGTGTATGTTTTGTGTACTTCTTTTATTTATTTATTTATACAATATTTCAAGAGGATTACACTTTTAGCTGAAGCAGCCAGTCTACCAAGTGGTCCTCTATAACAAACAAATAAAATACAAACACACATGCAAATATATACAAATATGTACAAATGGTAAAACCAGTAATATGATAAAATGTATCCTTCGGATGCCATAAAACGTGCGACATATAAAATCTGTACTACGACTTAGATAAAACCTAGGATGGATAGTCTGTAGAACGTTAAAATCTAAGATGAGAATAAGCATACCATAATTACGTGCTGCATCGTCTGATCTCGTATCACATATTATCAATAAAACATCTAAAACAATCACAAATGCAATTATATTGCTCTCAGACAAAAAGTCACCAACACAGTAACTATCATAGTACATGTCGTTACAGAAAGAAAAATTACGATATATGTTTGCTTAGGCATTTTTTAAAACCGTTTAAGGAGTTCTGTGTTCTTAAGGACTGCGGTAGCGAATTCCATAGTTTTGAAGCAGAGCGTGAGAAGGAACGATCGAAAAGCGCAGTTCGCGACCCAGGTATAGACAAAAGACCATTTTCACTTGATCTCAAACACAGAGAATGTATTTCTGACATTGGTTTCAACAAGTTTGAAATATATGTGGGTGTAAGATTATTTAATGCTTTAAAGGTAAAGACCGCTTTATTATATGTTAGTCGTTTAGGTATAGATAACCATCCCAATTGTTCAAACATGTATGCGGAAGGTGTCATATAGTCAGCTTGGAGAATGATGCGTGCTGCTCTTTTTTGTAATTTAGAAAGTCGCTCGATATTTGCACTTGACGTAGTTCCCCAAGTATTACAACCGTAATCTAGTAGAGGCAAAATGTAACTTTGATAGAAGAGCTTCTGAACGTCTGGTGGAACATATGACGATATATGTTTAAGAAGTGATATTTTGGAAGATATTGTGGAACACATATAGTCGATATGTGGTGTCCAAGATAGATGATCATCAACAACTATTCCAAGCAACTTTTGTTTCGAGACTTTCTCCATCATCTTATCATGTACATTTAATGCAACTTGACAATTTTCATGATGGCGTTTTCTACCGTCCAATATCATGTATGTAGTTTTATCATAATTAATTGGTAATTTGTTACGTTTACTCCAAGTTATAACTATCTCAAAATCTGATTGCATCTTTTCATGTATTGTATCTATATTTGGATCATTTATATGGACTGTTGCATCGTCTGCAAAGAAGTCAGAATTGCAATGTTTCAACAGAAGAGGTAAATCGTTAATAAATAACAGAAATAATGTCGGGCCCAATATGGATCCTTGTGGAACTCCAGACCGTATACTTAAAAATGGGGACATAACTCCTCCACTGTCTATTGTTTGCTGTCGCTGTGCAAGATAGGAGATAAACCACTGTAGAGATTTTTTAGTAAATCTATACATTGTGAGCTTTTTTATAAGAATTTTGTGATCAACCAAGTCGAACGCTTTCCTAAAATCTATAAACATTGATCCAACAGTATCACCTTTGTCAATACATGACATCCACTGATCTATCAATTTTACAAGTGCCGTTTGACAACTATGTTTTTGGCGGAAGCCTGATTGACTTTCATGGATAAGGTTATATTTATGTAAGTATGCCATTAAATACTTATTCTTGAACTCTCCCATTTGGTGTATTGGTTCTGAAATAAACAAATTTGTATATTGTCAGTGCAGTTCATAATATGAAAATAGGCACTGCCTATAGGCAAGCACGTCGCTCTTTACAATGTGTGGGTGCTATGATAAAACCTCCCTATGGCTGCTACCATGTTAACTCGATCGAAGTGTAGACCCTGATCTGACTACTCATTGTAAGATTCTGTATTCAATTTCACAATGCTTTTTTTTTGTCTTATGGAATTTGTAATAAAAGCGTTGCAACTCCACAGCTGCGAACTCCGTCTCAAACTGATGAGAAACTGTCAGAAAACAGATTCCCCATAGTAATCTATCCCCTCGGAGCTGAGCGGGCCATCATTTTTCAGTTCCTTCTCTACGGCGCTTTATTTCCTTCAAATTTCACCAAACGGTCAGCCTCCTTGCACTTTGTTTGATCACAGAAGCGGTTAACGTTGACGCCATTTTGTTTTTCTCAAACGGAACGTTTGACGTCATTACGTAACGTAGCGACAGAAAGACTGTACGCCATATATTTCTTATTTTTTCGTTGATTTCTATTCGAACCAGTCTAATTATGACTTCCGTTTGGTGTCGTTACGAAAGAAATTCCATTGAAAGTAATGTATCTTACAGGCAAAAATATGCCTTACCAATCCTCTACCATAGAGCTCCCGCTCTTTCAAAGCTCCTTCGGAGCTTTGAATTGCAGGCGCTATGCGCCTTCTCAACCTATGCAGGCGAGTGCTCGCTATAATTCTAGTGAAACAAGAAAACTCGACAAAAATATTTCGCTGCTGCCGCCGTCGGATCGGCATTAGGCCTACTTACTCATGTTACTCCAAGCTTTCTATTAATTATAAGCTAGACAAAAAGGAATACAAGAGAATATTACTATAATACTTTGGATTACAGATCATATTTCTAAATATCCAAGCGTTGTGTCCAAGTCAAGTTCATATTCAAAGCATTTAGTTTCATTCAAGACATTGTACACTGAATACCATTTGCACTCTTTCTGCAATAAATAAATGAGCCGCGACACGAGAAAACCAACAAAGTGGTTGTGCGACCAGCACAGACTCAGATCAGCCTGGGCATCCGCCCAGTCTGATCAGAGTCTTCGCTGTCCGCATAAAGGTAGCTTAGTCCCTTAGCTACCCTTTGAGCATTTAACATAGAGTCTGATTAAACTGGGTGGCTACCCGGGCTGATCTGAGTCTTCTCTGGGCGGACAACCACATTGTTGGTTTTCTCGTGTCGCGGCTCAAATGTCTAAGTTTACCTCTCATTTCTAAAACATAATATTTAAATAGCAGTCATCTCAGTCTCGACGTGAAAGAACATTTTCTGCATGTACAGCATTTTACAAGAGTTCTAAAAGACTCGTCAGTTTATATGATACTTAACTTCAAAACCCGAAGCGCATTCAATGTGTGGCTCATTTGACCATACGCGGTACAATGTAGGCATAGAGTTTAAAATACATACCTACCTACGCGTTTAAGTCAATAAAGGTCAAATCTCAAACAGCGATTGTCTCACGATATTAATAAAGGAACAGAGGATATGGAATACGATACCAGCTTTCTTGCAAATGAGTCCCATGCCACGACAGAAGGTAAGTTATGAGCAATGCAAACAGCAAGGACACGGATTAAACTGCACTGATGCGCATTCTGATCCGAGGTTTGCTGTTCACTGTAGACTTTCTCAAGATTTATAGAATGTTGATGCAAACAGGAAAGAATCTGATCAGACGGTACAACTGCATAAGCTGGTCTGAGTTCCTTTGTTGTTCGCACATGCTGTGGAGAGTCGGGTAACTTCGGACAGGCGGGTAAATTCGGACATGCCATTGGAATACCATTGCAAATAGTGAAAATCCAGATGAGACGGCTCATAATGAGCCGTCTCATCAGGATTTTCACTGTTTGGCCAGTTATTGTTTTGTTTTAGTTCCAAACAGCTGACATATAAAGGAAAAAATGTCACTGTCCGAATTTCCCCACTGTCCGAAGTTACCCGACTCTCCCCTAGTGAACGAGACTTACAAGCTACAACACACCTGGTAAACGGATAAACGCGCATTTCCACTCCCAACTGAATTTACAAATTTAGGCCTCTGCAAATGAATAGCCAAAATATTACAATGCTAATGACAACCTTGTAAAGCTATTAGTACAAAAATTCTGTTTTGTAAATGATATAATATTTAAAACAACAGAATTTTTGTACTAATAAAGCTGCTGGAGTTCTAAAAAACTCCTGAAAGTGGCCAAACCGAAATTTAGGTTAAGGCATTTTCAGGGTTTTAACCCCACCAGTTACTTTACATCAAAACAAAGGATGTGCACAAATATGCTGTACATGAGTTATTCTCAAAATGGAGACAGAGAGACCAAACCAGAAAATCAAAGGTATTTCAAACATTAAACTTTTTTTCTGAATTTCCATAAGCATATATAATAAGCACGCAGGAGAGGTGTAATGGAAAAGTACAGCTTTGAGTTATGCAAAGAGACAGGATATAATTTTTTACTTAATGATGTCAGTGCAATTATGAAGACGAATACTGCCCAATATATGTTTATAGATTTGTTGGAAGTCCCATAAAAAATATTTTATGTTTATCAGTCGAAGAAATTAGATATTGACTATTATGACCATAACCGAGGGACAGTTGCATCTTCATAAGGTCATTCTGCTGACTGAAAATTAAAAATGAAAAGATTTTGCACAGTTAGCGAAAACGGACCACATAACACCTATCGGAACACAAGTTGTTTTGAAAATATACTAGGACAGCAATGCCCTCATATTTTGAGAATGACAAAAATAGTTATACACCTGAGTCGTGTATTGTTATATCAGAATGTACTGATTCCAGCTCTTTATTTCAACCAATTTAGGCTGTACTGATTCTACCTGTTTATTTCAACCAAATTTCACTGGGCTGATTCTAACTCTATTTCAACCAATTTTCACTATACTGATTCTAGCTCTTTATTTTAACCAATATTCACTGTACTGATTCTAGGTCTTTATATCACCAAATTTCACTGTACTGATTCTTCCTCTTTATTTAAACCAATTTTCACTACTAGTATACTGATTCTAGCTCTGTTTCAACCAATTTTTACTATACTGATTCTAGTTCTTTATTTTAACCAATTTTCACTATACTGATTCTAGGTCTTTATATCACCAAATTTCACTGCACTGATTCTAGCTCTTTATTTCAACCAAATTTCACTGTACTGATTCTAGCTCTATTTCAACCAATTTTCACTATACTGATTCTAGCTCTTTTTTTAACCAATTTTCACTGTACTGAATCTAGTCTTTATATCACCAAATTTTTCTGTACTGATTCTAGCTCTTTATTTAAACCTATTTTCACTACTAGTATACTGAGTCTAGCTCTATTTCAACCAATTTTCTAGCTGTTATTTCAACCAAATGTCACTGGACTGATTCTAACTCTATTTCAACCAATTTTCACTATACTGATTCTAGCTCTTTATTTTAACAAATTTTCACTGTACTGATTCTAGGTCTTTATATCACCAAATTTCACTGCACTGATTCTAGCTCTTTATTTCAACAAAATTTCACTACTAGTGTACTGATTCTAGCTCTATTTCAACCAATTTTCACTATACTGATTCTAGCTCTTCATTTTAACAAATTTTCACTGTACTGATTCTAGGTCTTTATATCACCAAATTTCACTGTACTGATTCTAGCTATTTATTTCAACCAAATTTCACTATACTGATTCTAGCTCTATTTCAACCAATTTCACTATACTGATTCTAGTTCTTTATTTTAACCAGTTTTCACTGTACTGATTCTAGGTCTTTATATCAACCAAAATTCACTGTAATGATTCTAGCTGTTTGTTTCAATTTTCACTATACTGATTCTAGCTCTTTATTTTAACATACACATGCATTTTCACTGTACTGATTTTAGGTCTTTATATCAACCAAATTTCACTGTAATGATTTTAGCTCTTTATTTCAACCAATTTCACTGTACCGATTCTAGGTCTTTGTTTTAAACATTTTCACTGTACTCAGTCTTGATTACAACCAAATTTCACTGTACTGATTCTAGCTTTTTATTTTAACCATTTTAATTTTCGGGGTACTGATAGTAGCTCTTTATCTTAAACACTTTTCACTGTACTGATTCTAGCTCTTTATTTCAACCAAATTTCACTGTACTGATTCTAGCTCTTTATTTCAACCAAATTTTCGGGGCATTGACTTGAAAGTTTGGTTATTGTTATATTTGCAGAAGCTTGAACTTTGAATTTCCAGATGGAAATGGAATTGCACGTTTACCAGGCGTGTATAATATGAACAGGTCATTTGTACCAACTCAGTACAGAAAGGTGGGCAGTTCATATATAAAGCAGGGCGTTTTCCTGAAATCGCTAAATAATACGTTTGCCTTTCCAGCAATTGGTAGATCTATTATATAGTCAACGAAGCTGGAAAAGTAAAAATATGGGCATAACTTTTGCGATAAGATTTAAATGTTCCAGGTAAGATAAAAGAAAATTAGTGTAAAATAACTATTTTCAAAAAGATGTGCCATCAGTTTGTGGAAATTTCGTCTCTGCGTGTAAAAGGGTAGTTATTCTTTATGACTCTCTTCTTCCACTGTTGTTAGGAAAAAATCCAACCATGCATGCAAAATTTTTATACGTGTAAATGTACTCAAATAATTTTATTGCTATCTCGGAAAGCATAAATACAGATGAACTTTTTGACGTAAAAATGCCTCATCAACAATGTGAAGAAAAAAATATATACATTGTAAATCATTTATCATAAACATGAATTGAATCAAAACAAATTACAGTAGCTCGCCCCTTTTGCATCATCCATATTTGAACACGTTTGGGTTACTTTTTTCTTTTTTTTTTCTATTATTTCTTTGTTTTCAGATTCGGATTCAGATCCTTTTCTGCACATATATGTATGTTCTACTTTTGCAGCCAAAATTTGATTATAACTTTTACTGATGAATGCCCAGGCCCAGAGGTTATAAAACTTGAGTACATTCTCAAACTCAAAATAAAGCACACTGATTGGCTGCTTCCGAGCACATGCTCGGAAGCAGCCAATCAGTGTGCTTTATTTTGAGTGTGCTCGGAAGCAGCCAATCAGTGTGCTTTATTTTGAGTTTGAGATTATTCTCAAGTTTTATAACCTCGAACCTTGATTCAGTTTCCGTCTTTTTCAGGTCATTCCATTTCTTCAGCAGATGTGTTTTTCATATTTGTCTTTTGCTTATATTACTTAAGACAGCAGTCACTGCTTCATCTACTTGTGGACGGAAATTAACCACGCAAACAATACGCTACAATAACCACTGGGTGGGAGCGTACAGTACAAGTGACCGGTTGTCCCGATCTGTATAGTGGACGCATCTTTGTCCCAATATGTCGGGTAAGTTTCAAAATTGTTTATTTTTGTGTTTTAAAATCATTGAGTGTAGGTAGAACAGCTTGCTCGACAAGCCTTAATACAGATCTTTTCGACATGTTACCTTAATTTTCTGTTAATTGTTATGATATGCTTTATTTTCACATTTAATTTGAGAAAATCACTACTCTACTTTCGATTTCGAAATCTGCGCCGGTACCATTTCTTCAAATTTTGCCATCAATTCTATATGAAACAACCGTGTTTTCTTTCGAAATATTTTATGGTGTATTTAGGTTCAGGATTAATTAATCTTGTTAGATATCATGCTAGGTAAGGGCAATTATTTTCAAAGAAAACAAAAGAGGGATCAAACACTATTCTGTATCGTGGGTCGTAAAACCGATTGTCAGTGAGACATCCCATACAGTCAGAAAAATTTGGGGATGCTCAGCTTTGCTTGTCTTGTGGATTCATCCCGTACTTAAAGGATACTTATCATGGGTAAATCTCTTAATAGATCATTAATCTATCTTAAAAAGGGACTAACTAACATTTTTTTCGAATTAAAACGCTAACTCGGCCGATTTTCTGGATACACGTGACGTGATCTGATTACAAACACCAGTGATTTGCAGATGAAAATACGAATTTAGAGCAAAGAAAGCAACATCTAGCCATCTCCAAAGATGACCATAATGGAAAACATAAATAGAGAAAACACTCTTACCAAGTGGTTTACATCCAAACAATAAAAGAAAACACATTTCACACAAACACATCCTGAAGGTCATAACAACGGACAAAGATTTGCCCACTATACACATCGGACAACGGTGCACATGTACTGTACGCTCCCAACCAGTGATAACTGCGTTCCGAGAATCATCCTTACCTACGTATGCAGCGGCACGTGCACTAAAATTGTGCCAACCTCAACCAGTTTCCCATTTTCAGTTATACAGAATTGTAGCGAGTGTGTGGATTTTGTTGTGGTAACAAGAAGATTAAAGTTGAAATGTCCTTCAAATAAATTTCCTGGTACCTTTGAAAACATTCTTATCGAAGTCAATGTTACAAAAGAATGCATGTGCATTGTGTGTTGATAACGCCGAAAATGTCCATGCTTCCGTGGATTGGGCCTTTTTCTCGCAAGAGGCATTTTCACGCGTATGAAGAGGTCGAAGGTACAAGGTGGTGATATCCAGTGATTTGTGGTGAATGCAAAACTCTGCATAAAATGCTAAAACATATCTCCCAAAACCTAGCAGATGCCTTCCTTAAGTTGTTTTCACAAGTTAGAAACCCAAAATGCGTGACTTGCTGATGTTAAAAAGGGATAAATATATTAAAAAAATCAAACGTATTTGGGGCCAAAATATATAAAACCTAATCATCATTGTTGAAGATGCATTTAGGTCTGAACGTACGTCAGTGTACAGAGAGTAATGTCCTATCAGTTCTTTTTTTTCTTTTCAACTATTTCATGCATTATCAGATTAAACAGATAACAAAAGAAATAGCGTATACACAAACATTTAGACTATATTATGCAAATAGCACAGACGAGTCTACTTTTTTCAAGGTTCGTTAGTTTTCCAGCAAGCACACAGCGTCGATTCGACACCGAATCAACGCCGATTCAACGTCATAACTGACGTTGAATCAGCATTGATTCAACGTCGATTCGACACCGTCTGCCAAGTGGGTTGTGAGTTACTGTATGGTCTGTACAAGGATTCTTGCAAAATAAGCAAAATTCCTTAGCTGCGATAAATTCTGGCAATTCTTAAGTTCTTTAAATTTGATAATATTAGGATTTGTATAGAAACACCTTTTGATATACTTGGTACGGTCATCATTAAAAAAAAAGGGCAGATAAGATGTAATGGAATTCAGTTTCTTGTAAGTTGCAAGGCAGACATTTTCTTTCAGAAAGATCAAGGTTTATTATTTCACTTATAAACATCTGTATGGTCATGGTAATGTGTATATATACTACATGTGTCATACAGGTATACCTACCTATACTACATTTGATGGATGTACATCGTCAAACATTTGAGAACAAGCTACTTTTTTCATCTGTTCGACTCTATAATTTGTGAAAGAGTTGGAAGAGATATTTATAGGACATCGCTCTAAATGCATTGAAGTACTGTCAGACGTAAATGCATTTTCAATAATGATGGTTATTTCTAGATGTTAAGGCCGCAAATTACCCTTTGATCTTTTCTTAGATAAACCATTAGACTATTTCATCAGCATGTCGCTCATTTTTGTATTCTGAACTATAGAGAACAACAAAAGAAAAACGCCTGTTTTGTTTCGAGGATATGTTGTATTTTATGCTTTAATTCCGATTTTTGTACTTTCCACAGATCCACACCTCAAGAAAAAACAGAATAAAACCATGAAATAGTTCCAGCTTCAGATGCGTCGGTTTTAACCCGCATCGTAGGAGTGAAAACCAGAGAAACGAGACTAGTGACGTAACGCCAATAAACAAGACGTTTGGCATAACATCCTCGCTTTTTACTTAACGTCCAAATCAATAAATAAAGAAATGGATATTCAAGCAAACTAACAGGCATAAAATAATCATTACAAGTAATACCACAGTCATTGGATGTTTCATTGTGGATGTGCCCGTGGATCTGCCCACTTCTTTGCGTCACATTCGATGCAAGTGTATCATGTGATCCTGTATTCTGTGAATAGCCATTCGATACGATACAGAAAGATCAAATGAGCCGCGACACGATAAAATCAACAATGTGGTTGTGCGCCCACCGCAGACTCAGATCAGCCTGGGCATTTGCCCAGTCTGATCAGACTCTTCACTAAGCGCTTAAAGGGTAGCTAAGAATCAAAGCTACCTACATTCGGACAGTGAAGACTCTGATCAGACTAGGCGGATGCCCAGGCTGATCTGAGTCTGCGCTGGGCGCACAACCACATTGTTGGTTTTGTCGTGTCACGGCTCAAATTTCTGTTGTAATATGATGTGTCTGTATCGACTTTCGAAAGAGATAGTTTTAGCATTCTGTACCAGTTGATATGCCTAATATATTGCTTTCTTCGCCAGTAACTTTCTTGCACTTTAAGATTTTCAGATACTGGTAAATGATGGCGTTTCGTGTAATGATAGCTGTTGTTATTTGTTGTTATTGTTGTTGGCATCAAAGCAATGCACTTTTAATAAATATCAGTGTCATAAATTGCTTTATTTCTTTATTATTTATAGATTTTCTACTGTTTAGAATGCGAATATTCTTTGTTCACGTAATAATTCCAACAGCATACTCTCAGGCCCGCTTCCAAAGAAATGATTGGTTGACAGCATATGCAGAGAAGAGTTTATACTGCTTCGGTAAATCCTGTTGATGATGTTTCATGCGCGACTTTCTCTTGCAAATAGGGGTTTCTTCTGTTTCCTTGACACATCTGCTACTTAAAATTCAGACTGAAGTCCAAATGAGACGACTAAACGAAGCGCGTGTATGATGTTCATTATGACACTACATCAGCACAGGGTATAATCGATTCCGCTAATTTTCGCTTCCTGCAGAGACTGTACATCATATTTGGCTTCCGCCGAGACTGTCCGCGAACTCTTGCTTCCTGCAGAGACTACTGTCCTCGTAAAATGGCTTCCTGCAGAGACTGTCCGCGTGATTCTGCTTCCTGCCGAGAGCCTCGGCAGGAAGCAGAATCACGCGGACAGTCTCGGCAGGAAGCCATTTATCATGTACAGAAGTCACGCGGACAGTCTCGGCAGGAAGCCATTTATCATGTACAGAAGTCTCGACAGGAAGCAAGAGTTCGCGGACAGTCTCGGCGGAAGCCAAATATGATGTACAGTCTCTGCAGGAAGCGAAAATTAGCGGAATCGATTATACCCTGTGATCAGCGTCATACCAATCATCACTCGATAACGTCTTCAAAATGTCGGCGCCTTTGACAGTGTTTTTGTATGAATCATTGACTATTTTGGAGTTTTCCCGGCCGCTTTCAGTCAAAGAAACAGATTAAAACTGTAAAAGCAGGAAAAAGTCGTTTGTAACTTCAGATGGAATTTGCCGTCGCGTTTATGTCAAGTTATTCGAGACTAAGGGCTTTATGTTTGTGAAGGATGAAATAACCGATATGTAAACGCCGGCGAACCCCTCGCAAACCAATCTTAAAGCGGTTTGTGAGGGATTCACCGGCGTATACACATCGATAAATAATCAATGTGTAAACGCCGGCGAATCACTCGCAAACCAAGCATAAAGCCCTTTCCTTTGCTCTTCGGGTTTGTGAGGGGTTTTACCGGCTTTTACACATCGACAAAATCCGCCAAGAGGAGAGGAACTAAATAAGCCATTGCTTCCGTTTTAATCCTATTATGTTTTAATATGTATACTATATAACAATATTGTTACTGCCATTGTTACTGCCATGAATGTTTGATTTTTGAAATAAAATATGTTTAAACCAAATCCGCCAAAAAGGAAAACCAAACATAAAACCCTCTTCCCTTCGGGC
Organism: Ctena decussata; assembly: GCA_963989385.1. Taxonomy (NCBI): domain Eukaryota; kingdom Metazoa; phylum Mollusca; class Bivalvia; order Lucinida; family Lucinidae; genus Ctena; species Ctena decussata. The sequence continues at coordinate 67,738,930 of OZ022501.1, read as the reverse complement.
TTTATGTTTGGTTTGTGAGGAATTCGCCGGCGTTTGCACATCAACGAAATCACCCAAAAAGAAAACCCATTGGTCTGTTAGGGATTTGCTAGTAAATACCGGCGAATCCCTCCGCACAAACCAAACATAAAGCTCTAAATGCGCTTGATTTATGAAATCTTCGCCGGCGTTTTTACATCGACATTATCACCATAAAAGGAAATCCATTCTTATAATTAATTCCATATGACGAAATTCTTTTGTAAAGTAATAGCTAGATTTTGACCGACCACTATGGGGTATGAATGTATAAGTACTAGCAAAATACTCTCTGGCCTATTTTTTTTCTCGCCTCAGAAGGCATGCTATTAAGGTGAATGGCTTTACTTTCCGGGGAAGCAACTCTTTCATTATTTTAACTCCCTTGTCAACTGGGGTCAACTCTTAAAGGCAAGAATTGGCTCCTGTAGTTGCAAATTATTTCCTTTAAGGGGAGACCCCGCTTTTGAAGGGTTTCGTAATCCATGGAAGTTGTTTCCTTTTGAAAAATGGCAAGAAAACAACTCATGCACCTTAAAACGTCAAGCGTCATGTAAGTCCAGCGAACGTCGCACTTGCAAGATCCACTTCCTATGCCTGCTAGCCCATTTTCCGAACTTTTCAACAGCCAGTCTCCGCTACATGAGAATACAACAATCTGAGTCTGTTTGGTAAGTTCAGCTGCTGAATCAAATTTTATTCCACTCAAGAACGCCTTCAACTCTGGAAAAAAAATCCATGAGAGCAAGGTCGGGGATGTATGGCGGGTGTTCCAAGACCTCAAATCCTATACTAGAAGACTTATCTCCAGTTGTGTGTTTCGGCGCATTATCCTGATGTAAAAGTACTCTGTCAAGATCCAGGTGTGGTCGCTGGACTTACATGACGCTTGACGTTTTAAAACAGCCCTCGTATATATGGTACTGTGATGTTGATCTGTTTCTTCTGCAACAAGTATCGATGGTCCATTCGCTACTGCATCAACCATAGCATATGGTAACTAGTATCAATGTCCAGTTGTCATTCGTCTGCGTTACTCTGTAAGCCCCGAGATTTTTTAGAACCCTTTGAAAGGGAAAAAAACTTAATGATGTCTTTGCAACAACCCCATTCCATATTCTCTGTTAAACTGAATTTGTTCAAATCCCTCTTCATTGCCAGTCATAAATTCATTCTTGAATCAACAACACGGACAGATTTTGTGATGCTATGTAGTAATATTTCTGCTGCAGTCAGTCAGCAAAAAAAAAAAAAAAAAAAAAAAAAAATTGCTATGTCCAGCATCTTCATGTATTGAGACATCATAATATATTGATTTCCTTAATTTACTTTCCCATCATTATCAGGTTGACAGAACAGCAAAACATGCAAGCTACCACCAGATTGCTCCTCTGGAGGTAGTCTGATCTGAGTCTGTTCCGTTTGATATGGCATGCATGTTTTATGCTACTTTCCTTTTAGAGACCACGTTAGCTGTTGCCACTATTTACATGGTGGGAGATCGTTGATAACAGAGCGCCAGCTTAATTTTCTGTTGAAGACAGTGGCTCACTGTGGGTTATAGAGAGGACAACTGCAGTTAAGGTGTTTGACTAGTTTGGAAACAAGATTAGACCCAAACTAAAGCCATTTAATTGAATGTATCCATGTGTCCGAGATAGATGAATTCTATTTATTTATGGTAGCGAAATTACAGGTATTTTGTACCTTGTCTAAATACTGTAAGTTTAAAGTATTGATATACAACATGGGATGCTCTTGACCTCTGTGGTGAGAGGAGGAATTTGAAGAAGAGGCAGTATAAAGCAGAAGGGGCGAAGGAGCAAAGATAGCTAACAAAAGGATCCAGAAGTCCCTAAAAAGCATGGCTACGCATTCAGCGCACGGTGATTGAAACTCTTGCCTGAACAAGAGCATACAAGCTGGTGAATCGGATCAACTTCAGAGACACAGGATAGGTCTACAACTGTCCAGGAAATGTCTGAGAAATGTCTAACAGAAGAAGAAGAAGTTCTTCGCATATGGCCAGAATATGTGCAAGGTGAACTAATTGTTTCTCCCATAGACTTCTATAGTGACCCCTACTGCATTTTACAGTGTGTCACCCTAAACAGGAAAAACGCTACTTTATCCTGCACTTTCTGGTGTTACTGGATGTTGATGTCCAGTAACCTACAATCCCGCAGAAAAGCGCAGAAGATTTCCTAAAAAAAAGAGTCACCATTCATCAATTTTGGCTCTACCGACCAATCACAAATACTTATCTCTGAACAATATCCACAATACACATGACAGGTATCAAATAAAACTGATTTCTACATTTCACTAAAACATCACTTTCAGCTACAACAGCATTATTAACCGATCAAAGAGCACCATTTGACAAATAATAGTACCGAGTTTCACTGCACTTTTTTTAAGTTCGCGCTTCCCTGACTGAATTGGTCCGACGGTGCCCACCTCGCTCAGAGCCGTACAATCATGGGAGTTATAGCGACAATATCAGTTCTGGACTGCAATTAGCACCCGGAGAAAGCCGGGGTTGCCATAGCAGCACTGAAAAAGGGAAAGTGTGCCGGAGTTGATGACATACGAATAGAATTCATTTAAGCCGGCGGGTAGCGCGGTGGCTCAGTGGTTAGTGCACTTGACTCTGAAGCAAGAGGTCGTGGTTTCGAGCCCCGCCCGAGGCGAAATCTTCCTATGTCCGAACGCGTTTTTCTAGCATCATTTGCAGGGATGATGCTAACAAGTGTGCCATCCTTCGGATCGGGACGTTAACTGGAGGCCCCCTGTGCAGGGAGAGTCATCCCCTGTGCAGGTTAAAGATCCCTACTATAGCTACATGGCTATACGTAGGCTTTCATCCTGCAACACCGGAGTGTACATATGTACACCGTCTGTGTCCCCTTCGGGGGTTAAGGCGTAAATGGAAGAAAGAAGAAAGAAAGAAAGACCATGATTGGTGTTTTACAAAGATCTGTAACAAGATCTGGAGAAAAGGAGAATAGCCGATCCCATGGGCTCAGTCCTGATTATTACACTTCCCAAAAAAGGCAACCAACAGCTCTGCCAGAACTTGGAGGCAGCGTAAATCCTTAGCTACCCTTTAAACGCTTAGGGAAGAGTCTGATCAGGCTGGGCGGATGCCCAGGCTGATCTGAGTCTGCGCTGGGCGCACAACCACTTTGTTGGTTTTCTCGTGTCGCGGCTCGTTTATATAATTGCCGGATTTGTATTATGGACGTATAGTTTCACGTATAGTTTCTGTGATATGCCTTACTAATTGTGATTTTTTGTTATATTTTTATGCATATATTATAGTTCCTTAGATTCCTGTTAGTTCTTAGTTGGTAAAATGGCCTTAAAGGCTAATGTTGGATAGGTTATATACTGAACACCGACGTTAGATAGATTGTCTTATGTCTAGGAACAGGAACTGGAAACCGTAGTTTAAAGTCTCGGCAAAAGCTGTCTATGGTATAAAATGGAGATAAGTGCTGAAGACCAAACAGCTGACAAACAGCACCAATAACCTCCAGAGGGAGAGCAAGGTAAAAGAGCTAAAGTTGATGGCAGAATAATAAACTCGGAGAAATTGTCTCAGGTTATTTCTTAGGCCGTTAGAGCAGTTCCTTGCGCAACCTCTGCCTCGTATGACTCACTGCAGCATCTAAGTCTTCTGGAAACGAGGCAACAGGCCGTGGGATGATTTGGGGTGTTGTGCAGTGTTTAGTAGGACCTATGACATGCACGGCTTCTCAGCTGCTAGTCTACCAAAATTTTCAATGCGCGTGCGTTGTTTGATTTCCGGTTGTCAAGTTGCTACTCGAAGTTTTCAAAATAAAGAAAAACATTGGTAAAATAAACATATTCTTTTGTCGTAGAAATATCAGCCTAATAGATAACGATACAGTCGATATTTCCCTTTAAAACTACAAACTGAGAGTAAATATTTACTTGCTTAAACGTTATTTTTATGCAACAATTTTGGGTTGCCATAAACGCCAAGCCAGATTCCCCATCAATAAAACAACAAAAGAATCAGTTACGCACCATTAGTTCAGAATGAAGAGTGACTATATGTTTTTCTGTGATTTATAGACTGATTCAAGGGTTGTTTTAAAATGTATTTAGCCAATATAGGCAGGAGGTCAGAAAAGCTGAATCCAAAGATTCATCCAAATACCTTGGTGGCAGTGTCTGCAGCATCAGGGGTCAGCTAGAGGGAGAAGTGGGAGAAATAGTCTCCATAAGCTGACTGACTTCTCACTATTTTGAGCTGAGGGACACATAAAAATGTATAAAACATAGAGAAAATCCAAAATTTGGGATAAAACTTCTCCCAGAAATTGGGAGCATTGAAATACCGCAAACCACCGCAAACCACCACAAACCACCCGGTCCATCGAATTACCCCAAACCACCCCAAAACACCCCAAACCACTCCAAAACACCCCAAACCACCCCAAACCGCCAATAAAAACACTCCAAACCACCAAAATCAAATCATTCCAAACCAAATTTGGTATTTTGCAAGAACTCACACTGCTTTAGAAATGTTTGTCATGCTAAAAATATGTGTAATTTAATATAATTGATTTACATTTGAAGCTATAGGGATTACCAATATGTAGGCACTTGTAGGCTATACATGTATTTGTAAAAGTGTGCTTCCATGAATCTGAATGGCAACTTACACGTGTATGTAATCCTGCACTTGCTGTCAAACATATATGCAGACATGCAAGCATATATTGTGTCTACATACGTACAAACGGCATACATACATATACCACTGAGTTTTTATTAGCACATACCATATGAAAATCACTTTTTCTGCATAAAAAGATATATATTTTTTTCATTTTACACTTCTGAAGTCATTAAAAGCATAAACAAAAAAGTTTGCAAGCTATTTTAACCTGAAAACAGACTTAAGAAAAGTGGTTTGGGGTGGTTTTTAGGCGGTTTGGGGTGTTTTGGGGTGGTTTGGGGTAATTCGATGGACCCCAAACCACCCTCAACTCTCCACAAACCACCATAAACCAGTTAAAAAACATTTCTAAGCACCTTTTCAATATTTTTCAACACTTTTGAGATAATTTTATCAGCTGACTTGTCTTATAATATAGCACCGAAAAGGCTAATTGTGCCAACACTAAGGCATTATCAGTGATTTTTTTACAAATCTCCTTCTTTGAGTCCCAGGACTCACAAGACCTAAAATCTTTGCATCCCATGCTCAAGGGTTTGCATCTTTACTGGGATGCAAAAGCAATATTTTCTCTGCATCCCAAACTTAAAGGGCTTCAAAGGACAAGCCCTATGAGTAAAAAATAGCCAACGTCAAGCTCCTGTGGTCACAGGAATAAAATAAATCACCTGTTGTCTCATTGTCAGACAGCGTATTGGATTTGGATACATCCGTTGTCATTTCGGATTCGGAAGTTTGATCGGTCGCATCATGATCTGCAACATCTGGCCTTGCGTGTTTGTCTTGGCCAAGAAGACCAAATAATGTTTGCTGCTTTGAATCAAGTTTGATCTTTTTCTTGTTTTTCGGAGGCATGATTACTTATTGACCCGGTGTATTGATAAAAGTTTGCACTTAGGTAAAAGACATCACCGTGGTCGATAATACTATGTTCCTCCGGTACTGGACAACTACTATTGATTATTGGTATTACAGGTAGACTTCGGTATTCAGGGTTAGCACTAGGATATTTTTTTCTTTCGCCACCAATTTCGCCAAATTGATATTGTTTGTGCCAGATTCTTTGAACTTAAGCCAGTTTTTCGCAATATTAAGAATTCTTTGAAACTATCCTTCCCCCCCCCCCCCCCCCCCCCCCCCCCCCCCCCATGACCGAACGTGTTTTTCTAGCATCATTTGCAGGGATGATGCTAACAAGTGTGCCATCCTTCGGATCGGGACGTTAACTGGAGGCCCCCTGTGCAGGGAGAGTCATCCCCTGTGCAGGTTAAAGATCCCTACTATAGCTACATGGCTAGACATAGGCTTTCATCCTGCAACACCGGAGTGTACAAAAAGTACACTGTCTGTGTCCCCTTGGGGAGTTAAGGCGTAAATGGAAAAAGAAGAACTGTAGGCTGAGCCCTGCTGCTAGGGATAGGTATTGCCAGAAATTGCGATATATTACAATACAATAACACTATATCACATGGCATAGTACGATACAAATTATCAGATCTGTTACACTAGGGCTGTGTACAGGGGCTCTGTGGAAACATCCCAAAACACCCAAACCTCTACCAAACTACCCCAAACCAGCCTCCTCAGATTCACATCACCCCCTGTCCCCTCAGCACATACACCACTTCCACCCCATCCCAAATAGTGTCTATATAGATTCCAGGGCTGGAAAAATTCTTATATTGTCACTTGTCCTGCGTCACAAGATGTATAGTGAAATTAATAAGTTACCTTGGCAGTACTGAGAAATTCTCTCATCCCATAGCTTGAGGCATTCGCCATGGCGACAGACGAGTGGATTTTTCCAGCCCTGGATTCAAAATATAAAGAACACTTCAATAAGTGGTTGCCCCATGATATGTATACATGTATGCAAAACTATGCATCTCTTTATTAACGAAAAATTAATAATCACAGTATAATAAAGTAAATCATTATGTATGTTTGTGTATGTCACACAGGGTGTGTTTGTGTGTGTGGATCTGAGGGGGGTGGGGTGACCATTTATACCACCCCAAACCAGCCACCCTTGATACAAACTAGAACCCCACCCCTAGCGCAGTGGCACATTAATTTAAAGAATGAAGGGGGTGGAGGGAAGGAAAGAAACAATAGGTTGAATAATACTCGCCAACTGACCTGAGATGTTGGTGTCTTGGTTGGGGAGGGGCTGGGGTTCTAGTTTGCATCCAGGGAGCATGGTTTGGGGTGGTATGAAGCTAGTTTGGGGTGGTGTGGGGTGTTTCCATGGACCAGCGTACAGGTACACTGTTTATTTCTTAGGTTTGATAGATAAACGGAATCGTATGTTTGCATATCCAGCAAAATATCGGTAATTAATCCAAGAAGGTTTGCACTGTTTCCTGCTGCCCAAAATCTATTATTTCCTTATATAAATTGTAAGTAATTTCTCATTTCAAACCATGGATGATAGTTTGTTGTCTGTGTCGACCATTGTTGTTGTTGTTTTTTTGTATAATTTTTGCCCTTAAAAGTTATAGGCTGAGAAGAATTTGGGAAAGTCCACCACCACTGAATATAAAAATAAATGTCAAGTACGCATAACCACTCACCACACAGCTATGTTACAAGCAAGTTAGCATGCTATGGACAGTGACTAAAAGCCACCAAGGAATACACAGTGTGGATATTACAAAGTATTAAAGCACTACTAGAAAGCAGGTTAATATAGGCAGAAGGTGACTAAAAGCCAACAGATAAGGATATCTACAAAGCACTACAGTACTACAAAGTGTAGCTGTTACACTAGAAAGCAGGCTAATATAGGAAAAATACTATCAAATGATACATCAAATATTGATCATTTTGTATGTGTACAAATATCGTATTGAAAAATTTGACTGATACGCAGCCCTACTGTTCACATATTTTAAGCAGTATGGACGGCTAATAACATATGAAACTTAAAAGATATGCCTGTCTTTCTTGTTTTCATTCATCCTTCAAAAGTATACAAATTAAAATCTAATCTTGAAATATTGTTGTGAGCCTACTATGAAGTAGGCTCACAACAAAATATATACACTTGGAAGCCAGTAAAAATCACACCTTTCTGGTTTTGGCCCATGTAGAAATTTATGATAGTAGTTGCAGGGCTTTATCCAAGTATTTTGGGAATGTAGTAATTGCAGGGCTTTATCCGGGTATTTTGGGAATGTTGCCTTTTTCCTAAAATCGGGAAAAAATTTGGCCATTTGGGAATCAAAATTCGTGGTGTAAGTTGCAAAATTTGGGAATTCTGCATAATTTTAAAGAAACTCCATTTGGGAATGGGGCCCATGTTTGGCCCCTATGAACACGTAGATAATCCACTGAAACTAGGGCTGAGACGAGTACCCAGGTTCCCTAGTTCATGTCGGGTAGACCAGTTACCCGGGTACAAATTTACTACCCGACTTTTATTGAGGCTATAAAGTGAAATTGACATTTTATGTTTTCGTTTGATGTTTATACTGGCTCATTTCTGCTAAATTTCTCGAATCTTTCAATATTGGCACCCATTAGGCACACTTTATTGATTTCTGACAACTCTATTCAAGGTCAAAGGGGACTTAAATGTAACCATGTCATATGTCAGCATGTTAACTTGGCAACATTTTGGCAAAATGACACTGCTGGGAAAGCACATGTGGGGGACATCTGTTTTTGTCGAAAATATTCTAGTTGTTTTTATTTTCAGATGAAAATGGGAACTTTAGTGGAAACAGACATTGACCACTTTATCCGTGAACGCAAGAATAAACTCCAGCAAGAGAAAAACAACTTAGCTGTATGTATTTTACAAACATCATGGTCAACTTGTTTCAACACATCTTACTTTGAAATTTCTTTAATCGTTTCTTTAGGAATTCAGACATTTTGCAAAAAAGAATGTCCTAAAAATAAGTATAAAAAAATGACTTCTAATTCATTGTGCTACTGGGAGGAATAATTTTTGAGTGCAGTTTGTTTGTTGGAAAAATTGGGTTTTTCATGTTGAATAAATTAATGTTAAACAAACAAAATGCCCGAGGGTTGATAAGTACATGAAGACATAAATTTCCTTTCAGATTCGTCAGTCATTGCATGCATCTGAAACATCCTACCACATATCTCATTTGCTTTAATTATACTCATTGGTACATCAGAGCTCCAGATAAGAGGGGGTATTGAGGATAATTCAAAGATAATTTTTCTTATTTCTCAACGAAAACATATGTTGTGACCCCTCATTAGAACCGTCTCGACGAGACAGTTCTAATGATGGGTCACAAAATATGTTTTTGTGGAGAAATTTGGCTAATTATACCAAAATTATCTCTGTTACCCCTTCTTATCTGGAGCACTGTACATGTATACAGTATGAATGCTGTCTTGTAAAAAAAAAAAAGGAGAAAGATACACTATTGTATTCTTCCTGATATTTTGTAGCTTATAGTGTTTATGGTTATGGAAGTCTATTGCATGTTTTACCATTATTTGGTGGTCAGTTGATGCATGTTTCATTCACATCATGTCAGTCTCTTTCTGGGCCTGGTTGTTCAAAACTAATGACATTGATAGTGAATGAGGCGTTTCATTTTCAATGAATTATACGCAAAACACTACCATTTTTTGCCGAGAAATGCACTGCAAAAGCTCCTCACAGTTTTTCAGCAAATAATATCAGCGAATTTGATTTTATAGGTATTAGAAGACTTAACCAGTCCTTTACAAGTAACTTTGTTAAACTTTCAATGCTTTGAACAACAGGGCCCTGGTTTTAAAACCAATGTAACACACATATATTTGCATGTTTTTCATGTTGTTAATATAACCAGAGCATTGAAATCAGAAGTGGGGCTTATTTCTGACTACTGTGTATTTGCTTCAGTCATAAATTATAATCAGTCAGTCAACTTGTTGGTGATTAACAAGGCATTGTACAAGGTGTATCTACTGGGCACAGTTAGTATGCTTCACAAATAATGCTCCAAGCATAATTGCTTTAGTGTGCATGTTTTAGTTGTATCTGTTTTACTAGGACAAAGCTAGGTACCCTTCTCCTGAGCAGGGCAGGAATGCATCCCCAAGAAATAATGCATCTCCAAGAAATCGTAAACAGTGGGATAAAGCAAGAGCACAGGAAGCGAGACCAGCTGAACAGGTACATAATTATAAGATAAATTATTGATGAGAACTAGGACTGGAGACCCAACTAAAGAGTCTGAATAATTATAAGATAGTTTCTAAGTTTCTAATAATTCTGAGGGACATTTGGATTGATTTAGGCCATTTTTGGAGGACACTTATTTATATCAGAAATATACCAAAAATTATGGGAAACGTCTCTGACTACCAGTGTCTATTCTAGAGAGGGGGGTTGGGGGATTCACCCACATTTCTGACAATTCCCCCCTAATTCTTAGCAGAAGGGGAGAATTATTTTCTTTCTTTTATTCATAAAAATAGATTAAAATGATATCTAAATGCATTGTGTGTACTCACTGATACTAAATTATAGCTAAAATACTAGGTACAATTGTTTTTATGTAGATTAAGCCAAGTTTTAGAGTTACAATTGTGAGTGATACCTTTTCTCTGTCAAAAATCCCCCCTATTTTTTCAAACCTAGAATAGACACTGGACTACCTCTCAAAATTTTTAGGGAATAACTGGAGCAAAGTGGGGCTAAATCTCATATTTTTGAGGGACAAGGAAACCCTGGTCTTAATGCAAAGCACACGTTGCGACCCGTCATAAGAACCGTCTTGCAGAGACAGTTGTAATGAGGGGTCACAAGATATATTTAATTTTCAACTTTTTTCAATGAAACTGAAAGTTATTAGCAAGGCCATTGATAGTAAAGAGTCAAAACCTTACCACTAAGAAGGTGCAACAGTTGATTTCAAAATGAATTAAGCTACCACTAATCTTATCTGTTGAAATATATCTCGCTATATTGTTAAAACTTATCATTTCTGAAATAATTCTTATATTTTATATTGTCAGCAACCCCCTCCCTCCCCAAGAGACACTAGTCTACCCATTGGTCGAGACAATGAACAACAACAGAAGAAACAAAAGTTGATGAACGAGAGACAGAAAGAATACAATGATCTGTTGGCAAAGGTAAGCAAGGGAGAATGGTCAGCATGAGAAGGGGTAATGGGGATAATTTAGGGATAATTTTCCCTATTTTTCCATATAATTATATGTTGTGACTCGTCATTAGAACTCTCGCCGAGACAGTTCTATTGAGGGATCTAATCATGATTTTGTTGAGAAATACAAAAGATTATCTCAAAATTATCCTCAGGCTCACCATATCTTGACCTCTGGTAAGTAAGTGAGCCTGGGAAAAACCAAAAGTTAGTCCAGGCAGACATTGAAGACAAATACATGTACCAACCTGCATATCTGTGCAGTCTGGTCAGGGTCTTCATTGTTTACCTACATAGGTAAACAATGAAGACCCTGACCAGACTGCACAGATATACAGGTTGGTACATGTATCTGTCTTCAGTGTTTATATACAAGTGTGACTATTAGAAAATATTCAGCTAGGAAGGAAGATGCTTATGCCCATTTTGGTTTGGGATGTCATTACATCTTCCAATACAGTAGTCAAACCTAATTTAAAGTATCTTTCTATGATTTTAAAATTAGTAATAAAATTTGCTTTATAGCCTTTTGCATCTGCTATTGTGGAAGTATCAGGCAACTAAATGCTTGTTATATGTTGTTGTCAGTCTATTTGATTTAAACAATGCTTGTTTCTTCAAGTTTACATTGCTTACTATATTTGAGGATCTGAACGAAAGCTGTTCAGCTCATAGAGTTCAGTTTTTTCAGTGTGTTTGTGTGGGGATGTGGAAAAATAATATAGACTTGGCTGTAATTCTGAGGAGCAGAACTAGGCTAAATTATAACTAGCAGAGACCCCCGATAATCTAATTTAGTGGGTGTGCTTTGTCTGGGACAGTTCAGTCTTAGGATGTGTATTTACTTTAAATTGAAAATAGTGTTAATTTTCTGAACCTTATGTCACAGGCACCAAATTATCAGAGGCGGAGACCTAGAACACCAGCTAATACAGGCCTGCCACTGGGTGGATATGAAGATAAAAGGAAAGCTTTGGCGAAGGAAAGAAATGAAGAGATGAAAAAAGAACTAGCAAAGGTAGGTAATACAGCATTCCAAGTGTGCTTTTGGTGAATAGATGAGCAGCGTCATGTGACAATATACTTTATGATACACATGTATATGCAAACAGGGAAGCCACAGTTGAGCCTTCCAAGCTGGCATCAACAATCTACAATATTTGCTAGGCTATAAGACAGTCCAGGAAGTCTTGATACATCTTTCATGACAGATTTACATTTTGGGATTGTTTTGGAAACAGTTTTATACGGAATTAAAATACAAAGCTGGGTTATTTTTGAGGGATGAAACCTCCTTCTTATAGCCATGTTGGGTCATGTCTATAGTTCCTGTCACATGACACTGCTCAAACTTTTTTGTGGTCTTTATTATGTGTTTGTCATGACATTGTATCTGCTAATGTTGCATGTTAATTTCATTTTATAGTACAGTTTAATTTGACAGTTTACTATTGTATAATTTTAACTTGTGTTTACATTTGCTTACCTAAAAGACTATTTGTTTGCCTGTGGTATTCATGCATTTCTATTGCCATACAGAAATTGGCCATACCATTTTCAGTAAAATGTACTTGTAACTTTATTATTTTAATGTTTACACACAAACAGTCCATTTACCTTGCACTTATTCTTTTATATTAAGTTATCCTATTTGGCATTTATTGTGTTTTGTGATTGTTTCTTATTTGCGAAAAATTTTCAACAACTGTTGATAAGATAGTTTAGGATTTAGGCTTTGTTAATGTCTTTGAGATCAGATAGTATAGGTTTTGTTAACATGCTTGTTATATATTACTGCTTCTCTAAACATAGAAGAAATGTAGATAAATGTATTCATGTTTTAAAGTAATAAAATAAATTGCTCAAGAAAATCCAGGGTTTTAGATAAGGAGAGCATTTAATGGTGAATCAGATATATTTTTCTCATTTCATCATAAAAATATCCATTATGGCATTACATTGGAATGGCTCAACCAATAAATCTTATGACCTGCTGCAATATTTTTTATGGAGAAATACAAAAATTATTGAGTCAGTGATGTGTTTGAAAAATATCATCAAATAATCTCCTGGTGTGAGCTTTGAAATAGTGTTTGAAATAAGATAGTTTAGTCTTTGTTAACATTTGTTGGAAACCTGGGCTTCATTGTTCAAAGCATTGTTAATGTAGCGAAGTCATTGGTCAAAGATTCATTAAGTCTTCTAGTACATATGACATAAAGTATGTTAGTATGTTTTGCTTAAAAATGTGAGAAGCTTTTGCAATGCGAAAGCTTCTCACAATTTTTCAGCAAAAATGGCAGTGTTTATCATACGATGCATTCAAAAAGATAATTTCTCATTAACTAACAACCTCATTAGTTTTGAACAACCAGGCCCAGATACTTCAAACTTAGTTTACATATTTGAAATCAGATAATGTAGGCTTTGTTAACATGTGTTTGAAATGAGATAGTTTAGGCTTTGTTAACATGTGTTTGAAATGAGATAGTTTAGGCTTTGTTAACATGCATGTTATCTATTACTGCTTGTCTAAACAATTAGAGCACAGCTGCACCTAAGACCACAGATGCCAAAGGAAAGGTATTTGATTACAAAGAAACTGAAAAAGTACATATGGAAGAGAAAAAGAAAGAATATAATGAATATTTGGCACAGGTATTGCTCCATATAGTCAAGAGTTAAACTATGTACACATGTTTGTCCTTCATCTTCTGCAAATGAAAACTTAAGAATTATGGTACATATGTTTGTCCAAGTTTTTAAGAGATATTATAACAGGAATATTTGAATCCGGTATTACAGAATAAAGGTTTCCAAACATGTTAAGTGCATGTACCCCATATTGATGTCTTTTAAAGAAAATGTCATTGTTTTATGAAATTTTGTCAGTTAACAGGATTCTTAGAAACAGTGATCCTTTAGTCAGAGAAAGATTGCCATTTGGAAGTATCCTGGTAACTGGCTAAATTTTCTAACCGATGACAGTTTCCACTGACAGAGGACATAATCATGGGTATGTCCACTTCACAAAGTTATTTATCATATGACGTCACTGTTATTCAGTGGATAACATTGTGTCATAAAAATCATATGACCACACATGTAATAACATTAGGACGCATACATACAATACCATTGACAACTACCATGTCAGCCATGGGCTTTCTTATTGAAATAAGGTTCATTTTGAAGGCAATAAAATCCCATTTTAAAGGGTCATATGACAAACAGAATCTTACATACATGGTCATTTCAAATGAAATTTATGAAACTTGCCAAAATTGTTTCATAAATTTTATATTAAATGACTGCTCATGTAAGATCCACTATCATGTGTCTTTGTGCACTATCAAGTATGCTGGATACAAACATAACTCTGGCACCACATACTGGAGGTCAGTTGCAAGAAAGAGTGTGACTTTGGGTTCCAGAAAAGGTTAATTTGGGTTCCAGAAAAGGAAATATTGGATTTTGGTTTTCATTTGCAGTTGGGTAGTATTGTTTATTGGCTAGGATTATACTTTAGAACCATATTCTAGTATGTGCTATATTTTAGTATTAAATAGCTTATTGTTTAGAAAAGTCATTTTCAGATAAGGTGCTATAATGGGTTAAAAATGAAAAATATATATATATATATATATATATATATATATATATATATATATATATATATATATATATATATATCTTGAGGGGGTTTGAGATGGGGTTGTGTTTCAAGTAAGTTCCAAATACACTGGAGCGCCGTTATAACGCGGGTGTCGGGAGACATAAAATAGAACCGCGTTAAAAGTGATCACGCGTAATAACGATCTTCACAGAAATACCCCACCCACTAATGAAAAACCCCATGTTTACATGTTCGTAGCGCTTATTTAGCCCTTACGAGGTAGATAGACATGTTTACCGCTTACCTGACACAACGAAAGTCATTGCTGAAGTAAGCTTTCAGTCCCTATGTTCTTACTTATTGTGAAAAATGCGCTGCAAAACCGTTGAAAACGGTTGAAAACCATTTGCAAAGCGAAAGTACAATCGGAACACATCGGCCAATTCCGTATCCTGAATTAAACCTATATCGACGAGGATGTCCGATTTGAGCGAAAGTAGACTTGTTCGAGTTAATTCCCTTGTATATACACTTGCAAAAAGGTACCTTCGGACGAATATAATATGCTAATTTGCGCGAGTACTGACGTCGCTTAAAAAAAATCTAAGCAGCCTACAGATAACCAAATCGGGTTTAAGCTTCGTTTTGTTTTTTCCATTTATAAAATTATTTTATAATGTTTTCTTTGGAAGTAATCAGTGACTGCTACGCACAGCCTTTTTCCTGAGCGTCGGCTTGTGTATTGTGTATATGAGGTGACCTTCGCTAATTGGTGACACGTGATATGCGCTAATTATCGAAGTCTTTCACACCTTGGCAAGACAACCGACGCTTTGATTGTCTGTGATAACTTTTGACACTCTGTTGATTAAAATTATGTAAACAACCCAATTAACTTTTAATGGTTATTTTCTATTCCAATGTCGTGAACACCGACGGAAACCGCCGAAAAATCCGCGATCTGTAGAAAAAATTTGGGAGCCACAGGACAACCGCGTTATACCGATTACCGCGATATATCGGTCCGCGATATAACGGCGCTCCAGTGTAGTTTGTATTTGTGACTTTTATCTTGGCTAGATGCAACAGAGGTGTCATCCGTATGTCTATCCATAGATGTACAGGCTGAAATGAATGTTTCCTCTATCAGCATACTGTAAGGTATCGTCAGTTGTGCTGTAGCTCAGATCTCAGAATGTGTTACATATGTCTTCTTGCTACACACATTTTGTTTGCATGTCAATATAGAACAAATCTATTGTTTCAAAACATTGTATAACCAAAGGTCTGGGTTAGATGTGATTTTGAAGATAATTTTTCATGCCCCCGTGACGATAGTCAGGGGGCATTAAGATTTGTCCCTGTCTGTCTGTTTGTCTGTCCATCTGTCTGTCCATCTGTCTGTCTGTTCATCACGCTTTATGGTATAGAGTTTGTGTAATCAACTTCTCCCACAGTTTTCAATGGATCTTTTTCTAACTTTGCATAACTGTTGGGGACATATTGAAGATGGGCATGTGGATTTTTGTTGGACCTAGAATTAATTTTGACAGAATTACGGCCTTTTGAACTTAGTCATTTTAGGCAAATTTTTGCATTGTAGGGTATAGAGTTTGTGTAATCAACTCCTCCCACAGTTTTCAATGGATCTTTCTCAAACTTGGCATAACTGTTGGGGACACATTGAAGATATGCATGTGGATATTTGTTGGACCTAGAATTAATTTTGACAGCATTACGGCCTTTTGAACTTTAGTCATTTTAGGCAAATTTTTGCATTGTAGGGTATAGAGCTTGTGTAATCAACTCCTCCCACAGTTTTCAATGGATCTTTTTCAAACTTTGCATACATGTTGGGGACATATTGAAGATGGGCATGTGGATTTTTGTTGGACCTAGAATTAATTTTGACAGAATTATGGCCTTTTGAACTTAGTCATTTTAGGCAAATTTTGCATTGTAGGGTATAGAGTTTGTGTAATCAACTCCTCTCACAGTTTTCAATGGATCTTTTTCAAACCTTGCATACATGCTGTGAATATATTGAAGATGTGCATGTGGGTTTTTGTTGGACCTAGAATTAATTTTGACAGAATTATGACCTTTTGAACTTAGTCATTCTAGGGAAATTTTGCATTGTAGGGTATGGAGTTTGTGTTATCAATTTGCTCCACAGTTTTCAATGGATCTTTTTCAAACCTTGTCTAAATATTGTGGACATATTTGAAGATATGCATGAGGCATTTTGATAGGTCTAGAATTAATTTTGACAGAATCACAGCATTTTTAACTTAGTCATTTTGGGCAATTTTTTACATGGTAGGGTATGTTTTCAGTGGATTCTTTGTAGGTGCTTTATGGATATACACATCATGTGACAGGTGCTGCACGGGGGCATCATTAGTGTCTTACAGACACAATTTTCTAGTTTTTCTCATGGAATGCATAATTGTGTTATGACGTAAATAAAATTGCCTCATAGAGGCAATTTTAATGAGGGGTTACAACATACATTTTTATGGAGTATAAACAGAAATGATCAGAACTAGTTATCTTCAAATATCCATCCTTATCTGATTCACTGGATAAGGTTGTATCAGAAATGAAATGAAATATGTTTGGAATTGTGCTCTTCGTAGTTTATCTGTGTACTATATATAGCTTTTACTCTGTAGTATAGAAAAAAGACCAGCATTCATATACAGTCAACCCTTTTTACAACAGCAAAATTGCTTTATAACATCATTTTATATGCACCAAATGGCTTTGTTCAAAATATATATTCTTTATGACAGCAAATTCATTTTAAGGTCAAAATGTTTGAAAACAAGTGCTGTGGTTGTAATGATGGTTCACTGTTCTGGCAAAATATTGTAGGAACAAAAACATGAAATAAGATGTTATATTTCATGTTTACTTTTTGATCAATAGAATTTAGCTGCTTAATGCATAAACTGTGAGCATTTGTTAAAGAAATGAATGTAAAACCAACAAAAAAAATAGTCAGTTTTATTAGTAAATTGCTGACCATTAGAAATGGATATTTTACCTGTGAGAAATGAATTCCTCATTCTTTTTACATCAAATTTCTTCAGGGCATCAGTCTGAAAATTATGCTAATAGGTTGCTTCTAGCTATTCATTATCCATGATTCCTGACCATTTGAGCTGCGACGCGACAAAACCAACAAAGCAGTCAGCAAAGACTCAGATCAGCCTGGGCATCAGCCCAGTCTGATCAGAGTCTTGGCTATGTGCTTTAAGGGTAGCTTATGGTCTAAGCTACATCCATGCTGACAGTGAAGACTCTGATCAGACTAGGTGGATGCCCACACTGATCTGAGTCTTTGCTGGCACCTGCCACTTTGTTGGTTTTCATGTGTTGCTGCTCATTTCTGTAAAGAATATTGGATTACATTTATTTTGCTAGTGAAACTGATATCCATGGCAAGAGGCTTAGCTTTCATAAATTGTACCATAACAGAGCACTAGATAAGAGGGAGTATTTGGTGATACTTGAGGGATAATTTTCTTTATTTCTTATTGAAACCATATGTTGTGACCCCTCATCTGAACCGTCTCGACGAGACGGTTCAGATGAGGGGTCACAACATATGTTTTTATTCAGATTAAATAAAAATTATCCCTAATTATCACCAAATACTCCCTCTTATCTAGGGCTCTGCCATAATAAAAAGTGTCTACTCACAATGTTTCTTCAATAATAAGAGGGAGGTTTTGCCCTATCAAAACAATCCCAAAAATCTAAATCCATCTCATAAAATGCATCTAGAGTTTTGGGATTGCTTCAGAAAAGCAAAAATAGCATCCATATAGCAGAATTTCATTAGACTAAGCTAGATATTTAGAGTCGTTCTAGAAAAAGGAAAACTGACTTTTATCATATGACGTCGCATATGAGAGTTAATAAAGCCATGCATTAAAATCGATAATAAGCTAGTGGATTAAATATGCAAATTATGTTGTAACATTATACATTGACGTCCATAAAAATGTCACATGTTCTTATGGCGAGATTGTGGCGTTTTAGTGCAAAATTTGCTAATAAATGCTATTTTAGTGTCATATCATAAATAGATTCTTGCATTCTTGCTCCTGTATCATTGAATTTATTAAACTCGTTGGGGAAAACTGATAAGATGCTCAGCATAGCCTCACATCTTATTTTTTCCCCCAACTTGTTTAATAAATTAAATTATACAGGAGCACTCATGTAAGATTTTCTAAATATAGCTGAATAAATGTGGTATGGAGACTCAGATCAGTCTGCTAGTCTATGGAGTTTGATCAGATTCTTCCCTGTTTACATCTGAAATTTGTGGATCCTCCTAACTCAAGACATGATATCATCTCATGGGAAAGAGTGAAAACAGCAACACCCAGATCAGCCTGAACATATACTCAGTATTATCATAGTTTCTGGTAGTCTCCATATTCATTTGTAAAGACTCACAGGGGACCTCCATAGGAACCGAACTACCAACTAATTGTGTGCACCACGGCGGAGGGTGAGGGTGAAGGTTTGGGCCCAGTAAAACCGGTTTAAACCCCCCAGTAGTTATTACTGACCGTCCCAAGGCGGTACTTTTGTTGCGGTTGCATTTGTTTAATGTTCGGTGCTGTTTAATTTATTGTGTTATCATTTTAACCCTTCTATAATAAAAATTGAGAATAGATAAAAATAGTTGTTAAATGTTTTTCGTATAATTTGCTTAGTCTTTGTAACCCTTCTGTTGGTCTAAATTATTTAGTTTAGTAAAGATAGCTGAGTTGCCACCTATTTGGGAAATAGCTGCTGACTCGGCTTATCACTTGTAATTTATTGTTTGTTGGGATGTATTTGTCAATCGTTCCCTTTGATGTTGGGGATAGGGTTTGGGATCTGATTCAGTCAGTTCCTGAAGTGTAGTTACTCTTTAAATTCACAGTGTTACACAATTGATAGTTCCCAGCCACACCTAGAATGAAGCTGAAAAGTCACCTGAAAGTGTGTAACTGGTCAATGCAACAGCAACTTAGCACGTTACATAGTCTCACAAACAAAATCATGTTTTCAATGTCCCACAATAAGTCCTGGGGTCGTATTCATAAAACGACTTAAGTGGTTGCTATGCTGTTGCTAAGGCTAAATTTCTTTGAAGGAGATTCTCTACAACTATGAAATTTGCTCTGGAGGAACAGTCTTAAAGACTGTTCCTCCAGAGCAAATTTCATAGTTGTAGGGAATCTCCTTTATAGATATTTAGCCTTAGCAACCGCATAGCAACGACTTAAGTGGCTTTATGAATACGGCCCCAGGTTTTACCTAACGGTAAATCAGGGAAGGTTTTGATGAGGTAGCACAGATGTGCAGGCTGATATTTGCCTGTGTTTCACCTTTTCTCATTGGATGAGACAATTGTATAGTTTTGTGTTATGTACAGTAGAAGTAGCATTTAACTGTGGATATGGCTAGTTTTAGAAAGTAATTATGTAAATGTGGTGCAGCTCCTCTTATTCATGGCCATCTTTTATATGAGAGTGAGTGACTGATGCTGGGAGGTTGCATTGTACATTGTATCATAACACTTGTGGTAGCTATTTTCTTCTTGAGTACTTTTTATTATTCCCTTGCCATGCAACAGTGGCAGTAGGGCATTAAATTAGCAAAACTATAGCTTAAACTAAAAATTTTGCAGTTTGAATTAGATATTAAAGCTGTTCTAGTCTTTGTTTCAGTCATAGCTGTTACAGTAAATTCTCATTTAGTTCGAACAGTTAAAAAATAAATACTGATCGGGGTGTTCGAAGTATTAGAAATTGCCAGTCATGAAAAAATTTAGTGTTCGAACTATTTGAATTGCCAACTTCCGGGAGAAAAACGATCTCATGTCAAGTCGCAAATTATATGTCATACCTCTCAGTATTAAACAGGTTCTCATTATGCATGTATTTCATTCTCTTCATCCTTTTTCAATATTCCAAATAAAATATTCCGAAAGAAAGGAAAGTATTTCAACACATTTACGATGACCTATTATGTGATTGTTTAAACACGTCAGGTAAGTTTGTCAGTGCCCTGGCTATCATTCACCTCAAGCGGCCTGCTTTAAATTCAAGGGCTTCTATTAATAACACACACAGTCTAATTCTGGAAGATGCGGTCCTTTTGATCTTCCCTATTTCTGTCTGTTGTATATTACGTCCAAGGGTGCAGAAATATTGGCAAGGTGTCATGAAAAAAGTACCGTACTACATGTGCAAACAGCAAAGCCTGAGACCAGTCTGCGCATCTGAAAAACGATTATTTTGCAAACTATTGGTGAATCCTGGAGATTTGTTAGACTGGTCAATGTTCGCAAATGCATGGTATGATTCAGGTGTTTCCTGATCGGATGTGTCCTGAGGCCCTTTTGAAACCCACGGGCCAGCGATCTTAAGGTGGTGATTTATGGTAAACGTAAAAATCTGCATAAAACCATAAAAAAGTAACGTATCTCCCTGAAAGTGAGCAGACTTCTTATTTATGTTGTTCTTTACAGTTTAGAATACAAAATAGACGTACATGCTTCTTAAAAAAAGTGTTTTTATAAGGAAAGATCAAAGGGTAATTTTCTGCGCAATAATCAGAAAAATTAACATCGTTATTGAAAATTTAGGTAGTTCTGAAGGTGCATTATTGCATAATGAAGAGCGAGCTAGCAATTATTTATTCCAACTCTTTCTCAAATTGTAATGTAGACCAGATGAAAACGGTAGCTTTTTTCTCAAATGTTCAACACGTACAAGGTAATGTACACTGGGTGCATTTATTAAATATAGGGTAGGCAAGCATACCTATGTAACACCTACAGTATAAATAATACATTACTTACATGATCACTGGTGTGTAGATGAAATTGTTCAACCTTGTTAAAATAGTCTCACCTGTTTCACCTGTGTGTTTTGACAAAAAAATTTGGACACAGACCTCATCTTTTTTCATCTGCTCAGCCTGCTAATGTGTGAAAGAGTTTGAAAAAATAATTGCTAGCTCGCTCTCCATTATGCAACAAGGAACTCTCAGCACTAAGTATATTTTCAATAACAATATTATTTTTTCAGATTATTGCGCACAAAATTACCCTTTGATCTTTCCTTATAAAAACAATTTTTAACTTTAAAAAATGCTGCATTTTGGGAGTCTGAATTGTCAGAAACAACATAAAGAAGGAATATGCTAAGTTTTGGAAAGATCAGTGGTATTTTGAGTGTTTTATGCAGATTTTTGTCTTTGCCCCAAATCAGTGATTTATCACCACCTTAAGGCTGCTGCAAACTTTGCTTAGATGCACAGACCATGCATATGAGCAGGCCGGTCGCTGCTTTCAGTTTGCGCATGTATTCAGACTGATTTTGTCATGAAAGAAGAGTTTGTCGTTAGGACAATTTATTTCTTTTGCAACCCGGGCTTCTCATCTGTCATTCATGTATCTTTCCCAAACGCACTTAAGCGCACGTGCACATTATCGCTATATATGACAAAATGGCGCCTTTTCGCATGTACAAAAAGCAAAGACTCAGTTCAGCCTGCGCGCCCCCACAACCTCATAACTTCGTAAGCTCGATCCTTCTCGAGTCAACATGTACATTCCCATTGTTGATGCAGATAGAGAAGACACTAATCAGATGTAGGCTGATCCGAGTCTTCGCTGTTCGCACTCATACACATCATAACACTTCAGGCAACTCCGTAAATATCAGCGAGTATGCCGGATTGACAGTTGCTCCCTTCGCACATTGCGTCGGGAAAACAAAACTGAAAAAACCTGAAAAGTTCGGCGTGTATCTTGTGAAATTCAAGATATTTTTTTGGTGTTTGAAGTATTAAAAATTCAAATGCATAGAAAAATGCACTGTTCGAACTAAATGAGAAAGTTTTGAGCAGCCGTTTGAAGATGAATTTCGGTGTTCGAACTGCTAGGGTGTTCAAACTAATAGAGAATTTACCGTAGCATATTTAATACAATTTTTGTCTAGTCTATTACTAGCAGGAGTGGGACACAGGTATTACTTTCCTGATGGCAGTGGTGGTGGCAGTGTAAAACTTTGGTGAGTTTCTCATTTTGCAACAATGTGCATACAGGGAGACATCACATTCAAAGGAAGTTTTCCTGTATGATATTGTTGGCTGTTAAAGCACCATTTTTTTTGTTCTGTGAATGATTTTATGTAAAAAGGTAAAGGTTTCCCATAGCCTAATAGTGGTAGGGGCAGTGGGGGTTAGAGACCCACTGTATCTTGGGCACAGCTGATGAAAGGTTGAGCCCATCTCTCTCCTAGCCTTCCCTAATTCGAAAAAGGTACCCATTTACTGCTGGGTCGACAGAGAGAGTTTTCCAGTCATCGGATGGCGACTGTGAGCCGCGAACTCACGACCTTCCGGTGACTTTCTGCACAATAACCGAGCCACCAAAATTTTATGTACATCTAAGTTGATAATAATTTAAGACTGTACTTCATTAAAGATATCAAAGCCAGTCTTTTAGTAATAAGTAACAACTCACTACTGGTACTTCCTCTTTCAACAAATCATGTTCATATAGCTCATGTTGTGAAATAACAATATGTACCATCAACAGCAAGCAAAAAAGGGTCGTCGGATCATCACACCAGAGCATGGAATGTTTATTGGCCCTGACCAGGAGGAAAGAACCAAGTTGGAGAGAGAAAGAATGCTTGAAAACAAACGAGCTTTGGAGAAGGTATAAGTCTTTGAATTTGTATTTACTGTTAAAAGTTTAGTCCTTGGATTTGTATTTACTGTTAAAAGTTTAGTCCTTGGATTTGTATTTACTGTTAAAAGTATAGTCTTTGGAATTGTATTTACTGTTAAAAGTATAGTCTTTGGAATTGTATTTACTGTTAAAAGCTTATGGAAGGCTAACACCTGAGCTCCAGATTAGGGTCTTTTATGATAATTGAAGATTTTTTTTATTTTTATGTGAATGAATTTTTTTTCAGGATTTGCCATTGAATCACTCACAAATTGGATAAAGTCCTAAGGGCTTTATGTTGTGTTTGTGAGGAATTTGCCAGCTTATAAACATTTATAAAATCAGGAAATGAAGTGAATTTATCTCTGTTATTTCAATTATGTCCATCCTTAAGTTTTTTTTTGTTTTGTTTTTTTACTGGCTGCATATAGTCTGTTGGTCTACTATCTCATTGGTGGGAGGGTTGACAGCATTTGAGCCGCGACATGACAAAACCAACAATGTGGTTGTGTGCCCAGCGCAGACTCAGATCAGCCTGGGCATCTACCCTGGCTGATCAGACTCTTCGCTAAGCGCTTAAAGGGTAGCTAAGGTACTAAGCTATCGTCATGCTGACAGATGCCCAGGCTGATCTGAGTCTGCGCTGTGCCCACAACCACATTGTTGGTTTTCTCGTGTCGTGGCTCATTTTATGAAATCAGTTATCCATAAGTGTCTCGAATTCCCTTCAAAATTGTGTATCGCTTTGCATTGAGTTTTCAGTTTTAATCTGTTCCTGTGCCTGAAAAGTTGGAAACGCTTCAAAAAAGTAGGTATTTGAAACAAAATACATACTGTTATGGATGCTGCCATTTTGAAGACTTTAACATCTGATGTTTGATACGACACTGATGTTACATCATAATTGACATCATTCACATGCTTGTTTTACTTTTTAGTCATCTCAAGCAAAATGTAAGACTCCAGTCTGAATTTCATCAGAAATTTCAAAATTTCAGCTAAGGGCCTAAGCTACCTCCATGCGGACAGCGAAGACTCTGATCAGACTGGGCGGATGCCCAGGCTGATCTGAGTCTGTGCTGGGCGCACAACCACTTTGTTGGTTTTCTCGTGTTGCGGCTCATATGAGTACAACACCAACAGGATGTTTAGATGTACAAAACACATCTCTGCATATGCTTTCTGTCAATCATTTGGAAACTGTACTGTAATTATTCCTCTCTAAAAATGTGTTATGGTCAAAAGATTGTCTCAGAATTATCATCCAGATCCCTTTTCATCTGGGGCTCAGGGGTTACAAGTATTTGTTAGAGTTTGTTGACATTGTTTAGGATTTTTCTTGAACATTTCATTTATGTTCAATATTAACTTGTTCAGATGTTTGATAGTCTTGATTATGTTAAAAGGTGATTTTAAGGTATTTGAGATGTTATGGCTTTTGTTTTTATCTAGCCGAAGTAGAAATAATTTTAAAAGCCATAGTCAGTAATGTGAACAAAAAAGTCAAACTTATAGAGATCTGAAAGTGTTCTTTTTGATATTGTACATAACATTGCCAGAACATGTCACTATCACTGTCATTTATAATTAGCATGTTTATGAGAACTACTTTTTCTAGCAAAGAGAGAAACAGCTGCTACTGAGAGCAAGAGAATCTGGACAGATTCCTTATCCCAGTCCAAGACAAAAGCCAGTTGATCCACGTGATTGCCCAGCTGATAAAGTAATAGAACAAGAACCAAAGGTTCCTCCTCTGGAATTAGAGGAAAGAGTAATGGATATGCCCAACATCAGTCCAGGAAGACGAGTTACTGAAAAGGAAGCTAGCCCTCGCGAATTTCCGATATACAAACCTCATCACCCTCAGAGAAGACATTTTCCTGATGAATCGTCTAGGAAACCACAAGTCCCTGAACCTTCGAAAGTTGCAGATGATGAGAAAAACACAGTTGTTCCAGTTCAGAGGCTAGAAAGAGACAGACTTGACAGGAATGCCCCAGTACATTCCAAAGATAGAAGGGAACCTGTAGTTTCTAAGGATGACTCTTTCATCAAAGAAGCAAAGGAAAAATATCAGTGGTACAATGAAAGACACTTGTCACCACCCATTGCAGTCAGGAGGTCAAGGTCATTGTCACCACCATTGGATTTGGATGAACTTCATCGTGAAATACAGCTAAAGAGAGCAGAACTACAGGTAGACCCTGGTAGAGCTAGAAAACTGAAGATAATACATGTATAGATGGTTTCACTGTAAATCCACATCTGATGTGATGTTATTGTATGAGATAAGGGGTTAGCTTTCTAAAGGTATTTATGAAATGATAAGAGAAAAAAAAAAATTAGATTAGCACACAACCAAAAATCCTGCCGTATCGGGTCTAAATAGCATAGAAAAAGATGGCCAGTCTTTTTATAAAACATATTTAGACGGGGCAAATGGGTTTGTTTAATCTCCAAGTGGTCCTAACAGTACACTTTTTGGGCCAGTTAAACCATGAATCAGCTGACCCACTGGTTGGGGTTGAGTTTCAGCCTTTTTTCAATCTATGGGAAAATAAGGGTTTAGTCAGTTGTGGGTGCTAATTATGCATGAAATTGTGGATTTACAGTAAACAGATATTTTTAGATGTATATGTTGGTAAATTAGATATGTTAGATCCTTGTTAGTTGCTGTATGTAATAGTTGCTGTATGTTATTTAAATGTACTGTTAATCTACTTAGTTGGTCTTATATTTATATGCTTTCTAAATACATGCACTTGTATTACAAGTCTCTAAATTTAAAACAGAGACCATTTTTTACCAGTTATTAGCTCACCTGAGCCGAAGGCTCACAGGTGAGCTTATAGTATAGGCAGGTATCTGTCGTCCGTCGTCCGTCCGTCCATCTGTCCGTCCGTCGTCCGTCCGTCGTCCGTCAATATTTTCAAACGACATCTCCTCTGAAACTACAAGGCCCATGGTTACCAAATTTCATGTATAGCATCTATAGGCAGGGGGAACCAATAATACTGTTTTTTATCCAAATCGCTTCAGAACTTTGGTTGCTATGGCAACTTAAAGTTTCCATTGACTTGTATGGGAAAAATTGAAAATTTGCATTTATTGCTATGTCACTGCAGATTTTTTGACAAAACTTTTACAGAAATGTTCCTTGAGTATTCCTCTATCAACCACATGAACTTTATGTCAATTGCACAATTTGGCTGGTTGCCATGGCAACCGAATGGTTAAAAATAGAAAAAATATTCAAAAATCATCTCCTCAGAAACTATGGAACCAATAAAGCTCAAACTTCACAGAAAGGATCTAAGTACTAGCTTCTATAAAAGTACTGTTTTTCTTGGCAATTGCTATAGCAGTTTGGTTGCTATGGGAACTTAAAGTTACCATTGACTTATAATGGCAAAATGGAAAATTTGCATTTATTGCTATGTCACTGCAGATATATTGACAAAACTTTTATGGAAATGTTCCTTGAATAGTCCTCAACCAGCATTATTAAATTTATGCCAATTGCACAATTTGGCTGGTTGCCATTGCAACCGAATAGTTAAAAATAGAAAAATATTAAAAAACCATCTCTGCAGAAACTATGAGGCCAATAAAGTTCAAACTTTACAGAAAGGATCTTACTGCTAGCCTCTATAGAATAACTGTTTTTCATGGAAATTACTCCAGCAGTTTGGTTGCTATGGCAACTAAGAGTTTCCATTGACTTATAATGGGGAAAATGGAAATTAGCAATTTTTGCTGTCTCGCTGCATTTATTTAGATTTTCTTTCTACAGAAATGTTTCTTGAATAGTCCTCTATGTTTCATATGAATTTTCTCCAAATCGCTGAATTTGATTGGTTGCCATGGCAAAATATAGGGTAAATTTTCGAAAAAGAAAGAAGCAAAAATGAAAAAATCTTCTGCTCAGAAGCCATATGGGGGATGAAGCTGATATTGTGCAAACATGTTGATGACAGAAGCCTCTACATGAATTTTGTATTTTCTTCCAACCCCATAAGAACTTTGGTTGCTATGGCAACTTATAGTTTCCATTGACTTATGATGGGAAAGGTGAAGCCATGAGGAGGATGAAGCTGATACTGTGCATACTTATTAATAACATTAGCCTCTACCTAAAGTATGTTTCATATTATCATTGCCCATGTGAACTGGTTGCTATAGCAACTTAAAGTTTCCATAGACTTACAATGGGGAAAGTGGACATTCGGTATTTATTTCTGTGTTAATGCAGATATTTTGACAAAAGCTTTACAGAAATGTTCCTAGAGTAGTCCTCTATCAGCCATATGAATTTTGCCCAAAGACCTGATTTTGATTGGTTGCCATTGCAACTGATAGGCCAAATTTTCATTTTTTTCATTTTTTTTTTTTTTGCCAAAGATCTTTTCTCAGAAGCCATTGATGAGGGATAAAGCTTATTTTTTGTATAAATGTATGTGATATTATCCTCTACATAAATGGTGTGTTTCATTGCTTTTGTGCATGTTGTTTTGTTGCTGTGGCAATTAGTTTTTCCAACATGACCTCAGTGCTCAGGTGAGCGATATAGGGGCATTGGCCCTCTGGTTATTAGCTCACCTGAGCACGAAGTGCTCAGGGTGAGCTTTTGGGATACCCTAATGTCCGTCGTACGTCCGGATGGACGTCCGGACATCCGGACGGACATCCGTCAACTTTTGCTTGTGTACACTCTAGCAGGCACAGTTTTGATCCAATCTTTATGAAACTTTGTCAGAATGTTAGTCTTTATAAAATCTAGGCCAAGTTCGAAACTGGGTCATGTCGGGTCAAAAACTATGTCACTAGGTCAAATCATAGAAAAAGCTTGTGTACGCTCTAGAGGGCACAGTTTTCATCCAAAGTTCATGAAACTATGTCAGAATGTTTATCGTCATAATATCTAGGACAAGTTTGAAACTGGGTCACGTCGGGACTAAAACTAGGTCACTAGGTCAAATCATAGAAAAACCTTGTGTACACTCTAGAGGACATAGTTTTGATCCAGTCTTTATGAAACTTTGTCAGAATGTTTATCTCCATAAACTCTAAGCCAAATTTGAAACTGGGTCATGTCGGGTCAAAATCTAGGTCACTAGGTCAAATCATGGAAAAACCTTGTGTACACTGTAGAAGGCACAGTTTTTATCCAAAGTTCATGAAACTTTGTCAGAATGTTTGTCCTTATAATATCTAGAACAAATTTGAAACTGGGTCATGTCGGGTCAAAAACTAGGTCACTAGGTCAAATCATAGATAAACCTTATGTACGCTGTAGAGGTCACAGTTTTGATCCAATCTGTATGAAACATTGTCAGAATTTTTATCTCCATAAACTCTAGGTTAATTTCAAAACTGGGTCATGTCGGGTCAAAAACTAGGTCACCAGGTCAAATCTTAGAAAAACCTTGTGTACGCTCTAGAAGGCACAGTTTTGATCCAAAATTCATGAAACTTTGTCAGAATGTTTACCCTCATAATATAAAGGATAAATTCGAAACTGGGTCATGTCGGGTCAAAAACTAGGTCACTAGGTCAAATCATAGAGAAACCTTGTGTAAGCTCTAGAGGACACAGTTTTGAACCAATCTTTATGAAACTGTGTCAGAATGTTTATCTCTATAAACTCTAGGACGAATTTGAAACTGGGTCATGTCGAGTCAAAAACTAGGTCACTAGGTCAAATCTTAGAAAAACCTTGTGTACGCTCTAGAAGGCACAGTTTTGATCCAAAATTCATGAAACTTTGTCAGAATGTTTATCCTCATAATATGTAGTATAAATTTGAAACTGGGTCATGTCGGGTCAAAAACTAGGTCACTAGGTCAAATCATAGAGAAACCTTGTGTACGCTCTAGAGGACACAGTTTTGAACCAATCTTTATGAAACTGTGTCAGAATGTTTATCTCTATAAACTCTAGGAGGAATTTGAAACTGGGTCATGTCAGGTCAAAAACTAGGTCACTAGGTCAAATCTTAGAAAAACCTTGTGTAGGCTCTAGAAGGCACAGTTTTGATCCAAAGTTCATGAAACTATGTCAGAATTTTCATCCTCATAATATGTAGGACAAATTTGAAACTGGTTCATGGCATGTCGAAAACTAGGTCACTAGGTCAAATCTTAGAAAAACCTTGCATACGCATTTGAAGGCATATTTTTGAACCAATTTTCATGAAACTGTGTCAAAATGTTAATTGTCCATATATCTAAGCCCCCTACAAAACTGAGTCACGTCGGGTCTTAAACTAGGTCACTAGGTCAAATCTTAGAAAAAACTTTGTGTACACCCTAGACTCTGTCAGAATGTTTATCCTTATGAAATCTAGGTAAAGTTTGAAACTGGGTGGTGTCGGGTCAAAAACTAGGTCACTAGGTCAACTATAAGAACGGCCTTGTATACGCTCCAGAGGGCACAGTTTTGATCCAATCTCAGTGAAACTTTGTCAGAATGTTTATTCTTACAATATCCAGGCCAAGTTTGAAACTGGGTCATGTCGGGTCAAAAACTAGGTCAAATATTAGGAAAACCGTGTGTACGCTCTAAGAGGTCTCAGTTTTGATCCAAACCTTATGAAATTTTATCAGAATGTTTATCCTCAAAATATCTAGGCCAAGGTTGAAACTGGGTCATGTCGGGTCAAAAACTAGGTCAGATCTTAGAAAAACCTTGTGTACGCTCTAGAGGACACAGTTTTGATCCAATCTCTTTGAAACTTTGTCAGAATATCATCACAATATTTAGGCCAAGTTTGAAAGTAGATCATGTCGGGTCAAAAACTACTACTAGGTCAGATATAAGAACGACCTTGTGTACACAGTACACAGTTTTGACACAGAGGGCACAGTTTTGATCCAATCTTCATGAACCTTTGTCAGAATGTTTATCCTCACAATATCCAGGCCAAGTTTGAAACTGGGTCATGTCAGGTCAAAAACTAGGTCACTAGGTCAAATCTTAGAAAAACTTTGTGCACACCCTAGAGGGCACAGTTTTGATCCGATCTTCATGAAACTTTGTCAGATTGTTTAACTTCATAAAATCTATGTCAAGTTTGAAACTGGGTCATGTCGGGTCAAAAGCTAGGTCACTAGGTCAAATCTAAATTAAGTTAACTCCTTGGAATACATTAGTTTCACCACAGTGAGATAATGATGCTACCATTCTATCATCTGTGTTTGCCTAATTCAGTCTAAATCAAATCCATCAAAGGAACTCAACATGAACAGGAACTTTTCGGAGAAGCGACTCTGCCATTTTCAGCTCACCTGAGCCTTACAGTATTTGTGTTAGCTGCCTCTGTCATCCATCCATAAACATTTTCAAACATCTCTGAAACCACTGGGCAGACTAAACTCAAATTTCATATGGAGCCTGCACATGGGTCAAAGGATTGAAAGTTCTTCAAATGATCTTTGTCACATGACCATGGTGGCTGCCATTCCCGTGTATGGTAAAAACTCTTATAAATCTTCACCAGAGCCAGTGAACTGATTAATGCTCAGGTGAGCGATTCAGGGCCACCATGGCCCTCTTGTTTTTATTATATATTTTCATTATAGGCTGTTTATATTGCTATGCCACTCTTATAAAGCTAATGCAAACATTTCTTTAATTTGTATTAGTCTATGTATTCATTGCTGTTTTGTGCTAGTAAAAGTTAGTAAGAGATATGCATTCACTGCTAGTGTTATTATTCACTTTGTATTCTTGTTAACTGAATAGACAGAAATGCTTTAACAGGGTTATTATGTGAATACTGCACTTTATATGGACAATGATAATGTGTGTTACTTTTAAAAGGTCTTAAAATGTAGAAATAAAGGATATTTGGCTTTTTCAGTGTGAGATGGATTTTTATTTCACCGAATGAACACCAAAAGCAGAATTTTCACGAGTGGCGTTCATGAGTGAAATAAAAATTCATCTTACACTGAATAAAAGTCAAATTTTCTATTTCTTTTATGCTTGAAAATCGCAATAATTCTATTTATTCAAGAGCGTCAGCCATTACGACAGAAACACAACTTTTTTTCTAGCTGTTTTGGGTCAAATTTGATGCTTCCAGCGTCTTTATTGGGTATGATTTTGGTTGTAAACCCAGTTTGCAACTGAAAAATAGCTTGAAATATCATTTTGATAAGCAGATCTCAAAATATTTGCCAAGAAAGAGTGTCTACAGGAGACTCAGGCGGCCTGACGTCCCATGCAGTTAGAATGTTACGTTTGCACTTTAAGTGACGTCATTAACGTCGTAATGACGTGCAAACAAGTGTGACGTAATTTTTGTCAAGCCAAGTAAGATTTAGCCAATTAATCAACAAAAAACTTGAGGCTATTTCACAAAAATCCTATTTCTGAAACAGTGAAATCGAAAGTGATAATTTCACTGTTTGAAACAGTGAGATTATCAGTTTCAGTTTCACCGAGAAATCTCTATAAGTCATTGAAAAGTATAAAAGAAGTTCTGGTATTAACATGGGTACTGGTGGTGCCAATCCTTATTTTACTTGTGGGGAAAGAAATGTAAAAAATTTTTTTTTACTAAGTTCTGCATGCACTTCAGTTTGAGGTTCATGTTTGCAGGACTGATTTAGAAATTCAGATTGTTCAGAAAATTAGTTCAATGTTAGTTGTTAGTTCAGTGTATTCCCTACATGAGCCATAACATGCATACAGAATCCGTAGTTTGTGTTCCAGCATCAAAGACACATATTGGCCTGCATATCTTCATCAGATTATTTCCTGTTTAGACATACATTGTATAGTGGGTAAGGAAAATTAGGTGAAAATGGTTTAATCTGATCACTCACACTAAGATGATAAGCAGCTGGTGTATATATTTTGTT
This sequence comes from Ctena decussata, assembly GCA_963989385.1. Lineage (NCBI taxonomy): Eukaryota > Metazoa > Mollusca > Bivalvia > Lucinida > Lucinidae > Ctena > Ctena decussata. Next base: position 67,706,814 of record OZ022501.1, on the reverse strand, counting down.
TGCATGCAGATCCCAGTATATACCAGGTATCCCTGTGCTAATGCATTCTAATATAACTCTCACCTTGTCTTTGGACCTTTAACCCTTTCGCTGCCGTAGGCGACTGGTGTCGACTACATGGCCGACTGCCATAGGCGACTTGCGTCGACAAAGCTAGTACTTGTTTTTAACCAATCATAAGTGAGTTTCACGATGTGGTGAAATTCACAATACACTGGAAATCAATCCAAAGGTCATATGCGGTGTGTAAACACACCAAACAATGAACAAAAATAGCCATCAGAGGAGATGGCAAATCCCCCGACCGAAGACCCCAATGGGCCTTGGTAAAAAGGGTGCACTTCAAAACACATGTTAGTAATATATTGTCGTTCTTTTATGCTTCTGATTGACATTAACTGTTAACAGATGCATGATTATCTAACACTCAGACTGAAACAGTATGCTTGACTGCTAATAAGAGGTAATATCTCAAACAGCCACCATAAACACAAATGTATAGCATACGACACATTCAACTTTCAAAATGTGTAAATAACTTCTAAAGTACAAGCCCTACAAACCTAATTTTGAGCTCTCTAGTAAGTGAATTTGGACAAAGAATCCAAATCTGGAAAAAAATTATTATTTTTTTTTTTTTTGGGGGGGGGGGGGGGGGGGGGTGCGGGAGGGGGCACTGGAATGTGGAGGGGTCAGAGAGAGTTAGGAACACTGATAAGATATCACAGCATGATCATCAATATTCTAAAAGGTACACGGTTATTCAAATTCTGGAGCTGCCAGGGTTATACAGTTGTGGAGCAGAGACTCAAACAGCAGCTCAAACTACCAAAGGGAAATAACTCACAAAGTATAAAAGCAAGAGTTATCATTCATGTATGAGACAAACTGTCATGACCCGTTCTGCATATCTGTGCAGTACCATGAAAATATTTCAAAAGGTATTCAAGCTATGGAGCGGACACCTAAATCATCAAAGGAAAATAACTCCAAAAGTAAACAAGCAAGAGTTGTCATTCTTGTTCGGGACACATCGTCATAACCTGTTCTACATATCTGGGAAGTATCATGAAAATATTCCAAAAGGTATTCAAGTTATAGAGCGGACACAAATCATACCTAAAGTGATCAAGGGGAAATAACTCAAAAAGTATGAAAGCAAGAGTTGTCATTCTTGTTCGCGACACACCGTTTTGACCTGTTCTACATATCTGTGAAGTATCATGAGAATATTCCAAAGGGTATTCAAGTTATAGAGTGCACACGAATCTGCCAAAAAAATCACACCAAAACTATCAAGGGGAAATAACTCCAAAAGTAAGAGAATTGTCATTCTTGTTCGCGACACATCGTCATGACCTGTTCTACATTTCTGTGAACTATCATGAAAATATTCCAAAGGGTATTCAAGTTACAGAGCGGACACGAATCTGCCAAAAAAATCACCAAAGGGGAGATAATTCAAAAAGTACAATCGCAAGAGTTACCATTCTTGTACGCGACACATCGTCATGACCTGTTCTACATAACTGCGAAGTATCATGAAAATATTCCAAAGGGTATTCAAGATATAGAGCTGACAAGAAAATGTTTACGGACGGCGGACGGACAGACAGACGGACGGACGGACGGACGCCAGGCTCATCGCTATATCCCCCGAACCTTTCGGTCGGGTGATAAAAACGAAAGTAGATTGACAGTGAAAACGTGTTTTCAAAAAATGGACAAAGTTGTGTTTTTTGCCATTCAAAATGGCGTCCGAAGCTTAATCTCGGTTGCCTAAGGGAGCAGATGGTGAAGATATATGGTTAAATGGCACTGAAGGGTATGGATAATGTGAGTAAATAAACTATTGTTTACAAAGTTTTATTGACTCTAGCGTAATATATGCTGAGATATCATGACATTTTGGCCCACATCTGAATTTCTGTACTTGGCGCTGCTTTCTGGGGGGTGGGGTAAAGTAGCACCTTTGTATGAAAGTGTGACTGAAATGAGTACATTGACAATTTTATACACATTGCCATAGTATCTTAGCATCATACAAAATATGTGTTGAGGTTCAAATATGTTGGAAAACTGTAAAAGGAGGTACTTGAAATGCTATTTGAAGCACGCATTTTGTGTCTTTCTAATATAACGGGCGCTAGAATATAGACATGACCCAAGAACAATGCCTCCTATTGAGAAATCAGGTTCTAAGACATGGAGAGCTTTAAATACAATGTTTCAATAGAATTTGTAATAAAATTGCTATTTGTCAAAGTTGTATTCTTAAGAAAAATACGGTTGTAGCCTCTAGAATACATATATCTGCTCCTGATCACTTATTATTTGTTAAATAGGCCGTAAAATTCAAGAAATTAGGAATTATATTATTGCAAACTGTTGGAAAACAATTAAACTGGCTGTGCTCAAAGTTTGAGCTTCATACCATCTTTAATTTATGAGAAATGTAAGATTTAATAGCTGAACCCTGTAATTGCAAAATATGACAAAAATATTTGGCGCTGAGGGCAACTTTTCACTATATATTTGGCAGCGAAAGGGTTAAAGATCTGCATAAGGATTAGGGTTGATCCAGAAAGAACATGTTGGTTTGTGTTAGGTTTGAAATTGCTGCATTAATCAATTTCATGGCAAATGCTAGTGAAAGTAGCTGCTTCAGTAGTTGGGACAGTGTTAGCCTTTAATTTTCAGTTGACATTTCACCAAAAATTTAGGAAAATGTTAGTGGTCATTCACAAACGTTGCATAAACCAGTACAACATTTATATTCAGATGTGCTGGTAGAGGGTTCCTTGGTATATTTTATTCTGAGTGTTATTTAAATGATTGCATATTGTCCATAGAGACCACCAGTACAGCAGCCTGTAACCGAGAATCAGACCCAAAGAGACAGCAGTGATAGTCTGGCTAAAGCTCCTGATCAAACTCCAAATGAAGGTGAAAATACAGTGGAGGAAGAAAAGATAAAAGCTGAGAGAGATAAACTGAGGAGAATATATGATGCACAAGTAGCTCAGGTTAACATAATAGTCACAAGTGATCCTGTTTGTTAATATAAACAAAACCCACTGTGAAGCCCTAATTGTATGTGTGTATTTAACTAACTTAAGGCCTTTGTAAATAATATAGGAGTTTCTTTCTATATAGTATCACAGATTTTCACTGCATGTGTAGCTCATCCATTTTATTGTCTGTGTCTGTTATATGTCTTCATTTATACGCCAAAGGAAAACACACTTTTACGTAATACCTCATAAGTCCCTTCGGTAGAAATTATTTTAATCATGTGCACTGCCCAGGTAGAAGAAAACCTGAGACAGCTTGAATGTGACTGAAAAGATGCTAGAAACATATAGAATGCCATACACTTGTATCAAGCACTTTGTCCTTGTAAATGGCTTCCAGCTGCCTATGAGTTTCTTCATAGTATAAATAAATAAATGTACCATTACCAAGCTGGTAAGACAGATAGTGTACATTAATCTGAGTGTATAGTTTTGATTGAATATGATGTATTTTATATGTTGTTTTAACATAAATATTTGTGAATCTATACTCACGATAATATTACTTTTGCTACCCTCTATTCCCCCAGAAAACGCCGACCTTGTTACCAGCCGAATGAGACCACCGATACCTTAATCCCCACTTGTAACCTAGTGAAAATCAATCACCGTAAAGCCATGTGCAAATCATGGACTGACAACAGTAAACATCCTCTTTTGCGAGGACCCACCAGATTAGCGGGGAGGAAGGGAGCAAGAGATCTTGCATGGGTCTCATTGTAATATTATCGTGAGTATAGATTCACAAATATTTATGTTAAAACAACATATAAAATTTGTTTCATCTAACTCACGATAATATTACTTTTGCTAATAGATTTAATCTAAATTGGTAGGTGGGATAAATCTGTAATTAAAACAAGAAAATATGGTAATGCAAGTATGAAAATACATGACTTACCAATCTGAGGTTACATGTCGTCAGAACGCTCGGCAGAGTATCGGTGGAACCCATCGGACGTAAGACCGTAAGTACAGTAATTCCTGGCTGGTAAAGAACATAACCCAACGAACCCGGATTTGTCCGAATTTAGGTAACATTTTAGAGAAAAAACTCCGTGATGTTAACTCTCAAAAACAAATGTTACGACCGATATCAACCAAACCGACCATTAAAACAAAGCTCAATGGTCAAACAACATAACCTTGAAAAGATTTCGAGAGAAAAATCTCCAACAATCGGTCACAAAAGACTTAGAAATAACGATCTAAACACGTGTTTTCTTAAGTCCGCCATTTTGAACTGTGACGTCAGACCGAAATATAAAAACACGGTGAATAACCGAACGCACCGTTAATGAGAAACTCAGGCGTTAAAGTTACTTGGCAACCAAAGACTGTACGACTTTCTGAGCTGCCACAATAGGTCCAAGAGAAAAAAGCTTCTCATTTAAACCTGCCGTATCTCTTAAATAAAACTTGATGAAACAGTTTTCAGAGCGCCAATAGCCAGCTCTGAGAACTGAATCCAGAGGAACAGAATTCAGCCAAGCAAAACTGGAACTCAGAGCTCGAAGCTCGTGAGCACAGACTTTGTTTACTGAAGTGTTAGACTGTTCGTAACAAAAACGAACAGTATCCACAATCCACCTGGAAATGGTAGACGCAGAAATCTCTTTATCATAGGCCTTAACATACGAAATGAAAAGCCTTTGTCTGTTCCGCCTAAAACTTCTTGTTCTATGCAAATAAATGCGTAAAGATCGCACAGGACATAAATAATTGTCTGAGCTACCTCTGGAACAAGAAAGGGCAGGGATTTCAATACTAGTCCCTGCTACAGAAGGAATTTGATTTTTGGCCAAAAATCCTGGGAAAAAGTGCAGAGTAACCGAACTTTTGTCCGCCGAAATTTTAACTGAGCCGGGAGTAGCAGACAGAGCATGTATCTCGCTGCGTCTCCGACCAGAAGCAAGCGCAATCAGAAAAACTGTTTTCTGAGTTAAACACTTGAGTGAACAAGAAGACATTGGCTCGAAAGGAGGCTTCTTGAAGTTGTCCAAAACCAAGGAGAGATCCCACTGAGGAACTACTCGGTTAAGGACAGGCTTTTCCAGATCCATGCTTCTGATTATATCAGAGAGGACTGGATCTGAGGAAAAGTCTTTTGATGACAAGTGCTTTAAAGTAGAAGCAATGGCCGATCTGTATCCTTTCACAGATACTGGGGATAATTTCTTCACTTCGAAAAGGAAGATAAGAAAATCAGCTACGGCCATTACAGTTGGATGGATGGGATCCAACATCCGCTCGAGACACCAATCCATCCAACTGTTCCAGTGGTAGTTATAGAGAGACTGTGTGGAAGCTCTTTTGGCTGCACAGACTCTCTCGGCAGACTTCTTAGAAAATCCTGCCTTCTCGAGGCCTCCCTGCAACACAGCCAAGCGTGCAGGTTGAAAATTCGGCTTCGGATGAGGAAGGCGGGAATGAGGCTGGATCAGAAGATCCCTCCGGTATGGAAGTCTGACTGCTGGTGCAACCAGCAAAGATAGAAGAATGGGAAAGAATGGATGATTCTCCCAACATGGAGCTATCAGAATAACCAGGCATGTTTCTTTCTCTATTTTTAGCAAGACCTTCAACAAGAGAGGAATGGGAGGAAATGCGTAAGCTATCATCCCTTCCCATGACAGGGACATTGCATCCACTGCCCAAGCTAGAGGATCTTGAAATGGAGAAATGAACACCGGAAGTTGATTGTTCAGCCTTGTGGCAAACAAATCTATGTGAGGGACTTCCCAGAAATGAAAAATCTGGGACAGAGTGCCCTTGTGAAGAGTCCACTCTGTATGGATTATCTGTCCCTTCCTGGAGAGAGCATCTGCTAACACATTCAGCTTCCCGGGAACGAACTTGGCTGTCAAAGACACCTGTCGTTTCGCGCACCAATCTAGAAGTTTGGTGGCCATGAAAGACAGAGTCCGTGACCGTGCCCCCCCTCCTTTGTTCAGGTAGGCGGCCACTGTAGTATTGTCTGTTGACAGCAATACTTGGCTGCCTTTCACAACCTGACAGAAGGATTTCAGGGCCAACCAGACCGCCCTGAGTTCCAGAACATTGATGTGTTGTTCCTTCCAGTGGACAGACCACTGGCCTGAAGCTGAAAGGTCGCCCAGATGAGCACCCCAGCCCACCAGACTCGCATCCGTGAACAGATAAAAGTCTGGTGGAGACTGGCTTAGTGGCACCATTGAAAACAGAAAATCCCTGTTCAGCCACTGAGCTACAGCTTGTTTGAACCATGGGCCTAGGGAAATCCGGCAATCCCACGAATGGGCTGCCTGAGACCAGCGGTCTTTCAAGTGCCACTGAAGCAAGCGCTTGTGAGCCCTGCCATAAGGCAGAAGTCGGGACATTGATTCCATCTGCCCTAGCAATGAATGAATCTGCCGGGCAGTCGCAGACTGAGATACTAACATTTTTCGAATAGATGTTTGCAGTTTCTCCAGTCTGTCCCATGATGGACCTATCAGTCCATTCATCAAATCGATGCGGGAACCCAGAAAACAAAAAGACTGACTGGGAACCAGCTCGGACTTGTCCCAATTCGGGATGAACCCCAAGCGTACTACCGTCCGCAGAAGTTGATCTCTGTGCTGCAGAGACATTGACTGGGAAGTTGTAGGCTGAAGCCAATCGTCCAGATAAGCATGCAGACGCATCCCAGAGCGGCGGAAGTGTTTTACTACTGTCTTCACGACCCGAGTGAAGACATAAGGAGCTGGGGAAAGCCCGAATGCTAGAGCTCGAAATTGGTACGTTTTCCCCATGAAATGGAAACGGAGATATCTCCTGGACCTGCGATGAATGGGTATGTGAAAATACGCATCCTTTAGGTCTAGAGAAATGGCCCAGTCGTTCTTTCGTAAGGCAAGACGAACTGAGTCTAGTGTCTCCATTTTGAAACGGGGAGTCAAAATGTACCGATTTAGTCGGGAGAGATCTATAACTGGCCTCCATCCTCCCGACTTTTTGCGAACCAGAAAGAGTCGACTGTAGAAGCCTCTCTTGGGATGAACTGAAGAGACTGGTTCTATGGCGTGTTTCTCCAGCATGGATTCTACCTCTTCCTTCAGGAGCTGAATCCTCTCTGGATCTGACGGAGCAACTCTCAAAAACGGAGGAGCTCCGCAACACAGTTTTGGGCGGACACGAAACTGTATCCGATACCCGCTTCTTATTACAGACTGTGTCCATTCGTCTGTTGTAATTTCTTCCCAGGCCTCCAGGAAATGATGCAGTCTGCCGCCTGTTGGAATCTCTGGCTTTGGCAGACTGCACTTGTCTAAGCCCAAGAACTCCGAAGAGCCCGGGCAGGCCTGGCAGAAGCGGGCATCCCTATTTTTGGTTCAGGGTCTTCTTATTCTTCTTAGTTCTTTTAAACTTTGAAAAAGAAGACCCCTGAGCAGGCTGTGAAACAGCTGGTTTAGATGTCACTTGACGTTGGCCGCTGTCTGCCGCGTTAACGACAAGCTTCACCCCCCCAGCTTTAGGCCCTGCCTTTTTCTTCTGCTTCTTAGATGCAGAATGAGATGCTGCTGCATTCTGAAGTGACTTCCGTGTCAAATCTTCTTTGAACATTTTAGCCACCTCAGGCATCTTAGGACCAAATAGAGTAGAAGACTCTACAGGTTGAACCCTAAGAGAAGCTTTAACAGCAGCAACCAAGGCACACTTGTCCAAATAGGCATCACGCCTGGCAAGCAACAGGCCACCGGACAGACGAATTAATACGTCCAAGAGATGCACATGTGATTGTGCTAACGCCTGAAGGTATCTGCGAATCTCAGCCAAGTCTGATTGTGAGGGAGCAGAACCGCTCAAGGAAGACAAAATTCCATACAGGAACATGTCTGCATGAGAGCCAATATTGATACCGGCTCTGGCCAGTCTTTCCCAGCCTTCTAACTGTTGCATCTGAAGACTATGATTAGTGGGAAAAGACGCACCTGGCCTAAGAATTTCTCTAAAAGAAGGGTCTATAGGCGAAGGTTGAAGCGTAAAAGTTGGATCAGAGATCTTGTAAGAGTCCTGTCCAAAAACTTTCGGTTTCAAAAACAATGATGGAAACCGATTAGTCCCCATGCCTTTGGGAAAACTGTCCAATGGGGATCCTGGTATAGGATTTGGCCCCTGAACCATGTTATTAATTTTTGATACCAGGTCAAAAATTAAGCGGCTCTGTGGAAGAGCAGGATAAACAGGGTTCTTTGACTCCTTATTAAAGAAATCAGAAGCAGAGGCTCCTGTCTTTGACTCAGGAGGCTCCACTTCCGGACAGAGTTGAGGTCCTAAACGTCTACGGAGAGACTCTAGTGCCTCGATGTACGGTAGCTGAGCAGTACCTGAAGTCTGCTCTGTACTACCAGCATCCTCATTTTGACCATCAGAATCAATGTCTGAACCGATGGTCTCGCCGGGATCTGGCGTGAAGTTAATTTCCGGTATTTGATTCACCAAAGTACCGGAGTCCACACGACTTGTGGAATTAGAAACCACTGGAGTTTGCTCTGCTAGAGTACCAGAGGATTCATTGATGTTGGATGCTTGAGTGTGAGACCTAATCTCCGACTCTTGTTCATCCATAGAATCAGGATCTGGAACAGTGTGTGACACTCTCCGTTTCCTTCTCGTACGTTCCATCGACTTAGAGCGAGAACGAGAACGAGATCTCATACGGCCACTTGAAAGAGACTTTAATTCTTCAGATAATATCTGACGAATTAAGTTTCCCATATCCGGTTGTACCCGGTGATCCGCAGACGGATTTGTCGCACGTGGCTGCGTTGCAGTCCCCGGAAAGGCCGAAAAACCCGAAAATTCGCTTGAATTGTTTGTAGACAACAGCGGCCGGGTTGAAACACGCTCTCTAGAATCCAGAGAAGCAGAGCGGGAACGATTCGATCTACAGTAAGAACGAGATCTATCCCTAACGCTACGGTGTCGATCGACCGGGCGAGAACCGTGGCGTTTATCAGCGCGGGACATATGGCGCGAACGCCGGTCCCTCGCCGAAGCGGAGCGGGAACGATAGCCTCGTCGAGGCTTATTATGGCTACGCCTGGAGCGATAGCCAACATCCCGTCTTGAGCGACGCCCATGGCTGCGACCGGAACGCGAGCCATGGCTACGCTGAGAGCCGGAACTCGAACTACTCACAGAGTAAGAACGACGGCTTATGGAACGACTTGACCGAGACCGGTAGGCTCGAGGACGCCGTCCACTATTTGACCGGGAACGCTGCGCTCGCCTCGAAAGCGAGCGTGAGCCATGGGTCCTCCTTAAACGAAAGCGGGAGCCATGAACCCGGTCGTCGTGTATAGAGGTCGCAAGCTTCGATGTTGATCGAGAGGCTCTAGACCTAGGGGCGTCTGTACTGACAACAGAGGCCATATTACACGACAGAGGCTGGGAAGAATTTCCAGTTCCGTTACCGAAAGTGGAAGATTCAAGAGGAAGTGCCCCAAGGTTTGAACCAGTGGTCAAAGCCTGGAAGGAGGAAACTTCCACGTCAACAACCGAATGGTCGGAGACAACAGGAACGCCGTTAACCTCAGATGAGGGTAAGGACGAATCCCTAGAAGATTCCACCTGCTGCACATCCCCCCCTGCCTTGGGATTTGCCCTCTTTGCGGACAATTTAGCAATGGCCAACTGAGCCTTTGACCACTGAGAAGTTGTCCAAAGAGAACAATCCTCGCAGGGATTATTCTGGGAACAATCCCTGCATAAAAAGCAAAGGGTATGGGTGTCCCAATCCGCAATGAAACGGGCACAACCCTTACCATTCTTACCTTTACAACGACGAGTCATTCTGAAAAAATACAGAAATACAGAAATAATGAATTAACAGCACGGTAACAAAATCAAAATGAAACAAAAATATTTTGTCAAAGCAAATCCGGGGGAAACTAGGGCTGCTCGAGTCAGGAAAAACTGAGAGAAAACTCAAAACGTCCTGTCACTATGAAAAGCGCCGAGCAAAAGAGGAAGTTTACTGTTGTCAGTCCATGATTTGCACATGGCTTTACGGTGATTGATTTTCACTAGGTTACAAGTGGGGATTAAGGTATCGGTGGTCTCATTCGGCTGGTAACAAGGTCGGCGTTTTCTGGGGGAATAGAGGGTAGCAAAAGTAATATTATCGTGAGTTAGATGAAACAAATTAGTAAATCTTCACAGCTCCTCTGAAAGAACATCTAAACATTAACACATATTAGCTATATTTTCTGGTTTAGAGAATTTAATTTACATCAGTTTTCTGACAATAGCACAGACACTTTCCTTCATGCCAGTATTTGTCAAATTTAAACAAGATGTCAGGTGGCATATCAGCTGGATTGCATAGTCAACATCTGGCCAAATCACAGAATATGTGTCATAAACACCTTAACCTAATTATGAATACATTAGTCACATTTACAGAGATATCAGAGGAGGTACACTTTGAATGTGTCTGAGGTCCTGGGTTCGAGGTTATAAAACTTTAGATAAATCTCAAACTCAAAATAAAGCACACTGATTGGCTGCTTCCGAGCATGTATTTATTTTGAGTTTGAAAATGTACTCAAAGGACCTCTGATGGTTGTAATGTTAATTTGCCTATAAAATCAGTCAAAATTAAATTTTTGATATACCCAAGAATTTCTCTTGAAATTTGTTGTTCTCAACTTCACCTAACTGGCTATGAATTTAATTTCTGATTTTTTAGCACATAGACTTCAATTTTTGGTGGAAAAAGCCAAATTCTATCATTAAACGTAATGGAAACAGGAAAAGTTTTTTAAAGATACTTATCTCCCCGTGCCTCAGCTAGCCACTTCGCATGTATGTGTGTACTATCATAATACACATTATATGTGAGTGGCTTGCTGAGGCACGGGGGGGGGGGGGGGGGGGGGGGGGGTGAAAGATAGTCTACAGCTGAAAAAAACTGAAAAAGTGGGTGGGGTACTTACACCCTTTATATCTATAAATAGGCTAAGGTCCTTATTATTGAAAAGATATTGCTTAATATCAGTAATAGTAGTGTGTATGTCAGTTTAAGCATAGTTATCAATTAAAATTTCGATATATTAGAAAACCAAAAAAAAAGGACTTATTTTCAGAGACTGAAAAAATCACTTACCCCTCTTGATAAAATCAGTTTGAGTTAGTCATGAGGCATGCTAATTTTTCAAAATCACTCTTAAAATGTCTTTACAGTACACAAGTCTACATATTAATGCCAAATATTTCAACTTTTGCTGCCTGAGGAAGGTGCAATAATTTGTCGAAAAATAGGCAAATTTGCATTGATACTGTCAGAGGTCCTTTCATAACCTCTGGGCCTGATTTGTTTAAATGTTGACATATTGCCTAGCAGTTTTCAATTAGATCTCTCCTTTGTTCCATGGAAGATGGGATGGTAAGGTCTTGTCAGAGTTGAAAGTTTCTAAATGTTCATATTTGATGGATAATTGTGATACGTTTTCCTTCTGTCAATATTTGTATTTGCTTATGATATAAATATTAGTTGTTTTGGTTTAAATAGATTTCTCAATGATTCTTATAATTTTTAGAGGCACAGCCTCATATAATTTCGATATTGTTCTACATTTCACAAGATTCCATCGGTCAAATAACGCGTATGTCAAAATTTAGCCAATAATATCAAAGGTCAATGAATATTTAATCTTCGTTTTTTCCTGTCGTACTGCACTGTGAATACTAGCATTATGTCTTATATTAATTCAAAATGTTTCTATTGTTTGTAATTTGACAATAGAAATGTTATCGAAAACAGACGCAGATATTCAAAACTTTCTTTTTTCGTCCTAGATCTAATTTTGATTTCTACTTTCGGAACAATAAACACAAACAACATGTTGATAACTATTTTGAAATCAGGTCAATTTCAAGATTGACCACAGTACATTTTGGAATTCCAAATTGGACAGCTCAATTTTGAGACAGGTCATCGTCGCTACCCAGTGTCAAAGTTAGGGTTGTGGGTGCCTACCAACTTAGCTTACTTATTCATGAAAGTTATTTTCAAATCTTCAACTAGAGACATATATAACAAAACACACTTCCATTTAATCTGTGTCGATTATCCTTTTTTAAAGATTTTTCTTGTTTTATATGATAATAATTATAAATTGGCTTTTAACATGCATGCTTGATTATTCCTTTTGCTGTTGTAGTATTTCTATTTTTAAAGACAAATTTTCTCTTTTATATAGATCACACCCCCAGTCTTTATTGGTTTTATGATCCTGTTATGTCATTACCTATATGTGAGAAAGAATATTTCCTTTGATGAAATAGCATTGTCATTGGATTGTTGCATTATATGATTATGAAACCCAATAAACAAGAAAATTTGTCTTTAATATAAAACTTTAATGGCATTTGAAATACAGAAAAATAACAGTGATACAGAAGTGAAATAAGCCTTTTTATCATCCTACTATTATTCTAATATGAATAGTTGTATTTTTTTCTTCATGATGTATTTTGTTTTGAATTAGTTTCAAAGTGTTGGTTTTTTCAAAGTGTTGGTTTAATAACTAAATTTAGAGCTACTTGATAACAAATCACAACAGTCATACGCTTTGTCACATTTGCTGTTTGTCTTTTTAAAATTGCTGTTCTCTGAATGGCAGAAACTGATAATATTGTGTAATTTATTGAACTTCCTGTTAAATTTCAGAAACAGCAGCTACTAAAGGGTCAATATCAGAGAGAAGTTGAAGAGGAACAAAGATTAGGTGCTGATGTAGCAAGAACTGATACAGACAGAGGACAAGCCTTTGCTGACAGACAGCGGCATCTTGGGGAAGAAAGAAGGAAAGAGTATCAGCAGTTTCTGGCACAGGTGAGAAAGCAAAATACAAAGACAGATAATTCATATTGGGGAAGCTAATTCCTTTTTTATACAAACTTACAAATCTCTTTTTAGCTAATTTGGTAGAAAACGATTGTAGTTTCCATGGAACTTGTGTCATTTACATGGGATAAAGTGTAGCTAGTTTTGCTGATTTGAATAGAAACATTCAGTTTTACAATAAAGCTTTTGCACTTTTATGAGTACTTTAAATTTGCATTTATTGCCTTAACATGTCAAATATGATGATTTTGTTACATTATGTTTGAGGGTGTCAAATATGATAATTTTGTGACATTATGATTGATGGTGTAACACTAAAACAGGGTATTTATACTCATTTAGTCAGGTATGTTAAAATTATAATGAATTTGAGTTCTGCATAGCGCTGGAGAAATCAGCAGTTTGTATGAAACACTAAGGAGCCTCTCCATTATGAGGTTTTAAAGTAATAGACGGTTCAAATGAGAAACACCAAAGATTTTTGTGAGAAAGGAATAGACACAGTTATTGTTGAGTCTGAATTACATAGAGGATCTTACATGTGTGGTCGTGTATTATTGAATTTATTAAACGAGTTGGGGGAAAAAGATAAGATGCGAGGCTTTGCCGAGCATCTTATCGGTTTTCCCCAAAGAGTTTAATAAATTCAATAATACAGGAGCAAGAATGCAAGATTCTATTTATCATATGACACTAAAATCGCATTTTATAAGCAAAATTTGCACTCAAAATGTCACGATTTCGCCATTAGAAAACGCGGAGTTGTAATGCACGTCAACATATAACGTTACGACGTAATATGCATATTTAATCCACTAGTGGATTATCGTTTTTAATGCATGACTTTATTACACTCTCAGATGCGACGTCATATGATAAATGCAGTTAATTTGATAACAAGATCACAGCCTACCAACTACCCACAATGAAACAAAGATGATGGCATATGACAAATACTGACAGCCAGATCTAAAGAAAACTAGTTGAACCAGTCTTGAAAATGGAAACACATTTGTAACAAGAAGAGAAAAAGGAAGAAAATACAGACTCATGAACTGAAACTGAAACATGCACTGCATATCTCTAATCAGAGAGAACTCACAGTTTGTTTGGCTGATAATAGGCAAGCTTTTGCAATGTCTGATTGAATAGAAAAAAGTCAGTTATAAATACATTTTCTGGAATGGTTGTTTCGGTTGAATAAAACACACTTATATTGTAAACAGAAACCTGCTAGGATAAGTCTACGGAGGAAAGAGGTTACTCCTGAATACTTGCGACTTGGTTTACCTCTTGATCAGGCAAGACATGATGAGGAAAGAAAAATTCTTTTGACAGAAAGAAAGAAAGAATATAATGAGATTTTGTCAAAGGTATCGGAGTTTGGTTGAAGTTTGCTGTAGCTGTCAGATCTGCTGATACATTCATTTTCTCTCTTTTAGTCCTTTGTCCTCTGTGGCCTCGAGTAGCCATCATCAGTCATATGTCATTATGTTTTGCTGCTGGTTTCAATAATCATTGCATACAGTCGAATCTCGGTAGTTCGAACGCCGATTTTTCGAAAATACCGGATTTTTCGAATTGGAAATAAGGTCCCGTTCGTCATTCCCTTTGTTCTGTGCAAAAAACCTTCCGCAAATTCGAAATTCGATTATTCGAAAAAACGGATTTTTCGAAAGAAAAATTCGGTCCCGATGACGAAAATTCATTATAATTACACCTTAATTACTCGAAATAATTTTTTTTTGTCCTAAATTCACGCCGGCAGATTACGGCTATTGTCATCAATGGATTAATAATTGGACCCTCCGGTAATTTTACAGTCGGTTGTACAGGTAACTGGTGCGTCTGTTTGGTCTACCAATTAACTGTTAACTGATTAGGTCATATTATCGGATGAGTGAAAGGTGTCTTTAATCACCTGATTTGACAGGGATTATTGTGTTTGAAGTTTGCAAACTGGGTGATGTTAAAGGCCATACCGACTTAATTTGAATAAATTTAAATAATTCCATTTATTTTTGCTTTCTTTCAAAGTGAGCACCGACTAGCCTTTCAATCAGTCTGATTAACCTTCCAAATCCTTCCGATCTGTATAAACAACGGAACAAAAAATGGCAAAGGCTCAGACCAGTATGCGCACCTGCGCATGTCTGCTCAGAGTCTTTGTTGCTAGCATATGGAACCAAACTAATGCTTTCGCTAGACTGCGCAGATTTCGAAGACTAGTTTGATTTTTCGCTGTTCCCAATTAATAATGTCGTTCAACAGCCTTTCGCATGAAGCGGTTCAATGAACTGGTTGAGCTGTTCTCCGAAAAATGAAAGTAGCCAAATTCCTAGAAACTCAAACTGAAAGTGAAAGTACAGTGATTAAAAGCAGGCCTTCGCAAGTTGCTGGGGAACACCACGAGCTTGTTTCCGTGCCCACGGGCTTTGGTCTTCGCCAGCTGCTTACTCCGGCCTGTGAATTTCTCGAGCTGCACATATTGTTCATTATGTCCCCCCACCAAAGGTGAGGGGGGACATATTGTTTTCAGTGCGGTTCCCGGGCGTCGGCGTCGGCGTCAGCGTCGGCGTGACAGTTTCTTGCGTGCACGATATCTCTTGAACCAATTGATGGAATTTCACCAAACTTGCATGGATACATCATTGGGACAAGTTTAAGAGCTGATTAGATTTTGGTGACCTTGACCTCATTTTCAAGGTCACTGGAGGACTTAGATGACAATTTCATGTACCCACTTTGCGTGCACGATATCTCTTGAACCAGTGGATGGAATTTCACCAAACTTGCATGGATACATCATTGGGACAAGTTTAAGAGCTGATTAGATTTTGGTGACCTTGACCTCATTTTCAAGGTCACTGGAGGACTTAGATGACAATTTCATGTACCCATTTTGCGTGCATGATATCTCTTGAACCAATGGATGGAATTTCTCCAAACTTTCATGGATACGTCATAGGGACAAGTTTAAGAGCTGATTAGATTTTGGTGACCTTGACCTCATTTTCAAGGTCACTGGAGGAGTTAGATGACAATTTCATGTACCCGTGTTATCTCCTAAACCAATGGATGAAATTTCACCAAACTTGCATGGATACATTTTTGGGACAAGTTCAAGAGCTCATTAGATTTTAGTGACCTTGACCTTATTTTCAAGGTCACTGGAGGACTTAGATGAGAATTTCTTGTACCCACTATATCTCCTGAACAAATGGATAGAATTTCATCAAACTTGCATGGATACATCATTGGGGCAAGTTTAAGAGCTAATTAGATTTTGATGACCTTGACCTCATTTTCAAGGTCACTGAAGGACTTTGATGACAATTTCTTGTACCCACTATATCTCCTGAACCAATGGATGGAATTTCACCAAACTTGCATGGATACATCATTGGGACATGTGTTAAAGCTGATTTTATTTTGATGACCTTGACCTCCTTTTCAAGGTCACTGGAGGACTGAGATGACAATTTCCTATTACCACAATATCTCATGAGCCAATTGATGGAATTTCACCAAACTTGCTTGGATACTTCACTGGGACTAGCTTAAGAACTACTTAGATTTTGATGACCTTGACCTCATTTTCAAGGTCACTGGAGGACTTAGATGAGAATTTCTTGTACCCACTATATTTCCGGAGCCAATGGATGGAATTTCACCAAACTTGCATGGATACATCATTGGGACATGTTTTAAAAGCTGATTAGATTTTGATGACCTTGACCTCATTTTCAAGGTCACTGGAGGACTTAGATGACAATTTCCTATTACCACAATATCTCAAGAGCCAATGGATGGAATTTCACCAAACTTGCTTGAATACATCACTGGGACTAGCTTAAGAGCTGATTTAGATTTTGGCAACCTTGACCTCATTTTCAAGGTCATTGGAGGACTTAGATGGCAATTTCTTGTACCCATAATATCTCATGAACCAATAGATGGAATTTCACCAAACTTGCATGAATACATCAATGGGACTAGCTTAAGAGCTGATCAGATTCTGGTGACCTTGACCTCATTTTCAGGGTCTTAGGAGGACTTCATTATAGGGGATGGAAAATGGGCTGGTGGGGGGACATCAGTTTTTCTCTGAAAAACATTTCTAGTTCATGATTGGAGTTCATGGATTTTCCGATGTTTTTGGTATATTTATTACAACATGTAAATAAAAATAATTCACATTCTTATTTTGTTTTCTTCATTTATTTTTAAATTTACGAGATTCTGTTAGTGTAAAGAAACTCAATATCGAATCTGACCGATATTATCTCTCTTTCTGCTTCACAGACATGTTGATTTCCGGAAATGTACGGAAATGAACGGAAGTCCCCGAATTCGTAAATTCGAACTACGGATAATTCGAATAAAATATCGTGGTCCCTGTCAATTCGAATTACCGAGGTTCGACTGTATATCAAAGCTCTATATAAGATAGATTTTTTGGATAATTCGGGGATGACTTTTCTTATATTTCAACAATGACCTATGTTGTGACCCTTCATTAGAATTGCCTTGTCAAGACGGTTTTAATGAGGGATCAAAACATTAGTTTTTAGGGAGAAATATGGAAAGTTAACCCCAAACTATCCCTGTTTGCCTTTTTATACCCCGCCACACGTTAGTGGCGGGGTATTATGTTTTCACGTTGGCCATCCGTGTGTCTGTCTGTCCGTCCGTCTGTCTGCACTTCATTTCCGTTTGACAACTTAAGTATTTATCAACGGATTTCGTTCAAATTTTGCATTTGCATTTGTACCAAGAATGTCTCGCTTGGGATTGTTAATGGGCAAATTTTGATAATTCCTGAGAGAGTTATGGCACTTGTCAATGTACAAAAAATGGTTTCTGACCTCTAGTTCCTTCACTACTTGGAGTATCATGATGAAACTTCACAAACTTGATCGAAGTAGCAAAAGCTTTGTATGAGCACAGAAATTTTGTCATCAGGGGTTATCTGCCCCTGCCCTGGGGCTATATACATGTATAAAATCATGAAAAAAATCTATATAAAATCAGAGTTTGAAGCAATTTTTCTGAAACTAACAGCAAATAATAAGAGTTATGAAAGCCTCCAGTGATGCTCAAATTTACCCTCATGGGAGTTATCTTCTCCTGCCCCTGGGCTTTATATACATGTATGCATAAAATGATGATAGAATCTAATCATAAATTCATGTGAAACAGATTTTTATACGCCCGTTTTGAAAAAACGGACGTATTATGTCGTGGCGCTGTCTGTCTGTCCGTCCGTCTGTCCGTCCGTAAACATTCTTGTACACGCCATAACTCAGTAACCATTTGGGATATCTTCATGAAATTTGGTAGGCATATGTATTAGGGTGGGGGAACATGTGGCGTACAAGAATGGTTGCTCCCCCTTTCTTACTTTTGAAGTTATGCTTTTGATTAATTTTTTCCCTGTAAGTCTTGTACGCGCCATAACTAGATAACCGTTAGGGATATCTTTATAAAACTTCATAGCATTGTGTATGAAGTCCTAACGATGTGTCGCGTACAACAATGGCTGCTCTCCCTTTCTTCATTTTAGAGTTAATCCTTTTCATTAGTTCTTATTGGCTTTTTTTGTGTAATTTACAAACTTTTCTTGTACAATATATTTTCAAGGGAAAAAAGTAGAACTAAAAATGGTAAACTAGTGTAATTAGGTTATCTCCCTTGTTCAAAGATATTGCATCAAAGATTTCTTCACAACCATACAAGCTAGACTGGTCATATTTGGCATACAGGTTGATGAAGACATGTTGTATTGTGGGATTGAGAACCAGCCTTCTCCTGCTTATTCTTCCCTGTATTTGTCCGATTTTCTTTCTTTCCATACTTTGAATAATAAAATTTTTCGTCAAAGATTTCTCCACAACCAAGCAAGCTAGAGTAGTCCCATTTGGTATGCAGGTTGATGATGATATGTTGTATCATGGGATTGAGAACCAGCCTTTTTCTGCTTATTCTTTCCCTGTATTTGTCCAATATTCTTTCTTTCCATACGTTGAATAATGAACTTTTTCATCAAAGATTTCTCCGCAACTATGCAAGCTAGATTAGTCATATTTGGTATGCAGGTTAATGATGACTTACTGTATTGTGGGATTGAGAACAGCCGGTCCGCGTAGCGCAATCGGTAGGGCACCTGACTCATAAGTCAGAGGTCCTGGGTTCGAAACCCGGTCTGGCCACATACTTTCGTTTCTCCTTCGCTGATTCAAGAAGGGCAGTTGTCAGTTACTGGCGAAAGTATGTGCACTTAGTACTGGTTAACCGCTTAGGAGGTCTAAGCCTGCCCAGGAATAGGGTAGTTCGCCCTTGAGTCGAACACCTTTTGTATTGTCTAGCGCTTACAGGCCCTGGCTATTGACCCACATTGTGTTTGGATCATGCAACAGCTAAAGCAGCTTTCCAACCACCAAAATGCTGTAATCGTTTAGCCATACTTCGTGAAATAAGGGAATAATAAGGGGTTTTATCCACCTACCCAAATTAGCCCTTAAGTCGAACAGACTTGACCCTGACTCGAACAGATATCCTGATCCAGCCATTATAGGACAACCACATGTAGGGTCTGTGATATCCAGACAATCCGCATTTTTTAAATTACATATTTTTAAATCATCTTTGTTTGATGTCAAAGTAAAGCACTCTTAAGGAGATAATGAGACACACAGCAATGTACGTAAATGCAGATAAATTCACCCTGTGACTCCTAGATCATGTAGAAAAAACATTCGTTTAAGGGGCTCAGTTACCATGTGTGCTATTTCATTTATGATAAGCGTAGACCCTTATTGTGTGCATAAAACAAAAGATAAAGATGTGTTTGTGCACTTGTCTGTGACTGAATGTATTTGCTAGTGATACAGTGAGTTTGCCATCTCTGAAACTATATGCCCGTGTTCGACTTAAGGGCGAATCGGTGTTCGACTCAATGACGAAGCATAGGTTTATGTTAACTGTGAAAAAGTTTGTTGATTTTACATATTTTGACCAATAAATAATTATCGTTTCCAGCATTGAGAAGCCATGGATTAGTTTAACAAAAATGTTATATTTCGTAAACTAAGACCTTTTTGCTATATAATGTTAAGTATTTTACAAAATTTATAAAAATCAAAATTATGAAATTTAGAAACAGCTCGAGAGGGATGCGTTGCAACGACAGCTAGTCGTATAATAATGCATGCTTTATATTTGGGAATCTTTTTTGCATATTGTTCATAGATTAAGGTAACGTCTGGTACCTTAACAGGTAATGTCCCACCAAGTTGAAATGTTGATGTTATCAGCTTAATTTGTTCGACTTAAGGGCAAGTTCGACTTAAGGGCGAGTTACCCTAGTGTGGTTAGGTTAACTGACCATCCCGACATGACCATAGTTGTTTACCATGGACATTAAGCATCAAATCAATCAATCAAAACTAGACTTCTCCTCTTTTTATTCCCTGTATTTGTCCGTTTTCTTTCTCTCTTTACTTTGAATAATGCAATTTTTTCGCAAAAGATTTCTATGCATCTGTAAGTTAGAGGAGGGATTTTTGTATGCAGGTTGATGATAACTTGTTGTTTTGTGGGATTGAGGACCAGTCTTCTCCTGCATATTCTTCCGAATATTTTTCCAATTTTCTTTCTCTCCTGACTTTGAATAATGTAATTTTTTGTAACAGATTTCACAGCGATTATTAACCATTCATATTTGGTATACATGGTAACAATGATTTCTCTGAAAATAACACCATTTGATTTAAGCAATTAAGCGGGGGTATAGTTGGATTCGCTGACAGTTCTAGTTAATTATAGAGTGGTTGCCCCTGTTTGTCTGCCTGTCTATCCTTTTGTAAACAATCTTGTTCATTCTGTAACTCCTTTAGGACATTGAAACGGGCGTATTATGCGCCGCTTGCGAAGCCCTTGTTCAGAAATGTACAACTGAGGATAGAAATATTAAAAAGCTTCATGTGGTGATTATAATTTGACCCTTAAGGAGTTATCTCCCCCTGCTCCGTGGCCACATACATGTTTAAAATCACTAAAATTGTATCTGATTAGAGTGGGAAGTTATTTATCAGAAGCTTATAGTAAGTGATCAGAGTAATGAAGTGTCCTGTCATGAGAAAGACTTTTTTCCATGTTCCATGGGGTCTGGCTGCCCCTGCCTTGGGTTAGTACAGAAAAAATAAATTTAGAACAATTGGCACATGAAAAGGGTTTGCAGTGGCAGGATATCACGCAGTGGTTTGCGATGCTTTTATTTATTTAAAGCGCTGATATATGAAAGCAGAGTTAGGCAGAACTTATCGCTCAACAGAAAATTCATCATGTAGGATAATTTTTTTCTCAAAAAGCAAGCTCCATCATGTCTCACCATGTTTCAGTAGAATTTGTCACATCATAGAATTCATGTTGCAGAAAGGAAATTCACTTCAAGAGTGTCAGAAAGCAGAATTCATCATTGAAAAAAGCAGTAGTCATGAGCTTCAGAATGCAGAACTCACTATGAGTTCCAGTAATCAAACTCATATTTTAGCATACAGTATTCATCATGTCTCATATTTGCACCAAAGTTTGCTGCTGTGTTTCAGTTTGCAGCTGTGTGAAGTGAAATCAGGTTGCACTATCTACTGTTTTAGCTCTCAATATGTTTTATTTAATATAACTAGATTTGACAACAAAACATTACTGAACAGAGTAAGAGTTGTGAGATAGTTGAATTGGAAGACCATAAAAATGGAACAGCAGCCAACAAAACCACCTTAGCTTGTTCTGCATCTGTAATTTCAGATAATACTGTGCCTTTGCCTGTAGGGGCGAGTCGGGTAACTTCGGACAGCGGGTAATTTCGGACACTGACATTATTTCCTTTATATGTCAGTTGTTTGGAACTAAAACAAGAATTAAATGGCCAAACAGAGAAAATTCTGATGAGACGGCTCATTATGAGCCGTCTCATCTGGATTTTCACAGTTTGCAATTGTATGTCTGAATTTACCCGCCTGTCCGAAGTTACCTGACTCTCCCCTATCCCAGTATATTCTAATCTGCATTTGTTCTGTCAATGTTCATACATTCAGTAGAACTTCACTGGCTCGAACAGGCTTGGACCAAGAAAATTTGTTCCAGCCAAGTGTGGTTCTAGCCATCCACGATGGGTTTCTATATAAAGTGATGTCTAGGGACCAGGAAGGAGTTCTAGCTAGGCAGGGTTAAGGAGCCATCAGGGTTTGAGCCATTGATGTTCAGCTGTAATTTGTTCTTCTTTAATAGTACAGAAAGCTCTGAACTTACAAACACATTCTCAAAAAGCAGATGTTGGTGTTCTGTGGTCTTATGTGGTGGAAGATGCTGTAGACTCTAGTGACAACTACTCTGTCACATGTCAAGGCTGGGAATCGAACCCAGGCTACAGCAATGACAAGGAAACAATTTATCCCTGTGCTTTTAGGCCCATGTCTTTGCTGTTGATCTCACATTCTGTAGAATTTGGAGCAGACCCTTTTGAGACACAATAAGTAGGTTGTTATAGATCTTGTGTACACTTATTTATGACCTGTGAACAAATTACTGTGAGTTGTGAACAAATGACTATGATCTTTGTACAGATAGCTGTGATTTTTGTACAGTACAGGTAGTGTTGAATTGCGTACAATAAGCACACGCAGTTGCAACATTAAATTGTTTTAAAATACATGATTCTTAGCAACCACCACCGAGACAGAAACTGCCCACACCTGATGAGACTGGACTTAATGTTGGTGAGGGTGAATTAGAAAGACAACAACAGATTTATGAGCAGAGAAAACAAGAATATAATGAACTGATAGCTCAGGTAGTGAGTGGTGTGGTAGCTAATAGAAACATTTAATATTAAAGGGGCCAGTATATATCTCTTCCTATTGTCTTTAGGAGCATATAATTTGCCTCTAAAGGCTATCAGATGAGTTTGATACTAGCCTCTGTGGTTGATTTAGTAACTGCAGAATTAGATAGATAAAATGGTGAGGGGGGACATATTGTTTTCAGTGCGGTTCCCGGGCGTCGGCGTCGGCGTCAGCGTCGGCGTGACAGTTTCTTGCGTGCACGATATCTCTTGAACCAATTGATGGAATTTCACCAAACTTGCATGGATACATCATTGGGACAAGTTTAAGAGCTGATTAGATTTTGGTGACCTTGACCTCATTTTCAAGGTCACTGGAGGACTTAGATGACAATTTCATGTACCCACTTTGCGTGCACGATATCTCTTGAACCAGTGGATGGAATTTCACCAAACTTGCATGGATACATCATTGGGACAAGTTTAAGAGCTGATTAGATTTTGGTGACCTTGACCTCATTTTCAAGGTCACTGGAGGACTTAGATGACAATTTCATGTACCCATTTTGCGTGCATGATATCTCTTGAACCAATGGATGGAATTTCTCCAAACTTTCATGGATACGTCATAGGGACAAGTTTAAGAGCTGATTAGATTTTGGTGACCTTGACCTCATTTTCAAGGTCACTGGAGGAGTTAGATGACAATTTCATGTACCCGTGTTATCTCCTAAACCAATGGATGAAATTTCACCAAACTTGCATGGATACATTTTTGGGACAAGTTCAAGAGCTCATTAGATTTTAGTGACCTTGACCTTATTTTCAAGGTCACTGGAGGACTTAGATGAGAATTTCTTGTACCCACTATATCTCCTGAACAAATGGATAGAATTTCATCAAACTTGCATGGATACATCATTGGGGCAAGTTTAAGAGCTAATTAGATTTTGATGACCTTGACCTCATTTTCAAGGTCACTGAAGGACTTTGATGACAATTTCTTGTACCCACTATATCTCCTGAACCAATGGATGGAATTTCACCAAACTTGCATGGATACATCATTGGGACATGTGTTAAAGCTGATTTTATTTTGATGACCTTGACCTCCTTTTCAAGGTCACTGGAGGACTGAGATGACAATTTCCTATTACCACAATATCTCATGAGCCAATTGATGGAATTTCACCAAACTTGCTTGGATACTTCACTGGGACTAGCTTAAGAACTACTTAGATTTTGATGACCTTGACCTCATTTTCAAGGTCACTGGAGGACTTAGATGAGAATTTCTTGTACCCACTATATTTCCGGAGCCAATGGATGGAATTTCACCAAACTTGCATGGATACATCATTGGGACATGTTTTAAAAGCTGATTAGATTTTGATGACCTTGACCTCATTTTCAAGGTCACTGGAGGACTTAGATGACAATTTCCTATTACCACAATATCTCAAGAGCCAATGGATGGAATTTCACCAAACTTGCTTGAATACATCACTGGGACTAGCTTAAGAGCTGATTTAGATTTTGGCAACCTTGACCTCATTTTCAAGGTCATTGGAGGACTTAGATGGCAATTTCTTGTACCCATAATATCTCATGAACCAATAGATGGAATTTCACCAAACTTGCATGAATACATCAATGGGACTAGCTTAAGAGCTGATCAGATTCTGGTGACCTTGACCTCATTTTCAGGGTCTTAGGAGGACTTCATTATAGGGGATGGAAAATGGGCTGGTGGGGGGACATCAGTTTTTCTCTGAAAAACATTTCTAGTTCATGATTGGAGTTCATGGATTTTCCGATGTTTTTGGTATATTTATTACAACATGTAAATAAAAATAATTCACATTCTTATTTTGTTTTCTTCATTTATTTTTAAATTTACGAGATTCTGTTAGTGTAAAGAAACTCAATATCGAATCTGACCGATATTATCTCTCTTTCTGCTTCACAGACATGTTGATTTCCGGAAATGTACGGAAATGAACGGAAGTCCCCGAATTCGTAAATTCGAACTACGGATAATTCGAATAAAATATCGTGGTCCCTGTCAATTCGAATTACCGAGGTTCGACTGTATATCAAAGCTCTATATAAGATAGATTTTTTGGATAATTCGGGGATGACTTTTCTTATATTTCAACAATGACCTATGTTGTGACCCTTCATTAGAATTGCCTTGTCAAGACGGTTTTAATGAGGGATCAAAACATTAGTTTTTAGGGAGAAATATGGAAAGTTAACCCCAAACTATCCCTGTTTGCCTTTTTATACCCCGCCACACGTTAGTGGCGGGGTATT
This sequence comes from Ctena decussata, assembly GCA_963989385.1. Lineage (NCBI taxonomy): Eukaryota > Metazoa > Mollusca > Bivalvia > Lucinida > Lucinidae > Ctena > Ctena decussata. The sequence continues at coordinate 67,681,706 of OZ022501.1, read as the reverse complement.
ATGTTTTCACGTTGGCCATCCGTGTGTCTGTCTGTCCGTCCGTCTGTCTGCACTTCATTTCCGTTTGACAACTTAAGTATTTATCAACGGATTTCGTTCAAATTTTGCATTTGCATTTGTACCAAGAATGTCTCGCTTGGGATTGTTAATGGGCAAATTTTGATAATTCCTGAGAGAGTTATGGCACTTGTCAATGTACAAAAAATGGTTTCTGACCTCTAGTTCCTTCACTACTTGGAGTATCATGATGAAACTTCACAAACTTGATCGAAGTAGCAAAAGCTTTGTATGAGCACAGAAATTTTGTCATCAGGGGTTATCTGCCCCTGCCCTGGGGCTATATACATGTATAAAATCATGAAAAAAATCTATATAAAATCAGAGTTTGAAGCAATTTTTCTGAAACTAACAGCAAATAATAAGAGTTATGAAAGCCTCCAGTGATGCTCAAATTTACCCTCATGGGAGTTATCTTCTCCTGCCCCTGGGCTTTATATACATGTATGCATAAAATGATGATAGAATCTAATCATAAATTCATGTGAAACAGATTTTTATACGCCCGTTTTGAAAAAACGGACGTATTATGTCGTGGCGCTGTCTGTCTGTCCGTCCGTCTGTCCGTCCGTAAACATTCTTGTACACGCCATAACTCAGTAACCATTTGGGATATCTTCATGAAATTTGGTAGGCATATGTATTAGGGTGGGGGAACATGTGGCGTACAAGAATGGTTGCTCCCCCTTTCTTACTTTTGAAGTTATGCTTTTGATTAATTTTTTCCCTGTAAGTCTTGTACGCGCCATAACTAGATAACCGTTAGGGATATCTTTATAAAACTTCATAGCATTGTGTATGAAGTCCTAACGATGTGTCGCGTACAACAATGGCTGCTCTCCCTTTCTTCATTTTAGAGTTAATCCTTTTCATTAGTTCTTATTGGCTTTTTTTGTGTAATTTACAAACTTTTCTTGTACAATATATTTTCAAGGGAAAAAAGTAGAACTAAAAATGGTAAACTAGTGTAATTAGGTTATCTCCCTTGTTCAAAGATATTGCATCAAAGATTTCTTCACAACCATACAAGCTAGACTGGTCATATTTGGCATACAGGTTGATGAAGACATGTTGTATTGTGGGATTGAGAACCAGCCTTCTCCTGCTTATTCTTCCCTGTATTTGTCCGATTTTCTTTCTTTCCATACTTTGAATAATAAAATTTTTCGTCAAAGATTTCTCCACAACCAAGCAAGCTAGAGTAGTCCCATTTGGTATGCAGGTTGATGATGATATGTTGTATCATGGGATTGAGAACCAGCCTTTTTCTGCTTATTCTTTCCCTGTATTTGTCCAATATTCTTTCTTTCCATACGTTGAATAATGAACTTTTTCATCAAAGATTTCTCCGCAACTATGCAAGCTAGATTAGTCATATTTGGTATGCAGGTTAATGATGACTTACTGTATTGTGGGATTGAGAACAGCCGGTCCGCGTAGCGCAATCGGTAGGGCACCTGACTCATAAGTCAGAGGTCCTGGGTTCGAAACCCGGTCTGGCCACATACTTTCGTTTCTCCTTCGCTGATTCAAGAAGGGCAGTTGTCAGTTACTGGCGAAAGTATGTGCACTTAGTACTGGTTAACCGCTTAGGAGGTCTAAGCCTGCCCAGGAATAGGGTAGTTCGCCCTTGAGTCGAACACCTTTTGTATTGTCTAGCGCTTACAGGCCCTGGCTATTGACCCACATTGTGTTTGGATCATGCAACAGCTAAAGCAGCTTTCCAACCACCAAAATGCTGTAATCGTTTAGCCATACTTCGTGAAATAAGGGAATAATAAGGGGTTTTATCCACCTACCCAAATTAGCCCTTAAGTCGAACAGACTTGACCCTGACTCGAACAGATATCCTGATCCAGCCATTATAGGACAACCACATGTAGGGTCTGTGATATCCAGACAATCCGCATTTTTTAAATTACATATTTTTAAATCATCTTTGTTTGATGTCAAAGTAAAGCACTCTTAAGGAGATAATGAGACACACAGCAATGTACGTAAATGCAGATAAATTCACCCTGTGACTCCTAGATCATGTAGAAAAAACATTCGTTTAAGGGGCTCAGTTACCATGTGTGCTATTTCATTTATGATAAGCGTAGACCCTTATTGTGTGCATAAAACAAAAGATAAAGATGTGTTTGTGCACTTGTCTGTGACTGAATGTATTTGCTAGTGATACAGTGAGTTTGCCATCTCTGAAACTATATGCCCGTGTTCGACTTAAGGGCGAATCGGTGTTCGACTCAATGACGAAGCATAGGTTTATGTTAACTGTGAAAAAGTTTGTTGATTTTACATATTTTGACCAATAAATAATTATCGTTTCCAGCATTGAGAAGCCATGGATTAGTTTAACAAAAATGTTATATTTCGTAAACTAAGACCTTTTTGCTATATAATGTTAAGTATTTTACAAAATTTATAAAAATCAAAATTATGAAATTTAGAAACAGCTCGAGAGGGATGCGTTGCAACGACAGCTAGTCGTATAATAATGCATGCTTTATATTTGGGAATCTTTTTTGCATATTGTTCATAGATTAAGGTAACGTCTGGTACCTTAACAGGTAATGTCCCACCAAGTTGAAATGTTGATGTTATCAGCTTAATTTGTTCGACTTAAGGGCAAGTTCGACTTAAGGGCGAGTTACCCTAGTGTGGTTAGGTTAACTGACCATCCCGACATGACCATAGTTGTTTACCATGGACATTAAGCATCAAATCAATCAATCAAAACTAGACTTCTCCTCTTTTTATTCCCTGTATTTGTCCGTTTTCTTTCTCTCTTTACTTTGAATAATGCAATTTTTTCGCAAAAGATTTCTATGCATCTGTAAGTTAGAGGAGGGATTTTTGTATGCAGGTTGATGATAACTTGTTGTTTTGTGGGATTGAGGACCAGTCTTCTCCTGCATATTCTTCCGAATATTTTTCCAATTTTCTTTCTCTCCTGACTTTGAATAATGTAATTTTTTGTAACAGATTTCACAGCGATTATTAACCATTCATATTTGGTATACATGGTAACAATGATTTCTCTGAAAATAACACCATTTGATTTAAGCAATTAAGCGGGGGTATAGTTGGATTCGCTGACAGTTCTAGTTAATTATAGAGTGGTTGCCCCTGTTTGTCTGCCTGTCTATCCTTTTGTAAACAATCTTGTTCATTCTGTAACTCCTTTAGGACATTGAAACGGGCGTATTATGCGCCGCTTGCGAAGCCCTTGTTCAGAAATGTACAACTGAGGATAGAAATATTAAAAAGCTTCATGTGGTGATTATAATTTGACCCTTAAGGAGTTATCTCCCCCTGCTCCGTGGCCACATACATGTTTAAAATCACTAAAATTGTATCTGATTAGAGTGGGAAGTTATTTATCAGAAGCTTATAGTAAGTGATCAGAGTAATGAAGTGTCCTGTCATGAGAAAGACTTTTTTCCATGTTCCATGGGGTCTGGCTGCCCCTGCCTTGGGTTAGTACAGAAAAAATAAATTTAGAACAATTGGCACATGAAAAGGGTTTGCAGTGGCAGGATATCACGCAGTGGTTTGCGATGCTTTTATTTATTTAAAGCGCTGATATATGAAAGCAGAGTTAGGCAGAACTTATCGCTCAACAGAAAATTCATCATGTAGGATAATTTTTTTCTCAAAAAGCAAGCTCCATCATGTCTCACCATGTTTCAGTAGAATTTGTCACATCATAGAATTCATGTTGCAGAAAGGAAATTCACTTCAAGAGTGTCAGAAAGCAGAATTCATCATTGAAAAAAGCAGTAGTCATGAGCTTCAGAATGCAGAACTCACTATGAGTTCCAGTAATCAAACTCATATTTTAGCATACAGTATTCATCATGTCTCATATTTGCACCAAAGTTTGCTGCTGTGTTTCAGTTTGCAGCTGTGTGAAGTGAAATCAGGTTGCACTATCTACTGTTTTAGCTCTCAATATGTTTTATTTAATATAACTAGATTTGACAACAAAACATTACTGAACAGAGTAAGAGTTGTGAGATAGTTGAATTGGAAGACCATAAAAATGGAACAGCAGCCAACAAAACCACCTTAGCTTGTTCTGCATCTGTAATTTCAGATAATACTGTGCCTTTGCCTGTAGGGGCGAGTCGGGTAACTTCGGACAGCGGGTAATTTCGGACACTGACATTATTTCCTTTATATGTCAGTTGTTTGGAACTAAAACAAGAATTAAATGGCCAAACAGAGAAAATTCTGATGAGACGGCTCATTATGAGCCGTCTCATCTGGATTTTCACAGTTTGCAATTGTATGTCTGAATTTACCCGCCTGTCCGAAGTTACCTGACTCTCCCCTATCCCAGTATATTCTAATCTGCATTTGTTCTGTCAATGTTCATACATTCAGTAGAACTTCACTGGCTCGAACAGGCTTGGACCAAGAAAATTTGTTCCAGCCAAGTGTGGTTCTAGCCATCCACGATGGGTTTCTATATAAAGTGATGTCTAGGGACCAGGAAGGAGTTCTAGCTAGGCAGGGTTAAGGAGCCATCAGGGTTTGAGCCATTGATGTTCAGCTGTAATTTGTTCTTCTTTAATAGTACAGAAAGCTCTGAACTTACAAACACATTCTCAAAAAGCAGATGTTGGTGTTCTGTGGTCTTATGTGGTGGAAGATGCTGTAGACTCTAGTGACAACTACTCTGTCACATGTCAAGGCTGGGAATCGAACCCAGGCTACAGCAATGACAAGGAAACAATTTATCCCTGTGCTTTTAGGCCCATGTCTTTGCTGTTGATCTCACATTCTGTAGAATTTGGAGCAGACCCTTTTGAGACACAATAAGTAGGTTGTTATAGATCTTGTGTACACTTATTTATGACCTGTGAACAAATTACTGTGAGTTGTGAACAAATGACTATGATCTTTGTACAGATAGCTGTGATTTTTGTACAGTACAGGTAGTGTTGAATTGCGTACAATAAGCACACGCAGTTGCAACATTAAATTGTTTTAAAATACATGATTCTTAGCAACCACCACCGAGACAGAAACTGCCCACACCTGATGAGACTGGACTTAATGTTGGTGAGGGTGAATTAGAAAGACAACAACAGATTTATGAGCAGAGAAAACAAGAATATAATGAACTGATAGCTCAGGTAGTGAGTGGTGTGGTAGCTAATAGAAACATTTAATATTAAAGGGGCCAGTATATATCTCTTCCTATTGTCTTTAGGAGCATATAATTTGCCTCTAAAGGCTATCAGATGAGTTTGATACTAGCCTCTGTGGTTGATTTAGTAACTGCAGAATTAGATAGATAAAATGGTGATGAAAACTCTAACATAGATGATAGTGTGTTTTTAACTAACTTAACTGTCCATATAAGTTAGGAAAAGTCTTCTCAGATAGTATCACTCACAGCAATGATGAAACTGTATCAGACCTTAAAAGTGCAAGTTATAATTTGCACATAGTACAGACTGTTTGATTGATCATTGAGTTCATGTAGGATTTGTTTTTGCTAAGGGTGAAGAAAAGGTTAATCCCCCACCCCACCCCCCCAGCTTTACGGTGCATTTACAGAGAAAAAGTCATTCAAGTAGCCTCCATGTCCCATTTTCAGTCCAAAAGAGGAATGGATTCTAATGAATTCAGAATTCTGTTAATTCCACCTCACCTAATTTAGGATAGGCATTGATACAACTATATTTCTTTTATCTAGAAGCCGCAGTTTATTTACAAGAGAAATCTTGAGAGACCAAAACAACTGTGTATTTTTTTCTTGGCAGAGCCCTGTTCAGGGTAGATGCCACTCTTCCATATTTCAAAAGTCAACTGGTCTTGATTTTCTTATTCTATACCCTTCAGATTAGCAGAATGAACTGATATACAAACTTACTTCAGATATACAAACTTAACTCAGAAATACAAACTTACTTCAGGTATAAAAACATGTGTTGCATTTCTTCCAGATAGAAAATTTTGCCTATGCTTTTAAAATCTGCTAAGTTTTTAGTAACCTGTCCTTAAATTAGTGTCTTGTCCATGAATTTGAGTAAACCTGGGCTCAGCATCCCACCAACATAGGTCATATAGAGATGGGATCTTGGTTAAAATTTCATCTGAAAGACTGGAAAAGCAGGGGATCAAACCTGGGACACCCCCTCAACTGATAATATAGTACATGACCACCACACCTCTATGAATTAGTGACCTGTCCTTGATGTAAATCCAGTTTTGTACTAAATATTTAGAAAGAATGTGTATCACTTTCAAACAAAAGGTTTAATTTATCTGCAGTAGCAATTTTTTTTTTCACCCTGTAATTACTTAACCCTATTGCACTCAGAATGGCTGTTCTGAGTGCATTGGGTTAAAAAATCTTATAAGAAATTTGAGTAAAACTTCACATACATAATACATGTATTCAAAACTGACACATTCATTTAACAGTTTGATAGTACTGGCTTGTATCTTTTTTGTGTTGTGAATCTGAATATGACTTTTCACTACTAACAAAATACTTCAGTGTGCTTTAAACTGCAGTGTTACAGGGTTTGGGTGACTAATGAGCCTTTTCATCTCAAAGCTTATATCACAGAAAAAAATATATAAATTGACTTGTGTATGTTGTTTATGTATATATATGTATAGTGGCCTTTGCTGAGTTTTATAAATTTCATATGAATTGTTTACTCACATGTTAGCTCCTTTGTATCAGGTTCCCACTTTTCTTTAATGTAGAATAAGCAAAAGCAATGTATTAAAAAGGCAGTAACAATTTGTGAAAAATGAATATTTTAAAACATCTCTAACGACTTATTAAAGAAATCCACAAATTTAGAGGATGTGGGAAAACTTGAGTAACTCCTTTTTATGTATAGAGTAGTTGAAACTTTATTCACCCTAACAGACAGATTGTTATTTGAGCAAATAGTGTGACTGGCATAACGTAATAACTCATAATTTTGGTACGTTGAATTTGCAATTTGGCAATGTTTTGAAAAATTTCTGCCATAATATAATTAATGCAAACTGTGTTCAGACAGCAAGACAACCACCTGACTTGTCCCGATTCAAAGGTGAAGTTATGAGATAATATGCTATATTCCATCAAACATACGTTAAGTCCCACATTTGAATCACCTATGCTAGAGGGGATATGGGGAGACGGGTGGGAGGGGGCAGGGTGCATGTCATATTATTTTGTTTAGATATAAGAAAAATTATTCCAGAATTATCCTCTAAGCCTGAATTTGTCGAGAGCTCTTGAGTTGGTAGCCGAAATGTATTGGATGTTCAGGTGTACAGACTTACTTTACCTATTGGCAAAGGAGAGGGGTAGAGAGGAAGACACCCAAAGGCTGCTTGCCCTGTGAGGAGGGGATTTCATGAGGTATCTTATCTGAGTACTTTCACCTGTGGAGGAGAGTAGACAAGTTGCCTAGCCAAATCTTGCTCCTGGGAGAAGTGCGGAGGCAGGGGGTGGGCAAGATAAACTGTTATATTGGTACTGTAGATATATTGGAATAACTAATTATGATACATATTTATTTGCAGCAACAGCCCAGAGAGAGACGGGGCCCAGCAGAGGGCACCGATGCCACACTACCTGTTGGAGAGTATGATGCAGACAGACGACAGAAATTGTATGAAGAACGTCACAATGAATATTTACAGCTGAAGGAACAACAGCAGGTGAATGCATCATGTAGATGTAGATATAAAAAAAACTTGCTTCGTTGTGGTTCCCAGGAATGTAATTTCTTGACACCCAAAATCAAGGTTTTCTGTCATTTTTTGTGACTTCTCATTTGCATCCCTGGAGGACAAAGCCCTTCCAAAAGGAGCTTACTCTTAAAGGAAAGAAATTCTCCTGTAAGAGCAAATTCTTCCCTTTAAGAGTTGACCCCCAGTGAGAAGGGAGGTAAAAATGAAAATGGCAGTCACTTCCCCCTGAAATTGAACCTATTTAACTTGAGGGTTATTCCAGATGTTGTGCCTTTGTGCAACAGCATATGAAAATTTAATCTAATTGACCCAAAATCAGTGTGCAAATATGCATATGGACATGAAAGTTTTGTCAATTTTGACAAAATTTCAATTCAAACTTGCATACACATTTGCATATAGGCAGCAACACCCTTAGTTTCAGGAATAGTTTATATAGTTTGTCATTTTACAATATCAAACAGTTAAGAACAAAAATGTTTGAGGAGAAAAAAAGCTACTGTAGGGAAGGCTAGAGATAGAGATCATATGAGCCGCGACACGACAAAACCAACAATGTAGTTGTGCGCCCAGCGTAGACTCAGATCAGCCTGGGCATCCGCCCAGTCTGATCAGAGTCTTCGCTGTTAGCATGGAGATAGCTTAGACCCTTGGCTACCATTTGAGCACTTAATGAAGAGTCTGATTAAACTGTGCGGATGCTTAGGCTGATCTGAGTCTGCAATGGGCGAACAACCACATTGTTGGTTTTCTCGTGTCGCGGCTCATATGAGCTACTCATTGAGAAAATTGGACTATGTGTAAGTTCAACAGTGTAGATTTGGTTTTTTGTTTGAAAGGGAAACAATTGTTGGTTATAATGGATTTCTGTATAAAGAGCCACACACAAAGGGAGTCTATTCTTAAAGGAAAGAAGTAGCTTCAGGAATGTAATTTCTTGTCTTTAAGATTTGCCTCCTACTGACTAGGGAGCCAAAAACAAAAATGGCGACGTTGCTTTCCCTGAAAGTATATATGAGCCGCGACGCGAGAAAACCAACAATGTGGTCGTGCGCCCAGCGCAGACTCGGATCAGCCTGGGCATCCGACAATTTTGACCAGACTCTTCGTTAAGTTCTCAAAGGGTAGCTAAGGGTCTAAACTACCTCCATGCGGACAGCGAAGACTCTGATCAGACTGGGCGGATGCCCAGGCTGATCTGAGTCTGCGCTGGGCGCACAGCCACATTGTTGGTTTTGTAATGTCGCGGCTCACATGTATTTTACGTGTGGCATTGTAAAGATGGGGCTCATGCCATTAAAGAAAGTCCGATAATACCAAATTAAATGAATGTTTGAGGATATTGGACAATGGTATGGCTTTTCAGAATGCACCTTTCTTTAATACATGTTTAAACATGTTTCAGCCTTTCCCTGAGAAGGTACAGATATTTAATGTTGTAATATGCAAACATTTTGTTATTGTATGAAGCTTTTATTATAATGTCACAGATACTTTCAGATGGTTTTTGTTTCCAGAAAGTGCTTCTTTTAATGTGTTGTTATCAGAAAAAAAATGTAGTCAGCTATTTGCAGGTTTCATATTCAAGTCGTTTGAGAGTCTATGCTTTGTGCCTATAGATATTGGTTTGTACTGTCTAACATGACTCCACAACTTTTTATGTTATAGGAGTTATATTTCATGACTTTTCTGTATGTTTTGGAATACTGCAGTTTCTGTTAATATTGAGACACTTGATCATTTGCTGTTATGTAATTAAGAGATCATTTGCTGTTATTATAATAAAGATTGAGCAAGTTTTGATTGTACATGTAGTATCTGGCAAGTTGTCAGAAAAGGCTTGAGAAATGGCAAATGGTGTACACCCAGATCAGACTGCTCCCTTGAGGAGCAGTCTGATCAGGGTCTGCACTGTTTGCTGAGGCATGTTTGTCCTGAGGTTTATGTCTATGCAATTTGTCTTTGAAATATATCACGCTGGTCTGGCATTCAACACAGGCAACGAGGCAACGTACTTTAAAACACGATCGTTTTCGCATACTTCTTACATTAATTTCAAACTATCATTCTTACGGACCCGGCAGTTTACTGGACCTCTTAGTCAGACCAGATTTTCGAAGAAATTCCGTCTAGTATAAATGCAGTACTTGAATAAGGTTTTTCACCAATTCGTTGGCTGGTTGTTGTAGCCCAAAAATTGTTTTCAAGCATTTCTTGAATATGCATATCAATTCAGTAAAACTTTTGAGTCCTATTTAAAGAGTAAGGGGTCGGATGGTCCGTGAGACTATTCTTCTGAAACAAACTTATCCTGATAAGCAGAACAAGCAGGTTCCTTGTACGTTGTCTTCGTTGCCTGTGTTGAATGCCAGACCAGTGTGTATATGTTGGCAGACAAAAACACACAAGGGACAGCCCATGATCTTCATTTTAAGTGAAATCGTGACTGAATGAATTGAAAATAGGTAGACAATCAAAAGTTTTTTTAAGGGAAAAAGAAAAACTAAAGCTAATTAATAGCTGGTTGCTTAAATGGTGTAAATTTTTGCGGTTTTCACCTTCAAAAATGCACAAAAATATTCTGTCGTTTTAATCTCTGCAAATTTAAAATACACAATACCATCAAAAAAGATAAAGGAATACATAAAAAGAAATGAGAAGCGTTTGGGCATAGTCCTAGTTAAAGAGAAGTAAACATTTCAGCGTATATCCTATACAAAAAGACTGCCATTTTTGCAGAAAAAAAATATAAGGAGCTTATGCACTGCAAAAAAATTAGCAAACTTGACAATTTTGGTAAGCCAACACGGCTTTGAACAACCGGGGCCCTGGGTGATATGATGAAATACTTGCAATTAATAATATTTATCGTTATTGTCAGGGATACAGTCTTCTCATATCTGTTATGATGACTTTGCAAAAGCAATAGCTTGTATCATGTTTATTATATTGTTTGTTGTTGCATGAGACCTTTTGGGGATGGTATTGCATGTGTTATACAACTCCACTAGCTATTCCTTAATCTGTTTGTAGATGTCTCTTTGCATGCTGGCATCATTATATTTCATGCTTCCCAAGAGCTCAATAATTGTTAGGCATTTTTGTCATATTATAACAATGGAAGTTTTTATATGCTATGTTTCAAAGAAACTGTATCAGCATTGTTTTTATCACATCCTTTCTCAAGGACATCATTTAGTAGTGCAGAGAGTGTTTACCATTAAACAGAGCTCCAGATAAGAACGTGTAACAGGGATAATTAAGAGATAATTCTTCTTATTTCTTAATGAAAACATATGTTGTGACCCTCATTAGAACTGTCTGGTTGAGACTGTCTAATGAGGTGCCACAACATATGCTTTTTATGGAAAAATAAGGAAAATTATAACAGGGTCTGACAAATCCATTGTCCGTTTGCCCAGGATAAGTTAAAATTTTTGGTGGGCAAGTAAATTATTTTCTTACTTGCCCAGAAAAATGTATAAGTTACGTGGGGAAAACAGATATATTTCAGCATTTTCTTGTAGAAGCTAATTACCTGACAAGTGGATAAAATTTTAATTTGTCAAGCCCTGCATAAATTATCCCTGTTACCATAATCGGGAGTGCTGATTAAAACTTGATTAATGCAGATTGAAGTATAGGCGTAAACAGTGTATACCAAGCTCAAAATGGACAGTCTGATTACAGTATGCTTGTTTGCTATTCAGCCAACCTGTCCCCTTAGACTTTAGTGCAATTACATATGTACATGAAAATTAGTTTGGGCAGGCTACCTTGGGCAGTCATAAAACTATAATAATTACTGTGTTGGCAATGCAACTGTTTACAGAACTAAATTCTGCCCCCCTAGAAGATTAAGATACAGCTTGTCAAAAATAGCAAAAATGTTGAAACCAACAAGTTGCCAAATCCCAGAAAAATAGTGACTAAAACAGAAACATAAAATTCATTTCATACTTTTTAAGTATGAACAATGGTAATGAAACAAATAAAGTGCTTGCATTATTCATCTACTTTTCTACCAGTACCAATAATATTGTAAGTGCCCAAATTTATTTCCAGTAAACCTGAAAATACACTAAAGTCTATGGGAAAATTGGCTTTGTAGAATTACTTTTTGCTCCTCTTGACTCTATGTATGAGCCGCAACATGACAATATTAACAAAGTGGCATGTGTGTCACAAGACTCAGATCAGCCTGGGCATCTGCCCAGTCTGATCAGAGTCCTCGCTGTGCACTAAAAGGGTAGCTAAGAGTCTCATCTACCTCCATACTGAAAGCAAGAACTCTGATAAGACTGGGTAGATCCCCAGGCTGATCTGAGTCTTCACTGGGTGCATATGCCACTTTGTTGATTTTGTCTTGTCACAACTCATATTTGCCCTGATAGGACAAATAGACTTGTTCAAATTCTAAGGTGCAAGAGTTCAATATAAAAATGATTGAGGTGGCGAAATAATTATAGTAAATATGGTGGTTACATATATATGCATGTTTTCATTTTGGATCATCATTTTGTTTTACACTCTTTCATGCTAAATCTGAAAGGAAATTTATAATTTTAATTAAAACTGAGACATTAGTAAGTGACCGCCCTGAACCAGTCCTACTAATTTAAGTTATGTTGTGCCTCTCAATACGTTTGAAATGCTAGAAATGCAGGGTTAAGGTAGCATTTAAGGTCCTTCCTAAAACAATTTATTAGATTATTAAAACCTGACATTTAGCAGGATGGTTTAACTTGTAAAAAGAAAACATAGCCAAAGTAATATAATTTTCAGGCATCCACTGTTAAAATGGGTGTTTTATTATCTTGATGCAGCCAAATACGCATTTTCACAGCAGCTTGTTTTCTTACAGAGTTTGGCTCAGGGTGAACAGGAATTGTTTGTTTTTATACAAACAAACAATATGTCAATATGTGCTTAGGTTTCTCAAGAACAGAAGCTGCAAGTTAAAAAAACAACTGTATTTAAGTAGAGAGCTTTCTCTGACCTGAATGTATATACCTCTCTTCACAAAGGGGTACTTGTAAAGGAAAACAATCTGCTCCCTTGTAGTATTTTCTTCCCTATAAGGTGATTGGCCACACTTTCAGGAGAAGCAACTCGTTCACTTTCAGTTTTTCCTCTCTAAATGGGGATCAGTTTTGAAATTAAAGAATTGGCTCCCCTAGGAGCAATTGTTTCTTTAAGAGTTGACCCCTTTCTGGAAGGGTTTTGTCACCCAGCAGGGAAGCAAACAGGAGGTCACTTAGCAAAAATGGTGGAAAAACAATGCAGAGTACCAATACATTTTAAGAGCAGCACCATGTGAAAAGGGATTTAAAAAAGCAGCAAAGTGAATTGTTCTGTGCTAAAGTTGCCTCCCTTCTGCTACAGTTGCCTCCCTTTGAAAAGAGAGAAAGCCATTTCAGTTTGGAGTTGTCTCTCTTTGTGGAATTTTTATACCCATAAATTGACCGTGTTCTTAACATTTTTGTAGAAACTTGCCAGTGATAGACAGCGAGGGCTACCCCCTAAGCCTGCCACTCCAAACCACTTCTTTAAAAATATGGGTCAACATGACCGGAGAGCACAGGCCCTTCAAGAAGAAAGAAAGATAGAATACAATCAGAAATTAGCAGAGGTATATAATTATTTCCTTTCACCCAGAAACATATGAGATGTGACCCGACAAAACCAACAAAGTGGCATGTGTACCCAGCTAAGACTTAGATCAGACTGGGCATCCGCCCAGTCTGATCAGAGTCTTTGCTGTCTGCATAGAGCTAGCTTAGACCCTTAGCTACCTTTTAAGTTCATTAGGGAAGACTCTGATCATACTACTTACAATACATGTAATTATAGACATGCAAAATGATAAAACATTTACTAGCTGTGAATACCTTGAACTGCTTTCATTGCAAAAATATTAGCATAAAAAAGGTGTTTTCAAAAAAGTTTAACTTTTGACTGTGTATTACCTTTAACATGACATAATGACAAAAAATATTAGTAAGGATGTAACATGCAAACAAAGAATACTCAAGGATCCATCCTAAAGTTTTGAGTCAAACTTATTACAGTTGAAAATATTTATAAATGCAATTTATACAATTTATACATAGCTTTTAAAGAGGCATTCTCTGAAAAATTAGTGGAAGGTTGACTTATACTACCAGAGGTACAGCCTTTGAAATAAGTTTTGTCCAATTATGAATCGCCTATATTTTCATGAAAAACGTTGGGCCTCTCACCGCTGTGGATTCGTGCCTTGGCCATGGCATATGTGAGAAAGCGGAGTTCTGCTTTCAAAAGGTCAGGTATTTTTTCCCTGGGAGCTGAGGTTTTCTCCCACCTTTGCTTAACAATTGGCTCAGTATAAGTGAAGTATTCTTGAATGGGGCTGTAAAACCAATATATCAAAAACAAAAAGAAAAAAAAATGAAAAACACCAGCTACAGTCTAGATAGGACGGTATTTGCATTGTTCATCTTAATTGAGCCGCGACATGACAAAACAAATAATGTGGTTATGCGCCCAGTGCAGACTCAGATCAGCCTGGGCATCCGCCCAGTCTGATCAGTCTTTGCTGTCCGCATGGAAGTAGCTTGGGCCCTTAGTTACCTTTTGAGCACTTTAACAAAGAGTCTGACAAACTGGGCGGATGCCCGGACTGATCTAAGTCTGCACTGGGCACACAACCACATTATTGGTTTTGTCGCGTCGCGCCTCATATATCTTCCCCACATTCTGTGCTTTCCATATCTGCGTGTTTTGGACTGTTTCCTTTATAAAATCTAGGTCTTGGTTGTGTAGTTGTCCAGCATCTACAGGGTATACATGTTATTGACCATGCCTTAGCATTCAAACAGTAGGTTTCATGTCTGGAAATATGTATTTCAACAACATAGGAGCACTTTGAAATAATGGTATAAAGAAATGAGCTACATCATGTTTGTTCCAACAATGTGGCTTTGGTGACAAGCAAAGGCTCTGATCAGACTGCACAGAAGTGCAGTCTGATCAGAGCCTTAGCTTGTCACATTAGCCACCTGTGGAGGTGACCCAAGCCTTAGAGCCAACATTGAGGTCTCTGATCTCCCTGTATAAATGAGAAGGATGGTTTGATTATTACATGAAAAAATTGCCACATTGCACGCCATAGCTCATTTTAAGTGTTCATTAACTCTTGAACATACAAATGAATTTTATATTACAGAACAGAGTAAGAACTCGGGGCGAGGTGGGACCAGGAGCTGATGATTATATTGCCTCAGTACCGATAAAACCTCATGATTCAGCTGAGGTATGTATATAAGATTTGATTAACTCTTTAAACACCAAAATGCAGACGACAAAATTTACGTCTGCAAAAATTAAAAAAATGCCTTGTCCAAGACATTTCATATTGAGAATTCAAAGACTAGAGGGCAAACAGTATAGATCCACATGAGGCGGCTCAGTATGAGCCGCCTCATCAGGATCTACGCTGTTTGCAAATTATGCTATTTTCGTCACTGGTCCTTAAAGTGTTAAAATTATTGTCATAAAAAATCCTAAAAATTGGGACACTTAAAATAATCACTGGTTTTGTCAAAAAAAAAAAAAAAAATGCAACAGTGGTTTTACAATGCAGTAATGCACACAAAAGATGGAGATGGATTGGTAAACAGTGTAGACTGATCAGACTCAGTCGGGTCTGCACTGTTTGCTCAGACCTGTCTGTTTCAAATATTGAAGTTAAAATGCATTTTGATTTGTTGGTTAATAATAAATAATAATAATAATAGACTTTATTTACAGAGGGAAATACACATTTAGTTAAACACTAATCTTCCATGTGGCCCTCTCTTAAATGTAGTCGCAATGTGACAAAAAAAAAAAAAAAAAAAAACAGAAAAAAGCATGCAGCATGTCATATTTTAAGAACACACACATCCAACCTGTCAGTTTCTTACTGCAAAAATTGCAAGTGTCAGGACAAAACTACCAACACAAATACCACAGGCCCACATTACACCGCCTAGAAATACCACAGGCCCACATTACACCATTGCTGGTTGGCAGAAGTCAGGGATTTAGCCCATGCACACAAGGTTTGATTTGAAATATGTGCTTGCTTTTACTGGATTTGGTAGTAGCTGCTTTGCCTGGCATTGATGAGAGAGGCAGGATTGAATAGTAGTAAGCTAATGTATGAATTTATCATTTGTTGAGTCTGGTAGACACATGGGCGAATAGATGGCAGATGATGGATTGATGAACACTGAAAAAATGAACAGGTTGAAAAGTACTGAAAGGACAAATAGAATAATTGATCATGATTTTGCAAACAGACTAGGTGGTTGCTAGGACAATATAATATTTAAAGGGGTAAAAAGGTAATAGGCATAGCATATGAAAGATGTCGCCTGTCCCTCTCCTTTCCTCGTCTTTAACCTTCCCTGATTCAAAAAAGGTTGGCAGAGTTTTTGAGTCGCTGGATTGCCCTTTAATATTGTTTTAAGCCCTTAAACACTTCCAACAGTTTTCAGGAACTAAAAGAGCATTTGCAGGTTAATTACAGAGTACCGGTAATTCCACTAGGCCTATACAACTGGTCTAAAGACTGGTATGAAAGAACAAACAGTTATGCAGATATTAAACCATATTCTGTAAGTTGAAATGCCTAAATATGATTGATATGTTAGCCAGATTATATAGAAAAACTTTCTGAAATGAGCCGCGACAGGAGAAAACCAACAAAGTGGTTGTGCACCCAGCGCCGACTCAGATCAGCCTGGGCATCCGCCCAGTCTGATCAGAGTCTTCCCTAAGCACTTAAGGGGTAGCAAAGTGGTTGTGCACAAAGTGCAGACTCAGATCAGACTGGGCATCCGCCCAGTCTGATCAGTCTTCCCTAAGCGCTTTATGGGTAGCTAAGTGAAAATGATAGTGAAGACTATGATCAGACTGGGTGGATGCCCAGGCTGATCTAAGTCGGCACTGGGCGCACAAGTATTATTTGAGCTGAGTTGTTTTGTCATTGGAAGAAACATGTAAAACAACCTTCCCATTAATACAATCATGGTAAGGTATTAATGACACAGTAGCCGTAATCTTCTGTAAACATACTGTAAATTTTGTGAGAGTTTTTTTTTTTGGGGGGGGGGGGGGGGGGGGGGGGTGGTGGGGTTGTAAAAATTTTGGTGTTCAGTGGTGAACTGGAATGCATTAAAACTTTAGTGGAATTTTGGCTATATTTTGTTAATGGATTGGATGAATTGGCTCCCAAATTTGTTTATGTTCCACTTACTTTTTAAAAAAAAGGTGTTCGAATAAAAATTAGTTTTGCAGTATATGTAACTGGTTCAAATGAAATTATGATTTTTGCAAAAATGAAATTATTAAGATTCAGAACTGAGTACAAACACCTTACAACACATTTTGAATTTGGAAATTTATTGAGAGCAAAAAGAAGGGAAAGGAATGAAAGAAGGAAGCTTTTCTTTATGATCTGGCTAACAAATGTTTAGGCAGCATTTATCCAAATACTGGTTTTGCATGGACAGCTGATTCTTAGTTACCGTATTAATCCTAATAAACACCCCCCAGCCTCTTTTCTGAAAATAATGATGTTTTAATTTGCATGAATTATTGTATGCTTCTCTGGATGAGGTAGCTCTTTGAAATGACAGTCTACTCTTAAAAGAATAAATTTGCTCCTAGAGGAGAAACTTTTTTTAAGAGTTGACCCTTACTGAGAAGGGAGGCAAAAATAGTAGAGTTGCTTCCCCTGCAAGTATACCTACTCACCTTATACTGTTTATACGAGGTATGTGGCAGTGGCTGATAAACTACACTTTAGGCTCTAAATAAGGCGCCTTTCTTAAAATGCAATGCCCCCATGGTGTTTAATAAGATTAATATGGTAGATGGGTTGGTTCCTAGTTTGGTTTTAATTGCATGCAAGTTGTAGTTCATGGCTTTTATTTGTAGTTACGGAAAGTGAAACAGCGAAATGAGGAATACAAAGCTTTTTTAGAAGAAAAGAAAGTAAAAGATCAACACAGATTAGATCATAAAAAACCTCCTACAGCACAAGTGAGTTTATTCAGTGTGTTTTGTGATCAGATAAACAGCCTAAAACTGTTCTGTAGGAATACTCAGTAAAGAGTTAGCCCTTAAAGCGCCAAAAATTAAAATTGTTGAATTGGCAAACAGTGTAGATCAAGATGAGGTGGCTCATAATGAGCCACCTCATCTGAATCTACACTGTTTGCCCTCTAGTGTTTGAATTCTCAATATGATATCGCTTGGACGAGACATTTTTTGAAATTCTGCAGACGTAAATTTTGTTGTCTGCTTTTTGGCACATTAAGGGTAAAGAATTTCCATAAATATTTGGACTCATAACCATTTACTGAAATCATCTAAAATTCAAGCAAATTGAATAGCAAACCCTGAAAATTTACCCTTTAGAACTTCTTGTTTCAAATACAGCACAGTTTGCTTAGTCTTGAAAAGAGCAGGAAAAAAGGAGAATTTTGGTAAAACTGACCTTGAAAAGTCAAAAAAGGAAAAAGAAAACTACAAATTGTGTTTGTGAAACACTATGCCCCCAACCACATGCTAGCCGCTAAAGGTGTCAAACTTTAGAATGTCTTAAGTCTAAGACCCAGATGGGAAACACCACAATCAGATTGATTACATCTTGGTGAGGAAGCGCTTCCGATCAGGAGTCAACATCCATAGGACAAGGAGTTTTCCTGGAGCAGACATAGGAAGTGACCATGACCTGGTCATGATGACCTTCCGAGTTCGTCTGAAGAAGGCTAGAAAGCCAACCCAGCCAAGACTGAAGTTTGATCTTGAGAAGCTAAGGGACCCAGAGGTGGCATGTACTTTTCAAGCAACAATAGGTGGAAAATTTGCACCACTCATTGGTCTGAGGGATGATGACATGGACATAGATACCATGATTACAATCTACAATACAGTAGTGACTGATGCAGCCAGTGAGATACTTGGGAAGGAACGTCGCAGGAAAAGGCCATGGGTCACTAGAGATGTTCTCGACCTCTGTGATGAGAGGAGAAATTTGAAGAAGAAGAGGTATGAAGCAGGAGGAGCAGAAGAATACAAGGAAGCCAACAAGAGGATTCAGAAGGCAGTGAAGAAAGCGAAGGAGGACTGGATAGCTAGTCAGTGCGAGGAGATCGAAACTTGCCTGAACAAAAACAACAGCAAGAAAGCATACCAGCTGGTGAAGGATCTAACTTCAGAGAAACAGGGTAGATCCACAGCTATCCAGGACAAGTCTGGGAAATGCCTTACTGAAGAACAAGAGATTCTCAGCAGATGGACAGAATATTGCTCAGAATTATACAACCATGAGACTGATGGTGACAATACGGTTCTGGACTGCAGTCAGCCCCCAGATGAAGATCAACAACCAATCCTTCGTGAGGAAGTTGAGATTGCAGTAGCAGCACTGAAGAAGGGAAAATCTGCCGGAGTTGATAATATACCAGCAGAACTTGTTCAAGCTGGAGGGGAGACCATGATTGATGTTTTAACAGATATCTGTAACAGGATCTGGAGAACAGGAGAATGGCCTACCCCATGGACTCAGTCGCTGATTATTACTCTCCCTAAAAAGGGCAACCTACAGCTCTGCCAGAACTACAGAACCATCAGCCTCATCAGTCATTCAAGCAAAGTCATGCTGAAAGTTATCTTGAACAGGCTTAAGCCACAAGCCGAAGAGATAATCGCTGAGGAACAGGCTGGGTTCCGAGCAGGAAGGAGCACCACAGAACAGATCTTCAACCTTAGAATCCTGTGTGAAAAGTATCTCCAACATCAGCAGAATCTGTACCATGTCTTCATTGATTTCAAAAAAGCCTTTGACAGGGTATGGCATGCAGCCTTATGGGCCACCATGAGGAAGTACAATATCAATGCAAACCTAGTTCGCACCATTGAGCAGCTATACGACAAGGCTACAAGTGCAGTCCTGATAAATGGCAGCACAGGAGAATGGTTCAGAACAACAGTTGGAGTAAGACAAGGATGTCTTCTGTCACCCACCCTCTTCAACATTTTTCTCGAACGGATCATGTCCGATGCTCTGGAAGAACATGACGGAAAGGTTAGCGTAGGCGGCAGAAATATTACCAACCTGCGGTTTGCCGATGACATAGACGCTCTTGCTGAGGAAGAGCAGGAACTAGAAGCTCTAGTTGAAAGTCTCGACCAGACCTGCACAAGGTATAAGATGGAGATCAGTGCTGAGAAGACCAAACTGATGACAAACAGCGCAGATGGCATCCAGAGGGAGATCAAGGTAAAGGGGCAGAAGCTGGGTACTGTAAGCAGCTTCAAATACCTTGGAGCAGTTATCTCAGATGATGGCTCAAAACAGGAGGTTCTCTCAAGGATAGCACAAGCCACTTCAGCTCTTGCCAAGCTAACACCAATTTGGAGAGATAACAACATATCTCTTGGATCAAAGGTGACACTTATGCGCTCCCTTGTCATTTCCATATTTCTGTATGCCTGTGAATCATAGACCTTGACAGCAGAGTTAGAGAAAAGAACGCAGGCCTTTGAGATGAGATGCTACCGAAGGTTACTGAACATTTCGTACAAGGACCATATAACCAATGAGGAGGTTCGCAGGAAGATCCAAGCAGCCATTGGAGAATATGATGAACTCCTGACGCTGGTCAAGAAACGGAAACTAAGGTGGTTTGGCCACGTCTCAAGGTCTTCTGGTTTAGCAAAGACAATTCTTCAGGGCACAGTGAAAGGAAAAAGAAGAAGAGGTAGACAGAAGAAGAGGTGGGAAGACAATATCAAGGAGTGGACTGGAATGGATTTTGCCAGCTCAACTAGGGCAGCTGAAGACAGGACAAGGTGGAAAGGGATTGTTTTGAAGTCAGCTGTGGTGCCCCAACGACCTAGTAAGGTTATGGGATAGAATAGAATAGAAAATAAGTCTAAAAGGAGTTACCTAATGTTTACAAATATATTTAACCCAGTCAAGAACTGTACCAAAAATCATCATCCTAGGTCAAGCAGTTCAGAAGTTGGAAAAAATACAAATTCAAACAAGGGCCAAAACTCCATCAAAATTTTACAGAATTCTTCCAAAAGTTAAAAAGTTAATCAGATAATCTACTTCTCATACCCATTTAGTGTACCACATATCAAGGCTTTTTGAAACAAGATAATCATCTCCTTTTTATACGCCCGTTTTGAAAAAACGGACGTATTATGTCGTGGCGCTGTCCGTCCGTCCGTCCGTCCGTCCGTCCGTCTGTCAGTCCGTCCGTCCGTCCGTCCGTAAACATTCTTGTGCGCGCCATAACTCAGTAACCATTTGGGATATCTTCATGAAATTTTATAGGCATATGTATTAGGTTGGGGGAACGTGTCGCGTACAAGAATGGTTGCTCCCCCTTTCTTAGTTTCGAAGTTATGCCCCTTTGATCATTTTTTTCCCTGCAAGTCTTGTGCGCGCCATAACTAGATAACCGTTTGGGATATCTTTCTAAAACTTCATAGCAATGTGTATGAATTCCTAACGATGTGTCGCGTACAAAAATGGCTGCTCTCCCTTTCTTCGTTTTAGAGTTACGACCATTTCATTAGTACTTTGAGCCTATTTTTGTGTTTACTTATCTTGTGCATGCCATAACTTGGTAACCGTTAGGAATATCATGATGAAACTTTATAGCAATGTGCATGATCACAAGACAATGTGTCATATATAAGAATGGTTGCTCCCTCTTTCTTAATTTTGGAGTAACCTCCATTTGATTAGTATTTTCAGGTGTTTTTCATTCACTCCATATCTCCTGAACCTTTTGAAATATTAGAATGAAGCTTTGTAGGAATGTGTATAATAATGGGGCAATGTATCCTGAACAAGAACCACAACTCTGGCTTACTTACTGAATTATCTGCCCTTGCATAAATTTCCTGTTTACTCTAACTCCTTAACCAAAATGGTATGTATATTATAAAAAAATCATTTCAAGGGAATATAGTACAACCAAAAAAGGCCTATATAGTATGTTTAGGTTATCTCCCTTGTACCACATTGTCTGTCTATCCTTTTGTAGGCAATCTTGTTCATTCTGTTTCTGCTTTATGACATTTAAACGGGTGTATTATGCGCCGCTTGCGAAGCCCTTGTTTAAAAGGGGCATAACTCTGAAAAGGGGGATAACTCAGAAGAGAAAAAAATATGAGTCTGCTATTTTTCAATGAGGAATCCATATATGATATTTCAAGACCCTATGCCCAGTGGTTGCATAAGTATTCAGTTCAGGGGAAATAACTGTAATTAATGAATGCAGAGTAACCTACCCCTAACTAAAATATTTAACTAATCAAGAACTACTTCCATACCAAAAATCAGCTTCCAAGGTCAAGTGGTTCAAAAGTTGGAAAAAAGCCGAATTCGAACAAGGGCCATAACTCCATCAAAAATTCACAAAATTCTCTCAAAAGTTGATCAGGTAATCTACTCCTCATACCTAATCAGTATATCAAATATCAAAGTCCTAGCTTAAATACTTTTTGAAATATCTTGCTAACAAGATCTCAACTCAATTTTTGAAAAAGGGGCCTAACTCCAGAAAGGGGCCTAACTCGGAAAAGAAAAAAAAATACATATCAGCTATTTTTCCATGAGGATTCCATATATGAAATTTCAAGACCCTAGCTGGCAGGGTTCCAAAGTTATGGCAGGCATCAAAAAGTGTGACGCACGGACGCACAGGCGCTCCGACAAGCCAAAAACAAGCAATATGCCCCACCAACTTTTCCAAAATTGGGGGCATAAAAAAGAGAGATTTTTGGCAAAAGTGGGATTTGAATGTCTTTACACTTTATGCAGCTAGCATTAGATGCATAAGCTAAGTGGACAGCTAGATTAGTCTTAGAATATTATTATCATGTCTGCTTTAGGAAGGTCAGATAATTTTCAGTAAATGAGTGCTTCTTGATGCTTTTTAATAAGTGCATATGGGCATGCCATATAAGAGAGATATAACTCCCAGCCTGCTTAGTTTTTGTCTTGCTTGTGGCTGGCAGAAAGCAAAATATAGGTATTTGAGCCATGACATGACAACACCGACAAAGTGGCATGTGCGCCATGTGCAGACTCAGATAATAATAATAATAATGACTTTATTTAACGAGAAAGCCCAGTTGGACATAGTCCAATTTTCCCTGGGGTCCTCCTTCAAAATATACAATATTCACAATGTTACAATCAGCATGGGCATCCACCTAGACTGATCAGAGTCTTCTCTGTCTGCTTGGAGCTAGCTTACACCCTTAGCTACCCTTTAAGGGCACAGCAAAGACTCTGGTCAGACTGGGCATATGCTCAGGCTGATCTGAGTTTTTGCTGGGCGCACATGACACTTTGTTGGATTTGTTGTGTCGCAGCTCATTTCTTTTTGGTTTAAACAATATTTTATTTTTCAACTCATTTACCTACATAGCATTTACAGGAAATATACTGGAAAACAGGATCTTATAACAAGGGTTAACTGCTTATACAATCATCTCCTGTTTTTTTTTTTTTTGGTCAGCATTGGCATTGGCACAAACTTTTGTCTAGTTTTCTGGTTTAATTCTGTAAGTAATTCAAGAGGCCGCTTTGTGGCAATATTCAGACATGCAAGGGAATCCTTGTTCATATCTTAGTAGTGAAGCCAGGCACATGTATGGTACATTAGTAATTCAGATATAAAACTGGTCATTACTTTTCATTTGGCATTGGTGGCATAAACTTTTGTAAAGTTTTATGATGTAGCTCTATTTTTGGAACAAAGAGCAGACAGACAGGACACCATGTTCCGCAGAATTCTTGGTTTCCTTTGCATTAAAAGATCAGTTAGTGTTCATAAGAATCACAGTATCTTAAAGTGGGTTTACACAGACACATGTATGACACATGTGTCCTTCAACCAGTTTTCATTAGTAGGTTTGTTTACACAATGAGACGTAAAATTGTTGTATACAACACCTTTTTTAGCTCCTCTGAGCCAGCGGCTCCTGGGGAGCTTATAGGATGGTAAGGCTCCATCATACGTCAGTCCGTCGTACATCCATTGTACGTCCGTCCGTCCATCCACAATTTCAAATGACTTCTCCTCTGAAACCGAGGGCTGATTGTAACCAAATTTCATATGTAGCCTCCTGGGGTCTCAGCAACGAAAAGTTATTCAACTGGTCCTGGTCGCATGACCAACATGGCCGCCATGCCCATATATGGTAAAAACTTTAAAAAATCTTCTTCTCCTGAATCAGTAGGCCGATGGCCTTGAAACTTGATATGTAGCATCGGGTATGGGAGTACTACCAAGATTGTTCAAATTATGACCTTGGGTTGACCTTGACCTATTTTACGGTAAGTTCAAATTTGGTCTTTGGTGTTTTTAAATGGGAAAATGCTAGAACATAGGATTTCTTGGAAACTACTGAAGGTTTTGGGCTAAAAGTTGGTAAATACAGTCATCTTAATGAGTACATTAAGATTTATAAGTAAAAGAGGTCTAGGTCATTCTTTGACCAAGGTCTCTCATATTTTGACAATTTCGGTCAATCTCCTCAATAGCAACTGGGTCAGTTGTAACCAAATTTCATATAGAAGTTTCAGGGGTTGAGGGAATGAAAATTTGTTAAAATGGTCTGGGTCACATGACCAATATGGCTGCCACGCCAATATGGTAAAAAAAAAATCTTCTTCTCCAGAACCAATTGACCAATGGCCTTGAAACTTGGTATGTAGCATTGGGTACTTAAGGCCAATCAAGATTATTCAAATGATGACCTTGGGTTGACCTTGACCATTTTTACGGCAAGGTCAAATATTGGAAAATGCTAGAACATAGATTTCATGGAAAGTTTTGAAGATTAAGGCCTAAAAATTGATCTATACAGTCGTCTTAATGAGGTCATGAAAAACTGTGAATACAAATGGTCAAGGACATTCTTTGACCTTTGACCTAGGTCTCTCAGATTTTGAAATTTTCAAACATTATCTCAAAAGCCAAAGGGCCAATTGTAACCAAATTTCATATAGAGTCTCCAGAGGTTGAAGGAACTAAAATTTGTTCAAACAGTCCAGGTCACATGACCAATATGGCCATCATGCCCGTACATGTATATGGTAAAACCCTTTAAAAATCTTCTTCTTAAGAACCAATTGACCAATAGCCTTGAGACTTGGTAAGTAGCTTCAGATACTCAAGTTCTTCCAAGAATGTTCAAATGATGACCTTGGATTGACCTTGACCTTTTTTACGACAAGGTCAAATATGGGAGAATGCTAGAGCATTAGATTTCATCGGAAGTTTTGAAGATTTTGGCCTAAAAATTGGTATATACAGTCGTCTTAATGAGGTCATGAAAAATTATGAGTACAAGAGGTCAAGGTCATTCTTTGACCCAGGTCTGTCATATTTTGACATTTTCAATCATTTCCTCCAAAGCCAAAGGGCCAATTGTAAACAAATTTCATATAGAGCCTCCAGGGGTTGATGGAACAAAAATTTGTTCAAATGGTCCAGGTCATATGACCAACATGGCTGCCATACCATTTATGGTATAACCATTAATAATTTTCTTCTGCAGAGCCAATACACCTAGGACCTTTAAACTTGGTAAGTAGCATGGAGTACTAGAGCACTACCAAGACTGTTCAAATGATGACCTTGGGTTTACTTTGAACGTTTTTGCGGTTTTTGCGTACATGAAGATTTATGAATACAAGAGGTCATGGTCTTCTTTGACTTTTGACCCAAGACTCATACTTTGACAGTTTCAAACATAAGAAAAAGCCACTTTGCCAGTTGCTCAGGTGAGCGATTCAGGGCCTCATGGCCCTCTTGTTTGTCATATGACACTTATTTTATGTGGGGTGTTTACACTGTGGGGAGGACCGTAACTAATGTTGATAGAACTTGTGGTCCAACCCAATTGCTTGTACTTTTGTGGCAATAAAATATGTTTAAACTACACTGTGACATATGTTGCATAACATATATTGTAGGTGTCACTGTTTGCAGTAGTAGTTCTGTCAATATTTTGGGTTAATATGTTATTTCTTTTCATTCACAGAAGCATGGAGCACAATATCCAACAGAAAAACCTCAGGTAAGAACTGAATTGTTACAAATTTGGGCAAATGTAAAGAGTAACTACACATCAGGAACTGACTGAATCAGATCCCAAACCCTATCCCCAACATCAAAGGGAAAGATTCACAAAGACATCCCAACAAACAATAAATTACAAGTGATAAGCCAAGTCAGCAGCTCTTTCCCAAATAGGTTGCAACTCAGCTATCTTTATTCAACTAAATAATTTAGACCAACAGAAGGGTTACAACAGACTAAGCAAATTATACGAAAAACATTAAACAACTATTTTTACCTATTTTCTATTTTTATTATAGAAGGGTTAAAATGAGAACACAATAAATTAAACAGCACCGAACATAAACCAAATGCAACCGCAAGGAAAGTACCGCCTTGGGACGGTCAGTAATAACTACTGGGGGGTTTAAACCGGTTTTACTGGGCCCAAACCTTCACCCTCACCCTCCGCCGCGGTGCACTCAATTAGTTGGTAGTTCGGTTCGTATGAGGTCCAACTTTTAGAGGATTATGATTCTGTCACAGTGGTAGAACTGAAATCCTGTTCATCTTCTGAAGAAGACAAGTACTTTCTGAAGATTAATCCTTCGAAAATGAGGACATTTTTTAAATGAGATTCACAGCCCTTTATAAGAATATTTCATTATCAAGCTAATCTTAATGCAAATGTGGGTAAAAACTGGAGCTCCTAGTAAAAAACACTTGATCTTCCAAAAGTTAAATATGGCTTTCTCACTTTCGCGCCAGGTTCAAGCCTGCAGGAGTGAGAGATCTAATGTTAAAGAGTCAACATTCTTAACCATTAAGCCACAGAAGCATAGAAATCAGGAGCACCATCAAGTAAGACAACAAGAAACTCAGGTTTTATTGAGTCTCTTCATGAGTAGCAATGTAATGTGTAAGGCTGCACAGGCCTACAAATGCTGGCTTAAGCAAAGCCTACCATAAGGCTCCATAATCGTTAAAAGGTATGTGTGTTCTTTCTGTAATCACATATACTGCTCAAGGGAAATTCTAATGCACTTACAAAGGTAATGCAATGTCTGATTAGGAATACACTGTAATGTCAAAAATTTGCGACAATATCTCCTGCGATATACTGAAGCAAACCCAACGTCATTATAAAATGTTGTTTCTCATTGGCTGACGTTTGGTTTTATGCTGTTGAAAGTGTTTGCAACACTTTTAAAGCTGAAAATACGATGAAGTGTGTTAAAATGGGGATAACTTTATTTAAAATTGTCATTTGGGGAGGTAAATAGTTGGTTTTATGATGGCAAATTGTGTTTTACGGCTTCGCTGATGTGTTGCCGTAAAACAAAATTTCTGACCATAAAACTGATGATTTATTTCCTCAAATGACAATTTTCAGTATAGTTATTGCCTAAATGATACACTTTCAAGACATACCATTACCATACATGCACAGAAGTATTCATTTTCCTCTCTTTCCTTCAAAAGGTACTCCCTGTTTTTGCAAGTGATAACTATAGCACAATTAAAGTAAAGATTAAAAATCAACCTTTGGATCAATAAAAGAGCAGTGCTCCAGATAAGAAGGGTAACAAGGATAATTTAGGGATAATTTCCCATATTTCTCAATAAAAACATAAGTTGTGACCCATCATTAGGACCGTCTCACTGAGACGGTTTTAATGAGGGGTCACAACATATGTTTTTATAGAAAAATAAGAAAAATTATCTCTGAATTATTATCAATACCCATTTTGTCTGGAGCTCTGAAAGCGTATGGATAATTAGAAAACATCAGGTTAAGACAGGAAATTTTGAAGTAGAGGATAATTGCAACCCTGCACCTGTCTTTAGCAGCCATCTTTCTTGGGTCTTTTGAACCAAAATACAAAGAAACAGAAATTGTATTAAGGTGAGGTGGGAGTAATTCAGCGCCGCCGTGCGGCAGTTTCCGTCACTACGCTACGTAATGACGTCGGACGTTCCATTTGATAAAAACAAGATGGCGTCAACGTTAGCCGCTTCTGTGATCACTTCATGGTCTGCTCACAAAATGCAAGGAGGCTGAGCGCTGGGCGAAATTTAAAGGAGGTAGAAAATGCCGTAGAGGAGAAACTGAAAAGTTTCCGTGCGGAAGACTACTTGTGGGATATTTGACAGTGTTAGAAAGTGCCGTAGAGAAGAAACTGAAAAAATATAGCTGTTCTCTGACAGTTCCTCGTTAGTTTGTTAGATGGAGTTCGCAGCTGCTGAGTTGCAATAACAAAGCCTCGTGAAATTGAATCCAGAATCGTACAATGAATAGTCAGATCACTGTCTACACTTCCACCACGTACTTAGCAGTTAACATGGTAGCAGCCATAGACAGTCGTTATCATACCACCAACACTTTAAATACTAATCAGCAAAAGCTATGCCAAATTTCAGTTATATCAAAAATTCTTAGACTGTCCCTAGCATTTGAACACCGCCAGGCAGCCTTATCAACGTCGACGCAATGTCGTCAGAATCTTTTATCGACGCTGATACGATAATTCAACATCTGTTCTGTCAATAAGCTGAAAACAATGTGGCGTTTCTTTTTCCTTGCCGTTCTTTCACTTTTCTGTTTTTCATTTCTTATTTCTGTTTCAAGTGTATATCAAAGTATCTCCTGGACGCTAAAGTGAATCAAAGCTGCCTATCATTTTTACAGAGAGGGAGAGAGATACAGAGAGAACGAGAGAGAATCGACGAAGTCCAGTCGTTGGACCGCTAGGTTACCGTGCAGAATATATTAGGCCCTTTCTTGGGTCGGGTCAGGAACTGGAAAACTTGACTCGCTTACACTGTACAAAAGCCAAGTGGACAAGGGAATTGTTCAAATGTCATAACACGTGGAAGCCCGCCCCAACTCGGGTGCCCGTCAACTGTCTCGGGTGCCCGTCAGCTGTATGGGAGGGCATAATGGCAATGCTTTCGATTTTTTTTTTAATTAAAAATACTTAGTTAAGACGGATTATGCAGAGATTTAGAGAAACGTATTACATCTGCATTCATCCTGCACTTTCCAGACAATGACAGTCACGAGTGATGAAAGTTCCAGACAAATTTTGCCGGTAGCCTACAAAAAGCGATAGTTGATATGTGGCGCGAAAAGTTAAGTAACGCAAACGTCACCATGCGCAACGTCAACATTTCAGTCTTAAGAGACGGCAGGTCGGGCATTTAATGCACTTTAACTCGAAAGTTAAGTCGGCGACCCACTATTTTTATTACTTTAATGTGAACTTCTATCATTGGGTGATACTGTGTTAGTTTTTGAAGAAAAAAATATGTTTTGTTTGCTCAGAATGAAGGTTTTTAACCAAGAGGTACGAGCAAAAAAGTGCATTTTCCATAGAACGCCATTATAACGTCGGGTCGAAAAAGTGGAAATATTGACGTTTTCGAGGTCAGATATCTTAAAAACGACACCGGCGACCCCCCTTTTTTATTACATTTTCTGAAAGAGGGACTAAAATTGTACAATATAAGGAAGTATGAATAAAATCATGTGTTTTGTCAATTACTCCCATCTCACCTTAAGGGACCATATGTCTTAAGCAGTCAGATACAGTAGAACTTCAATGGCTCGAACCCTGATGGCTCGTTCACCATGCCTGGCTAGAACTCTTTTCTTGGTCCCTAGAGGTCACTTTATATGGAAACTAACCCTGGATGGCTAGAACTACCCTTGGTTAGAACTAATTTTCATGGTCCCAAGCCTGTTCGAGCCAATGAAGTTCTACTGTATGTGGCTTATTCCTTATGACAGGAATAAAGGGATAACTGTACTCAAAATTGTTATTTTGGGAGGTAAATCGTTGGTTTTATGGTCGAAATTTTTGTTTTACAACAACGCAGCAGTGGAGCCGTAAAATACAATTTGTGACCATAAAACCGACAATTTACCTCCCCAAATGACAATTTTCGATACAGAATTTTCGATACAGTTATCCCTATTCTAATGCACCCGTCCACATTTTCACTTTTCAAAACATACTACTCTGCACCCAAAGCAGTCACTTTCGGCAACGTAAAAATTAGCATCAGCCATTGAGAAGCAACATCTCTTAATTATGTCATATTTGTGACAGTATATCGCAGAATATACTGTTGCAAATTGTTGACTTTATCCATATCAGATGTCACCTTATATTTGTATGTGCATTAGAATTATCAGTAACAGTTGTGTTCATCTTTACAGGTACAAGGCAATAAAGACACATATGCCTCACTGCCAGGCTTGCATTACAGTGATTCAGCAGAGGTAAGTAGATTCCTTGTCAGTTAAAACTGAGGCCGTGCATGGAGAATGCACAAACGGTTATCATGATTGAGCAAAACAGTTTAGACCCAGATCAGATGTATGAAAGGATCTATTTTGTCAGCTAACTGTTTTAATCCTGTTGCACTCAGAATGGCCAAAACTCTACGGAGTTTTGGCAGTTCTGAGTGCAATAGGGTTAAAGCATGACATATCTTCTGGTAGGACAAAGGGACCATTTCAGAGGCTGTTACAAAACGTTTCAGTAATTCAAATATTTAAGGTAAAAGGGTACACTTTCAGGGAGAGCAACTCTGCCATTTTCACGTTTGCCTCCCTTTTTGAGGGGGGTCAGCGCTAATAAGGAGAAAATTTTGTCTTTTAAGAGTAAACCCCATTTTGGGAGGGCTAAGTCATCCAAAGACAGATACATGTAAAAAAAAAAAAAAAAAAAAAAAAAATGGCTCTTCGTAAAATGGCAGAAAATGTGATGGTGAAGTACCAATACACCTAAAGGTAAAAACTAAATATCATCTTGTTCTGTTTGTTCTGTTTCTTCTTGCAAGGCCTCAGATTATTATCATAAATGCAGTAAAGGTTCAGAAAGCTCCATTGAAATATAAACTTCATAAGCATGAAGTTGAACCAACTCATCGTGAACAGCTATTGAATGTTTCTAAAAGTTACTTCTAAGTTATACAAGAAAAGGCTAGCAAGAACCACATAAAATGTCTCACCACTGACTTACCCATAAAAGTTCTAAGAAATTGTCACTGTAAAAGTCCCTAAAAAGGGAACAGTTTGGTTTTACAATGTTGTAATGCATCCAAAAAATGTAGATGGAATGGCAAACAGAATAGACCCTTATCCGACTGCTGCTTTAGGGTGCAGTATGAGCTGGGTCTGCACTGTTTGCTGAAACTTTACTTAACATTTTTATGATATTTATTGAAGCAGCTTCATATGGTTTTCAAACAGTATTTTATACCATTAGATTTTATTTTACTTTTCTGTTAGACTTTTCCGGAATAATTACAATACATTTACAAAATAATTGCAATATATTCCATCGAATGCACAGATAGATTGGATATTTCTAATAAGTGATTTCAGAATTAAGAGTTTTGTCTAACAGAGCTCAAGATAAGAGGGAGTATTTGGTGATAATTAGGGATAATTTTTGTTAAATCTGCATAAAAACATATGTTGTGACCCCTCATCTGAACCGTCTCGACGAGACGGTTCAGATGAGGGGTCACAACATATGGTTTCAATGAGAAATTAAAAAAATTATCCTTAATTATCATCAAATACGCCTTCTTATCTAGAGCTCTGTCTAACCCAGCCTGGGACTAGCAGAATGCAAGACATAAGTATCACTTTTCCAGCAATGGCTTCAGTGTCACTGGTGGTGTAAGCTTTTATCAAGTTTGCTGGTTTCTGTGGAACAGTGTTCCGTGGAAGTTTTGTTGTTTGTTTCAAAAACTTATTATATCAGATGCTTAAAATCCTTGTTTTACTGTAGCAGTGATTATCTTCTTGAATATTTGCTTTTTGTCTGTGTATAAAATAATGTTTTATGAGGATGAAAATAAATGTGAAGAGTAAAAAATTTTAAGCTTCAACAGTCTTTTGATGCAAGTCTATCTTTCCAGTCCCCAAGTGTTTTAGCCATATTTTTAAACTGTTGTGACAATGGAATTTCAGTTGAGGAAAGTGAAAGAACGTAATAAAGAATACAATGAATATGTACAACAGAAAGTGAGTCAAATGACTATAACTTGGAAGATCTTGCTCTGAGAAAAGCAACAGCAAAAACAACAACAACAAAAAACATTCTGTATTTTTTCGGTATTTTTACCTTCCAAAACAATCCCAAAAGTCTAGATCCATCTTATAAGATGGATCTAGATTTTTGAGATTGTTTTAGAAGAGAAAAACCCACTTTACAGCTGAATTACATAAGTCTGATTTACATATACCTATGAGCCGCGACACGACAAAACCAACAATGTGGTTGTGCGCCCAGCGCAGACTCAGATCAGCCTGGGCATCTGCCCAGTCTGATCAGAGTCTTCGCTGTCCACATGGTGGTAGGTTAGACCCTTAGCTACCCTTTGAGCACTTAACAAAGAGTCTGGTCAAACTGGGCGGATGCCTAGGCTGATCTGATTCTGCACTGGGCGCTCAACTGCATTGTTGGTTTTCTCGTGTCGCAGCTCATATATGGTAATTTTGGAAGGGTAAACTCCCGTCTTATAACCAAACAAATTTGGTATGTCCTTCTCAAAAGCAAGATATTCTTCCCAGGTTACAGCATTTGAAAACCTGTGTGCTTTGTGGTGTTTGGTATTTCATTATGTTCATTTGAGTTGTAGTTGAGAGGAATTTCAGAAGGGTTGGGTTGCAATACTTTTAAAGAAGTTAAAACTGATCTTCCAGATTTATTCAAATTCTTATCACAACACTAACACAATCATTAAAGCAACATTTTAGCTGTATATTAGTTAAAAACCCATAGTCATTAAAAAGTTTCGGAGTTAGAAAACTTCTTTGAACTAATACGCAAACTTTTGAACTAATACGCAAACTTTTGAACTAATAGACAAACTACTGTAAAACACTTATTTTTGGCGATTACCAAATTTTAGCGATATTGGCGGTTAAGGCAAAGAGGCTAAAATATAAGTCTGCCAATGCTTCATAGATTTAATTCATATACATATGCAATACGAAACGGAGGCTCAGATTAAAAATGTATTTGATGAGTATTTTAGATTTTTTTTTATACCTTTTCATTTAAATATACACTGATGCATCCTATTAGAATCGCCTAGGTGAAGTGATTCTAATAGATGCCACAATGTATAGTTAAATAGAAAAGTAGGAAAAATTGCCACAAATTTACATATCAAATTTTCATTATAAAATGTAGCCATGGTATACCATTACTGTCAAAATTAACATGCACCAATATGTCAGATTCTTTAAACCGCCAAATTTTGATACCACAGATATTAAGTGTTTTACAGTATCAAGACATATTTGTTTACCCAAGTTGCCTACCATGGTCTACCTTCTTGGCCATGCCAGTCTCCTATGGCAGTGAAAGGGTAAAGAAAAAGGTGTCACATTCATTTACTTTGAAAAGAATGGCAATAAAAGAAACTTTCATGATAGTCAGACAGAAATTAAGAAAACTCTGGTAACAGTTTTAGATTTTGTTTGACAGACAGAAAGTGTTCATCTGCAGTCTTAAGTTTTCACCCTTAAATATGTAAATTCGTATTTTTAAGGCTACTTTTCCTATTGAGTTTTTATTAAACTGTACTTGTAGTCTTTCAAAATAATAGACCATGTTTGAGTCTACCATGTGTGCAAGTCATAAGAAGCACCTCTCCTCATGATAGAGCTCAGGGCCCAGTTGTTCAAAGCATTGTTAGCTTAACGATCTCATTAAGAGGTCATCTGGTTAAGTGTTTAATGACTTTATAGACAAATACATTGATAATTTTTGTTGAAAAAATGTGAAAAGCTTTTGCAGTGCAAAAGCTTCTCACATTTTTTCAACAAAAAATTCTGGCATATTTGAGATATTAATGTTTGAAATTTTAATTAAATGTTAACAAATGATGTTAGTTTTGAACAGCTGGGCTCAGGTGTTAATTTATAGTTAAGGTGAATAGATACACTTTCAGGGGAAGCAACTCTGGCATTTTCGGCCTTGCCTCCATTCTCAGAGCACAGGTATCTAAGTGGGTTAAGCTGTGGTCTGCTGAGCTAGCAATCTCAGTCGAATCTCTGGCAAGATTAGAGATTCGACTGAGACTGCTAGCTCAGCAGGCCAGTGCTTGAGATGGAAAAAGTGTGAAAAAAAAGAGAAAGAAAAGGAAGTTATAACCATTCACCATAACTTACTTAGTCTTTTTAATTTGTTTTTCTTTTCTTGTCCATTAACATACATTAACATATATACCTATAGAGTGTGTTTAAGGTTTCTGTTTTTATGTGGCTTGGACTAGTGTTACTAACAATATAAATGTAGGATTAGTACTAGCCAGAAAACTCAGTGAGTGGATATATAACTGTTAGTCATGAACAAATGAGAACCAAAAGGTCAAACTACAGAGGGTCTTGATAGGATAAGAGGAATGGTTAGTCTGCCATTTTAGAGTAAAACATTTTATTACAGATTTGAATTATCACAGGTTCTTCTGCAACTTGTCATGTTTAATTTAAAACTATGATTTCTAGCATTAGTTACATAATTTCATTATGTAACTTAAGATTTGCAGTTGCAGACTTTATTTTCATTTTCATTAAGCAATTAAATAAGTTGTTTGAATCTTTTTGTAGCTAATGTTCGTGAAAAAAAAAAGATGGAAGTAAGGTACAAGAGTGAGAGAAAGATAATTTTCAGTATTAATATAATCCATACCTATTAATTCTTACAGGGTCCTCCTGGTCCTAGACGGGGCTGGCAGACTCCTACATATGAAGAAATCTTGGAGCAGAAAAGAAGAGAAGAAAATCAGAGAAGGTATTTCTGATTGGTTTATGTCTAACGTTAACTCTGAAGTGAGACATGGGAGATAGAAAGAAAGGTTTGGATCAGCAATTGCATAAATAGCAGACTGATAAGAATCTTTGCATTCTGTTATATATACAGAACCAATTTAAGGTGCAGCTACACTGCCATTTTTTCAAAGGGAGACAACTTCAGTGACTTCGCTGTTTGCTTTCTTGGACAACAAAACCCTTCCTAAAGGGATCAGCTCTTAAAGGAAAGAATTTGCTCCACTAGGAGCAAATTCTTTCATTTAAAAGCTGACCTAGCTGAGCAAATTCTTTCCATAAGAGCTGATCCAAATTTAGAAGAGAGACAAATATGAAAATGACTGAGTTGCTCCCCCTGAAACTGTTACCCATTCATGGTAATGCAAAAGTGCTTGGTTTTAAAAAATAATTTTTCACAGTAATTGGTAAATCTGTAATAACACTAAAAGACCAATCTGTTATGCATTTCAAAGACCAATCTCTGTCATACACATTTCTTTAAAACTCCTTTGTGAGTGGTCGAAACAAGAAGCCATTTTAATGTCTCACCTGCGACTTTTCTGGTGGCATCGGCGGCATAAACTTTAGTTAAGTTTTCTGGTTTAGCTCTGTTTAGTGACAGTGTGCTGAGATGCAAGACACTGCCTGCCTCCCTTTGAATTCTTGTGTAGGTAGTTTGTCTAACCAAAATGCAATTGCAGTGATACATATGACTTGTATTAAGGTATCTGGAAAAGAAAACTGTATGTCAATTTTTCTTGAAAAAATTCCAAAACTGAAAGTATTGTTGATTAGACACATGTTTGGCCTTCAAACCCTCACACAATTTTGAAATCATCTCTTGGCCATATACAATCAACCGTGTTTATGCTGGCATTCATTTCATAGCAAAATTCCGCATGAGGCCATTTTGATATGCAAGAAATGGCTTATTGTTCAAAATATTTATTATTTATCACAGCAAATTCAATTACCGTCAAAATGTTTGGGAACAAATGCCTCATTGTAAAGAGGGTCCACTGTATGCTAAGTTCCTAGTTTGTATATTAAGGTAACTTTTAGCTCTTCTCATATTTGACTACTGATCATTATTACAAACTAGAAAATATGTTTGCAGCCTTCCCAAATTGTTTAAACAAAACGTTCTTTTAGTTGAATAGCATTCTGTTGGCTATTTCAGACAACCAGATGATGCTGATTATGAGCCGTCAAGATTGAGAGGGTATGCCAGTGATGGTGCCCTTAATAGATTACAGGTACTAACATAAAATTCTATATATTGGGACTATTGGGACAGATAGATCTGAGCAAACAATGCAAACCCAGATCAGACAGCTGATCAGGGTCTACACTGTTTTCCATTCCATCTCATCTGCATCTTTTAGATGCATTACTGCTTTAACCCTTTTTAGACCAGTGGACTTGTCCATTCTTATCATTCAGATAATCCCATTTTTAGTTTTAGGGGTTCCTGGTGAATATTTTCACTTTTATTGTACTTTGCATAGAAATTCCTGTAAGCAAACAATGTAGACCCTGATCAGATGCCGCGTTTTGCGGCATCTGAACTGGGTCTGCACTGTTTGCATAATGTCCCCAAAACGGATATCTGGTCTAAAAAGGGTTAAGAAAAAGCTGTTCAGTTTTTAGGAGATTTACGGTAATTATTTCAGGTTTCTTATTTTTAGAATTTTTAGAGTATTGTAAAAATATTGTTCCAGACATAGTCAGTGATCTGTATATGCGGAGGTTCTTGAAAAGCTTATCTACAACTACTAGAGTTGAACACATTTAGCATAAAAGCTTTCACCGTTGATGGACAGTAGTGGGCCTCTGCGGCTTAGTGGTCATGATCATATAGTCTCTCACCTTTGTGTTTTGAGCCTCACTTGGAGTTTAAGTATGAAAGCCAAAATTGGCTCTAACTGCCTTAGCAGTGCAGATACAAAGAACATATCTTGCGCATACACTCATGCAGTTTTTTGTGGTGACTGCCTGATAGCAACCCAAATGCTGAAAAGTTCTATAAAAATACAGTTTTATACACCTACAGGAGGCTCATATGAAAGTGTGTGAATGCATACATGTATACTTTTGCGAATTATCAATGGATCAAAACAGCAAACATATAAATCAGGATTAAATACCGAGATGAAAAATGGATGCACTAATTCAAAACCCAATGGAGGAAAGTTGCAGTATCTACATATTTACTTTAAATACAGGGCCTCAGTTGTTGGCTTGGGTTTGAGGCTATAAAACTTGAGAATGATCTCAAACTCAAAATAAAGCACATTGATTGGCTGCTTCTGAGCACATTCTCGGAAGCAGCCAATCAGTGTGCTTTATTTTGAGTTCCAGAATGTACTCAAGTTTTATAACCTCGGGGCTTGGTTTCTCTTTCAGAATGATTTCAGAGGTCGAGAGTTAGACAAAGAATATGATGCCAGGTATGTTTCAGAGTGAATAAAATTTTCAGACTATTTCAACCCTATACATACAAGCCAGACCATTACAGAATGATGCTGCAGAACTTGGGTAAACAGCAGAGACTCATCTCAGGCCCCAAGGTTATAAAACTTGAGGACATTCTCAAACTTGAAATAAAGCACACTGATTGGCTGCTTCCGAGCACATGCTCGGAATCAGCCAATCAGTGTTCTTAATTTTGAGTTTGAGATTATGCTCAAGTTTTATAACCTTGGACCCTGCTTTTACAGAGTCCTTCCTGTTCACATCAGCCATTTATGGATTCTGAGGAATTCATAAAGTGAAAAAAAAATGACATTATAAATCTGAGCATATGTGCAGGCTGATCTTGAATCCCGGCTGTTTGCACATGTCATCATGGTTGAACCCATTTCTTCTATATCAAGTTTGGGGCACTGTCAGCAGGTCATTTATGAATGTCAGTTGAAAGAGCCCTTGTATGTTGAAAGCGCTCTGCCATATTTCATTTATTTTTTTTAGAAAAAATAAGATTTTGTGGTTCAGTATTAGTTTACCTTTAAAATTTAGCCAGGAATAGTTGATGAAAGGCAGGATGTATAGCTAACTGGCTAAATTCAGAGACTGAGAAACATAGCCTGAAATGGTTGAGATATGTTACACATATATACATATGTATAATAGTAAATATTAGAGCTATACTGGTTCAATGAAACTGTAGAGGTGAAATTTGTAAAAAATTTATTGGAACACCTTTATGTTTTATATGAACTAGAATGAGAATAATCAGAAATATATATTGACAATACACTGTTGCCTTTTTATTTTCTGAATGTGTAGTAGGCAAGCATATTGGTCATAGACCATTGGTCCTTTCTCTGTTTTCTTGGCATTTTATTTTGTATGAAATTGTTTGGACTGAAAAGTTTTATTAAAACAATAAAGGCAGCCATTGTTACAGTGGGGATAAAAGTGATGCTGTAATGCCTTGGCAGAGAAGACAGATCCGACTGCCTGAAACTGCTGGCTTAGACGAATCATTGGTGATTGCGAATGCCAAAGCATCTCTCTTCAGAGCAGTTCATAACTTTATGAAACACTTCAACAAAAGCTAAAGTTCAGGAAGAGCTATTGTTGTCACCACGGCGTCCGCGCTCACGTCAGCGTCCGTGTCGGCGTTCAAATTGGATGTTTGGTTAAAGTTTTTGAAAGACCTATACCTCCTAAACCCATGGATGGATTCTTTTGATACTTGCACTGTAGTTAGATATTGGTCCAAAGTTTAACAGGGTACCACCCCCACCCCACTCAGTGACCTTGATGTCAAGGTCATGGACTTAGAAAATTGGGAGTTTTTTTAGACTGGATGATTTGGTTAAAGTTTTATAAAGCCCAATATTTTCTTAACCCATGGATGGATTCCTTTGATACAATCACTGAAGTTAGATATTGGTCTAAAGTTTTCGAAAGTACTACCCTCACCCCTCCTCAGTGACCTTGATGTCAAGGTCATGGACTTAGAAAATTGTCTTTTCATTGATTGGATGTTTTGGTTAAAGTTTTTTAAAGACACATATCTCCTGAACCCATAGATGAATTCTTTTTATATTTGCACTGTAGTTAGAGTTACAGAATACTACCCCAACCCCGCTCAGTGACCTTGATGTCAGGGTCAGGAAATTTTGGTCTTTATTAAAGTTTTGTAATTGCTTACTGATTCATAATGCTTTGCAGAGATTTAGTTTATACTTGAACTGATGTTAGACACTTTTTTGAGTTTTTACAAAACACCTTATACTTACCCCACTGGATGACCTTGAAGTCAAGGTCATCGACTTAGAATTTTGTCTTAAAGATTTTGGTTAAAGTTTTATATTTATGAAGGCATAATTTCACAGTGCCACAATGACAGACTCAGTTGATACTAATACTTGGACTGATGTTAGATAATGGTTGATGGTACAGCTGAGCCTCTCCCCCCCCCCCCCCCCCCCCCCCCCAGTTTTTTTTTACCTCTTTTACCTCAAGCTCATGGACTTCGAAATTTTATTTCATTTCTTTATTTTAATTTTATTTTAAGAATTATTTCTGAGATAGCTTAGCTTTTGTTTATAAATGTGTTTTTATTTTGGACATGCTTGCCTGAAGTTTTATGCATAGCAGTCCACACCACCATAGCGGCTATGTGATGGGCAAGCACCAATTCAGGCGAGCTATGCTGTCAGGCGACAGCTCTTGTTTCTCCTTCCGCTGATTCAAGAAGGGCAGTTATCAGTTACTGGTGAAAGTATGTGCACTTAGTACTGGTTAACCGCTTAGGAGGTCTAAGCCTGCCCAGGAATAGTGTGGTTAGGTTAACTGACTGTCCCGACATGGCCACAGCTGTTTACCTTCGACATAAAGCAACAAGTCAATCAATGTGGGTCAACTCTTAAAGGAAAGAATTTGCTCCCCTTGGAGCAAGTTTTTTCCTTTAATATTTGACCCTCTTCTGGAAAAGCTTCACAGTGCGAAGGGAAGCAAAACAAGAAAACACAGAAATTGCTCCCTTTTGTTAAAATGGCATATAAACATGAAGGTACACTGATACACCTTAAAGTAGTGTGAAGAGAAAGGACCAAAGATATGTTTTATTAAATGTACCGTCTCAAAATGAAATGGGCAAATGATTTCTGGTTAAAACGTTGCGCGCGTAGTAGACTGTATGTTGCATCTTTGCATGAAAATAACATTTTATTATTTAGAACTATATATATATGTATGTTATAGATCTTTTGTTATTATATATACCTTGATATTATGTTTGTCTGTCTGTGCCTACTAACAATAGCAAAGGAAAACCTCAAAAGTCTTCATCAGAAAATGGACGTCCAGTGTCTGACTACACAGTACGTCGTGAACGCCTTCTGAACCTGAGTCGAGACCTTGAGACACTAACAATGAATGGAAATAGCAAAGTTGTAGGTGTTGGTGCACCAGCTTACAGTTGATTGTGTGATTTTAGTTTTGAGTGTATTTTATGTGATATAACCTTTTATGATTTCCTTAGAATCAGAGCTCCAAATACGGTGAGGGAGGAGAGGGAAAAGGTGTTAAGGGTGAGAAAAGGAAAGTGGGGATAAGGCAAAAAAATAAGTCCAAATAAGGTTTTGCATCAAAACCGCCTAACTAAAACACCTCTAATGAGAACAGTAGTATTCATTGTGGGAGATTACAAGCAGATTTTCTCTGAATTATCACATAAGCCACCTTAAGTTGGAGCTCTGTGGTGGCTTTAGTCAGAGGTTGATTTCAGCATAGATTTGGTGCAGCGCAGATAGCTGGTTCCCGCATGATTAGTGGAGTAAAGTTTGCTGCATGAAAGCATGTCGATGTTGTAGTATTTTTAACTAGTATATAATTGAGCCTCAACATGATAAAACCAACAAAGTGGCATGTGTGCCCAGCGAAGACTCAGATCAGGTTGGGCATCCACCCAGCCGGATCAGAGTCTTCACTTTGCACTAAAAGGGTAGCTAAGGGTCGAAGCTACATCCATGCCAACAGCAAAGACTGATCAGACTGGGTAGATGCCAAGGCTGATCTGAGTCTTTGCTGGGCGCACATGCCACTTTGTTGGTTTTATCTTGTCGTGGCTCATATTTCTTAATGGCATTGTGTTCACTGCCAAACCAATTAGATGTGATATGCATGAATTTTGAGGGTCTTTATTTCAGAATCTTATACTTAACTGTTTGTGTTGTTTGTACATATCAAGTTAAATTTTTTGTTCTTTTTTCTTTGCACTCAATCTTATGTTCACCCCTGTAGGAAAGTACGGTTTGAAGACAGTCGGAAATATGGTGGTATTCTTGATGATGACAACTGGTTGAATCCAGAAAGACGTGAACAAGAGTATCAGAATCTGGTAAATATCAATAGGAAACTATCTGTGGTGATGGTCCATTATGAGAATTCTAAACAGATTTGTTGCATGTCATTATCTATGATAGAGATATTTATCATCATAATGTAGGTAGAACAGTGGGGCTGAAACTTGTCAAAGAATAAATAGGAAATGTGTGATGTGCTGTGAGGAGAAACATTATTTTTTTTTGTTTTTGGTTACAGGATTTTGTGATGGTAAAATGTCAAATTACTTTACAGAGGCTTGTATATAAGCCCAATTTTTGATGGATTTAAGTCTTCATATAACATATATTTGCTGTCCAAAAAAAGTTGCTTAAGTTAATTGCAGTATCATTTATATGATTTCATGTGTGGTAGCCTAGAAAAGAGTTAAACTAGCCCAGATTGGCTTGCACTCACATGCAGTCTGATTTAGCTTACCCTGTTACTTTTCCCTAGACTTCAGTTTCGTGTGTCCATGATAGGCATCTGTTCATGTGATACAAGTCTAGACTGCATGAGGGCAAAATCTAAATCTTTGTCTTTGCGGTTCACGTAGGCAAAATTTTTTGTACTTCAGGGCCCAAGTGTTCAAAGCATTGTTAGCTTTCAAAGTCATTAGTCATGGACTCGTTAAATCTTTTAATACATATAAGATCAAATGTGCTAATATTTTTTGCTGCAAAACATTGAGGAGCTTTCACATTGCAAAAGCTTTTGTCATTTTTTCGTGAAAAAATGGTTGTATTTTCCCATACAATATGTTTGAAATTTTAATGTCTCGTTAATTAACGATGTCGTTTTGAACAACTGGACCCTGTTGTTTTAGCCCCTGCTTTGTACAGTACCTGAAGGGATAGGGAAAATAGACATATACAGATAATGTGTGAAAATGAAAGCTAACGATTGGCACAATGTGCATCTTATTGGGAGGCAATTTTTAAGCAGAAATGGCAAACATGAGCCACGGCGACATGAGAAAACCAACAAAGTGGCATGTGCATCCAGCAACAACTCAGATCAGCCTGGGCATCTGCTCAGTCTGATCAGAGTCTTTGCTTAGGTAGCTTAGACAGTTAGCTTTCCTTTAAGCACTTAGTGAAGAGTCTGCTCAGACTAGGCGGAATCCCAGGCTGATCTGAGTCTGTGCTGGGCGCACAACCACTTTATTGGTTTTCTGGTGTCATGGCTCAAATCATTTATTCACTTAGTTGATTTACAATTGCGCTTACAGTAGGACATAAACAAGTACCCATCAGTCTTTATTCAACTGAGGAGAGTATTCCATGAACATAATTGTTTGATCTTTGTTTTGACTGCATATTTGAAATCTACA
This sequence comes from Ctena decussata, assembly GCA_963989385.1. Taxonomy (NCBI): domain Eukaryota; kingdom Metazoa; phylum Mollusca; class Bivalvia; order Lucinida; family Lucinidae; genus Ctena; species Ctena decussata. The sequence continues at coordinate 67,639,288 of OZ022501.1, read as the reverse complement.
AAATTACAGTATTCTTACCTCTGGCTTTTGTTGCCAGATTATTACAGGGTTACTGATGAGGCTATATTAGCCCAAACTACAAAGTTTGACCCATATTCTTTCTCATGATTTTTTTCATTGCTCTTAAAGGAAATCATCTCATTTATGTTTCTTATTTAAGTTGACAAAATATTACTGTTAACATAAAAAGGTGATGTTGTCACTTCAGTGGTTTGTAAAAAAAAAATGAAATGAAGAGAAAAAAAGAAGAAATGGGAATGTAAGCCAGCATTTAGAAACAGAGGTCAATAGAATTGATAGGAACATTTCAGAGGAAAGGGAGGATGGTGGGGTATTTTATCCTTTCAGGTACTGTATGCTTTGTCATGTATTTGCTAGTTTGATATGCCATTAGTAGTCTTTGTATTTTGTTTCTATAGCAACCCACCCAACCTCTGCCAGACCAGGTAGCCATATCATTTGCTTGTGTAGCTTCATGCTTGTTGTGTATTCCTACAGCAGATAGGCTCTAGAATTAACATTTTATACTTAGTATGGTTTTGCAATAGCTTGTTGGGTGACAGTTTATCAAGTAAATTTTATGAGTTAGTGTCCTTTGTTTTAATACTACATGCTTCACTTATTTCTTAAATAGAGAAAGCAAGAATGAGCTTTCTGCTGAATCTGTCTTTTATGGGGAAAATGTGTAAAGCGTTGATGTATGTGTCCTTTTGGAGTGGCGGGTGGTGGCTTGGGCTGGGGTAAGGGTGCAGGGAAAAGTTTTTGCTCAGTTTGCTATGCTGGCAATTTCAGATCCCTTAAAAGATGAACAAAATTTAAGCAAATATAGTTACTAATAAACTCTTTTGTGCTTTCACATATAAAAGCTTAATTCACCTTTCAGAAGCCACGCTTACTTTAAACAGGTATGCATCTCTTCATTAACTGTAAGGTAAAGTTACATTCTTATTATGGGACATTAAACATGTGCGATTTTGTTTGTTGGACTATGTCACATGCTAAGTTGTCCTTGCATTGGTCAGTTATACACTATCAGGTGAATTTTGAGTGACATTCTGGGTGTGACTTGCAAAGATGTAGTAGCACAAGTTTGGTTGGTAATCTTCTTTGCTGATTTGCATATTGACCAGTTGTGCAGTGTCAGTATTTTGGTTTACTGTTAGGTGGCAAAGATCCAGGAGGTAAGGTTTGAAAGAGTAAAACTGTCATTAGACTTTTGTGAAGCTATTTCACCACTTCCTTATTGCATCACCTGTTGATTTTGCTAACAAAACATCACCCATGTCAAGAAATATCACTTTTGGTTCCCAAATGCAGACACAATCTTGATATAACTTACTCTGTAAATTGGTAAAATACATAGATACTTTGGCACAGTTTGTATCAACAAGGTCTTTTAACACTTAAAGCATCAGAAATGATCATAGTTGAATTTGCAAACTGCATAGATCTAGATGAGGCAGCTCATGATAAGTTGTCTTGTCTGGATCTACACTGTTTGCCCTATATTCTCTGAATTCTCAATATGATAATTTTATAGCTTGAATGAAATTTTATAAAAATTCGCAGATGTCAATTTTGTCTTCTGCTTTTTTGGCACTTTATGGGTTAATACAGTCCTCACAGATCTGCTGTCACAAACCTCAGTCACCAGAGTTAAAATCTGAATCATCACCTTCTCGGGAGTAAAACACCTGTACCTTGCACAGTCCATATGACAAGCACACCTTGCCTACGGTAACATGCACGTCGCTACTACGTCGTTTCGACGTCATGTATATGCTGGGGTATTTATGTTGTAGTAAGATTCTTTAAATATATGATGTTGACTGCTACCATGTCCATGAAAATGCATTGTATTATTTCCTCTTATATCTGTACAGATCTGAGAGTAATAAAGGATATGTTCATTCGTATAAATCCTACTTTGAGTCTTGTCAGAATTATGACCCTTTGCATTATATGCTTATAGCTATTGAGTATCTGCCTTGTTTCTTTAAAACCATTTAAGATTTCTTTCTGAACCTTCTAGCTGATAAAAAGCATCATCAGACATTGTGCAGAGAAAACAAACTATAATCCTGCTTGTGGTATTGACATAGTTACAGCCTTTTTAGCTCACCTGAGTGAGCAGCACCCGGGAGCTTATAGGATGGTAAGGCCCCGGCGTCCGTCCTCCGTCGTATCCATCAACAATTTCAAATGACTTCTCCTCTGAAACACCTGGGCCAATTGTAACCAAATTTTATATAGAGGCTCTAGGGGGTGGGGGATCAAAAAATTGTTCAAACGGTCCTGGTCATATGACCAACATGGCCGCCATGCCCATATAAGGTAAAAACCTTTAAAAATCTTCTTCTCCAGAACCAATAGGCTGATGGCCTTGAAACTTGGTATGTAGCATTGGGCATGCGGGTTCATCATATTTTATACAAATCATGACCTTGCGTTGACCTTGACCTAATTTAGGGCATGGTCAACTTTGGTATGTTAGGCTTTTATATGGGAAAACGCTTAAACAGTGGATTTCTCAGAAACTATTTAAGTATTAGGTACAATACTTGGTATACATGGTCGACTAAATGACCAGATGAAGATATTATGTCACTAAAGGTCAAGGTCATTCCGTCAGACCATCCGACATCAAGATTTTCAAACATCTTCTCCTCTGAAACCACTGGGCCGATTGAAGCCAAATTTCATATGGAGTCTCAGTGGGATGGGGGAACGAAAGTTTATACCCGGGGTCTGGGTCACATGACCAAGATGGCCGCCATGCCCATATATGGTAAAAACCCTTCGAAAATCTTCTTCTCTAGAACCAAAAGGCCTATGACCTTGAAACTTGGTATGTAGCATCGGGCATGCTGGCCCATCATAGTTTATACAAATGATGACCATGTGTTGACCTTGAATTAATTTACGACATGTTCAACTTTGGTATGTTAGGCTTTTATATGGGAAAACACTTATACAGTGGATTTCTCAGAAACTATTTAAGTCTTAGGTACAATACATGGTATACATGGTCGACTAAATGACCAGATGAAGATATTATGTCACTGAAAGGTCAAGGTCTTTTGGCCACTTGACCTGAGCATATACTGGCAGGTGAGCGATTGTTGCCCTTGGGCCACTTGTTTGACAATTTCACACATCTCCTCAAAAGCCACTGGGCCAATTGTAACCAAATTTCATGTAGAGGCTCTAGGGCACGGGGAAAAGAAAATTTGTTCAAACGTTCCTGGTCACATGACCTACATGGCCGCCACACCCATATATGGTAAAAACCTTTAAAAATCTTCTTCTGCAGAACCAATAGGTCGATGGCCTTGAAACTTGGTATGTAGCATCGGGTACATAGGTACTACCAAGATTGTTCAAATTATGACCTTGGGTTAACCTTGACCTTTTTTAAGGCAAGGTTATATTTGCTGTTTGTAGCTTTTATATGGGAAAATGCTGGAACATAAGATTTCTTGGAATCTGTTGAAGATTTTGACATGAAAATTGGTATATACAGTCATATTAATGAGTACATGAAAATTAATATGTACAAGAGGTCAAGGTCATTCTTTGATCCTGGTCTCCATTGTGACAATTTCACACATCTCCTCTAAAGCCGCTGGGCCAATTGTAACCAAATTTCATATAGAGCCTTTAGGGGCTGAGGGAATTAAAATTTGTTCAAACAGTCTGGGGCACATGACCAACATGGCCACCATGCCCATATATGGCAAAAACCTTTACAAATCTTCTTCTCAAGAACTGATCAATGACCTTGAAACTTGGTATATAGCATCAGGTACTTGAGTACTATCAAGAGTGTTCAAATGATGGCCTTGGGCTGACCCTGACCTTTCTTAAGGCAAGGTCAAGTATGGGAAAATGCTAGAATATAAGATTTCATGGCTAGTTTAGAAGGTTTTGTCCTAAAAATTAGTATATACAGTCATCTTAGTTAGTACTTGGAAGATTTGCGGGTACAAGAGGTCAAGGTCATTCTTTGACCTCTGACCCATGTATCTCATATTCTGACAATTTAAGACATCTCCTCAAAAGCCACTGGGCTAATTGTAACCAAATTTCATACACAGCCTCCAGGGGCTGAGGAAATGAAAATTTATTCAAGCGGTCTAGGTCACATGACATTTACATTTTGTGTCCATCTCAAAGCTTTAATGCCCCTATTCCACACAGACCACAGATCCTGTGAATCATTACAAATTAATAGATAGTAGGATTGGTGGCGATTGTAAATTTTCTGGTCCAATTCATGATGCAGTACGATTCAGTTATGTTACAGGTATGATAGGATTATGAATATTCGTTGGATTCGGATGGAATCGCATGAATATTGTCAAGAATTCAATACGACTTAGAAGAACCTCTTGGGAAATACTGTACAGAATACGAATCCGGTACAAATAAAAATGAATTTGTGACTATTCTGGAAAATCCCTAGGATTTTCTCTCAAGATAGGTACAAAAAGGCCCCAAGCCAGATCAGAGCCTTTGCTGTATGTACATTTTAAGTATGAATCATAACAAACCTATAGCCACAAAATGAATTCTCTACCCACTAGGCACATGACCGCGTAACGACTTCTTATTAAGGCCATTGCGATGTAGTGACGTCTCATCAACGTCATTTGCTGGATAGATAAATGCATGCTTCCAGAGGCTGATTGGAGTCTTTACTGTGCGCAAATGAGTCAAGGAACAAATTCACGAATCCCTGAATGAGTTGAGAACACCTAAGAATGCCTCCGAATCGATTACGATTCAGTTACGATGCCTAAGAATGCACTAAGAATTTACTACAAATTAACTACGAAGTTTTCTTAGGCTAGCCCAATTCACTCCATAACTCCTTAACCCTTTGTATTATTTTAATGAAACTTTGTAGGAATGTGTATAATAATGGGGCAATATATCATGAGCATGAACCACAACTCTGGCTTACTTACTTCCTGAATTATCTGCTCTTGCATCAATTTCTGTTTTACTCTGTAACTCCTTAACCGTTGGAAATATTTTAATAAAACTTTATGGTGATGTGTATGTTGTCAAGGGAATATATTATGACCAAGAATGATACTCTAGATATCTTAGTTTATGAATTATCTCCCTTGTTTGACTATGGCATTTCTCAATTTCTGAGCTGCTTCACCTGGAAGCTGATTTTTGGTATACTAATAGTATTTGATGTGTTAGATGTTTAAATAACATTGCAGTCATTAATTAGAGAGTTGTTTCCCCTGTTTGTCTGCCTGTCCATTCTTCTATAAACAGTCTTGTTTATTATGCCCCCAACTTCGAAGAAGTTGAGGGGGCATATTGCTTTGGACTTGTCCATCCGTCCGTCTGTCCACAACATTTTAAGTATGCTCTGTAACTAAGGAACTGTAAATGCTAGGGTCTTGATATCTCATAGATGGATGGAATATAAAAAAAAACAGTGGACCCGTATTTTTTTTCTTTTCCGTCGGCCATGTACTTTGAGAGTTATCCCCCTTTTTAGAAAAATTAAATGCAAGTTTGTTAGCAAAATTTTGGAAAAAGTATTTGAGCTAGGTTGTTCATATTTGGTGTACTGGTAGGGCTTAAAGTGTAGATCACCTGATTAACTTTTGGGCTAATTTTGTAAACAATTGACAGAATTATGCCCCTTTGTTAACTTTGGCATTTTTTTTTAATTTTTGAACCGTTCAACCTAAAGACATGATTTTTGGTACACTAATAGTATTTGATGTGTCGATCATTTTGATGATAACTACGTTATGTTGAGTTCATTATTGACAGAGTTATTCCCCTTTTCTTATTTGTGCAAAACATCTAGGTATGAGCTATTACTCAAGAACTGTACTTGCTGGAGCCTTGATAATTCATAGGTTGATAGATCATAAAAATAAGCAGACCCTTATTTTTTTCTTTTGCCGTCGGCCATGTACTTTGAGATTTATGCCCCTTTTTAGAAAATTTAAATGTAAGTTTGTTAGCAAAATTTTTGGAAAAAGTATTTGAGCTAGGTTGTTCATATTTGGCATACTGGAAAAACTTTAGGTGTAGATCACCTAATTAACTTTTGAGCTGATTTGGTAAATATATGACTGAATTATGCCCCTTTGTTGACTTTGACATTTTTCCAACTTTTGAACTGTTTGACCTAGACATTTCATTTTTGGTACACTAATAGTATTTGATGTATTGATCATTTTTATGATAATTACATTAAGTTAAGTTCATTATTGACAGAGTTATTCCCATTTCTTATTTGTACAAAACATTGTAGATATGGCCTATTACTCAAAAACTGTAACTGCTGGAGCCTTGATAAGTCATAGTTGGACAGGTCATAAAAAATAAGCAGACCTGTATCTTTTTTCTTTTCCATCGGCCATGTACTTTGAGAGTTATCCCCCTTTTTAGAAAAATTAAATGTAAGTTTGTTAGCAAAATTTTGGAAAAAGTATTTGAAGTAGGTTGTTCATATATGATACATTGGTAGAGCCTAAGGTGTAGATCACCTGATTAACTTTTGGGATCATTTCGTAAATATTTGACTGAATTATGCCCCTTTGTTAACTTTGACATTTTTCCAACTTTTGAACTGTTTGACCTAGACATTTCATTTTTGGTACACTAATAGTATTTGATGTGTCAATCATTCTAGTGATGGTTATGTTATGTTGCATTCATTATTGATGGAGTTATGTCCCTTTTCTTCTCTTTACTTAATATTCTAGGATTGATCATTAGTCAAGAACCCCAACTGCGTTGGCATTGGTATTTCATAGATGGGTAGAAGATAAAAATTAGCAGACTCGTATTTATGTTCCTTTTCATTGACCTTGTTAGGGGCCAGGCATATAGTTGGGGGCATAGTGTTTTACAAACACATTTTCTAGTTCTGTATCTCCTTCATGACACTGAAACAGGCTTATTATGTGCCGCTTGCAAAGCTCTTGTTTTCATGGATTTAATTTAAAATTTAAATGTGTATTGGTGTTGCTGATGCCTTTATTGATAAAATTTAAAGTACTTAAATGCAGTTGATTTCACCTTAAGATACACCCAGGCCAAGTTTTAGAATGGTAACTTATTCATAAACTTTTGCTTCCCTGAGTTTCCTTTCAAGTGCATTGATCTTCTAACTTAATTAGATATTCATGTTTATAAACTGGGAAAGATCTTATAGAGTAGTTTCAAGCTGTCTATCTATTGGCACCCTTCATCTCCTTAGCTACTGAAATTATTTGTAAAGCTTTACATGGTATGTTTAGATAAGCATGTAGGTAAAATATTCAATTGATTCACAACAGTTACTGAAGGACACATAAACTTACAGAGTATTTCATAAAATTTAATGCCCCTTATAGCATGCAATGGTTGTGAGACCTGGCAACTTCGGCTTTGGTGTTGATATGTAAAGTTTCAGGGGGAACAACTCTGCTATTTACATTTTCACCTCCTTTCTCAATTGGGGTCAATTCTTGAAAGAAAGAATTTGCTCCCCATGGAGCAAATTCTTTCCTTTAAGAGTAGACTCCATTTGGAAGGGCTAACCCATTCAGGAAAGCAGATAGGAAGTTGTGAAAGTTGTTCCCCTTTGAAAAAATGGCAGAAAAATATGGTGGTGTACCCATACACCTTAAGCTCATGTTTCATTGGTTGAAAAAGAAAAAGACAAAGTTTTCATGAATTTATTCTCCATAATAGGTCTGCTTTCCCACATGCTAAACTTTGCAAGAAACTCTCAGTCTCCCATCTTCCAGTTTGTCTAAACAAGGAAAGAAAAAATGTCACGTATTGCAGATCCTGATAATCATGTTTCCTAGGAGGTTTCTGAAATGGGTCTTCAGTATTTTAACTAATTTTAGTTGAAAAATATTGGGACTGACTAACTACTGGTTAGATTTTGGGGTTAGAATATTGCTACATAAGTAAATGTAAACAAATGATACAACCACTTAGATTTATAGGTCAATACTACTTAAAGCTGCCCGATTTTGTTTCTTACTAAGTGGCATTATTTTGCGAAATACACAGTCTTTAAAAGATTAAAATTTGGCAGTCTATTGATCCTTGTCCAATATTGACAGTTTTACCTGTGTACCGTTACACAATGATTTCGCCTGACGTTACCTACTACCTATTGACAACTATACGATTCACTGCCAAGTTTTTTACGGCTTTGAAAGAAAATTATAGAAATGTTCAAAAATAAATATGGCTATTCAGATTATGATTTTGATTGATTCAATATAAGACATGTACTGAGTATTAATTACACAGGGTAAACTTCGGAGTTCTACAGCTTTTGTATAGTCATTTTCTTAAATGTGAAGAAAGTTCTGAAGATAGAGCATTTGTGTTGGATATAGCTAAATATTTTGCAGTTTTAAGTTAAATAAAACATTAAAGAATGTGAACCAAAATGAATATGAAGAGTTTTGATTTTGTTAAATAGTCGCAAAGAGACACAGATTAAAACCTTGAATCAGCTTAAAGAAAAAGTTGCCTCTTCTTGCATAAAAATTGTAATACAGTCAACTCCCGATATCTCGAACATTGATATCTCAAAATATCTTCTTTATCAAAGAATATATTTCCTATTTTTATTTACAATTCAACTCCTGTTATCTCAAACTACTGATATCTCAAGGTAAATTTTCTGGTACCAGAAAATTTAATTTGAGATATCAGTAGTTTTGGCTGAAATTTGGCTTCAAGATATCAAGAGTTGACTGTATTTCACAATACAGCAATTAAATTCTTATTCAGAGTGGATTTAAACTGCTTATTGTTAAATGAAAGAAAGAAATATGTGATGAATTTTGAGTGATTTTGGTTATTCTTAGGTTTTGTGGTTTGGAATTCTATATTCATTTGGATTACTTTGTGCTGTAGGTTGAAAGACCCGTAGCAGAGGAAAGAGACGATATGGCAACACGTGTTGACCGAGGAAATTTTCTTGGCGGGCTTCCTATTGGTGAGTAAAACAGATATTTATGTAAAAGTATGATTCAGATTCAGCATTGGCACCTGGCCTAGTGGTTTGAGTGTTCCCCTTTCACAAAGAAATGAGCTGTGACACGACATGACCAACAAAGTTGCATGTGTGCCACGCAAAAACTCAGATCAGCCTGGGCATCCACCCAGTCTGATCAGAGTTAGCCTGGGCATCCACCCAGTCTGATCAGAGTCATCCCTGTGAGTTTTAAGGGTAGCTTAAGGTCTAACCTAGCTCCATGCGGACAGCAAACACTCTGATCAGACAGAAAAAATGTGCAGGCTGATCTGAGTTGTCGCTGGGCGCAATTGAAACTTTGTTGGTTTTGTCGTGTCGCAGCTCAAATAGATCAGTTGTGAGTTGTGGGTTCTACTTCCAATGGAAGGCACATGTCTATTTCTTCAATCCCAGAGATCAGAAAATCTGCACTAGTATGTCCTAAGCTGGAAAAAGTGGTATAAGGTGGCAGATGATTGCTGAACATTGGCGCTGGTGTCTGCCATATCAAATGTATCTGCATGCAAAACTCAGCACACAAACAGGGAATGTACCTGTTCTGATTTTGTATCCAGAAACTGTGGCCTTGCTAAACAAGTATGACTTTACAGACAACAACAGCAGCAGTGATGCTTGTTCACTAGTTCTTGAAATGTCAGCAAAAAAAAGTTTTCCTATACCTATACTGCTGGAAAAGTTCAGCATCTGTGATGAAGCAGTCATCTAGGGCGATTAATTCAAATTTTAGTAGTCTGTGGCATGCAGAGGGAGTGTGTGTGTGTGTGGGGGGGGGGGGGGGTGATGGAGGGGGACAGGAGACAGGGATGAAATTTTTTTCTAAGTTTCCAAGTTTTTTGTGGTCTCTATCCCATCAGAAGGAAATAGTTAGTTTACATGATTTGATATGTCCAGTTGTGCTTGTTTAGCAATGCCACAGTCCCTGGGTACTAAACCATAACAGGTGCAATATTACCTCGGTGTGTGTGGTTTTTTGAGTGCACATGTACAGTTTTGCCGGGTTCGATAAGCTGGATGCCACTGCCAGCATTCAGGGACACTGCAATCACCAACCATCACCCTGATACACCAATTCCAGCTCAGGGCACACTGGGTCTTTTGGATTGAACTGAAATAATCAGACATGGGTTTGTTTTCCTCACAGTATTACATAATAAGATATACTTATTTTTCAAAATTTTGTGCTAAAATATATTCATTGATAAATTTTCTCTCATTTTTTTTTCTTACTACTCTTGATTTGATCACATTCTGATCATTACCATATATTGGAGGACTGTTCTGTGGTGAAAGAGAGCCAAAAGTAGTTCTCAGCTTTATATTGGCCGGGATATAGTTAGTGAAACCACCACAACCCAGAAGAGAACAGCTAACCATTCAAATATGGTAAACTGCATTGTGCTAGCAGCAAGTTCTTACAACTGATTATCTATAATTTCTTGATCCTTCAGTCTTACAAGAGCCAGGTCTTCATAGTCTTCAGGATGCTGTTAGATTTTGGGCAAGCTTCAAAAAAAGAACATTTTTACGAGTTTATGCTTTTAAAAGAATTAGAATGTTCTATAATTTGGAAGTGAGACATTTGCATTATTGCAGATTCCCTTGTGGTGAAAGAAATGAGTAATAAGTATCTCAAAATGTTATCCGAGAAAGGAAAAAAAAATTGGGATGCCTAAAATAACTAAATTTTCCATTTGGGACAAACGGAAAATTAAAATTTTTAGGTGTCCCAATACTTAAGCACATTACGGTGAATATATACTGTTCACAAACAGTAGATGATGTAAGGTTTGAAAAATTGTAGCATCTACAACAATTGTGATATCCATATTTATTATATACCTGTCAATGATACACCCTGTGAACTGCCTGTTTTCTGGCCATCTGACACAGACAGCCATATCAAACTGACATTTTCTGAATCCATATCACTATCCTTTAAAACGAGGCTATGCCTGAGTTCCAGCTTCAGACGCGTCATTTTTAACGTGCATCGTAGAAACGAGAACCAGAGAAACAAAACAGAAAAATGGCGCGTCTCGATAGTTCAGTCGGTAGCTAGCTACATACCTATGTCGCGCAGGTTCGAATCTTGATTGATGCATTAGCGCTGGCAAGTATGAATGGTTGGCTGTTCCCTAAGGTATATAATAAACAAATTATTATAATAGTAACTTGATCTGGCGTACTGTATCACGTCTCGTAGATGAGCTCATACCATCAGATCACCCTCGACGCAAGCGTCTCGGGTTATCCGATGGTATGAGCTCATCAACTCGGCGTGATACAGTACACCAGATCAAGTATGTAATGAAACGCTTAGCATCAATAAGATAAATATCCGTTAAGACACTTTTCATGAAAGTTTGGATGATATATCCTGTCACGTGATCTGTATACAGTTAGTTTCAGACAGGGGGTCAGGACAAAAATGTAAATTTGAACAAAACATTATTCAAATTCTCCAACTAAGCTAACCTTTCAATGCATTTTTAAGTTTTGTATGCTATAAGATTTTTTTCTTCTTCAAAACGGTCATTTTGGGAAGAAAACCAGAAAACAAAAATCGTACAGGTGCATCGAGTCACCGAAAAATTTAGACATTTATGGCTTGCACTCTTTGTTTTGATGGAACAGTGAGTAAAAGCAATTTTCAGTGTGTTAAGGTGTTTCTGTGTAAAATTTGTAATCTGAAAAGGATCTGTTTCCACAGCAGATTCATGTGAAATTTGGGTGTCGACCCCCTGTCTTAAACGAATTAAACGCAGATCACATGCCAGGATATACCATCAAAATTGTAATGCAAATTGTCTTATCGAATATTTGTCTGATGGACACTTGCCGTTTCAGATGGATTTGATATTTTTCTAATTTATACAATTTTTAATATCTTAATATCCCCTACTTTTTGTGAACAGTATATAAGTAAAGAATGTTTAGGAAAAATGGACATCCCACTAGCATTTTGAGTTAATGAAGTTGAGACTGCTTGTCAGTGTCACTGTAACCTTTGACATGTCCAGTTCTTTTGATAACTTTATTCATTTGACATTGCTAGTTTATGTGTGTTTTGTATTGCTTAACATGTCTATCATTATATGTAATACCATTCATTACCATACAGCTTCATATAAACCAAGATCATCCAGATATTTTTTTACTATTTTGGATTGTTTCTTTATTCTCCATAAATACTTCTTGTGGGTTCTCATTAAAATCACCTCACCAACCAAAAATTTTGACAAGACTGCTGGTGCAAACAGGGTTTACCCTTATCAGAGTGCTCCTAAAAAGCAGTCTGATTAGGGTAAACACAGTTTGCCAACAGTTTTAGAACATCTCTGATATAATGAAATGACATATAGCCTTTGTTAAAGAAATGGAAATAGCTGGGGTGTTCTTCTGTATGTTTGGTTATAAGATCGCCCAAACACCACAAAAATCTAGATCTGTCTTACAAGATGGATTTGGGGTTGTTTTGGATTGGAAAAACCCATCTTACAGTAGAATTACACAGCTGTCAAGACTGATTTAGACATTTGGGGTCATTCTAGAGGGGAGAAATCATAGGGAATAAATACATCAGTGTCTAATCATTTGAGACCAAAAAAAAAAAAGCTAAGTTTTTATGACTGGCTTACATGGAGCACCATACATGTAATACCGTAGAAAACCCTGATCATCTTCACTGTAACTCATACCCATCTTTTACACAGGTGAAGCCCAAGGACTACCAGTCGGTAGGTTACATTATACAATCATAGTAACGTTGCATGTGTCTGTAGTCAGAGTTTCATTTTGTCATACTTAGAGATTGTGTTGTTTTTAGAAAAACAATGTGATGTTTTTCATCTCACCTGCAACTTGCAGAATCAAAACATAGGTATTACTTTTCTGGTCTTCCTGTCAGCGGCATAAAGTTTGTGTCAAGTTTTCTGGTTAAGCTCTGTTTTTTGACAGTATATGGACAGGTGAGACACCATCTTCTGCAGAATTCTTGTCAGAAAATGAGTGTGATGTTTTTAGAAAAACAGTGTGATCTAGTTATTTGAGGCTTATTTCTAAAATATGGGAGGGCTGACATATAATAAATGGTAATCGTGTGTGTATTAATATTTCTGTGACTTAGTTATTATGGGAGGATAACTATTCATGCCACATTTAAAAGAGGGATCTTTTGTGATCTCCCCTACTTCATGTCTCAAGGCATGGTCCTGTTTATTCAAAACTGACAATGTCATTAGTTAATGAGACATTAATTTTCGAATGTGTTGTACACAAAAATGCCATTTTTGCCAAAAAATGTGAGGAGCTTTTCTTCCTCTCAATTTTCAAGCACAAATTTTAGAACCCTTAATTTTATGTGTACTAGAACACTCAGAGAATCCTTGACTAATGACTGTAAGCTAATGATTCTTTGAACAACTGGGCCCTGACATACACCTAGATATAAGCAAGAAATTCATCCATGCTCATGGTTTTACACATTTCATTGTAAATGAACTATAACATGGGAAATTTTGGCACAGGGTAAATTTTGCAAAGTGCTTGCTTCTGATTTATTCACGCAAATCATATTCCAGTCATAGATAAAGCATATTTCATATTGTTGCTGAATTGTGTTGTAACAAAGTTAACAGACAATATGAGCTACATGGTGACAAAACCTGTCATAAGACAAATTAATGTCAAACCCTGTCTCTGCCCATGGGCACAGTTAGATCAGTTCATTTGGAGACTGCAGTTGGTTGAAGCCAGTTACACTATCATTGACTGGACAGTATACGTGCCCAGGCTGGGATAAGATGGGTTGTTGCAATTCTCGTAAGGATGACAGGTTCTGTCACATTGCAGTTTATATTGTCTGTATTAGTCCTGTTATTGTTACACTTCCCTTATACACGCATTACATATTTATAGATCACCCTTCATACAGCTCCCTTCTTATACTATGCACAATAAATATAGCAATTTTTTGTATGTGTCAGATCCACCATATTAGGATTTTATTGTCACTTTACTGCATAAAGATATAAAGGCCGATCATTCGAGATGGACTGGCAGGTAAAAGAATCAAGATTGCTCAAATGTAGCGTTTGAACTATCGTGACGTCAGTTTTTATGACCATTGTATCTGAACGACATTCATGATCATGTACAAAAGCCACAACCATAATGAGGCGGCTGGTTTGCTGTTAAAGTAAAGGAAAACGCTCTAAAACATTTGAATATGCTACGAGTATAAGGTTTACAAAGTTCGGAAATTTGACGCTTTTCCCTTGTTTTTACGTTATCGTCTTAAAATCTTGTTTCTAATCGGTATTTTTGAATCCCTTTTGAGTGTATGATTGTTTGGTAGCTACCAATATGATAATGTAAACAATTAAGAAACAAAATTCTTCCAGGTTACTGAGCATAAGTCAAAAGTCTCAGACTAACGTCATCATTTTCTCACTGTTACGTTATACTTCAATGAAGAAACTTCACAGTTAAATTAATCCTGGTGTGACCTTTAATTTTAGCCCATTGTTTTTCTCGGGTTTTGATTCTGCATTGAACTGAAGCACCCGTGAATCATTGGACATTGAATCGAATTAACACGTTTTAACGTCAATGGCGCATGCTAAGATTCGTCAGTTGTTAAGCTTAACCATATCTTTTACAGTATCAATAGCTTTGACAAGAAAACTGAGCATGAAAATGTTGAGAAATACCGTACAAAAAATCACATGCTTACCATTTTTATGTTACTTTTCAATGGGTGCGAATTTAGGCTAATGACCCCATCCGCGCTTACCGCTTTCCTCGAATATCGTTTTCAAAGATGGCTTCTGTAATCCCATGGTATCTTAAGCCCCAAATACGGGTCCTTTCAATTCAATTTAATTTCGCTCAATGTTGCACTTCACTAATGAGAAAAAATGCAAAATATAAAAATTTGCTAAATATATTTTGCATAGTATATATTGACCTCTTTCTGTGACAACTCAGTACAACTATATGAAAGTGTATAACATAGAACTCATTTTGTCTTTGCTGTCAAAAGACCATTATAACAGGTTTGACTTGGTCATCTGCTAACTGATGTTCAAAACTAAAACTAATCAACAGACTGCTATATAATGAAAAGCTTCAGATTTGTTAACCGAAAGTTGAGGTGGACACAAAGTGTTCTTGATCAATAAACTTCATATTGACTGACGCAAAAGCGCAGTCAGTATGAAGTTTACTCTTCAATAACACTTCATGATCACTGAAATAAAAGTCAACAATTGTTTTATTATAAAATAAGGATAATTTCACTTGATAGGTCTGTCATTTTAGTAAAGTTGATGTCAAAATTCAGGTGACGTTACTTCACAAACCATGCCCCATTAAGATGTTTTGTCACCAACCATGCCACGTTTAGACATTACTTCACAAAGGATGCTACATGAAGAAATGTCTGCCACACCTGATCTCTTAACCAGTGAAATAAGGTTTATTAATAGATTTTATAATAATTTTTGTTATAAACCGGTGTGATATCGGATATGTAGATAACGCAAAAACTTTGACCAAGCACAGGACAATATGAAGTGAAATAAAATAGCAAAAGCTCAGTCTGTCATGAAGTAGGACTGCTGTGTCGGCACTTAGTGACTTTGATGGGACTTTGAAAAGTACAAGATTTGCACAAACATTTCAAATACTGGCCTATTCTAAATGTTATAATTTCAAGGCAGTGTAACATGCTGATGATGTAGGTTGAAAGGGATGAGATAATATCACAACTACTGAAATTGATCATATACATTTTGTCACAAAACAGTCTATTAGAACAAGCATACAGCTGTATAACATCAGAACTAGCTTACTCAATACAGCTGTTATGATCACTCATTGTCCATAATCCACCTTTCTTCCATCTGTAGACCTTTTGTTTAAATGACTTCTTCTCATGAACTAGCTGCTGCATGAATCAAGTATCCTTGCATCATTGTCTCTCAAGTTTGTGAAAAACTTTAACTTTGATTCACAAGTAGGTCTTAATGACTAACACATGAAAGTCTGTAAGCAGTTTCACCTAATGAATGGCTGGATGGGTTTTCACTGCACTTGGTACATACCGTACTGTCATTTCATTGATGTCTTCCAAGTTTTCAAAAAAATGTTTAGTTCAATGAAGGTGGTTTGGCATGAGAAGAAGGTGAGTGGGAATCTAAGTACAAAATACGAGAATCTCACAATATATTGATTTATAGTTGGTTTCATGAACAAGGCCTGCTATTCAGTATGACAGTAATCCTTTAAAGCAAGAGTAAATCAAGAACTGATAGATAATTACCTTCTGAACAAACAGTTTAAGGATAACTTTTATCATCTATATTATTGGCAAATACCACAGTCACCTGGTTTCTGTGGATCCATTCTATCTCTCAATTCTGTATCAACAAATATTTGGTGATCTTATGGTATATCCCTTGACAAAAGAGACATAAGCTGAATCTAAAAACACATATTTCTTGTATTAAAGTCTAGTATTTGAAACTAACCGTCTTCTTTTTCTGTATTTGGTGCTTTAAGTGGTAATTGACATGAGATCAATGTCTGCTATTGTATTTGCCATAACTAGCTCACATGTTCTAATAAGCCCACATCTAGTATGTTTTTGAGAAGCATTCTTTTTATCTTAGTTTAGCCGCATAGAGTTTGCTCCCAATTGTCATATTTCACCTGTTAAGTTTGGAGATAACTGTATATGCCTACTTATTGTCAGATAGATTCGCCAAAGCTTCGTTTTGTAAGTGTCTGTGCTCTTAGGAGAGCAACTCTTAAACAACAATTTTAAGGTAAAAAACAAAGTTTTAAGTGCACTGTGCATTTATTAAAGCAAATACGGTAACCATAATGAAGAGTGACTGGTCATCCGAGGTTACATTTAGTGGAAAATTTACTTGTACAGTGCATATAGATCTTAGTGCAAACTTTATGAACATAGCTAAAACAAAATAACAGCACTGGAGGTTTAGCTTCCTTTTTCTTGTTTCAATTTGTTATGCTGAGTGGGCCCAGGATAATTTGCTGTTACATCAGGACAAAGTCTGCTGTTAATCCCTCACTGTAAAGTGCATTTCTTAATTTCCCACACTTCATTAAACAATGGACTAATTAATAATTCATCAGGACATACTTGTGTGTTATTGATCAAATTCTCCAAACAGAGATATTGTAAAGGCCCAAAAGACTATTATTGGGATCAGTGTATAATTACTAGTACCATGTTTTAGCTCATTAGCAGAAGGCTTTCTGAGCTGTTCTGATCGTATTTGGTCCAGCAGTGTCCATTTTCTGTCATCAATCATCCGTTCATTTTTAGCCACTGTGTTTTTAGCTTGCCTGAACGAAGTTCAGGAAGAGCTATTGCACTATCCCCGGCGTTGGTGTCGGTGTTGGCGGCGGCGGCGGCGGCGGCGGCGTTAGCAAAATGTTAAAGTTTTAAATTAAAGTTTTTTTTGTGATGGGCAAGGCGCTGTTAGGCGAGCTATCCTGTCCCTGCGACAGGTCTTGTTCTTCTCTGAAGTGTGCGGATAGTCAAGATTCAGACCTGCAATGGTGTGACCCTTGGCTGGATAAGGTGGGGTTTGATGATAATTCTAAGATGACTTCTTATTTCTCAACAAAAACATACGTTGTGACCCTCATTATATCCATCCTAATGAAGTTTTATGGAGAAATATGAAAAATTATCCCGAACTTAACCCTGTTACCCCTACTTAGCTGGAGCACCCTATCATACATACCATTAAGTATTTGATACAAACAGGAAGATTCTGATTAGTCTTCACTATCACACATGTCTATAGAAAGGCACATAACCTTGATTCACAACTCGTTTACACATTTTGTTAGAAGTACATGTTTATAGCTTTTTATGCCCCACCCCACCATGATCTCCCTCTTTGTTAAAACTAATTATTCCACATAGATAATATTGACTTTTGGGTGATTTAAAGGCAATACTTAATTTACTTACCTTCTTCTTTCAAGGTTATGATGAACGTGACAGTGCCAAGAAAAGACGACAGTCGGATTACCGACGAGAATTACAAGTACAGATTGAAGAGGAAGCAGCTCGTAGAAAAAGGTATGCTGCTGTTTTTGTCTCGACTACAACTAGCAGAAGTGAGACATAGATATGAGCCGCGACATGAGAAAACCAACAAAGTGGTTGTGCGCCAAGCTCAGACTCAGATCAGCCCGGGAATCTGCCCAGTCTGACCAGATGCTTTGCTAAGTGCTTAAAAGGTAGCTAAGGGTCTAAGTTACCTCCATGTGGACAGCAAAGACTCTGATCAGACTGGGCGGATGCCCAGGCTGATCTGAGTCTGCGCTGGGCGCACAGCCACTTTGTTGGTTTTCTTGTGTCATGGCTCATATTACTTTTCTGGCAGTGATGTTGGTGTCATTGTCAGTTTTGAATGTGATAACTTTTGTTGAGTTTTGTAGTTGAACTCTGTTTAGTGACAGAACACTGGCAGGCGAGACACCGTCTTCTAAGAATTCTTGTTTCTTGGTGTGTTGAATTTGAATATGTCAGTGCTGCCTTCGCATATAGCCCTAAGTTCATACTGGGTCTGAGGTTATAAAACTTGAGTATAATCTCAAACTCAAAATAAAGCACACTGATTGGCTGCTTCCGAGCATGTGCTCGGAAGCAGCCAATCAGTGTAGTTTATTTTGAGTTTGAGAATGTACTCAAGTTTTATAATCTCGGGGCCAGGTTGCTTTATGAGAAAATGTGGCTTAGGTAGTTTATCCGTCAACTCCATCGCAACACCTCCAGGTAGATTCAAGCTCAAGAGGAGCAAATTCTTTCCTTCAAGAGTTGATCCCCCATGGAGAAGGGAGGCAAAAATGAAATGGGCAGAGTTACTTCCCATGATGGTGTATCCACTCACCGTAATTGAACAATTTCTGAAAAATGTCAGTTTGGGGAAAATATCCTGTATTGACATGTTTCTGACCTCCTTATCTCAGGAATCTTCCTTCTGTTGACTGATCTTCCCTAGAAGTATATTCACTAGGGTCTTACCTGGTAGCTTTAGTACTTAAATAATTGATTGATGATTGTCATTGTTTAGGTGATCAGCTACATTGTGATACTAAGCAGATCAGAGCTCCAAGTATGGTTGGGGTTTTATGACAGTTCTGGAATAACATGTCTCCTTAAATATGTATGTTGTGCTGTCTTTGAACTTGTTCGGCAGGGTAGTTCTAATGAGGGTGGGGGATGGGGGTGGAGAGAGGTCACAATGTTGTTGTTATGGAAAACGAATCCAAATTGTCTCAAAACTTATTGTCAGATCCCACCTTATTTGGAGCTGTATTTATTACATGAGAAAGCTAAAAAACAGATGCCATGTTTAAGCCTTTAAGGTGAATGGATACACTTTCAGGGGGAGCAACTCTGCTGTTTACATTTTGCCTCCCTTGTCAATAGGGGTCAACTCTTAAAGAAAAAAAATTGCTCCCTTAGGAGCAAATTCTTTCCTTTAAGAGTTGACCCCTTTTTTGAGGGCTTTGCTATATAGGGAAGTAAACAGGAAGTCACAAAAGTTGTCCCCCTTCATAAAAACACAGAAAAACATGGAAGTGTATCCATTCACCTTAAGTGAAGTAGAAACAGCATCAGTAAAATTAGTAGATAGTTTGATGCTGCTATTGTGGTGGTGAAACCTGATGCTGCAATATTGAAACTTGAATGAACCAAAATCAATAAAGAAGATATTATGGTTCTCATCGAAAGGATGGCATAGTGTTTATGATACTGTGAGGATTAAAAACAGAGACATTGGAAATATAGTTCCCTGTATATTTATGAAAGAAAATTGAGAAGTTATTAGAGTGTTTAATGACAATCCTGTAATATCTTCAAAGAAAAGTGTGCTGTATTGTATAAGAATTGCCATGTGGAAGTTTTATATAGAAATGAGAAAAATTGTATCTGGATTCAGATTTTCAAACGAACAATCTCTATGTCCTTGACTACTATTATTAAAAATGACTGATGCTTGAGTTGGTAAAAGAAATGCTTATATTTTGACTGTACTATAATGTAAATTGCACTTGATTTCGTTTCTTTTGGATAAAATACAGCCATGGAAAGAACTAGGCTGTCATGATTTAGTTAACAACATACATGATGTTGTTCTGTTTCCAAAGCTGATATTGACATAGGTTCAATTAAAAACAATTCAAAATGTACATCTTGGATTTACCATTGAGGAAAAGCAAGAGTGATAGCTTCCATGGGTAAGAACCCTAGATGATAAATTTGAGGATAGTTTTTATGCCCCCGTGACGATAGTCAGGGGGCATTAAGATTTGCCCCTGTCTGTCCGTCTGTCTGTTCGTCACGCTTTATAGTATAGAGTTTGTGTAATCAACTCCTCCCACAGTTCTCAATGGATCTTTTTCAAACTTTGCATACATGTTTGGGACATATTGAAGATGTGCATGTGGGTTTTTGTTGGCGCTAGAATTAATTTTGACAAAATTATGGCCTTTTGAACTTAGTCATTTTAGGAAAATTTTTGCATTGTAGGGTATAGAGTTTGTGTAATCAACTCCTCTCACAGTTTTCAATGGATCTTTTTCAAATCTTGCATACATGCTGTGAATGTATTGAAGATGTGCCTGTGGGATTTTGTTGGCCCTAGAATTAATTTTGACAGAATTACGGCCTTTTGAACTTAGTCATTTTAGGCAAGTTTTTGCATTGTAGGGTATAGAGTTTGTGTAATCAACTCCTCTCACAGTTTTCAATGTACCTTTTTCAAACCTTGCATACATGCTGTGAATGTATTGAAGATGTGCATGTGGGTTTTTGTTGGACCTAGAATTAATTTTGACAGAATTACAGCCTTTTGAACTTAGTCATTCTAGGGAAAATTTTGCATTGTAGTGTATGGATTTTGTGTTATCAGCTTGCTCCACAGTTTTCAATGGATCTTTTTCAAACCTTGTCTACATATTGTGGACATATTTGAAGATATGCGTGAGGTTTGATAGATCTAGAATTAATTTTGACAGAATCACAGCCTTTTTAACTTAGTCATTTTGGGCAATTTTTTTACATGGTAGGGTACCGGTATGTTTTCAGTGGATTCTTTGTAGGTGCTTTATGGATATACACGTCATGTGACAGGCGCTGCATGGGGGCATCATTAGTGTCTTACAGACACAATTTTCTAGTTTTATTTTTATTTTGTAATTTCTCCATAATGTGATATGGTGTGGCATCTTGATGAGGGGCCACTACATATTTTGTTTTGGTGCATGGACAGAAATTATACCCCAACTCTCATTTGAAAACAACATCATGAAACATATGTCAGCGTAAAAAATATGTCTTTCTAACAGGGTGAAACAAGCATCTTAGTACAGACAGTTTTACAGTTTGAAGAATTTTGTGACATGTTTTGTTGATGTAGGAGTACATTCGCAATTTTGATGTAGCCTTCTTTGAATAATTGACATTTTAGAAATAAATAGGGCATTTTGATGAGCATGAGATTGTCAGTAGAGTAAGGTTTTATGCATTTTCACATGGCGGTCATTTCTTTGGGCTTTTAAAACTTATATTCATTTTTGCTTATTTTACAGAGAAAAGATGCAGGAGTTACGGGTCAATGCCTCAGGGCTTTGTGATCCTGAGAAGAGTTCCAACAGAATGAAGGGGCTTGGTGGGGAGCCAGGGGTCAGCCCCAGGAGAGAGTACAAGGCCAATGAAGTACAACGATACCACTCAAAATTCCTGGTGGATGACAGGTATGTATATGTAACTTAAAGGATGTCTAATAATTGTCTCCTCTCTAATAAATGCCCTCTCACTTCTTTCTATGAAAAAGTGGCCAAAATTCCATCCAAACTGGCTTTAGACCACACTCATATGTTATTTGTTGCATAAATTTTGTTTTCAAAGTGCCATTTTAGGACCTGTAAATTGCAGTGCCTTAAGTGCATTTATTAGGAGAAATACCAGGGGCATTTATTAAAAGAAATAAAATATCTATCTTAAAGGATAGAAAAAACACATATTTAAAATGTTGTAATTAACAAGACTGAGAAACAATTTGGATCCAGATGAGACAGCTCATAATTAGCTGTCTCATCTTAATCTGCACTTTCCTTTTTTCCTTTCCTTTTTTCTGTCTGTCAGGTAGAAAGGATTTGAGTTGGGGCAAACTTTAGGTTTCACGATTTTAACAAACGGATCACCTTTTGTGACTTCTGTTTGCTTTATTGGGTCTACTCTTAATGAAAACAGAATTTGCTTCTTGGTAGCAAAATTCCTTCCTTTAAGAGTTGACCCCATTAGGAAGGGAGGCAAAAAGGAAAATAGTAGAGTTTCTTCCCCCAAAAGTGTTCACCTTAAAGGGCTAAATATTACAGTATACATATTTGTTTTTCCATCTCTGAGCATATGGTTGACATAGATACTTTCAGCTGAGCTAGGCTGGCAAAACAAAGTCAGAAATGCAAAACTAACTGTTCAATATTGTCCAAACTGAATTGCTTTTTATGACAGCCAGAACTGAATGGATAAAACTGATTCCAAAATTAATGGTTCTGATCATTGAAACTGATCAAAATATGCCTGAATTAATAGTGGATGCAACATTATAAATGGTTACATGAAATATTTGATTTTTGTTGGATTTTAATATTTTTTATTATAAGAGTATAATAGCTGATTGTATTTAATTAAACAGTGGTAACAAGCAGAAAAGGTAAAAAATATATTCTTTCTGCTTATATATTGTCTTTTCTTTTCTTTCTTTTTTTTTGCACATTGAAATATTTATTATGTTCTGCTGTTTTGTATATTTTTGTATTGTGTCCAGAGCTCTAGATAAGAAGGGTATTTGATGATAATTGAGGGATAATTATTTTTATTTCTCAATGAAACCATATGTTGTGACCCCTCATCTGAACCATCTCGTCGAGACGGTTCAGATGAGGGGTCACAACATAGGTTTTTATACAGAATTAACAAAAAATATCCCTAATTATCACCAAATACTCCCTCCTATCTAGGGCTCTGTTGTGTCATATTTTTTATTTAGTTCAATTGAATTGGGAGGAGCCCTGGTTGCTCAGTGCGTTAAATGCCTGCCTGCTAATCCAGCAGTCAAAGTTTGAATCTAATCTCAAGGGTTTAAATCTTTTTCAATCATAAATGTGGTTCCATTGAACACAACCTTTCATTATCAGTCTTCCATTGGCTGAAATACTGTTGAAAGGGCAGTAAAACTGCAAGTGATAAAATCAAATTGGAGGCATTTCAGAATTACCTCCCATGGCCAGAATGGATAGTGCAGTTAATATTCTGCAAAGGCACATAATTAATTTTCTCACTTATTCACTCCTTATATAAATTATACATTGGTTAAGGGAGTGAACTCGGGAATGGCTGTAAATTGACTGGGGGGGGGGGGGGGGGGGGGGGGGGGGGGCTCTTGAATAACTGTAAATTGACTGGGGTGCAGAAGGGAGAGGCCTAGTATGGGTAAAACAGGACTGTTGTGACAATACAAGTGTGCTTAAAAGCATTTATTAAAAGCTAAATAAATCAAACATAACTGTACTCATGTTTGCAGTGAAGAACATGATGCCATTGGCCGCCCCATAAAGGGTGGCTCCTTCAAGGATTATTCCAGCAGTGGTCGGTATCATGTCCAGCCTCTGGGCAAATATACTGTTGGAGGACTGCCAAGGTAGAGAACTCAAAAATGCACGGATATAATAATCATTCAGATACATATGTATACATACCGTATACATGGTAAATTTTGTGGTGTTCTATTTTTCGCGGTATTTCGCGGTCACTAAGAAACCGCGAATATTAAAATCGCGAAAATTTTCCTGTTTCTTACAAAGTGTTTTCTGTAGACACAGTGTTCATATATTTTGTTTGTGTTTGCTTCGGTAGTTGCTGGTACTTTTCACTTGAGCCAGTTCTTTCATTAACCTGCGGCAGGGCCGCCGCAGGTTAATGAAAGAACGGACTCAAGTGAAAAGAAATAGTTTTTCTTTTCAAGCATGTTGCTAACCGTGAAAATTAAAAATCGTGAAAATAAATATTTATGTTTTTGACCCTTAACAGCGAAAATTTGAACCCGCAAAAATTACCGCGTATATGGTATATGTTACCAGCTAGTTTAACTTAGTATAGTCAAGAACATCGCCAACTTAGTATAGTCAAGAACATCACCTTGGCTTGTCCAATCAATCGTAGTTTTTTAAAAGACAATAGAGGCAACACCATGCTTAACACCATGCTTAACCTGTGGATAGGTTCTCCATTGAAGATTAGCCAAGGTAGACAACTGCAGAATGCATGACACGTAGCCTACATCTGCTAGTGTAGCTAAGTGTTGTTGCAGGTAAAATGACAATGCCTAATAATCATGTAAAATAACTGCCAAGGTAGGCAACTCAAGAAAGCACCAGTATATAGCCATATACAGTAGAACTTAAATGGCTATAACCATGATGGCTCGCTAACCCTGCCTGACTAGAACTCATTCCTAGGTCCTTAGATGTCACTTTATATAGAAACTAGCCCTGGATGGCTAGAACTACCCTTGACTGGAATTAACTTTCATGGTCCCAAGCCTGTTAGAGCCATTGAAGTTCTACTGTATCTCTGCAAATTGCAATACAAATACATGTGTAATCATTGCTAGCTAGTTTATTTAGCTTAGTGTTACATGCCTCAGGGTTGCCCCCTTATAGTCATTGGAATATCTGATTATGATGCTGTATCTGAGCTCTAATACATTTGATCACCATATTCATCAGCAAGGTGTTCGTTTTTAGAGATAATTCTGGCTCAGAATTATGTTAGAAAATATGATTTTATCCAAAGTTTGTGAGAAATTAAAATTTGATATTGTCAATGAAAATTTTAGGTACAATCCATTATCAGACTTCACTTTTGCATGAGATTTTTGCCTCCTTTGACATTGTTTAGCTTTTTGGCAAAAATTAGAGCAATTTCCTCTGAATTTTTCCTGAGGATGATCGTTTGTTATACTTTTGCAGTTTCCTGGCTTGTAAACAACATAATTGACAAACTTTTCTATACAGGAAGCAGGCCATGATCCAGGGGGTAGGCTTTGGGGCTTGAGCCCCGCCACCTGGTACTGGTTAGATTAAAAATATGTTGTGGCATCTCATTAGAATCTGTGAGGCGATTCTGATGAAATATCACAACATATATTTCAAGGCAAAAAAGACATCAGCAAAATTTCTCGTAAAATTGATCCCAAATGATGTCATATATTGTCAAGCCCCCACCCCCCAACATACATCTCGGCACTGGCACCTGCCAGCCCCACCATTCATCCAGAGCCCCGCCAGTACGTGGTGGTCTAGATTCGGGCCTGGAAAGCTTCATTTTGAATTTTACAAAAAGTGCTCAGCTCATATAAGTACATGATCCTTTATGGAGAAATAATGAGCCTTGGATACTTGTATGGATGGTACCATGAGAAATAAAAATAGTTTGATTTTTTTATCTATCAGAGAAGTAAATAAAATGATAATTTAGCCTGATGCCCAATATCTTTCCAGCCCCGAGTATGATATTTTTGGTAGGGAGCCTGCCTCAGCTCAAACAGGGATCCGTGAGGAAAGGCCACAAGGCATTCTTACAAATGCCAATACTGCCCCCTACTCGGCAGGGCTTGATTCCCAGGGCCCAAGGTAGTAGATTTGTTATGATTGGATAGGCTTTGATTGAAATGGTGCATAGTTTGGTGTATGGTATTAGCACAAGAACAGAGCTCCAGAATCGGTAGGGCACCTGACTCGTAAGTCAGAGGTCCTGGGTTCGAATCCCGGTCTGGCCACATACTTTCGTTTCTCCTTCCGCTGATTCAAGAAGGGCAGTTGTCAGTTACTGGCGAAAGTATGTGCACTTAGTACTGGTTAACCGCTTAGGAGGTCTAAGCCTGCCCAGGAATAGTGTGGTTAGGTTAACTGACCGTCCCGACATGACCTTAGTTGTTTACCGTGGACGTTAAACATCAAATCAACCAACCAACAGAGCTCCAGATAAGGTGTTGTTTAGTTGTGGTTTAACTCTTTAAGCCCCAGTGACGAAATCAGCAAAATTTGCACACAGTGTAGATCCTAATGAGGCGGCTCATAATGAGCTGCCTCATCTAGATCTACACTGTTTGCCCTCTAGTCTTTGAATTCTTGATATGAAATGTCTTGGACAAGGCATTTTTTTAATTTTTGCAGACATAAATTTGGTCCTCTGCTTTTTGGTGCTTAAAGAGTTAACATCCCCTTAAACAATAGGTCAGTCATGTTAAAGGTAGGTTCCTGGACTAGCGATAACAATTATGTCCACAAAATAATTTCGTCTTTTTCTGAGCAGTATTTAATTCTCTTATTTTTCTGAATTTGTTGCTACTGAGAAACTCGTCAGATGTTGAAGAAAATAGTCGTTTTCCCTTTTGGTTTATTTACTTTCGTTGGAATTCCAGTTCTAAAAATAACTATGTTTATTATGTCTATAAATGGGCGATTTCTGATGCCATTCTCCAAAGGTCAATTTTCCCTTGCCGTAAGCTCTCCTAGAGGTCCTGGCATTGCGGATGGGTTAAAACTATCCCGAAATGCAATGCAGCATGACGTCAGCCACGTTATCTGTTTTTGGCGCGAAATGAAAATAGCGCTAACTGGTGTGCGAAGCAGAGTTAGGAAATCCCTTGCAAAACAACTTTTCTAATATTTTTTTGATTTAAACTTTTTAGTGAAACTTATTCATTCCCTTTTATAAGTGCTTTCCAACAACTTGGATGAACGATCATCAAAATTATGATGCATTCCAAAGTACAGGAACCTACCTTTAAGCTGTTGCCTCCAAATTTGTGAGGCTTTTACTTGACCTGAGATAAATGACACCCAGGTGCTGCCTCTTCCCCAGAGACACCTGGCAGCCTACCTCTTACCCAGAGACACCTGGCAGCCCACCTGTTTCACAGTCCCCCATGGGCGAAGGCCCTCCAAATAAGGCGAGTATTTGATGATTATTATGGGACAGTTGTCTTCTTTCTCAATGAAAGCATGTACTATGACCCCTCTTCTGAACTGCCTTATTCAGCAGTTTGATCAGTTCTTACTGTTCCATTTTTTCCCCTTACGAGTGTGAAGTAAAACTTTGTAAGCTAGCATTTTCGGTATTCACATTCCATATTCACATATGAATACGGAAAATGCTAGCTTACAAAGTTTTACTTCACTCTCATAATCTGCAGTTCATGTTGGGGAAAAATATGGAACAATAAGAACTGATCCAACTTTATAAACACACCTTATTAAATCATGGACTTTGCTGTGTTCTTGTGCTTGAAATGCAAATTGTGCTTAATAACTATGGGTATGAAGGGTGTTGGTGATTTGATGTTAAACACTCAAATGTGATTTGTAGTTATATTTTTTAAATGCTTATTTTTATCTCATTTTGTTGAGTTTTATAACTGGTTGAAGTGATCATGTTCATTTGTTTGTTTTTCATTCACATAAACTGTTAGTTTGGTAATGGCCCTAAATGTTCTTGAGCAAACAGTCTGTCCCCAGATCAGACTGCTGTGGGATCTGCACTGTTCACTATTCTCCAGCATATTTTGACTCATCACTGGATAGATTACAGGGCTCCAGATAAGAAGCTGTAACAGCGATAATTTAGGGATAATTTTCATATTGTGCCATATCTTGTGACCCCTCATTAGAACCATCTCACTGAGACAGTTCTAATGAGGGGTCACAACATATGTTTTCATTGAAAAATAAGAAAAAATATCTCTGAATTATCCCTGTGATCCCTTTTTATCCGGAGCTCTTTAAGAAACGTTATACATGCCATTAGCTCTACCCTATAATCAGTGAGATCTGATGAATATTTTTTAAATTCAGTGACAGTGTCACAGAAATTTATTTCAAGCTCATCTAAACAAGGCCTAAAACAAAATTTTAGTGCTGTTGTTCCTGAAACAAGCATGAAGTATACAGTATTTGTTTCTGTTTTTCTTAAAATGTGAAATTAGATGGGAGGAACTAAACATGCAGATGGGGTGTGGAGGGTGTAAACTCACCCCCTGGATGGGCAAATTATTTCAAAGTGCTGCAGTTTCCTGCCAGAAACTGGGTTTACACCTCTAAAGATGATCTGTGTAAAATCTTGGCTAACTTTTGTATCCCAAACTCCACCCCACCCCCAACCCTCACCCACCCCCTTTTTTGGAAATTTCTCGAAATTTGCCACAGCCCCTTTCTCAAAAGTGTGTCATTGGCTCTGAAACAAGGAATATAAGTGAGATTTGAAAATTTTGTTGGAATCATCTTTGGAAGGGCTAGATAAAGTGGGATTGTTTCTCACATGGTGTGTATGAAACAGTACATGTAGTTGGTTGAGGTCTATCAGCATTTTATGTTTTTGTTGTAATTTTGCTAGGGTGGTAGATTATGAATTTTGGATGACTGAAGGAGGTGTAGGCTTTGATTTGGATTTTGTTTGTGTGGGTTCAGTAGAGAATTGTTGGTTGGCATTAGGGTGGATTCTTCAGACAGTGAAAGATGAAATATCATAAAACTAATTACTTGTTCTATCTTGCATTAATTCAAAGTCTTGTTTTACTGTATTTGAAATGCAGTGATTTCTTAAGGTGAATATTTTTATTTTTATGCCCCCGAAGGAACTTCGGGTGGCATATTAAAATCGGACTGTCCGTACGTCCGTCCGTCAGTCCGTCCGTTACAAATCGTGTCTCAGCAATAACTTAAAAACTACTGAAGCAAATTTAATGAAACTTCATAGAAAGATAAAGCATAATGAGAAGGTGTGTTGCGCGCAAGACTTAGGTCCCTACGCCCAAGGTCAAGGCCACAATTGGGTCAAAGGTCAAATTGTGTCTCAGAATCGTGTCTCAGCGATAATTTAAAAATATGGAAGCAAATTTGATGAAACTTCACAGAAAGATAAAGCATAATGAGAAGGTGTGTCGCGCACAAGACTTAGATCCCTATGTCCAAGGTCAAGGCCACAATTGGGTCAAAGGTCAAATTGTGTCTCAAAATCGTGTCTCATAATTTTAAAACTGCTGAAGCAAATTTGATGAAACTTCACAGAAAGGTAAAGCATAATGAGAATGTGTGTCATGCACAAGACTTAGGTCCCTACGCCAAAGGTCAAGGCGAAGGTTGGGTCAAAAGTCAAATTGTGTCTCAAAGTTGGCTCTCAGCGATTACTTATAAACTACTGAAGCAAATTTAATGAAACTCCACAGAAAGATGAAACATAATGAGAAGTTGTGTTGCACATAAGATTTGGGTTGCCAGGTTCAAGGTCAAGGTCACAATTAGGGGTCAAAGGTCAAATCTTGCCTCTGTGATAACTTAAAACCTGCTGAAGCGAATGCCATCAAACTTCACAGAAACATAAACCATAATGAGATGGTATGTTACACACAATATTTAGGATCCCAAATCCAAGGTCAAGGTCACAATCTGGGGTCAGAGGTCAAGTCATGTCTCGGCAATTACTCAGAAAAGTACCAAAGCAAACTTTAAAGAAAGATAAAGCCTAATGAGATTATTTACCATGTACAAGACATAGGTTCCCACACCCAAGGTCAAGGTCATAGCCAGAGGTCAAAGGTCAAGTAATGCATCCTCAATTACATAAAAACTACTGAAGCAAACTTCATTAAACTTCATGAAAAGGTATAAAACAGTGAGCGAATATGTCACAAACAAATTATGGTTTTGTTGTCCAAGGTCAGGATCACAGTCAGGGCTCAGAGGTGAATTCATGTCTCTGAACTAACTCAAAACTGCTGAAGCGAATATCATCGAGTTTCACTGAAAGGTAAAGCATGATAAAATGGTAACGTAAAGAAAAGTAAAGTATAATATTAAGTTATGTAAGGTGCGACATTAGGTTCCCACACCCAATGTCAAGGACACAACACAGTTTGGTTATTGGTTGAATTAAGTCCCCTTGAATCTGCTTAAACTTCCAAAGTGCATTTAAACATTACAGAAAAGTAGTACGAAATTAGGATGTATATCATGTGCAAGACTCAGGTTCTGTGCCCACGGTCAAGGTCACAATTAGGGCTCACAGGTCAGTTTAAGGGGCCTTCGGGGGCATTTGTTACCACTGTAACATTTCTTGTTTTTTTTTATGGATGATAATAGTCCTAAAGCGGAGTCAAGCTCTTAGAGTGTACAACAACATTAGACGAAAATAAAGTCTTGTGGTTCTTGTTATGAAGTGACATTTTTGCAGAATTTTAGTTAGCTTTGTTAACCTTGCTGCTGTTTAACAGAATGCAACAATATATTCAAATTCTAATGATGTAATTTTTGCCTACAAATAGCAAATATCAGTTTGTTTAATAGTTTGCTTTATATTTTGATTGTATTGTTATAATTTTTTTTTGTCCATAGAGATGTATTGTCACCTCAAGCCTATTCAGATAAGTAAGTGTTCGGACAGGCTTTCTGTTCTAAGCATGGTCATGAGGTACTTACACATCTGGCTATAGCTCCAGATAATCTGAAGATTTTGAGATGAAAATTTACTCTTAAAGTGCCAAGAAAGCAGAAGACAAAATTTGCATTTGCAAAATTTCAAAAATGTGTCATCCAAGCTGTCATATTGAGAATACAGAGGGCAAACAGTGTAGATCTCAGATGAGATGGCTCATAATGAACCATCTCATCTGGATCTACACTGTTAACGATGCAACCATTTTAATTTTTGGCACTTTAAGAATTTAGATGTATGGCTACAGCTCCAAGGGAGATCACTGTAATTGGAATCTGAAAGTATATGTCTCCATTCTCACAGGAGTCTACTCTTACAGGCAAGAGCAAATTCTTTCATTTTAGAAAATCCTTCATTACAGAAAAAAAAATTGTGACCCAGGGAAGCAAATACTATTCATAATAACTAAACCATAGAGTTGTAGCTAAACACCATAGCTTTCTAATCACTTTTGAAAAACAAATGGTATGGATTCTCAACAGCACATACTTTATATAGAGCTCTGCGTTCTGGTGAATTGTGTGACTGCATCATTTTTCTTGAATTACTGATATTTACCATAACTATTCAAACAAGAATATCTGAGTCAGCATTGGAGATCCTGATCAGACTGCTTTTTAGCTCGCCTGAACGAAAGTTCAGGAAGAGCTATTGTTGTCACCACGGCGTCGGCGTCCGCGTCAGCGTCAGCGTCCGCGTCAGCGTCGGCGTCCGGATTGGATGTTTTGGTTAAAGTTTTTTAAACACCTATATCTCCCTAACCCATGGATGGATTCTTTTGATACTTGCACTGTAGTTAGATATTGGTCCAAAGTTTAACATGGTACCACCCCCACCCCATTCCTTGACCTTGATGTCAAGGTCATGGACTTAGAAAATTGGGAGTTTTTTGGGACTGGATGTTTTGGTTAAAGTTTTCTAAAGCCCAGTATCTCCTTAACCCATGGATGGATTCCTTTGATACTTGCACTGTAGTTAGATATTGGTCCGAAGTTTTCCAAGGTACCACCCCCCTCAGTGACCTTGATGTCAAGGTCATGGACTTAGAAAATTGTCTTTTTATTAATTGGATGTTTTGGTTAAAGTTTTTTAATGACACATATCTCCTGAACCCTTAGATGAATTCTTTTTATATTTGCACTGTAGTTAGATATTAGTCCAAAGTTTTACAGAGTACTACCCCAGCCCTGCTCGGTGACCTTGATGTCAAGGTCAGGGACTTAGGAAATTTGGTCTTTATTAAAGTTTTCTAATTGCGTACTGATTCATAATGCTTGGCAGAGATTTAGTTTACACTTGAACTGATGTTAGACACTTTTTTGAGTTTTTACAAAACACTATATACTTACCCGACTGGATGACCTTGATGTCAAGGTCATGGACTTTGAATTTTGTCTTAAAGATTTTGATTAGTTTTATATTAATGAAGACATAATTTCACAGTGCCACAATGGACTCAGTTGATACTTATACTTGGACTGATGTTAGATAACGGTTAAAGGCTTTGATACATCCTAGCCATGCCCTCCTCCCCCCTACCCCTTAGTTCTTTGACCTCAAGCTCATGGACTTTGAAATTTCATGTGGATTTTTTTAGCTCACCTGAGCCGAAGGCTCAGAGGTGAGCTTATAGGATGGGAGTCGAGCCGTCGTGCGTCCGTGGGTGCGTGGGTGCGTCAACACTTTCAAACATAAATATCTCAGAGGCCAGTGGGCCGATCGCAATCAAATTTTATCTGAAGCATCATTTGGGTGGGGGAAAGGCTGCATTAGGTTTTGGTGTCGATCAGCTCAGAACTCTGGTTTCCATGGCAACAGATAGCCCCCATAGGGTTATAATGGGGAAAACGGCGTCATCACGTTTTCTCAACTGTTTTTGATTAGATCCTTATCATACTTGCAGGTAATGATGACATACACAAGAGCTTGGATGAGTTCGAAATTTGGTCGGATTCGAGCACAGACTACGGAGTTAGCTGCCCTTGAGCATTAGAAAAAATCCCATAGGGTTATAATGGGGAAAATGGCGTCATCACGTTTTCTCAACTGTTTTTGCTTAGATCCTTATCATACCTGCAGGTAATGATGACATACATAAGAGCTTGGATGAGTTCGAAATTTGGCCGGATTCGAGCGCAGACTACAGAGTTAGCTGCCCCTGAGCGTTTGAAAAAAATCCCATAGTGTTATAATGGAGAAAACAACGTCATCACATATTTTTAGAAAAACTTTGTCATCGCTCTATTGCCTACATTTCTCAAGGGATTTTAAAATAACTTCACACAAATGTTGGGCGTGACAATATCTCAAGCAAGTTCGACTTTCAGGATGCTGTGCTCAAGGTCAAGGTCACTGTGGCTATTTTTAGAAAATCTTTGTCATCGCTCTAGCACCTACATTTCTCAGCAGATTTTTAAATAACTTCACACAAATGTTGGACATGACAATATCTCGAGCAAGTTTGACTTTCAGGATGCTGTGCCCAAGGTCAAGGTCACTGTGGCTATTTTTAGAAAAACTTGGTCATAGCTCTAGCACCTACATTTCTCAACGGATTTTAAATCAACTTCACACAAATGTAGGGCATGACAATATCTCAAGCAAGTTTGACTTCCAGGGTGCTGCGCCCAAGGTCAAGGTCACTGTGGCTATTTTTAGAAAAACTTTGTCAGCGCTCTAGCACCTACATTTCTCAATGGATTTTAAAATGAATTCACACAAATGTACGGCATGACAATATCTCGAGCAAGTTCGACTTTCAGGGTGCTGTGCCTAAGGTCAAGGTCAGTGTGGCTATTTTTAGAAAAACTTTGTCATCGCCCTAGCACCTACATTTCTCCATGGATTTTGAAATAACGTGATACAAATGTAGGGTATGACAATATCTCAAGCAAGTTCGACTTTCAGGATGCTGTGCTCAAGGTCATGGTCACTGTGGCTATTTTTAGAAAAACTTTGTCATGGCTCTAGCACCTACATTTCTCAACGGATTTTAAAATAAATTCACACAAATGTAGGGCATGACAATATCTCGAGCAAGTTTGACTTTCAGGGTGCTGCAATCAAGGTTTTTGATTAGATCCTTATCATACTTGCAGGTAATGATGACATACATAAGAGCTTGGATGAGTTCGAAATTTGGCCGGATTCGAGCACAGACTACGGAGTTAGTTGCCCTTGAGCGTTTGAAAAAAATCCCATAGTCTTATAATTGAGAAAACAACGTCATCACATTTTCATTTTTCATCGGATCCTCTTCATACTTGCAGGTAATGAGGATATGCATAAAAGCTTGGATTAGTTAGCATTTCGGCTAGATCCCACCACTGACTATGGAGTACCTGCCCTGAGCATCGAAAAAATCAATGTCGCCACTTTTTTAGCTCACCTGAGCCAGAGGCTCCGGGGGAGCTTATAGTATGGTCAGGCTCCGTCGTCCGTCGTCGTCCGTCGTCCGTCCGTCGTCGTCCGTCGTCCGTCCGTCGTCCGTCCGTCGTCCGTCCGTCCGTCCACAATTTCAAACGACTTCTCCTCTGAAACCGCTGGGCCGATTGTAACCAAATTTCATACAGAGCCTCTTGGGACCTTAGGAACAAAAAGTTGTTCAAACGGTCCTGGTCACATGACCAACATGGCCGCCATGCCCATATATGGTAAAAACCTAAAAAAATCTTCTTCTCCAGAACCAATAGGCCGATGGCCTTGAAACTTGGTATGTAGCATTGGGTAAGTGAGTACTACCAAGATTGTTCAAATTATGACCTTGGGTTGACCTTGACCTTTTTTACGGTAAGGTCAAATTTGCTTCCTTGTGCTTTTATATGGCAAAATGCTAGAACATAAGATATCTTGGAAACTACTGAAGATTTGGGGCTAAAAATTGGTATCTACAGTCATCTTAATGAGTACATGAAGATTTATGAGTATAAGAGGTCAAGGTCATTCTTTGACCTAGAACTCTCATATTTTGACAATTCCAAACAATCTCCTCAAAAGCCCCTGGGCCAATTGAAACCAAATTTCATATAGAGCCTCCAGGAGTTGAGGGAACAAAAAATTATTCATATGGTCCAGGTCACATGACCAACATGGCGGCCACGCCCATATACGGTAAAAACCTTTAAAAATCTTCTTCTCAAGAACCAATTGACGGATGGCCTTGAAACTTGGTATGTAGCTTTGGATACTCGAGTACTATCAAGATTGTTCAAATTATGACCATGGGTTGACCTTGATCTTTTTTACGGCAAGGTCAAATATGGGAAAATGCTAGAACATAATATTTCATGGAAAGTTTTGAAGAGATATGCCTAAGAATTGGTATATACAGTTATCTTAATGAGTACATGAAGATTTGTGAGTACAAGAGGTCAAGGTCATTCTTTGACCTTTGACCCAGAACACTCATATTTTGACAATATCAAACAGTCCCCTAAAAAACTGGGCCAATTGTAACCAAATTTCATATAGAGCCTCCAGGGATTGAGGGAATGAAAATTTGTTCAAACAGTCCTGGTCACATGACCAACATGGCCGCCAGGACCATATATGATAAAAACCTTTAAAAACCTTCTTCTCCAGAACCAATTGACCGATGGCCTTATAGCTTGGTATGTAGCATTGGGAACTCCAGTGCTATCAAGATTGTTCAAAATAATGACCTTGGGTTGACCTTGACTATTTTACTGCAAGGTCAAATGTGGGAAAGTGCTAGAACATAAGATTTCGTGGAAAGTTTTGAAGATTTATGCCTAAAAATTGGTATCTACAGTCAACTTAATGAGTACATGAAGATTCATGAGTACAAGAGGTCAAGGTCATTCTTTGAATTTTGACCCAGAACTCTGTCATTTTGACAATATCAAACCATCTCCTCAAAAGCCCTGGGCCAATTTTGAAACCAAATTTCATATAGAGCCTCCAGGGGTTTTTCAAACGTCCAGGTCACATGACCAACATGTTCTCCATGCCCATATATGGTTAAAACCTTTAAAAAAAGTTTTCACTAGAACCAATTGACCAATGGTCTTAGAGTAACTTACCCTAGAGTATTGAGGCTGAATGGACCCAGGTGAGCTACAGGACCAATGGTCCTCTTGTCTTGGTTTCTACTGATCCGATCCTTTTCAAACTTGCAGGTAATGAGGAAATGCATAATATCTTAAACAAGTTCAAATTTTGGCCAGATCAGGCCAACCACTACGAAGTTAGCTGCCCTTGACAGCTCTGTCTATTGTGCTCTTGATCGGATACTTTTTAAACTTGCATATATTAAATGAGGGCATACATGTTTTGGATGAGTTTAATTTTCTGCCTGATTGGACCACTGACTGTGGAGTTAGCTACCCTTGAGCATCTTAAATATCCCTATAGGTTTACAATGTCTCTCAGGTGAGCAATTGTTGCCCTTTGGGCTACTTGTTTTTTATTTTAAGACATTTCTGAGATAGCTTTTGTTTATAAATGTGTTGTCATTATGGACATGCTTGCCTGAAGTTTTATACATAGCAGTCCACACCACCATAGCGACTGTGTGATGGGCAAGCACCTATTCAGGCGAGCTATGCTGTCAGGCGACAGCTCTTGTCTGATCTGGATTTCTCATTGTTTACCAAAAAAATCTGTAAGCTTTCACCTGACTGAACAAATGAACTTGTCCAAATGCAGACATGACAAGTCAGCTCTTGGAATAGTTGAAGTATTTGAAAATGTTAGGTAAATATAGTAAAGCAACCTCACACATTAAATCAGACTATCAAAAATTACAGGCCAACTTCGTTGTGTCAAACTTGCTTATCTCGAAAACCCTGCTAGTCTCGAAGTGATCTCCTATTCCCGAACATTCCCCCCTATATAATATTGCATTTCGACCTCCGTTGTGTCGAACTCGCTTATAACGAAAACACTGCTGTATCGAAGTGATTTTTGATTCCCCTCCGACACTTTCCATGTGTTTTACCACTGTTTGTGTCGAAGTCAAAATGTGTATTCAGAAAAAGATCGCCGACACGACGGAAAGAAAATGACGGCCATTTTGTGTAGATGTTTTGCGGTAATGAAAAACCTGCATATTTATGTCTTTAAGCAAATTGGTACAAACATCGAACAATAACAATGAAAAAGAACGATTTACCGAACAATTGTCTTTAATTGATCGCAGTTCAATCAATTATCCCAAATTATCCAATAATTATCCAATGATTGCGTGAAACGATGCAGACATTGTTTTGTTGATCAGCTGTTTTTGTGTGTAAGTTAATTGACCTTGAACCGCGTATACGTCACAGTTCAGGTGCGTACGATTGGAAAGTTCGGTCAATTAGGCGCCTTTGAAATTTAATTGATTGAACAGTATTGAGCGGCGCTCTTTGATGCGGGCTATTAGTAACATTCTTTAAGCTGTCCCAAATCGTCTCATTCTTGTCTTTATTTCAATCCCGTTTTCAGTAGAAACAGTTTTACTACGTTCGTGCTGCACACGTTTTGTAGAAATACTGACACTACGAAAGTTAAGATATTGTACATGTATAGAACAAAAATTTTGATGACGTCACAATTTGCCTATCTCGAACTTCGGAAATCTCGAAGTGGGTTCTCCATTCCCTTGGAATTCGAGATATCGAAGTTGGCCTGTATAATAATTTAAAAAAAAAATGCGGACTAGGAAATGCAAGCTGTACATGGTCAGGCAGTTGTTGTGCTGGCTGATCAGTGGTAGGAAGTTCAAGACTTTACACAAAATACTGCACATTTTGTAACCAGAATTCGCATGGACAGTTTGCATTTTCTCTAAGACACTTTACTTTGCTTTAAGGTACTTTGTTTTGCTGTATATACAGAAGCTTTATGTAGGCTGTAATAATTTCCGAAATTTTGGGACAAAGTTATAAGAGCAAACAGTCTAGATACACATCAGACTGCTCTTAAAAGAGCAGTCTGATCAGGATCTGCTCTATTTCCATTCTGCTTGGATGTCTTTGTAAATTCATCATTTGTGATGTCAACTTGTTCGAATTTTACGACAGTTCACAGTACTTTGTAAAGGTGTCCCAAAATTAAGGACAATTATTATTTATGTAATGTGCTTGTAGATGCCATTTGTAATTGTAGGTTTCAGTCTAATTAATGTGACTGGCAAATAAGTCCAACAATTTTCTGTTCTGTTGATCTCTATAACTGGCCTACTGTTTGAAAGGTTGGGGCCGACAGAATTGTGTTTGTGTTCTGTCAACTTGTTTGTGTTCTTGGGTATTGTATTGTGTTGTATTGTATTGTATTAAATTATAATAATTTTGAGCCAAACATATTTATATAAAACTTGATTTGGAGAAAGGACTGAATTTTGTATAAACAAAGGAACTCATATGCATTCAGAGTTCTTGCTAAAAGAATATGTGTGTCAGATAAAGAGGCCCTGGTTGTTCAAAACTAATGATGTCTTAAGGTAATGAGACATTACATTTTTAAATGCAATGTATGCACAAAAAAAACACAGCTTTTTTTATCAAAAATGTGAGCAGCTTTGGCAGTGCAAAAGCTCCTTACATTTTTAACAAAACAAAGTAGCACACTAAATTTTTTGTGTACAAGAAGACTTTCTAAGAATGTGTACCAGAAGACTTAACAAATCATAGACTAATAACTTCAGTAAGCCAGCGATACTTTGAACAACCTGGCCTTTAATTAAATCTAACAAGGAAATTTCTTGCAGCAATGCCTGCATTTATCATGCAGTAAATTTAAGCAGTTGGTACTTTGAAACATGGCAGATTTCTTATACTTTGTTGTTGTCTTTTTATGTCAGTTAATCAGTCTGTCAGTATGTCTGTCAGCCTGTCAAAGGCATTGTCTGAGCTGTCTGTCTTTCGCACTGTTATGAAAGACTTTTCTTTCTATATGCAATACACATCTAAGCAGAGGTGGTGGATTTCATTTTGTTCACTGTAAATGTGAAGAGTATTGTATTGTATTTTCATTCTTCTGCATTTTATTTTTCACATTTGCATTATTTGTCAGTTTTCATAGCAGGGCGGAGGCATTGAATAATTTAGTACCTGGAGACATTAATTCTTCCATTCTCTGGGGGTTCAGGATTTGAAAGTCTGGCTACAAGGAATTATTTCTGTGTGAGAAATACCTTTTTTCCCCCTAGAAATCTTGATGTTTCCTTGCTAGGAATGTAAAATATTTGTTTAATGCTATTATTGGGTAGTAATCATAATTACAAGTTCCCCAATATAAACAATGTTTGGTTATAATTTGAATTCAGATTTTATGATAGATTTTAAAGCTGTATTTCTTCAAGAAATTAAATATTATGTGCCTTTATGGAGAGACCAAAAAAGTAACTATCAACTCATATCCGGACCTTGTACTTTTCTAGACCTCAAAAGAAGGATGTTTCTGTTTCAGTGGTGACAATCTTAATCTTAATCTTGGAGATGGTGGTGGGCTGAACCTGGAGAGAGGTAGACGACGAGACAGAGATGTCAGTATATTAGACTCAGGCTTTACAGGCTTACTGCAGTCTAGGCGGAATGTGGGGTCAATAAACCCTCCCGCTGGTCTACTGTACCAACCCTCGTAAGTATTTATGCTGGACAAATAAGTTCAGTAAAATTGAGTATAATGCTTATATTTTGTGGATGTATCTTTGCTATGTCACCCATTGGAGACTGTTTGAGTGTGTAACTCTTAAAGCATCAAAAAAGCAGTCAACAAAGTTATGTATTCAAAATTTCAAAAATGTTTCTTCCAAGCTATAACATATCGAGAATTCAAATGCTAGAGAGCAAACAGTATAGGTTCAGATGAAGGTGGCTCATTATGAGCCACCTCATCTGTATCTATGCTGTTTTCAAATTGAACTGTTTTTGTTGCTTTAAGGGTTAGATCTTGCACACCCACACACATTGTTTATGTGATATATGAAAGGAAAAATATATGAGACACAACATCAAAATGATGCCTTTAGAATATAGGTCAGACCAGTCTCAGTATTTTTCTCATGTAGCAAAATAAAGCCGTCTTGACATGTAAGAACTAACAGAGTCATCATGACTGTAGAAGTTAATTGTGAATGAAGTAGCTTTAAACACAGCCGTTTTCACTTGATAAAGTTTGGACAGCACCTGCTTTCACATGCTCCAACACTTAAAGGCCCCATTGCTCTATCAGCATGAAAAAATTTTTATCATGAGGTATCACTGCAAGCTTCTCACTATGGTTTCGTAATTGTAAATGACCGTGATTAGCCAGCTTTTAAAAAATAAAAAAAATCATTTAGTTTCATATAAAAATTGTTTGAAAACTAATTTGGGTCATTTTAGTTGGCAACTAAATTGACCTACTTTCGATTTCATAAAATGGTAAAAATACAATGTACAGGCGTGGAGTCCTAATCACTATCCTGCCTGTGTTAATATAGCATTGCTAGATGGGAAACCAGAACAGGAAATTGTATTTTGTGGAGCTATTTGTTGTTATTTTTCAAAAACTTGTTTTCTCTACTTTTCCCAGCTACATGACTCAATATAATATTATGCACACCAACCCACATTTTATGATCAAACATGAAGTATGAACCGCTTTTTACAATGATTTGAGATTAGGCATTTTTAGTGCTGATAGGACTATGGAGACTTTAAATAAAAAAATAGGACTTTTGTACTCTATATATTTGGACCCCATAACCCATACCATGTTCAGTACTGCATGGACTGTGCTGTCATTCATTTAGACATCTGCATTTATCCTAATAAGGGATTTTCTAAATATGGAATGTGACGTATATATGGAATTGGTGATTAGCAACTTGCTGAAACTCAGCTACTGGCTGCAATATTGAATGGAAATGCCTAGTTGTGTAATGGATAAGAGATCTCATGCACCTCAGGTTGGTTGGTTGGTTGATTTGATGCTTAACGTCCACGGTAAACAACTAAGGTCATGTCGGGACGGTCAGTTAACCTAACCACACTATTCCTGGGCAGGCTTAGACCTCCTAAGCGGTTAACCAGTACTAAGTGCACAAACTTTCGCCAGTAACTGACAACTGCCCTTCTTGAATCAGCGGAAGGAGAAACGAAAGTATGTGACCCGACCGGGATTCGAACCCAGGACCTCTGACTTACGAGTCAGGTGCCCTACCGATTGCGCTACCCGGCCCGGCTGCACCTCAGGTACTAATAAATTAAATATATTTAAGAAATTTGGGGCTTTTGGAAGGTGTGTGTCACACAGGTTCTATGGAAAGGACCTCTGACAATTGTAATGTTAATTTGCCTATAAAATAAGTCAAAATAAATTTTTTGATACACCCAAGAATTTCTCTCGAAATTTGTTGCTCTCAGCTTCCCCTAACTGGCTATGAATTTAAATTCTGATTTTTTAGCACATAGATGGCAATTTTTGGTGAAAAAAGCCACATTTTATAATTAAATGTAATGGAAACAGGAAAAGTTTTTTAAAGATGCTTCCCCCCCACCCCCAAGCCTCAGCTAGCCACTTTTCATGTTTGTGTATACTATCATAATATGCATTATAAGTGAGTGGCTTCTTGCTGAGGCACGGAGGGGGAAAGATAGTCTATAGCTGAAAAAGTGGGTGGGGTACTTACACTCTTTATATCTAAAAATAGGCTAAAGTTTTTATTATTGAAAAAATATTGCATAACATCAGCAGCAGTAGTATCAGCATCAATTTGAGCATAGTTGTCAATTGAAATTTCGATATATTAGAAAAAAACAAAAAATGAACTTATTTTCAGAGACTGAAAATTTCATGTACCCCTCTTGATAAAATTGGTTTAAGTTAGTCTTCAGGCATGATAATTTTTCAAAATCACTGTTAAAACGTCTTTATAGTACACACGTCTACATATAAATGCCAAATATTTTAACTTTTGCAGCCTGAGAAGGGTGCAATAATTTGTTGAAAAATAGGCTAATATGCATTTATACTGTCAGAGGTCCTTTACATATAACCTGTGTGTTGCACACT
Source organism: Ctena decussata (assembly GCA_963989385.1). Taxonomy (NCBI): domain Eukaryota; kingdom Metazoa; phylum Mollusca; class Bivalvia; order Lucinida; family Lucinidae; genus Ctena; species Ctena decussata. The sequence goes on along the minus strand of OZ022501.1, from coordinate 67,597,643 downwards.
TTTCAAAAACCCTGAATTTCTGAAATAATGTGTTGATACATGATATGCAAGCTTTTCCAGCATTTCCATTCAGTATTGCAGTCAGAGGCTGTATTCTGAGAAGCTGCCAATCATCAAGCAATCCTTAGATTCCATATTTAAAGTCACATTCCATATTTAGAAATCATGCATTTCCTATAATGTGAAAGAATGTAAGACTCTGCTGAATGATGATGATCAGACTGCTATATAGGACAGTCTGATTTGGTTACAGACTGTTTGCTGAGGCATTCTGGTTTCAAAAAGTATTTTATGGTATGTCCAAGTTACATAGAGGGACAGTAGATCTAACCAGTTCTGAATTGCTTGCAGATTTTTATACGTTTGTATATAGTTTAGATTGATCCTGCTCTGCAGAAGCAGCAGGTAGAAAAAATATAGTTGATACTAAATTGAATGGATGATTGCTTTTAACTGAGCACAAACATGTTCTGAGAGGTTTTAACAGAAATCACTAATGCCAGAATCATCATAAAATATCAATGTGGTTTTTGAAAAAGGGCCATTGTTTTTGTTTCTACAAAGAATTAAGCAAAATTATACTAGAATTATCCTCACAATCACACTCTTGATTTGTAGCTGTGCTTAAAAATGAGTGCATATTGTGCAACCGATAATTTAGAAATTCATGTTTTCTTTCTTGTATGAATTCAGTGCTGACTTAAACCCCACAAGGTATTTGCATTATTTTTATGACAATCTGTTTTTATCGCTCACCTTTCATTTTATCTTTGACATTCTCATATATAAAATCTGAATATGTGGCAAGGGTATTTTATTTTCTGTTTCCCCTAGGTACTAAATGCCTGTAATGCATTAACTGTCTTATTGTATTAACATTTATTCATCATTTAAATTTTGAAAGTTTGAAAATTACATAGTATCTGATGTACATATCGCAAGTTGAAATCTCCATATCTGTATTGCATTGTTTCCTTCCTTGTTAATGGCATATAAGCTCAAATAAATACTTTATTATACCTTTATACTTAAAAAACTTGTCTCTGTTTGAATATTTCATATGAATAGTGTTCTGTGAAAAAATAGTAATTGTACTGAAGAGTTAAAAGCTAAAAATAGGCCAAGACAAGATATGGAAATTTTATTTTGTTTATTATTTTCTGCCTAGACCGTATATAAGAACTTATCAGTAGCTTATCCAGATATGACTTATGGGATGGGCTTGACAGTGCGGTGTAAACTAAATTGAAAAGTTTCCAAAGCTTCCTTACGCCCCTGCTCTAATAAATGCCCCTGCCTCTTTTTAATAAAAAAAAAAAAAAAAAAAAAATGTTAACTTGTATGAATTCCTGTTTACTTCTCTGAATGAGGTAACTTTTTGACATTGGGTCTCTTTTAGAGGAGCAAATTCTTTCTTTTAAGAGTAGACGCCTACAGAAGGGGCAGTATCTTAATACTGTTTATCAGAGGCATTTGGCAGTGGCTGAGTTACAAAAATTTAAGCTCTGAATAACGCCCTCGTTTCATAAAATGCAATGCCCTAGGGGCGTTTTATAGGATTAATATGGTATTTGTAAGCCAAAGAGTATTTGGCACAATAGGAACCTCAACTGGATCTGCTACTGATGGAGACTAACATCTTTTCTCCTGTACTAAACACTCTTGTTTGCATTCAGATTTCAAAACTCAGAGGGAGACAAACGGTAAATAATTCTTGACTTTAATACCCATAATTCACTAATACCTGTTACTTCCTGTCACAAAGTAGCCATTTTGTTTTGTTCTAAAACATAGTCTGGATTTTTTTTTGAATGCTAATTATACAACAGGGCCCAGTTGTTCAAAACTAGTGACATCGTTAGTTAACAAGAAATTACATGTTCAAACCTTGAGTAACAAGAAATTACTTTTTCAAACATTTAGTTTGTACTTTTAGAATTAACAAATCCTTGACTGAAAACTTCATCAAAAATAGCTGGGCCCAGTTTGCTCTGTATTTTGTCTCTGAGAAGGCTGTTACAATGCATGTTGCTATGGGGATTTTATTGTCTGTAAGCATGGGTTTGAAGAACGAATATTGGACTGGAAAGTCTTGGTAATCTACTTTATACTCAATGACAATTTTCTCTAGTATTGCTAGCAGACATTGCAGGTATAAATTTTGTGTTCACAGTTATTTGTATTCTAACTCGTATTCTAACTAAAAGGTTCCTGTTTATTTTCTTTCTTTGTGGTAACCTGTCTTTGCATTTACACAAAGTATAGTATTCCTCAAAATTATTGAGAATTTTTTGCATAGTGAATATTATGCCCTGGTAGCTGACAGATCATGTACATACTTAATATCTTTGTTTACTTAGCTAACAACATCCCTCTGTGAAGTTTTTAGCAAACAAGTATTACTCAAATGTGTGAGTCACAAATGTTATCTCCCCTTGAATTGTGCCGCCCAGAGATTATTTACCTGACTTGAAAAATATGTACCCTCACCAAATAAAATCGATATTTGTGGAAAAGATAATGACAAATCAGTTGATTTTTGAATGGTTTTCTCATCTAGTGATAAGGTGTTGGCGAACTGAAAACAGAATTTTGTGTGAGCTTGTCAGCTGTGGATGTTGCTGGCGTTGAAACATGTGACTTCATTTCGAAAAAGTGCCCTAAATTGGGGAAAATTGCAATTTTGACAGAGGGTATGTTGCTCTGATTCATTCTTATTCTATACATCTCGATGGAAACGGCACAAAACCATATTTTTTGTAAGGCGTAGTAAATATGCTTTTATGGATATGAGTTTTGACATGATTATCTATATCTTACCAAAGATATTCCGTTCAGATCACTAACAGGTCAGATTTTTTCCTGTTTCTGATGCCTTCAATATTCTTCCTATATTATAACAGCCAGTCCCTGACTCAGAAACTGGAATCAATAACATTAAACCATGCAAAATATTAAAGGCACCATTAATAATGTAGATGATGATAAACAATGGAGAAAATAAACTATTTCACAGGAGGTAGTCTAATTCTAGCAAAGGTAGTATAGCCAAACATGGTCAAAATCAAGGGACATATTTTTACAGGGGTGTACCCTAGCCCATCCTTACCTTCCACTGACGAAAGAAAATGCATCATATTATCATTTTTGTATATCAAACTTAAAAAAGAGGTTCTTTTATTGTATGTTACGCATTTAAGATATTGCTGAACATCTATGGCTAGCAACTGTGTGCCAAAATGCAATTCTCAATAATTTTGAGGAATACTGTATTGTTGAACTGAATCGGGTTGCCCAAAAACAGCTGTAAGGACTCTAGTCTTTGCTAGCAGTGTTGTATAAAAGATGTTGGATAAAAAGATTAAAAGATAGAAAAAAACATTTATGGAAGTATTCGGAGTATAGTTGGTACATGTGTTACTCACCCATCTGTATACTGATGAAAGTCTATATGGTGAGGCTATAGTAAATCCTTCATATGTCATTATAATTGTTACATGGCAGCATGGAGGGTTTTTTCTTTGTTAGGAATTCAGCAAACAGCAATGCAACTTTTTCTTCAGAAGTTTTTAGAGTAATATGATTGTATCTCATTTTATGACAGGTTTGCAGGGATCAATGATGTTCCAACTTCTTTCCCAATGTCAGAGTAAGGCTTTAGATATGATGAGGTCTCACTTTACCAAACATAGAGACACTGTATGTTTTGAAACTATAATTATATGATAAAGAAAGAAGTGCAAAAATTGGCGTACAAACTTGTTTATATTTGTTTGATGAAAGAAGTTTTGGTGAAGAAGACCTACTGCTATGTTTGTGTTTTAATATGCAAAAAAGATGGCATATGATAATATCTAATCATAATAACTCATAAAGTTTTCATCTATATTAATTTGGATGTAGGACCATCTTTTTTTCCATTCCTTAATACTCTAAAAATCCCAACTCCTGTTCTATCAAAGTCAAAATAATCTGAAAGAGGATATCCTCAAAAATGAGAAAATTCAACTCTTTTTTTTTTTTCCAAATAAAGTGTATAAGGGCAGTGGTCTAAATGAAATAGATATTTAGATATTTTAACTGACCATATTTTGAAACACAGGATCATTTTTATGGCCTCAATCATGCCTCAGTGATTCAGTGGATAAGAGCACTGACTTTTAATCATTAGATCTCTTACCACTGTTGGTACCAGCCTTGTTTGGTACAAAATGGAGAAAGCCTCATTCTGCTTGTTGATGGTAGTTTTTCCAGGCAGTTCTCATTTTTGCGCACCTCTGCTTAGCCATCAGCTTGATATAAGTGGAATATTCTTAAAGGTCTGTACAGTTGAAACACGTATCCACCAAAAACGTTTTTGGGACCTCAACCAAAGCACATAATTAATTTTCTTATACTCTCTAAATACACTTTAATTCTATGGAACATAGGAGTATTGAATATTACAGATTCAATTTGGAAATTATCATGAGAGAAAATGAAATGTGCAGCTTTCCTCATTCAGCTCTGCCAGATCTTACATATAATTATTTTCTGACAGTATATGAGATCAGTAACCCAAAGTAAAAAGATAGGCAATGAACAGGAATTAATGCCATCAAATTCTACATCCTGCACTCAAAGCCAAAAGGGAAAGAAGCACACACACAAAAATTGACAAAAGTTCACAAAAGACTTGTATAGTCCAAATGAGCAGCTCTTTTCCAAAGATGTGGTCAATCAGCTACCCTATTTAAAAACAGCAACACTATTTTCTGTTTGATATTACAAAAAAAAAATAAAATCAGTAAGTCAAATGGGCAGCCAAATAGGTGACCACACTGCTTTTAAGAGAGCATAGACAAGCAGACATAACAACATGTAACACTGACGAACCACTACAGAAAAGCAGCCTGTATATCAAAATAGGCTTTGACTATATGCTGAGCTTTCATCATGTCTTCTTGGACAAAAGGGAAATACTACCTTCATAGTCACTAATAGTATGTAATTTTCAAAAGAATATACATGTATAAGTATTTACCATCAACAAAGTACATAACCAAGGTTTTATACAGTAAAATAGTTATTGGCCAACTGCCATTTGTTGGTAAAGTATTTTACTTGTTATTTGGAACAGTAACCTAATAAGATAAATATATTACAGAATGTACATACCATAAAGAGTTATTACTTACTGCCCTTTTATCATTTGTTGTTAAATCCCCAGCCTTCTTGTTTGGAACAAAAGTCGTGTAGTTTCTAGTGCTTAAATAGGCCTAAGGTACCTGGTGGCTGTAAGAGTAAAGACTGGTTTTACAAGAGAACTTTATAATATGCTTTGGAAGTATGTGAATTTTACTTTCCAACTAATTATCAGGTTAAAACCAGCAATTAGTCCAGAAACTCTTAAGATAAATCCCTCCTTATTGGCAAATATCTTAATAAACAAAGACAGTTGATCAATATTCGCATTATATTCTGCATTCTGTCCATGTTTTCCATTCTCATCTGATATTTCTTTGGTTACCATTCGGCAATAATTTGACTATTTCTTGAGGTTTAAGGCATTTGACCACTCTTTCAATTTGTACTGTTTTTCCTGCATGCTTTGAGCTTTGAAACTCTTTAAAATTGTTTTCCAGCATGCATTAGCTTACAGATAGAAATGCTTAGGAAGAGAGACAGACATTCCGAATCTTTTTTAAATACACTTTATACTTATTATATTCCATCTTTATTCCTATCTATGATTTTGTATTATTTAGAATGGCTATCCATTTGTGTTTTAAAAGTGATCTTCCTTTGTGTTTTAGTACAGCTGTTGAGTTGCTACTTAGTTTATTAGAGCTCCAGACAAGTGGCATATATGAAGCTAAATGTTTTGAAAGATGATTTACAATAGGACTGTTTCACCGAGCTGTTCTAATGAGGGTCTGTAATCTTGCATTTTGTGTAGATTTAACAAAATATACCAGATTTATTGTGATATACTCTGTCATGTCTGGATCTCTAATTACACCATTTCATTTTGCCCAATGCTTGAAATAAAATGTACAGTTTGTCCCAAAATACCAGTCAATGTGTGTTCTGGCTAGATTAACAGTTTAGAGAAAATTTTTGTTCTAATAAAGTCTGCATATTGCAATTTAATGAATGAAGTTTTGACTGCTTCATAGCTGACATCTCATAGAAAATTGAGCTAATATTTTTCATGCTTTGCTGTTTCAGCTGGTGAGTGTATTTTCAGAATATTATTGGTTTATATCATAGTATTGGTGCCAGTATTTATAAGACTTACAGATGAACCATTGTGCTTAATTTGCAGTTTGAAACAAATGATGATGTTGAAAATTCTGTGAGCTGTAAAACGGTTTTGAAGCCGCATCACTATATTACATTTAGAGTTAAGCAGTTATGTAAAAACTTTAAATAAATAGGTTCTGTAGCCTACAGTAAGATCCTGTGGAATCAACAAATATATCCAAGAAATGAAAATAACAGACTGCATAGTACACATTTAGTGGGTTGAATGGGTTGGCAGTTGCTACTTTGATGTGGATCTCCCTAACTACCAGTAAAATTCTAAATATTGTGACAGATAGTTCTGAGCGAACATGGCAGACCCAGATCAGATTGCGTCTTCAGGGACAGGAGCAGTCTTATCAGGATCTACTCCTGATGACAGTCCATCTGCATCTTTTAGATGCATTACTGCGTTGAAAACCAAACTATACATTTATTTGGTAGGACAGTAAATATTTTAGGTGGTCACTATTTAGAATTTTTAGGGTATAGGCCACAAATATGAGAATTTCAGTTGGTTTACATGTACATACAGTCATTGCTAGACCATAGTAATTTTTGGGATATTTTTATTGCAGTACATATGTGACAGGGGGTGGAGGACTGGGTGGTCCCTACAGCTCCATAGATGAAGCATATCACTATTATGGCATGAAAAATCCACTGGATGTTGGAGACACAGGAGGAGGGGGAGGTAAGTCAGTACGCCAGTTCTGAAATTTTGATTTTTTAAAGGGTAACTATTTTTGCTTGTTCAAGGCATAGTAAGAGAAAAATAGACTCAACAATTTGGCCTTACACTATTGTCCCATTAGTACCCTAGTATAGGGGCCCATGATGAATATAATGTAAAAAGTTTAAAGACTGTGACAGCTAGGCCCAAGCAAATGGTGCAGACTTAGATCAGTCTGGGTCTGCATCTAATGAATTCATTATGGCATTGTATCTCTACTTTGCATTTTTAGGATGAACATGGTAAATACTTTTGGTGTCCCATTTTTAGATATTTATGGTGATTAAAATTTATGTGATATTTTTACAGGAGGTGGTCTTGCATTAAACCTGGCAGCTAGTGAGTATGGTGGTCCTGCTCCAAGAGGCTCACCAACTCCTCGTGTTACATTTGCTGATGAACCTCAGATGTAAGTACACTTCCCCACCAACATAGCCCATTAATGCCTGAAGACCCATAAAAGGGACATTGGCAGTCAGTGTAAACCCAGATCAGATGCTGCAACTAACTCTCATCTACATGTTTAATGTAGTTTTTAATTTCTGCTTGGTATATAAAGTTGGGTTTTGATGATACTGAGGTCCTTCCAATGAGGAACTACAGTTAGAAGGGTCACAATAAGAGGGGCTGCTCTCCATGATTTTATGGTAAATTGAAAAATATCTTTCAGTTATCACCAGTTATTCGTAGAGGACACCTGTTTCAGCATGTACCTTGCAGGCAAAAGCTTGCGGGCATCTTTTGCCTGATATTTTGTGGCTGCTATAGCTTGGGGATTTCATTTGTTAGTGTGGTGTCCATTACCTGCCAAGACCTGCCCATTACCTGTTTTCCAAAATTTTGGGGGTAACCTGTTTGGAAACCTGTTCTGGGGTATTATTCAAACAGTGCAGACCCAGTTCAGATGCCGCAGACTGCTGCATCTGATTGGGATCTTCATTGTTTGCTTATAGGAATTTCTATGCAAAATACAATAATACTGAAAACATTCACCAGAAATCTCTTAAACTAGAAATGGACTCATCCAAATGATTAAGGATGGACAGGTCCACTGGTCAACAAAGGGTTAAGCAACATGAAGAATTTAAATACAGATTTATGCATTTGGTCTTAGTACTGTGGTTTTGGTACTGTACTCTGAATTACCCTATTTTGCTTATGTAGTGAGACACCGTAAACCACTGATTTTTAATTTGTCCCAAATGGAAAATTAATGGTTTTTACACGTCTCAATATTTAAGCGTGCTAGGGTATTCATTCTCAGAAATGAATTAATGTGGGTGGAAAGTTTGCTGAGAAGGTTTTGAGGGTCTGACACCAGAAAGGTTGATGATAGTATACCATAAAAATTCTAAGTATTGGGACAGAACGGTCTGAGCAGACAGTGCAGGCCCAGATCAGAGAGCAGTCTGATTAGGGCCTACACTGTTTTCATCTGCATCTTTTGGATGTGCTACTGTACTGTAAAACCAACTATTCCATTTTAGGGCAAAATGCAGTAATTATTATATATTTAGGTGCTTAAATTTTTAGGGTATGACCCAAATGATGAGCAAGTAAATTAAAATACAAATGAAATTCAGAATGCTAAACAAACCCAATACCATGTATTAAGACTCACTGAAAACAAAATCATGAAACCATCAAAGTATGACAATGTAGTCTGAAATTTTTTGTACTCAGGTGAGTTCAACATGAATCCTGTCTTATAGCCTGAGGGCCTGATGACTTGATTTTTTAAATCTTGGCAAAATAAGCTTTAGTCCTAAATATCTGAAAAGAACTCACCAGTTCTAACTTTGGACAAGTCCATTATTTCATCCATGAACATCAAAATTTAACAATAATACATCTTTGAAGCATTAGCTGTCACTCCAAAACATCTAAAATGGATTCACCCATTCTGAAGTTGGTCAAGTCTGTTGTTTATAAAAGGGGTCATCACATGATTTCTCTAGTTTATCAGCATAAGCTTTCACCTCAGATTTAAAATATTGACTCTTCCACCATTGAATGTGGATTAGTCCATTATTTAGAAAGGGGTCATCGCTTAATTTTTCTAATGCTTCACCCCTAAAAAATTTGAAATAAACTATTCCATCTCAAACATGGTGAAGTCCATTTGTTAGGAAAGGGTTAATGACTGTTTCAGGTAATCTTACATCCCTAAATAACTAAAATGGACCCTTTCCATTTTTGTCGCACCTGCTTTAGCAAGGTGCGATATAGGCGTCCGGTTTTCCGTCCGTCATTCCGTCCGTCCGTCCGTCCGTCCGTCAGTCCGTTCACATTTACGTCAACCCTGGCGTTAAAGATTTGTACAGTTAATTTCTCCAAAACCACTGCAGCCATGGTTCTCAAATTTCATATGGAGCATGATCAGACTACAGTGCTTCAGATTACACAAATTCAGCCTGGTCAAAAATTCAAGATGGCCGCCTATTACTAAAAATAGCAAAACAACATAATTAACATTTTCTCTAGAACCACTAGGTATATTTGGCTGAAACTTTGCATGGAACATCAATAGGACCTCCTTTTTGAAAATTACGAAAATGAAAAAAATCTGTAGCGGAATTAGGTCACAGTGACCTACTTTTAGTTTACAAGTCTCAATTTTGCTTGAGTGCCGATAAATCATTAAACACTGAGTGGATTTTGCTCAGATTTAATCAGAATGATTCTTGAAAGGAGTTTTTCTCTTTTTTTTCACATTTATGAAAATGTATAATCCAAGATGGCCGCCACTGTCATTACTAAAAATAGCAAAAACATGAAAATGACTATATTTCAGGAGCTCCTGAATGGATTTGGACCAATTTTGTGTCAGAATGATCCTTGCATATAGCTATTTCGGTTTTGGGCAAATTGGCCATCCAAGATGGCTGCCATCCACCGTTACTAAAAATAGCACAAACATGAAAATGGCAGTACCTTAAGAACCATTGGGTGGATTTTGACAAAATTTGTGTCAGAATAATGCCAGAAACTATTTTGTTTTCCTTTTATTCTCAGTTCTTCTCAACATCATCTCTGCTACTGTGGAAATGCATTGCAGGTGCGACATAGCATTCCGCGGAATTCTTGTTTAATCTAGACAGGTCCATTATTGAGAAAAGGGGTGATGATGGCCCAATTTACTTATTTTGTTAAGGTTAGCTTCACCTTCCTCCCCTTAATATCTGACATTGACTCTTCCATATTTTAATTGAGACTATTCCATTATTTAGAAGTGGGATAATAATGGCATGGCTTCTCTTATCTTTCAAAACATGCTTTCACCCCTAAATACCTGTCATTAACTGTTCCATCTTTAAATGTAGACTATCCATTATCTTGAAAAGAGGTAATAATAATGTGAGCTATGTTCAAGGATATCTGACACTCGTAAGTAAGAAATAGTCTCTACTATCTATGAATTAAAACAGGTCCATTATTTAATAAAGGGTAGCTAAACTGGAGAAAGGCGCTCACACTGTCACATGGGAAAAAAAAGAAGATACAAGCAAAATAACTGTAAACGATAATTGTGTGGTTGAAGTAAAGTCAGTTACCATTAAACTTCTAAGTATTGGGACAGATAGGTTGGAGCAAAGAGTGCAGACGCAGACCAGACCTTGATCAGGGTCTACACTGTTTGCCACTCCATCTGTATCTTTTGGATGCATTACTACATTATAAAACAAAACTGTTTCATTCTTATTGTAAAACAAAATTTTGGCGAAAGTATGTGCACTTAGTACTGGTTAACCGCTAAGGAGGTCTAAGCCTGCCCAGGAATAGTGTGGTTAGGTTAACTGACCGTCCCGACATGACCTTAGTTGTTTACCGTGGACGTTAAGCATTAAATCAACCAACCAAAACAAAATTTAAAATAACTGTTCCATTTTTAGGACAATTGAGAATTGACACTGATTGAATTAGATGGATGACTTGCGATTTTACGTCCATTTCAGCAGTAATTCAGTCAATACAGGATGATGGGTGGATGATAATGAAAGGCTGTGTGCAGTGGAACTCTTTTTACTATTGAAAAGATTCCTGCTACACTGGGATTCGAACGGGACTGCTGGATCAGTAGGGAAGCGCTTTATCCACTGAGCTACCGGGGCTCCTCACTAATTGAAAAGGGAAACAAAAATGAAAATGGCAGAGTTGCTTCCCCTGAAAGTATATCTAGTCAGCTTTATGCTCTGGCAGAACAAACTTTCACGATCTCAAAGCGGTGCTTTTCAGGGGCCACAACAAGTTATCTCAAAAATATAGTCAAATATAGAGGATCCTCAAACGTTGTTCAGGGCCCAGTTGTTCAAATCATTGTTAGCCTAACAAGCTCATTAAGAGGTCAACTTGTTAAGTGTTTTAAGACCTTATTACCAAATACACTGATATTTTTTGTTAAAAAAATGTGAGAAGCTTAGTTTCTCACATTTTTTCAACAAAAAATATTGCCATATTTGAGGTATTATTGTTTGAAATTTTAATGGCTCTTTAACTAACGACGTCATTAGTTTTGAACAACTGGACCCAGATTATCAGATACCGTATTTGCTATTACTGTTACATAAGTAAACTCACTATCTCAAGTCCAAGGCAACAGAAAATTCACTTTAAGATATCAGTAGTTTGAGAAAACAGCTGATGAAATGTAAAAAAAACTACAGAAAATTTGTCCAATCATTAAACAAGTATTGTCAGATATCAGTGTTTGAGATAATGAGAGTCAGGTGTATATGCTATACTAAAATGAACAAAATATTGTTTAACGAAATACAGTGGACATTACCCACATAGTTTCAGTATGAGTACCAGGTGAATTTATGGAAAAAGAGATATGATCTCAGTCGTATGTGGAATGATATTGTTGCGTTTGGTTTGGGTATTGTATTGATAGTTTTAACAATTTCACAAGTTAGTCACATGGGTAATGATTCTATATGATGATACTCATTTCATTGATATTCTGGAGCAGGGAAATCACAAGAAATAGCAACAGAATAAATAGTTTAGTTTAAACATAGTTAATTGCCATGTTGTTAGTCAGTGGGGTTGGGCCACAAGTTCTACCAGCTTTAGTTATGGCCCTTCCCCTACAGTCAAATAAAAGATGAACTAAGGCGATACAAAAACAAATAAAAAATCAGATTAAGTATAAGAAACAAATGCAAATAATGAAGGAAAAGGGAGACAAGTGTCAAAAAAGTACTGGTGAAATAGAATTCTGTAAAGAAGAAGTAACAACCCAATGAGCACACAACATGACTCAACATTGAATCAATGCTAATTTAATGTCCAGACACTGAATTAACTTTTTTCCTGTGTTGATTCAACATCGCTCGCTCACTGGGCATGTATTAACACTAAATTGTGATAAAAATAAGAAGAAAATAGAAAGCTAAAGAAGATAAAGGGAGACTAGTAGAAAGAAAACCTAACATTTAATCAACGCCGATTCAACGTCCAGAATAAACCCTGTACCATGCCTACTGTAAAAAGTCTAAGTATTGGGACAGATAGGTCTGCCCAAACAGTGCAGGCTCTGCTCCTATAGGAGCAGTCTGATAGGATCTACACGGTTTTCCATATGCATCCTTTGGATGCATTACTGCATAGTAAAATCAAACTGTTCAATTTTTAGGACAGTTATGATAGTTATTTCAGATGTCCCAGTTTTTGGAATTTTTACGATAAACAATATCAGCTCATATTTGATGCAGATCACAAATCATAATGAAATTTTTGTTTTCACAGATCTTACAGAAAACGAGACAGAAGCAAAGAAAGAATCTCTCCATATCAGTTTGATGATGTTGATCAGAGGAGCAGGTCAAGAGGAGAAAATTTGTCTTATCAGCAAGAGTTAGAGAGACAGGTAACTAGGGCCTGAGCTACGGATATAGTGGGATTTCATGATGATACTGGGTTGTTTTCTTGCTGGTCTTCTCTTTTAATCTATTCATCCCATAATGTTGCTGGTAATTTCCGCTTAAAATACATGTGTATGTTGTAACTTAATTGTACATACGTTATGCCCATTCACTGCACGACCATATAACAAGTTTTATGCAGAATGAAATGAACTCAGAGCTCTAGATAAGAGGGGGTATTTGATGATAATTAAGGATAATTTTTCTTATTTCTCATTAAAACCATATGTTGTGACCCCTCATCTGAACCGTCTCGTCGGGACGGTTCAGATGAGGGGTCACAACATATGTTTTTATGCAGAATTAGCAAAAATTATCCCTAATTATCACCAGATACTCCCTCTTATCTAGAGCTCTGGAACTCGTATCAGAATTGAATCAGATCATTATGGTACACTGGTTACTTTTGGTAGAGTTTTAACCCTTAAAGCACCAAAAGAGCAAACAACAAGATTTAGATCTGCAAAATTTCAAAAAGACATTTTGCTTAAAGTATATTTTATATTCAGAATTCAAAGACTAGATGCCTTATCAGGATCCATGATGTTTGCAAATTCTGCTGTTTTCGTTTTTGTTGCTTTAAGAGTTACGAATAACTGTGTGTGTGACAAATTGATTATGGTATATTTTCGTACAATATAATTCAGATCTGCTAATATGATGATTTTATGATGCAGAAAGAAAGAAGAGAGGAGTGAAGGTAATAAAGCTTGGCTTTCTTCTGAGTCTGGAGGCATATCACAAGAAAGTGGAAATATTTCATGTATAACAAGCTCTATATTGATGTGTGTGCATGTGTTTGTCTGTCTGTTGTGGTATACATTCATTGTTGGAAGAGTCCACCATATGTTAGGGTGTCCAGATACTAAAGGTAATTGCAGTAATGATTTTGTTTTCAGATTGCAGAGAAGCGGTATAAGAAACAACTAGAAAAAGAAGAACAACAAAGGTATTCAACAATTTTTGTCTCGCCTGCGAAGCAGAAGCAAGACATAGGTATTGCTTTTCCGGTGTCATCGTCGTCGTCAGCGTAAACTTTCATCAGGTTTTTGCGTTTAGGTCAGTTTCTCAAAGCGCTGACAGGCGAGACACCGTATTCCGCGGAATTTTTGTATTCATATTTCACTCCTGCTATCAATCCTAAGCATGATTCTTTAACTTTTTGTGTTGCTGACAGTGGAGTTTCCATGATAATTCTGGGATACGGTATTTCTTCAGTTATAAGATGGAGGGTTTTCCCTTCCAAAACAATCCCAAAAATCTAGATCCATCTCATAAGGTGGATCTAGATTTTTAGGATTGTTTCAGAAGGGAAAAACCATCCTATAGCAAAGTTTACAAGACTGATTTAGATATTTGGGATCATTCTAGAGAGAGGAAACCCCAGTTAATACCCAGCAGGCACATGACGTTTAAATGACGTCGTACTGACGTCGATGCGACGTTATGACGTCACATTGACGTTAGTACGACGTCATTTTGACTTCATGTGCCTGCTGGGTAGCTGAATAAATGTTATTAATTTTCTACGTATCAAATGTTTATCAGGCAAGGTCAGAAAATGGTAAGGAATCGCCAGGCTTGCCAAGCTATCCTGCATTCTTGGGTTGAGCCTGAATACCTGCACACCTGATGGTTAAAGATAACCATCTGTAATGCAAAATAAACTATCTTTTTCAGATATGAAAGAAAACTAGAAGAAGACATAGCAAATTATAATCCATTTGGTAGAGGTGGGGGTGGAGCCCCAATAAAAGATGCTTCTGGTCAAGCTATAGGTAAGTTTCATTGGCAGAGATCTTGGCAAGATGTTCAAAGCACTGCATAAGCGCTTCACTAATTTTTCGCTAAAAATGGTAGAGTTTTCATGAACAGTGCATTGGACATTACTAAATAAATTAGTTACAATAACAAGGTTATTGTTTTAAACAGTAAAGCCCAGAATATAAGCTACGTCATGAGGAAATTAACAAATAGGTCTTTGCACATGTGCACTCTGCTGGCCAACCATATCAATGGTTCAGCTAAGGTGACTCGTAAGACCATGTTTTTGAGTAATTTTTACAAAGATTGACAGCTATGGTGACCTTGTTTTGCTTTCCTGGACGAAGAAGCTCTTCCAAAAGTGGGGTATACGCTTAAATGAAAGAATTGCTCCTAGGGGACCAAGTTCTTTCCTTAAAGAGTTGTCTCCCTTTTATGACGGAGGCAGATTAGAAAATGGCAGATTTAATTCCTCTGAAAGTATATCTTGTCATGTTTTAGTGTGCAAGTTCAGTGCTGACACACTATGCACGCCATGGCAAGACTGCATATATGGAGGCTGATGTGGACATGTGCAGCATAAATACTGGTTTATGGGAAGGTTGAATAGAGTTATAAAGAAGCAGGCCCAGCCCATTTGGGCATGCAAAATAGATGGCCTGCCTGATGCCTCTATGGCAGAGCTATCTGTAGCAGGACCTGAGTGCCATTTATGTCTGGTTGGGTAAAAGTCCTTCACCTTCGGAGGCAACGTCTCAACATGACTGAAATATTGTTTACTAGGATGTTAAACCACAATTCAAAAACAACTACAGTAAGTTATAAAGAAGCTTAAGGTGAATGGCTACACTTTCAGGGGAAGCAACTTGGTCATTTTCATTTCTGTCTCCCTTCTCAAGTGGGTCAACTCTTAAAGGAAAGAATTTGCTCCTGTAGGAGCAAATTCTTTATTTTCAGAGTAGCCCCTTTTGGAAAGGCTACATCCTCCATGGAAGCAAACAGGATGTCACAAAAGTTGTTCCTCTTTAGAAATGGAAGTGTACCTATCCATACACCTTAATCAACAACAAATTAACATGGATGTTTCCAGAATAAGGCTAAAACAGCTCTCTATACCTGAAACAGTCTCTAAACTTAAACAGCATTGGCAATGGTGTTTAAGTTTAGAGATTTTTAGCTCACCTGAGCCGAAGGCTCAGAGGTGAGCTTATAGGATGGGAGTCGAGCCGTCGTCCGTCCGTCCGTGCGTGGGTGCGTCAACACTTTCAAACATAAGTATCTCAGAGACCAGTGGGCCGATCGCAATCAAATTTTATTTGAAGCATTATTTGGGTGGGTGGAAGGCTGCATTAGGTTTTGGTGCCGATCAGCTCAGAACTCTGGTTTCCATGGCAACAGATAGCCCCATAGGGTTATAATGGGGAAAACGGCGTCATCACGTTTTCTCAACTGTTTTTGATTAGATCCTTATCATACTTGCAGGTAATGATGACATACACAAGAGCTTGGATGAGTTCGAAATTTGGTCGGATTCGAGCACAGACTACGGAGTTAGCTGCCCTTGAGAGTTTTTGAAAATAAATCCCATAGGGTTATAATGGGGAAAACGGCGTCATCACGTTTTCTCAACTGTTTTTGATAAGATCCTTATCATACATTCAGGTAATGATGACATACATAAGAGCTTGGATGAGTTCGAAATTTGGCCAGATTCTAGCAAAGACTACGGAGTTAGCTGCCCTTGAGCATTTGAAAAAAATCCCATAGTGTTATAATGGAGAAAACAACGTCATCACATATTTTTAGAAAAACTTTGTCATCGCTCTATTGCCTACATTTCTCAACGGATTTTAAAATTACTTCACACAAATGTAGGGCGTGACAATATCTCGAGCAAGTTCGACTTTCAGGATGCTGTGCCCAAGGTCAAGGTCACTGTGGCTATTTTTAGAAAAACTTTGTCAGCGCTCTAGCACCTACATTTCTCAATGGATTTTAAAATAACTTCACACAAATGTAGGGCATGACAATATCTCGAGCAAGTTCGACTTTCAAGGTGCTGCGCCCAAGGCCAAGGTCACTGTGGCTATTTTTAGAAAAACTTTGTCAGCACTCTAGCACCTACATGTCTCAGCAGATTTTAAAATAACTTCACACAAATGTAGGGCATGACAATATCTCGAGCAATTTTGACTTTCAGGATGCTGCACCCAAGGTCAAGGTCACTGTGGCTATTTTTAGAAAAACTGTGTCAGTGCTCTAGCACCTACATTACTCTGCAGATTTTAAAATAACTTCACACAAATGTAGGTCATGACAATATCTCGAGCAAGTTTGACTTTCGGGGTGCTGCACCCAAGGTCAAGGTCACCGTGGCTATTTTTAGAAAAACTTGGTCATCGCTCTAGCGCCTACATTTCTCAACGGATTTTTAATCAACTTCACACAAATGTAGGGCATGACAATATCTCAAACAAGTTTGACTTCCAGGGTGCTGTGCCCAAGGTCAAGGTCACTGTGGCTATTTTTAGAAAAACTTTGTCAGTGCTCTAGCACTTACATTTCTCAATGGATTTTAAAATAAATTCACACAAATGTAGGGCATGACAATATCTCGAGCAAGTTTGACTTTCAGGGTGCTGCGCCCAAGGTCACTGTGGCTATTTTTAGAAAAACTTTGTCATTGCCCTAGCACCTTCATTTCTCCATGGATTTTGAAATAACTTGACACAAATGTAGGGTATGACAATATCTCAAACAGGTTAGACTTTGAGGATGCTGTGCCCAAGGTCAAGGTCGCTGTGGCTATTTTTAGAAAAACTTTGTCATCGCTCTAGCACCTACATTTCTCAACGGATTTTAAAATAAATTCACACAAATGTAGGGCATGACAATATCTCGAGCAAGTTTGACTTTCAGGGTTCTGCAATCAAGGTTTTTGATTAGATCCTTATCATACTTGCAGGTAATGATGACATACATAAGATCTTGGATGAGTTCGAAATTTGGGTGGATTTGAGCACAGACTATGGAGTTAGCTGCCCTTGAGTGTTTGAAAAAAATCCCATAGTCTTATAATGGAGAAAACAACGTCATCACATTTTCATTTTTCATCGGATCCTCTTCATACTTGCAGGTAATGAGGATATGCATAAAAGCTTGGATTAGTTAGCATTTCGGCTAGATCCCACCACTGACTATGGAGTACCTGCCCTGAGCATCCAAAAAACCAGTGTTGCCACTTTTTCTTGGTTTCTATTGATCCGATCCTTTTCAGACTTGCAGGTAATGAGGAAATGCATAATATCTTAAACAAGTTCAAATTTTGGCCAGATCAGGCCAACCACTACGAAGTTAGCTGCCCTTGACAGCTCTGTCTATTGTGCTCATGATCGGATACTTTTTAAACTTGCATATATTAAATGAGGGCTTACATAATGTTTTGGATGAGTTTAATTTTCAGCCTGATTGGACCACTGACTGTGGAGTTAGCTGCCCTTGAGCATCATAAATATCCCTATAGGTTTACAATGTCTCTCAGGTGAGCAATTGTTGCCCTTTGGGCTACTTGTTTTCACGTCTATTAATTGCACCTTTAAAAGATGGCCCCCCTCCTAAATATCAGTTTATTTTGCAGCGGACCTTCGATCTCTACAAAGAGGAGGTGGTCAGCCCTCTCCAAGACGTCAAGTCTCTCCCGTTTACTCACCAAAACCTCCCTCACCTAGAGATGACCTGATTCCACCACCACCCATGCAGTTAAATGCTGTTGGAGAATCAACGTATGCTAGAGGTGGACACGGTATATTTGGTCAGCCAAAGGTAAATCTTAGCTTATAAAAGGAAAATGTTTTTGATTATAAGTGTAACATTATCATAATTTTTTGGCTATAAGACAGGGTTTTACCCCTCTAAAATGACAACAGATATTGAAATCAGTCTTGTGTAATTCTGCTATAAGAGAGGTTTTATCACTTCCAAAACTATCCCAAAATCTATATCTGTCTTATGAAACATTTGTAGATTTTAGGGGTTATTTTGAAGGAGATAAAGCCCATTTGAGTATAAAAAGATAAAAGATAAAGATAAAGAAGCTTTATTTAACGTCGCATATAAGAAACAGACAACATAAGCTCTGTAGAGCTTTTATTGCGACAAACAAGGTATCCAGTAACAATTTATACTTACCCGATGACTTAACTTTATCTTCCTAGAACTACCCTTTATAGGCGAGCGTCAGCCAAGGGAGCTCCTAGTACCATTTATAACGCCTTTGGTATGGCGCGGCCGGGATTCGAACCCACGACCTCCCGGTCCCGAAGCGGACGCTCTACCACTGAGCTATCGGGGCCGGTTAAACTTGGTATACTTGTACTGCATGTGCCCTCACAAATTTTACTTTGCAAACACAGCTCTTTCTTAATCAAATAGATTTTCGTACTAGAAAAACTATGATTATAAACAAACTGAAATGGGTTGTGTATTCTGTTATGACTGCATTGCTTTTAATTTATAAACAATGCCATTTACATGCTGGTCTGGTTTCTAGTGATGGTTTGGAGAGACTGTATTTTAGATATTAGCTAGCTATTGTATGAAACAGGTGCAGCTTATTAGCTATGTGTCAGTACATGCTAAAGTAAATTAAACCATATATTCACAAACACATATATCACAACATCGACACATATATTGCAAAATTAGCTAGCTATCATGTATGTGCATCTTACTAGTAATAAGTGCATTATCACAAATCATATCTACATATGGTGGAAATTCTAAAAATTGGGACACATGAAATAATTACTATAATTGTCCTAGAAATGGAACCATTCACTTTTAAAATACATCCAAAAGATGCTGATG
Organism: Ctena decussata; assembly: GCA_963989385.1. NCBI lineage: Eukaryota > Metazoa > Mollusca > Bivalvia > Lucinida > Lucinidae > Ctena > Ctena decussata. The sequence continues at coordinate 67,578,068 of OZ022501.1, read as the reverse complement.
GAATAGCAGAAACTGTAGACCCTGATGAGACTGTTCCATCAGGAGCAGTCTCATGATGGTGTGCACTGCTTTGTCTGACCTATTTGTCGTTCCATCAGGAGCAGTCTGATGATGGTGTGCACTGTTTTGTCTGACCTATTTGTCCTAACACTTAGAATTTTTACAACCCACATAGTTACTATATTTTGTCTTGTAGCCATAAGGTGTACCATCTGTATATGTATTAGACACATTTCTGTGTACAGGGTAGCTTAGCCGCAGTGCCTAATTTAGAGTCTAGTGTAGATACTAACATTGATATAACTACTCTGTTTACAGACAGAAGCAGAGAAAGACGTCTCGGACAAATACAAAGATGAATTGAGACAGCAAGTAAGTAAACTTTTTGATCACTTCTTTGCACACCCTTAAGAAGTATCTGACATGTACTTATCTGCATTATTTCTGGATGGGTTTTGGCTAAAAATAATGAAAAGAAAAGCAGAAACAGTGTAGGTCTGGGTGAGCTACCTTACTGTGAGTAATTTTATCTGGAATCTGCTCTATTTGTTAAAAGTTTAAAAATTGGTATGTTGAACTGATAGGGTTACTATGTTTTAATCGTCATTAAAATGAACAAGTCACATTGTAGATCTACGATAGCATCATGATCTAACTACCACATTTATTTGGCTATTAGATGAGAGAGGTGTAAAGCAGTCATATTAATTCTGCTAAGGCTAACTATGTAATATAATGCTAACTATGCATGGCCAAACCAGACTGATCTAGTCCAGTGTAGTCAGGATCAGCATAGTTTACTGTTGGTTATGCAAAAGCTTGCATAGCTTTGGCAATATGTACATCATGCTCTAATGAGACCAGGTGTATATGTACAAGTTGGTCTTTTCAAGTTAACTTATCATGAGATGGCTTAGATATATCCATGTTACCTCCTTTTGTTTAATACTCAGATTGCTTCTGTAAACTTACAGCTTTTCTGAGTCTTGCAATTGAAATTTTTGTGACTTATCCAGATTGCTGATAAACGGAGGAGAGAACAAATGGAGAAGGAAAGAGAAAGAATGGAAGAAGAAAAAGAGAACAGAAGGTTAGAAGAACAGAGACTGCGTATGCAGAGTGAATATGACGAAGAACAGAAGAAAATAAGAGCTAGAGAAGAAGAGGTAGGCTACCATATTCACCTTAAGATGTTTGGGTACACCTCGATATATTTTTTGCCAGTTTTACAAAGGGAAACAACTTTATGACTTCCTGTTTGCTTTGCTGTGCGACAAAGCCCTTTCAGAAGGGGTTAACTCTAAAGGAAAAGAAAGGAGCAAATTCTTTCCTTTAAGAGTTGACCCCAATAGGGAAGGGGAACAAAAAAGAAAATGGCTGAGTTAATTTCCCCTAAAACTCTACCCTTTCATCCTAAAGCTCACCTCTCGGAGAGCTCTCCTTAGTTGAGAAAGGTTTTTCTCGCACTTTCACATAAACAAGATAGGCTTTCAGCTCATATTAGCAACTTCTGTCTTTCATTAGCAACATCTTTCTTATATTAACAGCAGGAAAATTTCAATTTTTGACAAATATTCAAATTCAGTGTGCAGACAATGGTCACCCAAGCAACTGAAATAACGTTTGATAGCAGATTCTAGGTGTGTGACATCACAAACTTTTAATGTCACTGAAACCTGTAATGTAAATCACTAGCAACTTGAAGCACGCAACGTTAGAGGCTTAACTGCATTTTGTTTTTGTCCATGGTAATGTGAAATAGTCAACAAATTGTGTTTTCTGGCTATTAAGACCCAATAAACTCACTGGACTGCTCAAAATTTACTTCCGATCACTGGATAAAAAGTTAAAATTTTCCTGTCTTGAAGCTTAATACAATTTGAGGTTTTATAAGTTCTCAAAGAGCAGGAATAAAATAATCCATCATAAGCCAGTCTATGTTGGATAGGTAAATCTCACCCTTGGGTCAGAAGACATATCAAATCCTATACTAACGACTTTGTTAAGCTAACCATGCATTGAACAACTGTGCCCTTGTCCCTTGTCTTACTGTACACATAAAATCAAGTATGATTATATTTTGTAATGAAAAAAAAATGTGACGTGCAAAGCAAAACCTCTTTGCAATGTTTCAGCAAAAATGGCAATGTTTTGGGGTACAATATGTTTGAAAATGAAACATCTTTATAACAGTGTTGTTAGTTTTGAACAACTGGGCCCTGAATTTCATTCCAGACAAGAAAAAAGAATGAGGAATTGAAGAGACAGGCAGAAGACAGAAAGAAAGAGCAAGACAGACAGAAGTTGGAAGCAGAAGATGCAAGAATGAGAGAGCAGCAAGCTCAGATAGAAAGAGAAAGGCAGGAAAGACAACAACAGCAGCAGCAAGAGGTATAGTTTGTCAAAACATGTGTCATTATGATTTTTGGTTGCATGTAGAAATAGTTTTATCGTATTGTGTGGTAACTCAGGAATATAAAAATCTAGACTGCAGTCATCTGTTGATAAGTGTAGGGGATGAGCAATAAACTTTGACAACACTGTACATGTTTAGAAATTCAAGAAAGCATTTTCATTATAAATCAAGAGTTGGTTTGAGAAACTATAAGGAATAACAGTTTTGAAGCAGAAAAGATAGAACTAATTGTTACAGTCTAAACCCTTGTGTCAGAAGGCAACCTTATTTTTCTCTTACTCAGGTGGTTAAAAATAAATATGCTTTAAAATGTTCATTAGAAGATGATCTAAGAAAATGTGAAGTTTTATATGATTTATGTCCCTTCCTTGTTTATGACCAAACAAGACAAGTGTATCTGGAGGTAGAAAAGCATTGATTAAGTTTTGGTGACCTTGACCCTATTTTCAAGGTCACAGGAGGTCTTAACTGGGCAGCATTTTGGGAAAATGATTCTGACGGGAAAGGGCTGATGGGTGGACATCTGTTTTTGTCAGAAAACGTTTCTAGTTGACGTATTTTGTTTGTGTAAAACTCTTAGGTTATTGCTGGTTGTAGTTAGATGCTATACATAGAGATTATGAGATTGTATTTCATTGTAAATATTCTGACAAATGCATTGGGAAACAGTGTAGACCCAAAGACTGCTTCACTGTTCTTGAGGAGCAATGAAGGAGCTCTGTGCTTTAAAAGTTGTATGGATACACTTACATGTTTTTCCTCAATTTTTTTCAAAGGAAGACAACTTTTGTGACTTCCTGTTTGCTTTCCTGAATAGTGAATCCTTTTTAAATGGGTTTCATCTCTTAAAGAAAGAAGTTGCTTGTAGGGGAACAAATCCTTTCTTTTACAAGTTGACCCTTAGGAGCAAATTCTTTCCTCTGAGAGATGACATTGGTGAAAAAGGAAGCAAAAATGAAAATGGCAGAGTTGCATCCCTGGAAATTGTACCCATACATGTTAATAGCGATTCACTGTTTACCATGTTAAATAAAGTGTGTTCTGATGTGACAAAGAGACATAGCCAGATTGTAATATGTATCATTCCATGAGAAAATGGCTGCGGTATATGAATATTTATTGTAAACTATTGTAATATGTAATTGCTTTTAAAGGGATAGTATCGTGGAACAAATTGGTTATATCATGGTTTGAGAATTTTAGAACATGTATGAAAGATTTTTAAGATATTAAAAGTATTTCTATGAAAGATTTTCCAGTTTCTAATTAAAGCAGAATCACTTTTACAGATTGCATTTTAGCGGTATCATATGAGCCGCAACACGAGAAAATTAACAAAGTGGTTGTGGGCAAAGCACATACTCAGATCAGCCTGGGCATCCGCCCAGTCTGATCAGAGTCTTCGCTTTGTGCTAAAAGGGTAGCTAAGGGTCTAAGCTACATCCACAGCTAAGACTCTGATCAGACTGGGTGGATGCCCAGGCGGATCTGTGTCTGCACTGGGTGCACATGCCACTTTGTTGGTTTTCTTGTGTCGTGGCTCATATTTATTCTGCTATAAGATAGGGGTTTCCCATCTAAATTGAAATCAACTATTTAAGACAGTCTTGTATCACCTTTCAAAGTATATTACCAGTACTTTGCACCAAACATGACTTCCAGCAATGTTAAACAAGATGCCAGCCATTGTTAGAAGCAAGATTTTGTAATGACTTTGGTTTCCGAGAGTATATCACAGGATATAACGTCACCAGTTTTTATACGCCCGTTTTGAAAAAACGGACGTATTATGTCGTGGCGCTGTCCGTCCGTCCGTCCGTCCGTCCTTCAACATTCTTGTACACGCCATAACTCAGTAACCATTTGGGATATCTTCATGAAATTTGGTAGGCATATGTATTAGGGTGGGGGAACGTGTCGCGTACAAAAATGGTTGCTCCCCCTTTCTTACTTTTGAAGTTATGCCCCTTTGATTAATTTTATCCCTGTAAGTCTTGTACGCGCCATAACTAGATAACCGTTTGGGATATCTTTATAAAACTTCATAGCAATGTGTATGAAGTCCTAAAGATGTGTCGCGTACAACAATGGCTGTTCTCCCTTTCTTCGTTTAAGAGTGAATCCCTTTCATTAGTTCTAAACGGCTACTTGTTGTACATGTAATATATTGTCAAGGGAAAAAAGTAGAACTAAAAAAGGTATACCTAGTGTATGTAGGTTATCTCCCTTGTTCGAAGATATTGTATCACAGATTTCTTCACAACCATACAAGCTAGACTGGTCATATTTGGCATACAGGTTGATGATGACATGTTGTATTGTGGGATTGAGAACCAGCCTTCTCCTGCTTATTCTTCCCTGTATTTGCCCCATTTTCTTTCTTTCCATACTTTGAATAATGAAATTTTTCGTCAAAGATTTCTCCACAATCATGCAAGCTAGAGTAGTCATATTTGCTATGCAGGTTGATAACGACATGTTGTATCATGGGATCGAGAACCAGCCTTCTCCTGCTTATTCTTCCCTGTATTTGTCTGATTTTCTTTCTTTCCCTACTTTGAACAATGAAATTTTTTGTCAAAGATTTCTCCACAACCATGCAAGCTAGAGTAGTCAAATTTGGTATGCAGGTTGATGGCGATATGTTGTATCGTTGGATTGAGAACTAGCCTTTTTCTGCTTATTCTTCCCTGTATTTGTCCAATAGTCTTTCTTTCCATACTTTTTCGTCAAAGATTTCTCCACAACCAAGCAAGCTAGAGTAGTCCCATTTGGTATGCAGGTTGATGACGATATGTTGTATCGTGGGATTGAGAACCAGCCTTTTATTGCTTATTCTTCCCTGTATTTGTCCAATATTCTTTCTTTCCATACTTTGAATAATGAACTTTTTCATCAAAGTTTTCTCCACAACCATGCAAGCTAGATTAGTCATATTTGGTATGCAGGTTAATGATTACTTACTGTATTGTGGGATTGAGAACCAGACTTCTCCTCTTTTTATTCCCTGTATTTGTCTGATTTTCTTTCTCTCTTTACTTAGAATAATGCATTTTTTGCGCAAAAGATTTCTATGCATCTGTAAGTTAGAGTAGGGAATTTTGTATGCAGGTTGATGAGAACTTGTTGTATTGTGGGATTGAGAACCAGTCTTCTGCTTATTCTTCCCTATATTTTTCCAATTTTCTTTCTCTCCTGACTGAATAATGTAATTTTTTGTAACAGATTTCACAGCAGCCATTCATATTTGGTATACATGGTAACAATGATTTCTCTCCCTCTTTATGCTTTTTGTTACGAAAATAACACCATTTGATTTAAGCAATTAAGGGGGGGGGGGTATTGTCGGATTCGCTGACAGTTCTAGTTAATTATATAGTGGCTGCCCCTGTTTGTCTGCCTGTCTATCCTTTTGTAAACAATCTTGTTCATTCTGTAACTCCTTTAGGACATTGAAACGGGCGTATTATGCGCCGCTTGCGAAGCCCTTGTTGACATTTTCCAATCAGACATCACCTTATATTCATAAGTGCATTAGAATTTGAATTTATAGCTGTTGCATTGTTACCAAGACAGATTTAGATAATCTTCAGCCATGATATGAGTGATTTGTTCAGCTTTAGAGAGTAGTTAGGCTTGCACTACTTACATATTAGATTGTAGAAGATGCAATTCTCCTTTTACAGCAAGAACAAGATAGGTTGAAATCACCACCAGTCCCAGCAGTAAGAGCAAAGGTATAACAACTGTTCTGTCATGTTTTGGAATGCTTCTGTTGTCCTTTTGCCTGTTTGATGTTGCACGCACCTAGTATTGTCTGGTAAAGGCTTTCTTCTGAGAAGTAATGTATTGTTATTCGATGACAAAATTGAGCAGTTAATTTTAATTCAGTCAAATACATGACCGGAAATTTGAATCTTACACATGATCTTTTTGTAAATGATCAATATTTGAGCCGCGAGGGGAGAAAACCAACAAAGTGGTTGTGCGCCCAGCGCAGACTCAGATAGGCCTGGGCATCCGCCCAGTCTGATCAGAGTCTTCGCTGTCCGCATGGAGGTAGCTAAGACTCTTAGCTACCCTTTAAGCACTTAGCAAAAAGTCTGACCGGACTGGGTGGATCCCAGGCTGATCTGAGGCTGCGCAAGGCGCACAACCACTTTGTTGGTTTTCTCGTGTCGCGGCTCATTTGATTCACCACACAGGGCAGAATAATGAGTATAGGATTTGGTTGAAAACTCAGTGGGTTGTAAGGAGCAGCTACCAGAAACCAAAATGTTAAGCGTTTGGCAATTTCATTGGCAGAACTATATGTGAGGTTAAGCTTCTAAAGAAATGATTAGAATCAGCACAGAAGTTTTGACTTTAGCTTAAACCACCATGGTTGTGGTTTGCAAAATGTATTATATGGTATTCTTATACAAAAAAGTTAAATTATGAGGTATCATTGTACTAAAGTGCCTCTGCATATACCAGAAACCACCTTTTACAGCAGGAACAAGGAACTTCAATGACAAGGTCAAATTCAAGGTCAAATTCTCAGCCAGTGTCAAGGTCAAATTCTCGACCAGTTTCAAGGAAAAATTCTCCCCCAGTACCAGCCTTCAGAGTCCAGGTATATTACAGAATGTTGGCTGGGAAACATGTAGTAACTTTGTTTCTATGTCTTTTAAATTTACATTGTTTAATCTACCTATTTTCTTTGAATTAACTTCTTAAAATTCTGGGTATCTCCAGGTTATTTGACTCATGTATGTTTTTCTTGTCACTAGATGAGGAATTGTGTTATCATCATGCTTAGCTGGAACATTATTACTTTGCTTTTTAGCCCTAATGCTTATGCCTTACTAACACTCTGTCTCTCCAAACAGATTTGTGAATGGTAATCCAGCTGTTTTATATAAGATGAACCCTGATTCCCCAGCTACACTCCAGTACCAAAAATCAGTCAACATTTTTGAGATTCCTGTATTTTGGGTGATAGGGAAAATATTTACTGTGTTGCTTTGGTTTAACAATTCTAGTAAAAATTATGACAGTTGAAAGCTGATTAAAACAGCAATAAAATACAAAGATGCCAGGTGTACTGTTATGTCATTTGTTCGGCAACATCACCAATGACATCAGTTGAAAAAAGAGTTTTTAAATTTTTTCAATCTTTTACTTACCTTCATCAGAAAGTAAGAGACTTAACACTGATTAGTTTACGCATATTGCTCATTTAAATTTCCTATCCAATGGTACAATTTACATGGGACTTGATACACAGCTTACAATAGATTGAATAAATTGCAACACATGAAATGCATGAAAGTCAAACAGGATTTAAAAAAGCTGACTAATTTTAAGTACTTGAGTGTACATATATTATATATAAGTTCAAGATCAGAAAAAGTGTAATGTCCTGTTAACCAATGACCTGGTGAGCTTTGAAAAAGAATTGTCAGTTATCTCTAAGTAGAGTGGTCAGAGTTGCACTTTTCAACATATGATGGTAAGAAGGTGACAAAGAACTTTCGAAAGCGATTATTTTTCAGGAAGTTTGTGATTATTTAAGAACTTTAAATGAACAGGAATATACCCCAAGAGAGGTTTGAAATGCAGCAAGAAGACAAGGATAAATTGTTATGAATAAATTCTTCCTCTCTCCCACATAGCAATATGAGAATTTTAGTCTTGAACAAATTCAGAAAAGGAGGTTTGAAAATGATTACAGTATAAGAATGTCAGTGAGGTATATCTTGATGAGATGGCTCAGCATGAGCAGTCTCAACTGGATCTGCTCTTTTTCTTAAAGTTTGGGGCTACTTTCCATTTAGCATATTATCAGTTAAGTTATTTTTCTATCCGTATCTGGTTTAGTGATATTCTGGAAAGACTTACTTGTAAACTTTTAAAACGGTGATCAAGTTATGAAATCCACATTCACCTTTAAGGTTTATATTTTGGCGTCTCATTTCCATAGATAAAGAACAATTTATCTTTGCTGTCAGAGCTGTTTGTTACCAATTGTAGTTTTAAATTGATACATTTAATTGTGTTGTTAATGGTAATTCAACAGAAAGGTCAGATATTCGAAACAAAGATCAATTTTTACCCACATTTTCAGCCTTAGTATGCGATAAATAACTTTAAATAAATACAAACAGTGCATTGCCAAATCAGCCTATGTACTTGCACAAGCTGGTAACAGCAGTTGCAGCTGGCATTTTACTGACCAAAAATTTAACTGTAAAGACTTGTTTGAGGCAATTGCTGCGTTAACCAGCCGATTGTTGTGTGCAGTCTGGTCTGCACAGATGCAGTTGTTTGGTTGTTTCTATAGATTACAGAGAAAGCATTCACTAGTGTTCTGAGGATTGCCCATAGAAAATGAGTGAGCCTTAGCTAACAAGTTTATTACAGAGAAGTTGTAGACACATGTGAAGTACTTACTAGTAATCAGTCAAAACAACCAAATAATCTGCTTATTGCATTTCTTTCTTACTTTTCTTTTCTTTGAAAAAGCAGAAAAAAACACAACCATATTCTTTATTCTTCTGGCGCACAAATAATCATGCACAGCTCTATAACTGAACTTGTATACTTTACTCATTTTTCAAATGGGCATGTCTATGAAATGTGTGTGAAAGGTAAAAACATAAATTTTTTGATGCGATCTTTAGCATATGAGAGATCTTAAGGAAGAAATGGTATATTTTGTCATTGGGGATTCATCTTTAGAAATGTAATAATGCAGCATATCTCATTGTGCAACCCTTGTATTATTATGTTTATTGTTATCTGTTTGTTTGTGTTGTTAAACTTTGGATGGTTTATATTTTCTATGTCACTCATTCACAGCCAGTGGTCATTCCTCAGTATACCTACTACCATCAGGTATTTCTGGGATGCTTACTTTACTGTTAAAAATTCCATGCAATTAAAAGACATCATGTCATCTTGTTGGCCAGTAAAAGGACAATTATATACTCTACTTGTCCATCATAGCATCCCAATCAGAGCCTTCAGATACACTTAGGAGCCCCGGTAGCTCAGTGGTTTAAGCACTGGCCTGCTAAACCAGTGATCCAGGTTCGCTGCTGGAGGCAGAAATCTTTTAAATCTTAAACAGGGTTTCACTGCAGTCAGCCTGTCATTATCACCCTCCCATTGTCTGGATATGACTGAAATACTGTTCAAGGAAGTAAAATTGCAATTCATAAATCCTTCCATTTAGACACTGGTGATGATCAAATGTGAATTTATAAATTTATCATAGGTACTGTTTTTCTATCTAGATAAAAATTAGCCCTAAACAACCAATAGGAGACAACAAAGTTTGTAAAAAATTGCAAAAGCTGTTTTGTCCAAGCAATGTACATTGTATATCATATTGAGAATTCAAAGACTATAGAGGGCAAGTAGTAATGAATCGAGCTAGGCCATAAAGATGAAGTGACGTCTTTTGCTTTAACATGACTAAATTAAGGCTACTGATATACATATACTGTATTCTGTAGAAAAATAGATTACTAACTTACATTTTATGTACATGTATATAAAGTTTAAACATTATGATCATGGAAACGAAATATGGGTAATATTGAAAAAAAATAGGCTAATGTTTCACTGGGGACTAGCAGAATATGAGACATTGTAAACCAACGCTGGTGATGATGTAAAAGTATTAACTAATAGTTATTACTTTTACAGCATCACCAGTGTTGGTGGCATCAGCTACTATTGATATTTCTTGTTTAGCTCTGTTTTGTGTGCAGACAGGCAAGACACTGCATAATTCTAAATTTTCTAATAGAACCACTCACATAATGTTAGCACAAACTAGAATTCTAACTAGTCCTCAACAATAGAAAACACAGGAACTAATAAAATTTAGACAAAAACGTTGCATTTGAGAAGGTGACAAAGTACTGTTGATGATTAGCTGTTTGAAAAAAAAAAGTTAAAGAAAAAATGATAGTTTTATTCATAAATGCAGATATTATATCTGTTTATTTGAATGAAGGCAAAAAAGCAATAAAATTACAAAACCAAGATAGTATTACAATGCATTTGGAAATTGACATGTAGATATGAACAAATAGTAGTCTTTCACTTTGTATGGCTTTGACATATCAGATCCTAAATGAGGGGATTTCAGCTGATAATTCAAAGGATAACATGTTAAATTAACCTGCTGTAAAAAAAAATTTTAAACCCTCAACAAAAATGCCTCAGTGGTATGGTGCTATTAAGGGGTTGCAAAATAGGTTTAAGGTGTTTGGATACACATTCAAAGAAAGCAAATCTGCTGTTTTTAATTTTGCCTCCCTTTTAAATTGGATCAACTCTTAAAAAAAAACAAAAAAACAATTTGCTGCGTTAGGAGAAATCATTTCCTTTAAGGGTAGACCTCATTCTGGAATTGATACATTGCCTATGAAAAACATTTCCTTTAAGGGTAGACCTCATTCTGGAATTGATACATTGCCTATTAGTCCGGTGGTTTAAGAGTGAAATTTTGGATTTGTGGGCACTTTCGCGGCATGACGGGCAACCAGGCTCATTGAAGTAAGTAAACCTACCTAAAACCATTTTGCCCGGTTGCCAGCTCAACAGACGGCATATAAGTTCAAAACTGGGTCAAAGGTCATTTGGAGCATTTCTATATACCAGTTTGTGAGTGAATTATTGAATTAATAGAGACTTTCGCGAAATGAGAGGCAACTATGGCTAAGGAAGTAAGTAAACATACCATAAAAGTTTTTGCCATATTGCCGACATCATGTTCAATCATAACTGGGTCAAAGGTCAGTAGGTACACTTTTGTATAGTTTCTTACTTTATCATTTAATCTAAAAGCAGTCTTTTGAAATACCAATAGCCCATAGGCCTGCCCCATCGATCTGAATGAGAGGCCTTATACACTTTTTTGTTTTTCCAAAAATATATCACAACATTACATGATACCATTCTCTGCTCTCTGACTTCGAAGTTGGTGCGTTTGACAGTTTTCGCCAATTTAAATACGTTACCATATCAATCTGCTGAATTCGTATGTTACTATAACTCTTATTCAAATGAATATTGAAACATATATGAATCTTGCTGTTGAGAAAAAGCATCGTGCTGTTTCTCTATACAATCATATGAGCTATCTCCTATAGAGCATAAATGTTGCCTACGTCACCGAGTTTTTTTGTCCATTTAATGAACAAACATATTTCGGATAAATTAACCATTTTACTGAAACCAGCTAACATTTACATTTTACCTTAATGGAAATAAAAAGAAACATGTAAGTGTATCAAACTATACAGAAAATTACACCGTTACATACGTTACCGGGCATATCTAATAAAAAATCATCAACCATAAACATGGCCATTGATATTATAAACAGCATCTTACGGGCTGGCACTACAAAGATCTACGTTGATCTTTAACAGATGAGGCGATGCAATATACTAAATATAGATGTTTGGTTATTAGAGCCTGAACAATGATCTGCTAGGCAATTTTGTAGATGCCTGGGGCAGTACATTTGCCTCTTCTGAAATATTTAAGTCAGACAGCTGGCACTACATAATTGAAAGTGACAATTTGTCGAGAGAATTTGAACTTGTTCTAGAGTGTTCACAGAAAGCAAACTTAGTTGAAGAACAGATATAACTGTTTCTATAGTTCTGGTTTTTAGGTAGTCGAACAAGATAAAGATGCAGGCAGAATATAATATGGAATTACATAACAGAGAGCAATGACTCTCAAGGGGCTTTGTTGTAGCCTGAATTTCTAAAACCATGTCAATATATCCGTTTTTCTTACCCTGTGCTGGTACCACAGACTATGTAGATGTCTGGCAATACACTGTCTGGCACTGAATTCTGCCCATATTTATATCAAAGAAACAACTGCCATGACCATATCTCTAGGGTATTTCAGTAAATTGAGCAGGTGCCATAGTCGATGCACAGGGTTTGCAGCGGCATAGGCAGGTACCATGATATATGCTGACGTTTTTAATAGCCGGACCTGACATCACAGTGTTTACAGACATGTCTGGTAGATTAAGATGGTACCCTTTTCATCTTTGTAAAGCCTTATCTGCAGTGTTACGTACGTTACGAAGTATGTATTACCACACATGGATATTAGCATTATAGGGTGTGCTTTTTTTGCTGCCACTACCGTGGTATTTTAGCATACTGGCAGAGGACATTTGGAGGCCAGAACTGGCATGCTAATCACACAAGTTGACTTATAGAAGCCTGAGGTGTTAAAACACAGATGTCTTGCAATGTGCTTAGCCAGCATAGCAGTCACAAACGTGATCTGTACTCTCGCACTACAGTCACCTTTGCTGTTTTCACTAAATGCTTTGACTGTTATCACAACCTATTCAGACGAGTTACCTGAGCTGGTGTAACAGTAGGCCATTTGATGTATGAAGCTTGCACTACAGTAAAGGTCTTGTTGTTGCGAGAGCTTGAACAACAGTTTCAGAAATGTTATGTACTAGACTGTGTCGATGATTAAGTCCCCTTAGTGATTTGTAGTGTGGCCATGATATTTTCACCCCTTCTCGCCATACATATATAAAGTCTATATATATTTACACATTGAATTATAACTGGTTTCATTCATTTATGATATCATAACCGTTGACAAATGTAGTATTAAGATATCTGGAGTAAAAGGGTATAAATCTTGCCATTGGGGATGGCTGGCGCTATTTTTACAATTTTCACCCTCCCTCCCCCACCTCCTTGATTCCACTGGTTCCGTTTGTATTTATGTAGTAAGCAGCACATTGTTAAATATTTTACATGTACCGTATGCATATTTTTATGCAGACACAGTTTCAAGTCTGTGTTATGCCCTTTTTAACAGTTTAATAGATTTCAGGTACGGAATTTAATCACTTCCTATAACGTAAACTACACAGGCTAACGGAGTCAGTTTTATTCCACTAAATGGCTATGCAAAATAAAACATATGATGACTTAGTTAAGAGGAGCAAATATATGAGCTTCGAATGCATTAATCAAAATAATATGAAACTTCAAGAAATAATGACCCACAACGTTTGAATACAGCAAACTATGTTTGATTTGATGTTTTCCTGAGAAATTCTGAAAAGTGTACAACACGCCTCATGCAACCTGGAACAACTTAGTCATTATTTCAGATAGCCTCTATAAGCTCTGTAGCCACTGAATTAAACTAACTAAGACAATACTATAATGAAGTTATGGGAGCCATCTTAGCAGCCTCTACAAAGCCTCTTAACGACAGGGTACTTATAAATGAAACCATTTGATTTTTATAATAGGTAGTTTCTTATACTTTTTTCCATGCAAGTCATATGGTCATCAGTCCCATGAGGAATGTCTAGAAGAGGCGATTCTGATGAGAACCAACATAATGTCATGTGGGCAATAGCAATATTTAGATTCGAATTAAATTATTCGTTTCCCACACACCTGTCTGTCTTAACGTAAATTACATGTGATGCTGTAACACTTATACTAAAACGTATATGTTACAGTAGTTGCACAAGTTTGCTTGTATATCAGCAATGCCCTTTAGAATCAAAAGCACGAGGCTATGAGTTTCAAAATGTCGGTTGACAAGTCTCGATATTCTGGATTGTACTAATAAAATACTCCTGTATATCTGAAAACTTATTCTTGACATCATGCTTATGTGTATTTTGTGTCTAAAAGTAGTTTGCAAAATGAATTATTGTCAACTTTATAAACAAGAAAACATCTATGAACACAGAACATACATGATACTGTGCTTTTCTATTTAATTGAATCGCTAAATAGTAATTTAAATGACTAATTTACCAATTTGGTCACGTAAACTACATGAGATTGATGTATCTATATTGAATTTTATCTGCTTAATACAGTCGAACTTCACTGGCTCGAACTCGGAAGGCTCGAACGCTATGCTTCGGTCGAACTGACTTTCCAGTCCCGGCAAAAGTCCCATTCATTTTAACTTAACCTGCGACCTTTGGCTCGAACTACGATGGCTCGAACGCTCGAACCCCAAGCCCGGTCCCTAGGGTACATTTTGTATGTAACAACACACCGATGGCTCGCACTAATTACCTTGTTAATAATTTTCATTTCAATAACGGTCACTCAGACGTTTAATCATTGTCATAATACGCTTTGATTAAGCGTTTGCCGAAACCACAGGAATACGTGATTGGCGGAGATTTCTGCTGACACCGTAGTCTTAAATTATGACCGATCAATAAACAGGAATTCACCTTTGCTATGATAGAAAAGCATAATACATACGGCTGGACCTTGTGAGTTGGTCTTCAATGGCTCGAACTACCGATCGATCGAACTTTTTTGGGTGGTCCCGGCGAGTTCGAGCCATCGAAGTTCGACTGTAGCTCACACTTTTAAAGTTTTTGCATCTTTATGTTTAAACACCGTTACAAATAATTTTATGGCTATTTTTAGCTCACCTGAGCCGAAGGCTCACAGGTGAGCTTATAGTATAGGCAGGCGTCCGTCATCCGTCCGTCAATATTTTCAAACGACATCTCCTCTGAAACTACAAGGCCTATTGTTACCAAATTTCATATATAGCATCTATAGGCAGGGGGAACCAATAATACTGTTTTTTATCCAAATCGCTTCAGAACTTTGGTTGCTATGGCAACTTAAAGTTTCCATTGACTTGTATGGGAAAAATTGAAAATTTGCATTTATTGCTATGTCACTGCAGATATTTTGACAAAACTTTTACAGAAATGTTCCTTGAGTATTCCTCTATCAACCACATGAACTTTATGTAAATTGCACAATTTGGCTGGTTGCCATGGCAATCGAATGGTTAAAAATAGAAAAAATATTCAAAAATCATCTTCTCAGAAACTATGCAACCAATAAAGCTCAAACTTCACAGAAAGGATCTTAGTACTAGCTTCTATAAAAGTACTGTTTTTCTTGGCAATTGCTCTAACAGTTTGGTTGCTATGGGAACTAAAAGTTGCCATTGACTTATAAAGGCAAAATGGAAAATTTGCATTTATTGCTATGTTACTGCAGATATTTTGACAAAACTTTTACAGAAATGTTCCTTAAGTAGTCCTCTATCAACCACATGAACTTTATGTAAATTGCACAATTTGGCTGGTTGCCATGGCAACCGAATGTTTAAAAATAGAAAAATATTCAAAAATCATCTCCACAGAAACTATGCAACCAATAAAGCTCAAACTTCACAGAAAGGATCTTAGTACTAGCTTCTATAAAAGTACTGTTTTTCTTGGCAATTGCTCTAGCAGTTTGGTTGCTATGGGAACTGAAAGTTGCCATTGCATTATAATGGCAAAATGGAAAGCTATGCCACTGCGGATATTTTGACAAAACTTTCATAGAAATGTACCTTGAATAGTCTTTAACCAGCCATGTTAAATTTATACAAATTGCGCAATTTGGCTGGTTGCCATTGCAACCGAATGGTTAAAAATAGAAAAATATTAAAAAATCATCTTCGCAGAAACTGTGTTGCCAATAAAGCTCAAACTTTACAGAAAGAACCTTAGTACTAGCCTCTATAGAATTACTGTTTTTCATGGCAGTTGCTACAGCAGTTTGGTTGCTATGGCAACTAAGAGTTTCCATTGACTTATAATGAGGAAAATGTAAATTGTCAATTTTTGCTGTCTAACTAACTGCAGTTATTTAAAAAAATTTCTACAGAAATATTTCTTGAGTTGTCCTCTACGATTCATATGAATTTTCTCCAAATCGCTGAATTTGATTGGTTGCCATGGCAAAATATAGTGTAAATTTAGAAAAAAAAAAAAAAAAAGAATCTTCTGCTCAGAAGCCATATAGGGGATGAAGCATATTGTGCAAACGTGTTGATGACAGTAGTTTCTACATAAATTTTATTCTTTTTCTTCCAATCCCATAAGAACTTTGGTTGCTATGGCGACTTATAGTTTCCATTGACTCATGATGGGAAAAGTGAAGCCATGAGGGGGATGAAACTGATACTTAGCATACATATTGATAATTTTAACCTCTACCTAAAGTATGCTTTATATTATCATTGCCCATGTGAATTTGTTGCTATGGCAACTTAAAGTTTCCATAGACTTATAATGAGGAAAGTGGACATTTGCTATTTATTTCTGTGTTACTGCAGATATTTTGACAAAACTTCACAGAAATGTTCCTGGAGTAGTCCTCTACCAGCCATATGAATATTTCCCAAACACCTGATTTTGATTGGTTGCCATTGCAGCTGAAAGGCCAAATTTTCACATTTTTTTTTTTTTTTGCCAAAGATCTTCTGAGAAGCCATTAATGGGGGATAAAGCTTATTTTTTGCATGAATGTTTGTGATATTATCCTCTATATAAATGGTGTTTTTTATTGTTGTTGTGCATGGTGTTTTGTTGCTGTAACCTCAGTGCTCAGGTGAGCGATATAGGGCCATTGGCCCTCTGGTTCTGCATTAGATTTCAGATGGCAACTGTAAACAAGTTATGTATTGTAAACAACACATGCTGATGAATCTAAATTTGTAATGTAAATGTTGAGCTAGAAATATATGATAGCTTGCTTAAAATATATAATTAACTAAATTGAAACATGTTGGTCATATATTTATTCCGTGCAGTCCTCGATTTATGAAATATTGAAGTTAGCTCTATGAATGCATGTACATTCAGAAAAACAGGTGTACAGACGGACACATACACAGTTTGATTGAACAGAAACCATTCAAGTATGCTTTACTATTACCGAATGAGGTTTTCAATGTGTTCAGCATTAAACTGCAGTGATAGTTATACCTCAAATATACAATAATCATTTTCTAAGCAGTTTTTCGTGATTTTGCACTTAATGACCTTTGACCTTGTTTATTCGGTACACAATGGGCAGTCAGGCTTGGCAACCGGCAAAAAATAAACGAGGGCATATCGGTAAGTAGTTTTAGCATGGTTGCCCATCATGCCGCGAAAGTGCCCACAAACTCATTTTCTAGAGCACTTTTCTCGAATCCGCCACCTGACTATATGAAAAAAACATGGAGGTATATCCATACACTTCAATAAAAAAAAAAGGAAAAGAAAAAAAAAATATCTCGGAATTATTAGCAGATAACTTTCCTCTTTAGAACTCTGTATGTATTAGAAGTGTGATAAATCACTACATATATTACGAGTCACAAATAACATACCAAATTAGTTATGTAACAGGGCAAGAGTAAAAGTGCTTTATATGAATGTAGAAGACTAAGATCAGGCGGATTATTGGCTGTTCATGCTTATATGGACACACCTACAAGGGAGATAATTCTGATTTGGAAGTGTCTCCCTGCTTATAAAGGGCTACTCTTATAGGAAAGAATTTGCTCTCCTGAGAGAGTAGCACCACTTAATTTGGAAAGTTTCTCCCTGCTTACATGAACACACCTACAAGGGAGATAACTTTCATTTCAAATTGCCTCCTTGCTTATGAGGGACTACTCTTACAGGGAAGAATTTGTTTGTCTGAAAGAGCAAATTCTTTCCTGCAAGAGTAGTTCCCCTTTGAAGAAAGGATTTATCTGCAAAGAAAAACAAGTACATGTTCTATTTTGCTAGTTATCTCCCTTGTAAAAATAATGAATATAAAGCACATTTCTTTTGTCTTGGCTCTGATATAGTTTTGCTTGTAGAAAATAACTCTAGTCATTTTATCACACACTTGCAGCCTGATGAATCACGAACTAAATCTCCTCCAATACCTGCGCATAGAGCAGCCAAGGACTCACCGGCTCCTACGCCACAGGTAGGTATCAGCCTATCAGATCTGTTCAGAGCCTAGCTGTTAAATCTGTTTGGTCTGTTCAGATACCTAACATTGTCAAGTAAGGTGTCTTTGGGGCTCAGAGGTTCATATAATACGGTGTTCTGATGATAATTCTGTGATGCTGTAATTCCTATTACTTGCATACCAAAACATGGGACCGCTATGCAAAGGTGGTTTTAATAAGAAGGGGGCACAACTTTTGCTTTTATGCAAAAATAAGTAAATAAACTAGAATTATTCCCCCCACTCACCCCACCCCCACCTTCCATCCTCTCCATCCAGACTGAGTGCAGACTCAGCATTAGGAAACAGTCTGACATACTCAAGCTATGGGAATCTCCCAGTAGTTTGGGGGAAAAGGAGGGAATTTAACCAGTCATTTTGGGAATGAAGAAACATCCTTATCTCTGGGCACAAGGGGCCATAGGTATTATTTTGGGATGCATATTGAGGAAATATTAAATGTAATCATGGAAGTTAACCCTTTAAGCACCAAAAAGCAGATGACAAAATTTATGTCTAAAAATTAAAAAAAAAAAATGTTTCATCCAAGCTATATCATATTGAGAATTCAAGACCTAGAGGGCAAATAGCATAGATCCTGATGAGGTGGCTCATTATGAGCTGTGCTGTTTGAAAATTCAGCTACTTTTCACTGGTGTTTAAAGTGTTAAGGAAACATTGGAACAAGAAGCATGCACATCTTGAGAAGAGCCTGAGACATGACTAAAGTGAAAGTAGTCAGTTTATAGTAATACGCGTTAAATTTATGAAAGATTAATTCCCTGGTGGTCACTTTTAACAAATGAAGCCATTTTTTGTGTGAACAGACTAACTTCAGCAGGTCTGTATCATTGATTAGAATGCAAAATAGATGTAATCCATAGTTATTAATATTAAAAGTGTAATTTTTGCATTAACCCATTTTGTACTTATATTTTTCACTTTGTACAAGTTTGCTGACACACAGTACATGTACTTAACAATATACAAATATTTAATGTATCTTTTCTATTATAATTTAAAACTTGCATGTAGGAAATTTTTTAATTGGACATCTAGGTCTGAAAAGCCATATCAATAGTCTGTTCTCTTGGGGGTGGGCCAAGAAATTGTCTCAGAGGCAACTGAATAGAGTCTGGTTTAACCTGACCAATGTTGCACACAACTGTTAAGTTAGGCCAATGACCTGAGGTGTTGCCAGTCTATGGAGGTTGACAGCACTGACTAAGTTAATGTTTGAGAATAAAATCAGATTTTGTTAATTTGCTTCTATTGCGAGCTGCATCATACCACATGTCACATATTCTGACAGTTTAATGTGTATAAGTCTAAATTTTTAGCTCACCAGAGCCGAAGGCTCCGGGGGAGCTTATAGGATAGGCAGTGGTCCGTCGTCGTATGTCGTCGTCGTATGTCGTCTGTCGTCGTCCGTCAACACTTTTAAACGACATCTCCTCTGAAGCCACTAGGCCGATTGGGCTCAAATTTCATCTGTGGCATCCTTGGGATGGGGGATTGAAAGTTTGTGTTTTTTATGAAAATTGCCCTATTAGTTTGGTTGCTATGGCAACTTAGAGTTCCCATTGACTTATAATGGGGAAAATTGAAAAATGGCATTTTCTGCCTAGCCATTGTAGATGTGTTGATAAAACTTTTATAGAAATGTTCCTTGAGATGTCTACTATCAGCTGTGTGTTTTTTGGCCCACTGCTCCTTTTATTGGTTGCCATGGAAACCGAAATGCCAAAAAAAATGGAAAAAGTACGTAAAAAATTATCTCCTCTGAAGCCACAGGGCCAATAAGGCCCAGGTTTCATCTATGGCATCCTTGGGATGGGGGATTGAAAGTTTGTGTTTTTTATGAAAATTGCTCTTTTAGTTTGGTTGCTATGGCAACTTAGAGTTCTCATTGACTTATAATGGGGGAAATTGAAAAATGGCATTTTCTGCCAAGCCATTGCAGACATGTTGATAAAACCTTTATAGAAATGTTCCTTGAGATTTCTTCTGTCAGCTGTATGTTTTTTTGGCCCAATTCCCCTTTTATTGGTTGCCATGGGAACCAAAATGAAAAAAAATGGAAAAAAATACTTAAAAATTATTTCCACTGTAACCACTGGGCAGATAAGGCCCAGATTTCATCTATAGTATCCTTAGGCTAGGGGGTTGAAGGTTTGTGTATTTTATGAAAATCTGCCCTTTAGTTTGGTTGCTATGGTAACTTAGAGTTCCTATTGACTTATAATGGGGAAAATTGAAAAATGGCATTTACTGTCTAGCCACTGCAGATATGTTGACAAAACTTTTATAGAAATGTTCCTTAAGAAGTCTTCTATCAGCTTTATTGTTTTTGGACCCACTGTTCCTTTTACTGGTTGTCATGGAAACCAAAATGCAATAATGATGGAAAAAAAAATACTTACAAAATTATCTCCTCAGAAGCCACTGGGCCAATAAGGCCCAAATTCATCTGTAGTATCCTTAGGCTGGGGGTTGAAAGTTTGTGGGGTTTTTTTATGAAAAATTGGCTCTTTCGTTTGGTTGCTATGGAAACTTAGAGTTGCATTGACTTATACTGGGGAAAATTGAAAAATGGCATTTACTGCAATCAAAATATGGAAAATAGTTATATATTTTGTTGTCAACTCAACAGACTGTCAGGCTGAGACTTTGTAGTTGTATATTTTGTATTAGCCTGTACAAATGTGATAGCAATTTTGATAGCAATTTTGAGCTAGAGATCTGGTGAGCTTTGTGGCCCGTGGGCCTCTTGTTCTGTTGCTCCAATGTTTGGCGCTGAATGCTGTCATGACGTTTTGATGTCGGGAATCCGACGTCATGACGTCGTGACAACGTTGCCCATAACAAACAATTCAAAATGGTGGGCTGCAGCAACAATAAGGCAATGTAGTATTGAAAGGAAAAAAACCTTCTTGAAAAAGGCTTTCATTAGCGGAAACGTTGAAAGGCTTGTGAGGAATAAACTGTGAAAATAAATGTTAATTAATGATTCTTACTATGTTTTCTAATTCGGAAAAAAATAATAATCTGATGATGATAATTATGATAATCATTCATATGTGTTAACATAAAGTATTTCATGCCTTAGACGCACAGGGTAGGCGACAATCGAAAACGCTTGTGCAATCCACGAACGCAGATCAAAAACTGTTAACGGTTTTTGATCCAAGTTAATCTATTGTTAAGAGCGTTTTCGATTGCCGCCTACCCCGTGTGTTAGATTTACATAGTAAAAATTTATATTGTAGTTTAGTCAGTATGTTCTATTTTAAGATGTATTTTATATCTGTTGTAGGGTGTATGGGTGCACCTCCATATTTTTCCTGTTACAAAGGGAAACAACTTTTGAGACTTCTTGTTTGCTTTCCTTGGTGAAGTAGCTTTAATGGAATGGAGTCTACTCTTAAAAGAAAGAATTTGCTCCTAGAGGAGCAAATTCTTTCTTTTAAGAGTTGATCCCATTTGATATGGAAGAAAACTTTAAAATGTCAGAGTTGTTTCCCCTGAAAGTGTACCCATTCACTTTAAGTGGCTTTATGTGTAATTTTTCAAGGAATTTTTTGGAGCATGTGTATAATTTTTTCTTCTTTTCTTTCAAGCCTGGGATAGAGCCTGTACAACGTTCCAACAGTAAGTAGAGTTTTGTTACACTATAAAGAGACAGAAACTGAATTATTTTTCAGTCAGAGAATTGTCAGAGTATTGACTTGCCTGTTGTTGCAACTCACAGCATGTGATCAGCTTGTGAGAAGCCTAATATATTTTGATATTATCCTGAACATAATTCATGCTAATGAGAAGCCTAAAATTACTTTGAGAAGCCTAGCATTCTATTGAAAGGCATTTTTTGATGTTGTACAACAGAACAGTGGTGGATCCAGAGAGGGTTTGGGGGGTTCAAACGAACCCCCCTCTTTAGCCTTAATTATTTCATTTTCATGGGGAATTTCAGGATAATTTGGTCAAACTGCACAAATCGAACCTCCTCAGCTAATTTGAACCCCCTTTCTAAAATTTCTGGTTCTGCCCCTGCAGAATTCCTGTAAGAAGCTGTAGCTACAGGTGATACTGTTTGAAGTACATACCAGTGAAAAGCCTAACACACAAAATACTGATATAGTGTAAAGGATATATACATGTACTTATAAGAAGCTGACACACCAAAGTACACAATACATACTGGGGAAAAGCCTTCTATACACAATTACAATGAGAAGTTGAATGAGAAGTTTAAGATGTACTAATTACATACTGGTACAATTTACATGCTAGTGAGAAGTCTTGTGCAATCCTGTAGAAAATACATGCATACTGGTAAGAAGCTTTATAAGATGCTGTACAATATCCAAAAT
The DNA here is from genome assembly GCA_963989385.1 of Ctena decussata. Classification (NCBI taxonomy): domain Eukaryota; kingdom Metazoa; phylum Mollusca; class Bivalvia; order Lucinida; family Lucinidae; genus Ctena; species Ctena decussata. The sequence goes on along the minus strand of OZ022501.1, from coordinate 67,555,452 downwards.
ATGTAGGACAGAAAAGAGACTTGTGTGAAAGAAAAATGTAGTTATAGCCGTTATTTGTGTTATGTACTGTTGTACTAGTTCATCATTATTTACAGTGATCTTGGCCCTGTTGTTCAAAACTAACAGTGTCTGTGAATAACAAGACTTCAATCTTCAAATTTATTGTAAGCCCAAAATACTGCCAATTGGGGCTGAAAAAAATGTGAGAAGCCTTACTGCAAAAGCTCCTCACATGTTTTTCCAGCAAAACATAGTAGCTAACTTGATTTTATGTGTACAGTCAACCCTCTTTACAACGGCACTCATTACAACAACAAAATTCTTTATAACCTCATTTTGGTTTGCACAAAATGGCTTTATTGTTCTAAATATGCATTCTTTATAACAGCAAATTAAGCTAACAATCTTTGACCAACTTGGCCCAGTTCAGTGCATTGTTAGCTTAACAAAGTCGTAAGTTGAGGATTCTTTAAGTCTTCTAGTACAAAATTTAATAAATTCAAGTGTGCTAATATAGTTTGCTGAAAAATTGTGCAGAGCTTTTCACATTTTTGGGGGCAAAAAATGGCAGTGTTTTTAGGTATAATATGCTAAACAATTTACTACATCATTAGTTTTGAACACCTGGGCCCTTATTCCTGTGAAAGAAAATTGTCTAAGCTCTCAAGTTTTGATTTTCTAGGTTCTGATGTGTTAACACAGCTTGCATCAATGAGAAAACAGTTACAGAGTGAGAGAAGGAGGGTGGAAAATGCCTTGGAACATAGTCAGGTAGGGAATCTGAAATAATCTAAGATAATGTAAAAAGAAATAGTCAAGGGATAAATTTCAGTTTTCTGACATTGATGAAAGTGTGAAAGACAGTGGATTGCTAGCAAAGTTTACCCTGTGGGGTTCATGTAAATTTTTACCAGTGACCCACTGTCATTGGTACTTTCATGGATAATGGAAGCGATGCCCTTTATACATCTCTTACAGTGATTACATATCTGCTCCCTAACTTATACACATTATAAGATTTTTGTTGTCGCACGTGCTTTAGCAAGGTGTGATATAGGTGTCCGGTTTTCCGTCCGTCATTCCATCCATCCGTCCGTCCATCAGTCCGTTCACATTTACGTCAACCCTGGCATTAAAGATTTGTACAGTTAATTTCTACAAAACCACTGCAGCCATGGTTCTTAAATTTCATATGGCACATGATCAGACTACAGGGCTTCAATTAACAGAAAGTCAGATTGGGCGAGAATTCAAGATGGCCAATGTTACTAAAAATAGCAAAACAACATAACATTTTCTCTAGAACCACTAGGTATATTTGGCTGAAACTTTGCATGGCTTATCAATAGGACCTCCTTTTTGAAAATTATACAAATAAAAAAAATCTGTAGCGGAATTAGGTCACAGTGACCTACTTCTGGTGTACGAGTCTGAATTTTGCTTGAATGCCGATAAATCGATAAACACTGAGTGGATTTTGCTCGGGTTTAATCAGAATAATAGTTGAAAGGAGTTTTTCTTTTCCTCATATTTATGGGAATGTATTATCCAAGATGGCCACCACTGTCATTTCTAAAAATTGCAAAAACATGAAAATGACTATATTTCAGGAACCCCTGAATGGATTTTGACCAATTTTGTGTCAGAATGATCCTTGCATATAGCTATTTTGGTTTTTGGCAAATTGGCCATCCAAGATGGCTGCCATCTACTGTTACTTAAAATAGCACAAACATGAAAATGGCAGTACCTTAAGAACCATTGGGCAGATTTTGACAAAATTGGTGTCAGAATAATGCCGAATATAATGCCGGAAACTATTTCGTGTTCATTTAATTTTCAATTTTTGCTTTCACTTTCTTCTCAACATGATCTCTGCTACTGTGGAAACGCAGTGCAGGTGCAGCATAGCATTCTGCAGAATTCTTGTGATTTACTTTGTACAAACATATGGCACCATCAGGCTCTACTTGAAGTTTTGACAGAATTATGACCTTTTGTATATTTCATATCTGCCTCACAATTGAAGATATTATTTACTGACAAAGTTCTGTCTTTTCCTGTTCACTTTCCTACTTTAAACCTCAAAAGGCATATATTGCCCCGAGTGTAAATTGTGCAGCTCAGCAGAGCTTTTGTTTGTAAAGGTGAATGGGTACACATTCAGGGCCAGCAACTCTAGTCAATTTTCCTTTTACCTCCCTTCTTAGTGGAGTCAACTCTGAAAAGAAAGAATTTGCTCCTCTTGGAGCAAATTCTTTCCTTTAAGAGTAGACCCCATTTTGAAAGAGCTCCATCCCCCAGAGAGGCAAACAGGAAATCACAAAAGTTGTTTATCTTGTAAAAATGTTGAAAAACCAGGGAATTATATCCATGCATTTGTAGTTAATGTCACTGGCAAGGTGTATACATGGACCCCTGCTTATTGGCTATATTTCTGATTCAGAATTCACCAGATGTGTTTGACGCCAGACTTATACAGAGGCCACCACCACAGTAAGTATAGGACATTACCAAAAAATACAAACATGCTGAAAATGGTAACACAGAGATTAAATGCAGAAAAAAATATGAAAAATGCCCCTGGTTTGTTGAATACTGACAGTTTTACAGTGACTGAAATTTTACAATTTCAGATGCTACATATTTTTGCCTTAATAAAGGCAAATAGTGTTACTGGCTGCATTTTGTTTTTTCAGGGTTTTGGAATTTAAGATCCAGCAATGCTGAATTCAGAATGTTATACCTTGTATTCATACGATGGCTGTAATCCTTTTTTCATTGGTTGAAAATTTTTGGTTGCATGGCTGTAATACTGTTTTCATTGGATGAAAATTTTTGATTGCACTAGAAAAGAGCCCGCGCAAGTGCGGATATATTTCATTATGGTCAAGTTTATATAAAAACAAGAGTTGTCAGAAGACAACAAAGCGCGCCATATGGGTGCCTGATTCTCACAGTCACCAAGACCTACAAATATATCAGGTCATATGCAGTGTCAGACTGAGCCATTATCCCAGGTATATGATGAATCCATACTAAATACACCTAAAATATGAAGCAAATCACCGAATGATAAAATTTATGTTAGAGTGACCTCAAATTCCCAAATATGATGTTAATCTATAAACAGCTTTGGAGACACAAGGCAAAATCACTGAACCATGATATATAGGTCACAGTGATCTATAAATAATATGAGGTCATTCGGGATGTCAGACCGATCCACTATGCCAGATGTGATGTTAATCTATCAAACAGTGCTTGAAATATAAGACAAAATCACTGGACCATGAACAAAGGTCAAGGGCACAGGTGTCAGCATGGTAGCTCTGCAGCTGCTGCAATTATAGGGATATGCTATTTGACCAAGTATCAAGTCTCTTATGTCAAAGGTTTCATCAAAACTAAAAATTTTGCCTTAAAAACAGTGCCAAACGGCAGAGTCAGTTAACCGTAACATATAGGTCAAGGACATACAATTGTGTCATGCAGCTGCTGCAGTCATATGGATGTATATAAGTACCAAGTATGATGATTGTAGCTGCTGTAGTTTCTAAGATACAGAGTTGAACATGGAGCTAAACGCAATTGTTAACATTGGTTAACCTGATCACGGACGCCGACAATATAAGACAAAATCACTGGACCATGAACAAAGGTCAAGGGCACAGGTGTCAGCATGGTAGCTCTGCAGCTGCTGCAATTATAGGGATATGCTTTTGACCAAGTATCAAGTCTCTTCTGTCAAAGGTTTCATCAAAACTAAAAATTTTGCCTTAAAAAACAGTGCCAAACGGCAAAGTCAGTCAACCGTAACATATAGGTCAAGGACATACAATTGTGTCATGCAGCTGCTGCAGTCATATGGATGTATATATGTACCAAGTATGATGATTGTAGCTGCTGTAGTTTCTAAGATACAGAGTTGAACATGGAGCTAAACGCAATTGTTAACATTGGTTAACCTGATCACGGACGCCGACGAGGACGCTGACGCTAACGCTAACGCATACTCGGACTACGACGCCGGGGGTATAGCATAAGCTCTGCTTTGCTTCGCAAAGGCGCGCTAAAAAAGGGAGTTTTAATTTTTCAATGTAAATGGCCTTAGGCCCAGGTGAAGATATGACCTTTACCATGAATAGTCACTAAAGCTTCATTTACCTAATTAGTTGTCTGCATCTACAAACTTTCAGGTAGCAGATTGCATTGTTTCTAAAAAAAATCAATTTTTTTCACTTTTTCCTATAGAAAAACCTAAGTGACTCAAAAGTTGACTTTGCCATAAAACAGATCAAGGTCATCCCAGGGTCATCATTTATATAAATTTTGTTGAGCTTTTGAGTCCTTGATGCGACATGCTAAGTTGAAAGATCATAGGATTTGTGGTTCTGGGGGAGAATTGGTTGATTGCATAGTTCATATTGTTTTATTTCTTAATCATGTTGAAACTTCTAGTTTGAAAATACATCTGCTGACACAGTTGTTCATCTGTCATTTTCTAGCAGTGACCATTATAGTTAATCTTCAAATGAGCCACGACAAGAGAAAACCAACAATGTGGTTGTGCGCCCATCGCAGACTCAGATCAGCCTGGGCATCCGCCCAGTCTGATCAGAGTCTTCGCTGTCCGCATGGAGGAAGCTTAGACCCTTAGCTGCCCTTTAAGCGTTTAGCAAAGAGTCTGATCAGACTAGGTGGATGGCCAGGCCGATCTGAGTCTGTGCTGGGTGCACAACCACTTTGTTGGTTTTCTCGTGTCACAGCTCAAATGATTTCAGCTGAGATAGAAAAATTTGCATGCAGTTGTACAAAAAATTGTTTGCATTTATACAAATTAGGCCTTATCCTAAACAAAAGAATTTGTTCCCAGAGGAGCAAACAGAGGACTGAATTCTTTCCATTAAGAGTTGACCCCTCATTCAAAAGGGAAGCAAATAGGAAAACACACACACAAAAACACACACAGAGTTATTTCCCCTTTACAGTGGACCTGCTCATCAATTGATAGGGATTAAAGAGCCAGCAAAGGCTGAGCATGAAAATTTTAAATGAGCCACTACAAAAAAAAAAAAAAAAAGTGGTTGTGCGCCCAGTGCAGACTCAGATCAGCCTGGGTAACTGCCCAGTTGGATCAGACTCTTTGCTTGGGCCTAAAGGGTAGCTAAGGGTCTAAGCTACCTCCATGTGGACAGCAAAGACTCTGATCAGACTGGGCGGATGCCCAGGCTGATCTGACTCTGTGCTGGGCATACAACCACTTTGTTGTTTTTCTTGTGTCGCGGCTCAAATATTTATTCATAATGAACATTTGTATAGTAGCAATAAGAGCAGATAATAATGGTGATTGAATTCTCATTTTTCCTTGCAGCCAAATTAACATATTCGATAAAGCTGTGAACAAGAACCCCACCTTGCCACCTTCAAGACCTCCTCAGCAGACGGCAGACATAGCTAACGCCAGAAATCTACAGAATTTCAATGAAATAAAACACAGTAAGTAGGCATAGCTATTCTTCTCTTTGAATCAGCCAGTATTTGTCTTCCGTTATAATATTTACTGTATTTCCTGTAAAATCTCCAAAAATTCCAGATAAGATGTGTTTTTGAGAAGGGTAAGTCTGAGATAATTTTTTTTAATTTTATCTCAATGAAAACCTATGTTGTGACTCCTCAATAGAACCGTCTCGGTGAGACGGTTCTAATGATGGGTCACAACATATGTTTTTTATATGAGAAATTATCTCTAAATTATCCCTGTTACCCCTGTTTATCTAGAGCATTGATTATTCAGAAACAGCCATCAAAGTGATTGACTCTTCCCACTTGGGATATGATCCCACTGTATTTGTTCGGTAATAAAATGTTATTTGTACATCTCTAGAATGACGCATGATTTCTAAGTCAGTTTTCTGAAAGTCTTCTACAAGATGGGGTTTTCCCTTCCGAAACAACCCCAAAAATCTAGATCAGTCTTATAGGATGGATCTAGATTTTTGGGATTGTTTTGAAAGGGAAGTCCTACCTCATTGTTCCAGATAAGAAGGGGTAACAGGGATACTTTAGGGATAATTTTCAATATTTCTCCATAAAACCATATGTTGTTACCCCTCATTAGCCTGTTCTGAGTGCACTAGGGTTAAAGTGCTAAAAAAGTAGACGACAGAATTTACATTTACGAAATTGGAAAAAAAACTTCCATCTGAGCTATATCATATCGATATCATTATGAACCACCTCATCTGAATCTATGCTGTTTGCAAATTCACTATTTTCATTTCTGGCATAAGTGTTAATGCTTCCAGAAATGCACACACATCAAAAAAAGCATTGCATAATCCATAAATATAAATATGTATTTTGTTGCATCTCAGGAGAATTGTTTTACCTGATGCTTTTATTGAGAAATAAAAAATGAAATATTAGTTATCATTTGAGCGGCAACATGACAAAAAACAACAAAGTGGCATGTATGCCACGTGAAGGCTCAGATAGCCTGTGCATCCGCTACTCTTTAAGTGCACAGCAAAGATTCTGATCAGACTGGGCATATGCCCAGGCTGATCTGAGTCTGCACTGGGCACATATGCCACTTCCTTGGTTTTGTCATGTCGCAGCTCAGATATGTATTTTGTCGCATCTGAGTTGAATTATTTTACCTAATGCCTTTTTTGGTTATCCCTTATCCCCTCGGGGATAACCATATTAGGATAGGAATTCGTACTCGATTTGTACGCCGTTTCCTTTTGCTAAAATACAGGTCCCACTGTTTCCCGGTACTTCTACATTTGGCACACCCTGCTATAGGGTTCTCGCCAGCATCGCTAATGCATGATCTTAAAAGCTTATATCTTAAAACACTTTATAGATAGGTCTCACCCTATACAAACAGTTACCTGAAAGTTCAGTTATCACTTAACAGTACAAATCAATAACAAGTTCCGCTTGATTAACGCTAAATACAGGTTCCACTATTTACCGGTATTTGCTCCCATAGTTTGGCGCACCCAGCTGCAGGGTCCCTTCCAGCATTGCTAAGAAATGAGCTGTAAAAACACTTCATCTCGCCTAATACAAGAATCTCACCTAATACAAGCATTTACCAGAGAGTACAGTCCACTTACGAAGAGCCATTACTAAACAGTACAGGTCATCTAACAAAAGTTAATAGCACTGAAGCTCACCTGATACAAGCAATCACTAGACAAAAAAAAAAGCTGTCAAACTCGCCACTTACCTACAGCTTCAACAAATCTAAGAATATAATAAAATTAACTTGTATTGCTGCCAATTTTCTGCTTTACCACTTGCATCCTATAGATTCATTTGCTAAGGGATAACCTCTCAAGCTTTTTCAAAAGCTAAACTTGTTAGAGAAATTAAAATGATTAGTTCAGATGTGTAGATTTTTGCATTACTTTTTTTGTACCGTATCTATTTTGGATATAAGACAGTTTTTTGTCCATAGCGGCTTTTGCATATTCCATATTAATCCAATTGAATGCCCCAGTTATAATACATGCTCTGTGCCTCTTTTCTGAAAATCATGTTGTATGACATTTCATGAAGTCCTGTTTGCTCTTCTGGAAAAGGTGGCTCTTTGAAATAGGGTCTACTGTTAAAGGAAAGGCTTTGCTTTTAGAGGAGCAAATTTTTTCCTTTAAGAGATGACCCCTACTGAAAAGGGAGGCAAAAATAATAGAGTTGCTTCCTCTGAAAGTATACCTTTAACCTTTATTTGCTTATCAATGGTATTTTTGCAGTGGCTGATTTACTACATTTTAGGCTCTAAATCACGCCCCTCTTTTGCAAAATGCAAGGTCCCCAGGGCATTAATAGGGATTAATATGGTATTTCATCCCATTTACATATAATTCTGTGTCAATCCTGATATTGTGTGTAGACTCTCCAGTAGTTTTAGTTCCTACCTTTACTCCCCATTTGTAGCTGACTCAGAGTCTAAGCGAGAATTTAGAGGTATGTTCCCAGAAGCCCCTATCACCAACATGACCCTGGAAGCTCAGCAAGAAGCAATGTTGAGGCAACAAGAGGCCACTCTGAGAGCTATCCGGGAAGGACGTAAGTACTTATCTTATTCTAGCTTATTTGTAGATATGAACCCGTTGTAATGGAGTGATTCTATGTGATTATAGTTTAAGTGTTGTAAACCATTTCTTTGCCTTGGAAGAAACTGGAGAATTTCTGAAATGCAGGGCATCTGAGGTTATGTATGGGCATACCATATTTTTTTTATTTTTGTCAATGTTGGGGTGGGTGGTAGGAGGGATCAGTCTTACAAAGAGAAACAGCTTTTGTGACTTTAAGTTCACAGCAGTGAACTAAGAAGCCCTTTCAAAATTAAAGTACTTCTAGTAAAGGAAAGAATTAGCTCCCTGAGGAGCAAATTCTTTGCTTTTAGAGAAGCCTCGATGAGACTGATTTCTCTTAGGAAGAATTATCTTGAAGTCACTTTAAGAATAAAGATGCATGTATGTTGCATAAGATAATTCATGCTCAGTATCAATTTCCCAGCACCTTTAAGATTTTGAATATGATAAAAGCATGGCGTGTGCAAGATGTTTTGTTACAAGCCTGTTAAGTTTAATGAAAAAGGATATTTTTAACTTGCTTCAGGAGTCCCTTTTAAGTTGAAACTGAAGTATTTCTACTAAAAATGTGTTTAGAAAAGCAAGCTTTTCTTGTTATCTATCATATATGCATATCTTTTTCTGCCCACATACAGTTGTTTGACTATTATCTTTCCATTTTAAGGTATACGTCCAAGTAGTGCTCCTATGAAAAAAAGATGTATGGGATTTGTATTAGATAAACTTGGTTTTACTTCTGTTTAAAGTAGATTAGGGTAGAAATGAAACACAGTATCTTTAACAATCACGAAAGCTTCATATATAGTTGAAAACACCACTTATTAATGAATATGCATATTTAACATAAAAAATACATGTATGGTCAAACCTGTCTTAAGGGGTCACTGTATGAAGGGGTCACCTGTCTTTAGCAGCCACTTTTTGGGGGCCCTTAGACCGAATTGCAGTGCAAATGAACCTGTATTAAGGGGTCATCTGTCTTAAGCAGCCAATTTTTGTGGGTCCCATGGGGTGACAGGTTTGACTGTATTCTGAAATATTCTGACCCCTCAACTACCTCTGTATTGAGTCATATAATCTCCCATAATTGAATGTGGACCGGTTAGTTATGTATACAGTAGATCTTCAGTGGCTCGAACCCTGATGGCTCATTTACCCTGCCTGGCTAGAACTGTTTTTAGAGTCCTGAGAGGTCAATTTATATACAAACCAGCCCTGGATGGCTGGAACTACCCTTGGCTGGAACTAATTTTCATGGTTCTAAGCCTGTTTGAGCCATTGAAGTTTACTGTAGGATGTTGTTAAAGAAGGGTGGCAAACTGTGAACACCCAGATCAGACTGCTCTGTAGGAGCAGCCTGATCTGGGTGTACACTGTTTGATGAGGCATTTCCAGAGGATCATTTGGGCTAAGTAGGATATAGATGCATTATTATAGCTTAGTCTTTATATGAAGCATTATTTAAGAAACAGATCTTTCATATGGATTTTATGCAATACTTTATACATTATTTTTGCTTTAATTAGTGACCAGCATCAGTAATGGTACGTAAAGTCAGTACTACTCCTTTCCATTTATCTTGTAATCATTTCAAATGTTGAATAGTTGAAATTTTGAATTGCATGCTTCTTAATAGGTGATGAATGTAGAAGAAATTCTGAAATTGTACAACTCAAGTTTGCAGTATATTAATGTTTACAATATATTGAAGTCCGCATAAATATTCGCAAACATAAAGGAATGAGAGGAAAATATAATAAATCTGTAAATTTATATCTTTACAAATAAATGTTATTATATTAGACACATTTGCCTCAGTTGTACAAATAAAACTTTTTTATCATTGCCATCAAATTTAAGTTTCAGTTCCAAAAAACACTGTATAGAATGCATTCTCATGAAAATGAAAAAAATATATAGAAAAAAATGAATTGCTTTCGATATTTTGATAAGCTAAAGGAATATTTCAGTTATTGTGACGTGGAAAGAGTTACATGTTCTATTTCATTTATTATTTTCATTATTTACCTGGTTTTCATTTGATATATTGATCTGACATACAAATATAAAACAAAAAATTGAAAAAAAAATCATAATTGTGAACATATTTTCATCTTTAACCATGATACATGATGCCATAACTAGGACCTGTCACATCGCTCTAAGTCCACATGATCAAAATATTTGTCAGATTCTATTCAGTCAGGTAATATTATAGTCATACAATGTAATACCCATATTATACATGAGGTGAGCAATTATGTACTTCTGAAAGATGTACACTTGGTACATGAACAAATCCATTCTGACCAGGAAATTAAAAGTTTGAGCTTCTGCAAATAGTTAGCCATACTTTAAAATACTTACTGACTTTTATGTGTGAGAAGCATATTTCTGCACAGCACACTGGAGCGCCATTATAACGCGGGTGCCGGAAAACATAAAATCGAACTGCGTTATAAGTGATCTCGCGGTATAACAATCTTCGCTGAATTCCCCACTCACAAATGAAAAACCCCATGTTTACATGTTCATAGCACTTATTTAGCCCTAACCAGGTAGATAGACATGTTTACTGGTTACCTGACACAATGAAAATCATCCCTGAAATAGCCATTTAGTCCCTATCTTCTTACTTATTGTGAAAAAAGCGCTGCAAAATGGATATACAAAGTGAAAGTAGACATGCCGTAAACACATGAATCCTATTACTGCCAGTTCATATGGGCCAATACACTATTGAGCCGGTAACCAACATTTTTTTTTTTAGTTAATTCCCTTGAAATTTGTATATACACACTTGTAAAAAGGTACCTTCGGACGAATAAAAAAAATATTTTTGCGAGTACTGATGTCGCCTAAAAAACTCTAACCAGCCTACAGATAATCAAATCAGGTTTAAGCCTTTTTTTTTTTTTTTTTTTTTTTTTTCGCTTGTAAAATTCTTTTATAATGCTTTTTTTTGGAAGTAATCAGTGACTACTTTGCACAGCCTTTTTCCGAGCGTGGGCCTGTGTATTGTGTATATGAGGTGACCTTCGCCGCTGGTCAAATTGGTGACACATGACATGCACTAATTATCGAGGTCTTCTAAATATATGACCACTGTTCACACCTTGGCAAGATAATCGACACTTTGATTATCTGTGATAACTTTTGACACCTTGTGGATTAAATATATGTAAACATCCCAGTTAACTTTTAATGGTTATTTTCTATTCCAATGTCGTAAACACCGACGAAAACCGCCGAAACATCCGCGACAAAAAAAAAATGGGGGACACAGGAAGACCACGTTATACCCCTTTCCCCGGTCTATCGGTCCGCGGTATAACGGCGCTCCAATGTTTTTGCTTTGAAGTAAAAGAACATCTGGAGTTGTCATAGACCTCTTAAAGTTGATCCAGCATTTATTATGATTTGAGAGGTTTAAAAAAATATTTCAAAATGGCAACCAGGAGTTCATGTAGCTCTTGATTAAGTGCTCTTGAGTGTCTGCTCAGTAGAATAATTAACCCTTAAAGTGCCAAAAAAGCAGACAACAAAATTTATGTCTGCAAAAATTGAAAAAAAGTTTCATCCAAGCTCTAATTTTGAGAATTCAGATGATAGCAGCAGTGTGGATCCAGATGAAGCAGCTCATGATCTGGATCTTCACTGTTCACAAAATTTAACTAGCTTTAAGTGTTATAGTGGTACATTTGGCTCACCTCTGACATTATGCATGATTTATATATATGGAATCACTAGCATGTTTACCCTGTAAATGGAAGTATATCAAATATGCCTACTCCACAAAATAAATTAAGGAACATTGAATTGTCATAAAAGAAGATGAAGATTTACATACTATCAATGTGTTCACATACTATCATTGTGGACAAATTAAAGGAATATATTTTCATACAGAGCACTTGAATAAATGTATTTATGGAATACCAAATTTGAATCAACAATATTTTTTATTAAGGTCCCCGAGCAAAGCCCAAAGTTGCAAAAGGTTTGTTATTGTTGTAAATAAAGGATAAATGTTATTGTATCATCTTTTACATTTGACATTGTAAGCTGCATGGTCACATAGTAATGGCATGTTTTACACTATTTATCATCATTATTCAAATACCTCAGCATTTTTTATGAACTTTTCCTATGAATAAAGACAAATTCAGTTTTTAGCTCACCTGAGATGGACGGACACTCGGCGCCCCGTTACTGCGGCTATGGATTCGTTCCGCTGAGGTGCGGGGGCAACGTCGATATGAGAATTGAAATACTACTACTACTAGCTCACCTGGGCCAAAGTCAGCAAGGGTGCTGACTGATAGGCAGGCCTAGAGGTCAAGGTCATTTTATGTCCTTTGAACAAGGTCACTTATATTTTAGCAGTTGCAGGCACTTCTTGGATGATTAGAACCAAATTTCATATGGAGCCACCAGGGGTTGGAGAAACAAGTGTTTGTTGAAATGATCATGGTCACATGACAAAAACGACCATCACGCCCAATTATAGTAAAAAGCTGTAAACATCTTCTACAGATCCAACAAAATAAATAAATAAATAAATAAAGTGGCCTTGAAACTGGGTATATATCCTTGGATATGCAAGTACTATTTAGTTTGTTCAAATAATGACAATGGGTTGACCTTGACTGTTGTTTTACAGCAAGGTTATATGAGAAAACACTATACCATTAGCTTTCTTAGAAAGAGCTGAAGACTGAACATTTTAGCCATGGCACAAAAAACAACTAAGAGGCATGTGCGCCCAGTGGAGACTAAGATCAGCCTGGGCATCCACCCAGTCTGAACAGAGTCTTAGCTGTGCACTTTAAGGGTAGCTTAGGGTCTAAGCTACCACCATGCTGACAGTGAAGACTAATCAGACATGCCCAGGTTGATCTTATACTTCTCTGGGCACACATGCCATTTTGTTGGTTTTGTGGTGTTGCAGATTATTTGTATTATAAGAAGTCGACAGAAGGAAAAATAAGAAATTGAAGTTAATTTTGCATGCTTTTCTGTTGGTTGTTGTTATCTGAATGCATGTTAAATTTTATCAACACCATTACTGGAATTTCATAATAAGATTTCATAATAAGAAGAATAAGAGTTTGCAATATGTAAAATATATACCATAAAACCCAAGTCATGCTTGATGCAAACATTTTGAACTCAGGAATATAGATAAGTTGGTAAAAACTAGATCCTTCCAAACTTTTTTTTTCCCAAAATTACTCTGCTGCTTTTTAATATTTTCCAAAATTACTCTGCTGCTTTTTAAAAGACTATCTATATTCAGCAAAAAAACTAAGCTGTATTATGCTGCAATATATACATGTGGTATAATTCACATGCCCCGCGTATATTATTTCACTGGATTTGCATATTATAGTCAGCTCTAGATATCTCAGAGTTGAATTTCATCCCAAACTATTGATATCTCAAAGTAAATTTTCTGGTCCCAGAAAATTTACTTTGAGATAGCAGTAGTTTGAGATAATAAGAGTTGAAATGTAAAGAAAAATAGAAAATGTGTCCAAACTATAGTCTTGACATAAAAGGGTACTTTGAGATATCATTGATTGAGATAACGCAAGTCAGCTGTATCTCTGAATCTCTTTTTGAAGACTAAACTTGATCCAAGTCAGTTTTTGTGTTTGTTCAAAGTTTGGTACCAAATTCATTTTGCTATGAGATGGGTTTTACCCAGCTCCAAAACAAACCAAAAAGGGTTTTACCCAGCTCCAAAACAAACCAAATAATCTAGATCTTTCTTTACAAAACAGATCTAGATTTTGGCAATTCTTTTGAAAGGGAAATACCATTATATAGCAGAATTATTACTAGACTGATCAACTATAAAAATTCTAGATATTGGGACGTATAAATTTGAGGAAACAGTGCAGACCCAGATCATTCTGTTCCCATAAAGAGCAGTCTGATCGTTTACCATTCCATCTGCATCTTCCGGATGGCTTACTGCATTGTCAGACCAAACTGATCCAATTTTTGGACAATATGGTAATTATTTTAGGTGTCTCCATATTTAGAATTTTTACGGTACCATCTTATCACAGATTGTGTCTTGAGGAAATTCAGGGTCCAGTTGTCCAAAGCATTGTTAGCTTAACAATGTCATTAGTCAAGGACTCGTCAAGTCCTATGATACACAAAAAATCAAGTGCACTAATATATTTTGCAAAAAAAAAGTGAGGTGCTTTTGCACTGCAAAAGCTTCTCATTTTTTTAGCAAAAAAAGGCAGTGTTTGAAGATAGGTTTGAAAATTTAAAAATTTAATGTTTGGTTAACTATTGATGTCGCTATTTCGAACAACTGGGCCCAGATACATACAGCTTTGCAATACATTATTGTGACACATTTTAGTGCTTTCACTGTTTATAAACACAATACAGCTATACATGTCACTTGATCACACATAAATTAGATGCTAATCTTCACACTGGTCTGGCATTCAACACAGGCAACGAAGACAACTTACAAGGAACCTGCTTGTTCTGCTCATCAGGATAAGTTTGTTTCAGAAGTATAGTCTCACGGACCATCAGACCCCCGACTCTTGAAATAGGAATCAAAAGTTTTACTGAATTGATATGCGTATTCGAGAAATACTTGAAAACATTTTTGGGGCTACAACGACCTGACAACGAATTAGTGAAAAACCTTATTGAAGCACTGCATTTATACTAGACGGAATTTCTTCGAAAATCTGGTCTGACTAAGCGGTCTATCAAACTGTTGGGTCCGTAAGAATGATAGTTTGCAATTAATGTAAGAAGTATGCAAAAACAATCGAGTTTTATAGTACGTTGCCTTTGTTGCCTGTGTTGAATGCCAGACCAGCGTGATCTTTGCAGGCCATCAGGCTCTCAATTTGAAACTTCACTTGCACTGCAGAGACAAACTCATACAGTGTATGGGTAAAGTGCCAGGTTTTTCTGCCATCTTTATTAAAGGAAATAACTTTTGTGAATTACAGATTGCTTCCCTGGTCAGTGAAGCCCTTCCAAAATGGGATCTACTGTAAAATGAAAGAGTTTGCTCCTTGGGAGCAAATTCTTTCTTTTAAGAGTTGATCCCTATCAAATAGGGAGACAGAAAAGAAATGGCAGAATTGCTATCACTAAAAGAATACCTTATTACCTCGATCTTAATGGACCATCTCATCTGACTCTAACAGAATTTGTGATTCTATTTTTTATTGCAATTGTGGACTTTTCTAAATTCAGAGATGGAATATCTAGAGATGAACTGATAAAAGACTAGCGTATTGCCTCAAAACTAAATCAAAATTCAATTATGAAACTAACAAAATAACACATATGAACAGGTATTCAAATATGTCACTAAATTGCACTCAAAAATGTAGAGTAGGATTCTGAAATATGTACTGATATGAAAGATACTGGGGAAGATACCATTGCCTCCTTTTATTGGCTATGATACTGTGCATCCATATGCTGTTTTTCATGAATATTTGATTGGTGTCATGTGAAAAGAGACTGTAATCCATGTGCATACCGTTAATTTTAAAATCAGCCTGAGCAGCAGCTCAGACTGATAAGAGCCTTCAGTTTTCACCACATAGGTTCCCCAAGATTCATAGATTCTGAATTCAAAAAGGGAAGACTCTGAGCAGACTGCATGGATGTGCAGGCTGATCTGAGCCTTTCCTTTTCACACCTGCTGCAAGGTACTTTTTCACATGACACCAGTCATTTATAGCTGTATTGTCATATGCTTCTAGTAAACTAATTCACAGTGACGTTGTTGTTTTTCCCATAGATCCGTTTGAAGAAACTCCTGGTCCCTCACAAAATTCTGTTGGTCGTCAAGGAAACGCAAGTGCTAGATCTCATCTCCCAGCCAGCAGTGCTTTTATAGGTTTGCTTGTGTTTGTTGTGTGTGTCTGTTGTTTGTTTGCCCCTGTCCCCTTTTTCCCATTCTGTGGGTTATGTGTTGGCCTCCAGAGCTAGTGGTCCCAGGTTTGATTCCTGCTGGGGGTAGAAATCTTTTCAGCCATAAATGGGGTTCCATTACACACTGCCTCTTATGAATACCTTTCCATTGTCCTGATATGACTGAAATATTTTGAAAAAAGGACGTAAAAATGCAAGTCATCCATCCATCATCCCATTTTCTGTCTAGGAATAGGTTTGGGCAGTCACAGACCAGTTAGCGCTTCATAATTGAGTGGCTCATAATTAGAATTTTGAACAAAATATAGAAATGTCTCAAAATCTTTGTCCATGATAGTTGACTGAACCCCAGACCTATAAGATATGACCACTGCTTACCAGCACTTATCTCACTGATAACCAGGCTTCTGTCTCCTTTTTATGTGGTCAGAACTGCTTCTGCTCTTAGTTATATTCCCATGAGCATTTAAGGCTGCCAACATACCAGTTGACAGGGCATCCCATTATCATTTGCTTGTAGCTCATTATAAAAAATAGAGCCAAGACTGATTGATCCGATTCCAGTATAGGTTGCTCAGTGTCATATTATATTTTGGCCAGTCTAACATGACCCACGGGTCAAACTGAAGATTGTTGAAAACAAATGATGTTGAACCATCATAAAAATCTGTTAAAGGCTGACATTGTGGGAAGTTTTGTATGTTTTATACATTCCTTTTTTGTGCATTTCTGTTGCTGTGTGTGTTTCTATGTTTTGTATTGGTGAAGGTAACTGTTACTGTATTTGTTGTTTCATTCAACCGTTCTTGTCTTGCCCATTTGTAGATTATATGTCAGTGCTTATGTGTTATTAAATTTCATTTTGCATTTTACCCAAGCGTCCAGGAGACCTTGCTGATATTAATGGATGAAATAAATGTGTTATCATCATTAGTCATGCCTTGAAAGCTTAATATTGTCAGCAAAAACAAACAAACATAGATATTGATATGCATGTACATTCACATAGGTTATGCTAATCATAGAATATAGTATTCACTTTTAAAGTAGAATAAGAAAACTAGGATAAGGCAAAGTTTTAAAGTAGAACACCAAGCAAGTTCAAAAAAGAGGAATGAAAATGTTAAACAGAGGTGAACTAAGCTGACATTATAGATTTGAAATAAATGTTATAGAGTATTTATTCTTCTATAGAAGCTTGTTGTGTGAAAGACAAAGCCAAAAGAAATTTCTTACAAATTTTAATGGACAAAATGTTGCCGTTCATTGCTCTAGTTCCCATTGAGGATTTCATATGATTCCCTTATGATTATGTATGCTTATGAAGAAACAGTCATCTCAGAGTGACATAAATTGATAAAAAAACAACAAAAAAAAACAAAAAACAAAAAAATAGTGGTGTCATACATGTATAATGTACCATTCATGCAGATAGACAAGAGCCTACTTTGCACACATTTATTGTGTCACAGATCAGATGCGCTTAACATTTTAAAGTGCCAAAAATGAACATAAAGTGTAGATCCAGATGAGGTGGCTCATTATGAGCCACCTCATCTGGATCCACACTGTTTGCCCTCAAAGTTTGCTTTGAATTCTAAATCTGCTAAAGCTTGGACGAAACAGTTTTTGAACTTTTGCAGAGGAAACTTTGTTGTATGCTTTTCTTGGTGCTTTAAAGATCAGTATTTGCTAACTTTGATATAAAGCGAAATATAAATGGGGAAATTAATGTTTGTGTTTAAATCAAGAAAGCATTAATCAAAATTACTAATCAAGGTAAAATTGTCTCTGTTTTTACAGATGTTGATGGTGTGAATCATTTCCCAGAAGATTTTGAAGATTTACCATTGAGGAATGACACTGCCAGGGATAGACGACGAAACAGATATCCAAGTCCAAGGGTATGAATGTTATTGTCTCATCTGCGACTAACAGAAGTGAGACATAGGTATTACTTTTCTAGTGTCATCATCAGTGGCGGCAGCTTAAACTTTGCACTGAGTTTTTAGCTCACCTGGCCCGAAGGGCCATAGTGAGCTTTTGTCATACCAATGCATCCGGCGTGCGTCGTGTGTCGTGCGTCGTCACGGAATTTGTCCGTCAACACCTAAAAACAAATATTCAAACATCTTCTTCTGTAAAACTACTGGTCCCATGGTTCTCAAATTTCACATGGAGCATGACCTGACTCCAGGGTCTCAGAATTGTAAAATTGGGTCAGGTTGAAAATCCAAGATGGTCGCCGTTACTAAAAATAGCAAAAACAACAAAATAAACTTCTTCTCCAGAACCACTGGGTATATTTGTCTGAATTTTGGCATGGAACATCAGTGAAACCTTGGTATTCAAAATTGTAAAAATGAAAAAAATCTGTAGCGGAGTTTTGTCACAGTGACCTACTTTCTGTTTACGTGTGTAATTTTGCTCAAATGCCAATGTCAAAAAATGACCTATTAAAACAACTTCAAACAACTTCTTCTCTAAAACTACTGGTCCCATGGTTCTCAAATTTCACATGGAGCATGACCTGACTCCAGGGTCTCAGAATTGTAAAATTGGGTCAGGTTGAAAATCCAAGATGGCTGCCGTTACTAAAAATAGCAAAAACAACAAAATCAACTTCTTCTCCAGAACCATTTGGTATATTTGTTTGAAAGTTTGCATGGAACATAAGTAGGACCTTGGTGTTAAAAATTATAAAAATAAAAAAAATCTATAGCGGAATTAGGTCACAGTGACCTACTTAGCGTTTACAAGGCCGATTTTGCTCAAATGTCAATATCTAAAGAAAATGCAACCAATTCTGACCAGATTTGGTCAGAAATGGTTCTTGAATGGAATTATTTCAATTTTGTGCCAGTTGACTATCCAAGATGGCCACCATGGGGGCCGTTACTAAAAAGCACAAACATAAAAATGACAATTACTCAAGAACCCTTGAATGGAATTGGACCAATTTTGTGTCAGAATGTTCCTTGCATGAAGCCGTTTCGATTAATTGCGATTTGGCATTCCAAGATGGCCGCCATCTGGTGTTACTAAAAATAGCACAAACATAAAAATGACAATTACTCAAGAGCCCTTTAATGGAATTGGACCAATTTTGTGTCAGAATGTTCCTTGCATGAAGTCATTTTGATTAACTGCAATTTGGCATTCCAAGATGGCAGCCATCTGCCGTTACTAAAAATAGCACAAAACATGAAAATGACAATATCTCAGTAACCGCTGAATGGATTTTGACGAAATTTGTGTCAAAATGATTCTTGCATTGAGATTTTTCAAAAATATCTAACTGTAGACCCTTCATATTGGCCTCTGTTACTAAAAATAGAAAAATGTGAAAATTAGAAAATCTCAATGGAGTTGGATTAATTTTGTGTCAGAATGGTCCTTTAATTAAGCTTTTTCGATTTTTTGCATTTTGGCATTCCAAGATGGCTACCATTTGCCGTTACTAAAAATAGCACAAAACATGAAAATGACAATATCTCAGTAACCGCTGAATGGATTTTGACGAAATTTGTGTCAAAATGATTCTTGCATTGAGATGTTTCAAAAATATCTAACTGTAGACCAGTCAAATTGGCCTCTGTTACTAAAAATAGAAAAATGTGAAAATCAGAAAATCTCAATGGAACTGAACCAAATTTGTGTCAAAATGGTCCTTGCATGAAGGCTTTTCGATTTTTTGCATTTTTGCAATCCAAGATGGCCGCCATCTGCCGTTACTTAAAATAGCACAAAAAATGAAACTGGCAATATCTCAGTAACCCCTGAATGGATTTTGATGAAATTTGTGGCAAAATGATTCTTGCATTGAGGTGTTTCAAAAGTAAATATATAAAGACCAGGCAAGTTGGCCTCTGTTACTAAAAGTAGCAAAATGTGAAAATGAGAAATTCTCAGTGGAATTGGACCAATTTTGTATCAGAATGGTCCTGTTGCACAATAGCCAGGTGAGCGATATCAGGCCCATTTGGGCCTCTTGTCTGGTTTAGCTCAGTTTTATGACAATCTGTTGACAGGTGAAATACCACATTCTACGGAATTATTGTTTTATTGTTTTAGTCTTAATTGTCTGCTGAGTATACTAAATAAATTTGGGCAAGTTGTTTCTATTAAATATGAAAATTAATAGAAAGAGATAAAAAAAAGAAGTGAAAAACATAAAACGAAAGAATTGGTAGGGATAAATCTGTTAAGGTGTATGGGTACACCACCGTGTTTTGCCGTTATCTTGAGATAGGGGAATAACTTCTGTGACTTCCTGTTTGCTAATCTCATGAGACAACATAGACATATACCCTAGAAAGCTCATAACTAGTAAATACCTTTACATCTTGAAACCAAGAAAAAAGTTAGTGGATCTTACATGTAATATACATGTATGTCAATTTCAATTTCAGCCTGATATGGGCTCACAGGTCAGTCTAGATGTTGACAGAATACAGAGAAAGAATGACGAGAGGTTACGGAGATTACAAAATATGAATAACCCAGGTAAAAGCTAAGTATAAGGTATAACAACCTGACACAGGGCATTAACCCATACACCATCAAAAAAGGAGATGACAAAATTCGTTTCTTCAAATTTAAAAAAATATTTAGTCAAAGCTGTTTCATGTTGAGAATTCAAAGACTAGATGGCAAACAGTGTAGATCCAGATGAGGCAGTTCATGATGAGCTGCCTCATCTGAATCTAAGCTTTTTGCTAAGTCAACTAATTCATTTTTGGTGTTTTAAGTATTAATGATCATGTTTAAATTTTCAAATGATTAGTGCAAATTGTATGTAGATACACCTGGGATAAAAACTACTTCAAAGAAAAACTTACTGACTAGTTTCTGAAGTACTCCTTCTTTAGTGATTAAAATGGAATGAAATATTTTCAGGATGTGTTGTTTGACAAACTATGCAAAGTCAAAACACCATGTAATGAAAAATTACTTAGCAACACAAGCAGCAATTACAAAGTTAATATGCAATGATTAGATGGAAGGAACACTGCAATATACAGTGCAAAAGGTCCTCCAATTTTTTTCAGCAAAAAATATAGGCACACATAATTTTTTTATACTAGAAGAGTTAACCAATTCATAGCTAATGACTTCGTTTAGCTAACGATGCCCTGAACAACTGGGCGCAGGTGTTAATGCCTTGTAAGCTGCCTGTTAATTTTGAATGCCATTTGCTCGGGCCTTTTTGTTCCAACGTTTAGTCTTTTTATGACAATGTTTTTTTACTGTCTGTTTTAGGTGATGATTTATCTCTAGGAGATCCAGATGATATACTAGACAGATTTATGCAAAAACAGAGATATAACAGGTGAGATAGAGTAAAGTATGATTTCCATTCTGAAAGTGTTTAAAATTGAATACAGTGGTTACACAGCTATAATGCAGTTGTATAACAAGTGAAGTGGTGGTGCTTACAAAGTTTTGGGGTACAAAGTGTGGATAGTATCTCAGCTTATCAAGAAGTTATCTGATTTTGTGATTTTAATATGGTCTTGTGGTGACAGGTCGCAAAATCCTTTGGCTTATTTTATGTGTTGGTAAAAAATTTATTTTATATTTGAGCCGTGATGCGAGAAAACCAACAAAGTGGTTGTGTGCCCAGCCCAGACTCAGATCAGCCTGGGCATCTGCCCAGTCTGATCAGAGTCTTCGCTGTCCGCATGAAGATAGCTTAGACCCTTAGCTACCCTTTAAGCGCTTAGCGAAGAGTCTGATCAGACTGGACGGATGTCCAGCTTGATCTGAGTCTGCGCTGGGCGCACAACCACATTGTTGGTTTTCTCGTGTCGCGACTCATTTGTTTTGTACTGTCTTACATTACTATTACCACCTGATGGGAGCTGGTTTTTTGCAGGCTGTCCAGTTGTATGTCAGTAATTAGTGGTTTTACATTTTACTATGCTTCCTCTTGGTGGCAGATGAGGACTGCAGTCTTTGATTATGGCATTTCTTAGAGATCTTTCATCATTTTTAGCTCCCCCGAACAAAGTTCAGGAAAAGTTATTGCACTGCCCCCTGCATCAGCAGTGGCGTCGGCAGCGTTAGCAAAATGTTAAAGGTTTATGTTAAAGTTTTTTATGTGATGGGCAAGAAGCTGTCAGGGGAGCTATCCTGTCTGCCAAGAGGTCTGTTTTCCATCATATGAAAATAGTTAAACAACTGTAATAGAGATTCCTCTTTTCTTCCAAAGTATCAAAATAAGTCTGTATATTCTACTAACAAAGTTATTTAGGAAAAAGCTGTATTTATACTCATTTCAATGACTAGGAAGTACTGAATATATGTCCTGCATTGCTTGCTTGATAACACCTTTTGTACCTACATGCTATCAATTGCTTTTGATAAGGATATTATTCTATCTCTACCTTTTGTAAAATCTTTTTAGATATTGTAAGGTTATAGCTAAAGTCATTTTTGATGACCTGGGCCCAGTTGTTCAAAACTAATGACATTCTTAGTTAATGAGATGTTAGTGTTTCAAACGTATTGGCTGCTTAAACACTGCCATTATTTGCTAAAAAATGTGAGGAGCTTTGACATTTTTAGCAAAAAATAGTAGCACTCTTGATTTTATATATGCTAGAAAGCTTAAGGTATCCTTGATTAATAACTTACGAAGCTAGTCATACCTTGAACAACTTTTCCTAGATATGTAAATTTAACAGAGGCTGATCACTTGATGCACCTTTTCCGTGTTAATTTGCTTAGCTGGATCTCTCAGTTGCAAAAGGTGTTATCAGACATAGAGATGTTCATAACCCTTTGAAAAGATTCCTAACTTTTCTATGTAATTCTCAGGAAATCTGTTGAGTTATGTTCAATTTGTGAAGACAGTTTTAGAGACTGAGGTACTTTTATAAAAGGTAGAGATAGAAGCTAACATATATGTCAGCTCTAATTTGCATACAAGCTTGATTAGTGTACATGATAGAACCATACCAGAGGCACAGCTATCAAATCAAATTAACCTTGGGTAGAAATGTTGATATGTATGAGGTTTAATGGTGAGCTATTCCAGCTGGATCTGCACTATTGATGGTAGCCCATTTGTGATGGATGAAGGGTTAACACTCTGGAAACATAATCCAGATTTTAAGTTCATGTCCATGCAGGGTTGTTCTTCTCTTGCATCTGGCCTTTTCAACTCATCCATTTGCTCTTAGGCCAAAAAAACTAAAATCACCCATCCATCAGAAGATAAACAATGAAAATATGTATGATTGACCATGAATAAACAATAATTCCTGATCATTCTCTGTAATTTTATTCTTACTCATTATTGAGCCTTAATTGTAGTGATTAGTAGATATGGCACAGTTAACAAATTTAATATTATGACTTTGTATAGAGACGAAAATTTTTGAATGAACATACATATTTTGGAGTATAATATCATTCAAGTGAAATAATATCATTCAGTCATAAACATTCTTAATGTAGCACAAATATAAGCTCATGATAATCAATATGCCATCCTAGGATAGAAAATACAGCGATAAAATAGCTATATAGACATTTCTGTATTTATCTTAAGGTGTTACGGTATGCTGCCAGTTTTTCTACATTTTATTGGAGGCAAAAAAACTTTGATGACTTCCTGTTTTCTTCCCCAGATGTCCAAGCCCTTCTTAAATGTGGTCTTCTCGTAAAGGGAAGAATTTGTTCCCATAGGAACAAATTCTTTACTCTAAAAGTTGACCCTATTAAGAAGGGCATCAAAATTGAAACTGACAGAGTTGCTTTCTCTGAAAGTGTACCTATTCACCTTTGTTATGAATATGGTGTTTAAGTTGGTGTAAATATTTTCTTTTACCATGATTTTGCAGTTTTTAGATGTTTACTAGGTTTGAAATAAACAAGTTGTTTACATTGTACTTTAGAACATTCTGGAATAACTATTTTTAGTACTGAGAAAATATTAGACCTTTCTGTTGTAAACATTAAGAATCTTCTGGTATGAAATTATGTCAGAATTGAGTACTTTTTGGTAAGATCTATTTTTGGTTAGTTCCGGAATGTTCCTAGATAGTATATAAAGAGGACAGATTTTCATTTAGTTCATCTTTGTAAGTTTCACCAGTCTATAGTTAAATAAGTTATACTGGAATTTAAACAAACTGGATTATTTTTGTGACTATTGGAAATATTCATGTGCTCATACAGACTTTATTTTCTGGGATCAGAAATTATTAAAGGACTTGTATTTTAAATTCTGAGGGACATTCAGACTAAAATAAGGTATCTTAAATTACATATTTTCTTGATTAACAAATGACTGTTTTATTTTGATGTACATGTAAATAAATTTTGTTAAGTTTAAAAACAGGCTTGTTGCTGGTTTACTTCCATCTTTTTTGTTACCACTGCCGGGTCGTAACAAATTGGGGGCTTGTCTGGGATTGAAATTTCTAGTGCATCAAACAATTTTGAATAAAAAAAAAAAAAAAAAAAAAAAGTTTTCACTGTTTGTTATTCAAATAAGTAAAGCCAGCAAAAAAGCTATCATGTCTTTTGATCTTGATAAATTCATTGCTGCGCCTTCTCAGGAGCTGTTGAACTTAGCCAAAAAGACAGATTTATTGGATATTGCAGCACATTATGAATTATCTACAGTCAAAAGGTCCATGTTGAAACATGAAATTAAGAATATTTTGATTCAGTTCTTTGTTGATGAGGAAATTTTTTATTCCTCTGCAACCTCTCACATTCTCATTACTCAAACTGATTTGCAGATGAGAGAATTAGAAATTCAAAGACAAATTGAAATAGAAAAATTAAGATTGGAGCATGAAGAAAGAGTAAGGATTGAAAAAGCTGAGCGTGAGGAAAGAATTAGGCTTGAAACATTAGAAAGAGAAGAAAGGTTGCAGAGGCAAAAATTAGAACAAGAAAAAGAAAGACTAGAACATGAAAAATTGAAGTTAGAAAAGGAAGAACGAGTTGAAATAGAAAAAGAGAAATTAAAATTTGAAAAAGAAGAAAAAGAAAGAGAAAGACAATTTCAGATTCGAATGAAAGAAATGGAAATGCAAGAATAGACCACATCAAAGTCTTTGCCTTTGGACTCTAAAAAAGTTTTTGATGTTACCAAACACATCAGACTCGTTCCTCCATTTCAAGAAAAAGAAGTTGATAAATATTTTCTTCACTTTGAAAAAGTAGCTGAAAATTTGAAATGGCCAAAAGAGCATTGGATTTTGCTTCTTCAGAGCGTTGTGATCGGCAAGGCTCGCGAAATTTATACTCAACTTTCTCTTGAGCAGAGCTCAGATTATGACAAAGTAAAAGAACTTATTCTTAAGGCTTATGAGTTGGTCCCTGAGGCTTACAGGCAGAAATTTAGGAACTGTAGAAAAGAAAATGACAAAACTTATGTTGAATTTGCTAGGACAAAAGGGCAGTTATTTGATAGATGGAGCTCATCAAAGAAAGTAGGCTCTGATCATGGTAAACTTAGACAGCTCATGCTTGTTGAAGAATTTAAAAGGTGCATTAATTCTGACATTAAATCATTTTTAGATGAAAAGGAAGTTGAAACGTTAGAGGCAGCAGCTCGTTTGGCTGATGATTATGCTTTAACTCATAAGACTTCTTTTGTGCACAAGCCTTTTCCTAAAAAGACCTTTTTCCCTCAGTCAGGTCCAAAATTCAGTCCCAGTAATCCATCTGGCAATTCCAGTCCTGCATATACTCCAAAACCCAAACCCCCTGGTGAAAACAAAGGTCAAAATCCCTTATCTCAGCCTATTTGTAATTATTGTAAGCAAACAGGACATATAATTTCTGAATGCTTACTTTTAAAGAGGAAGAGAGAAAAACAAGAGGGCCCAAAACCCACAGGTCTTACCTCTTTACGGTCAACACCACAGTCTTGTGTTCAGGATCAAATTCCTATTGAGGCCAAAATTTCTGAGACTGATTCTGTTATGGAGATTTATGAACCATTCTTATCAGAAGGTTTTGTGTCACTAAATTGTGACTTTGCCCAGTCTACCCCTATTACTATCTTACGAGATACCGGAGCTTCTCAATCCCTTATTTTGGCAGATACCCTGCCATTTTCCGAGAAGACTTCTTCTGGGACAAGTGTCCTTATTCAGGGAGTAGAATGTGGATTTATTAATGTACCGCTTCATAACATTTATTTGTCCTCAGACTTAATTTCTGGTCCAGTGGCTGTTGGTATTAGACCTTCATTACCTTTTAAAGGTGTTCACTTATTGTTAGGCAATGACCTAGCAGGAGATAAGGTTGTGGTTAATCCACTTTTGACCAACACTCCTTGTGTTGATCAACCGCCTGACCCCATTGAGCAGGAAATTCCTGACCTTTACCCTTCATGTGCTGTCACTAGGGCTATGGCAAAGAAAGCCATGTTGAATGATGGGAATCAGGACATTGATTTAACTGATACTTTTATAGGTCAGTCTTTTAATGACGAGATTTCAAAATCTCTTTCACCCAGCCTGTCTGACATGCAGACAGACTTTACTCACAACTCATCTGTGTCCAACTCAGACCACTCCTCTTCATTTTCAAATGACCTTCTGTCAAGGTCACAGCTTTGCAAAGAACAACACAGTGATCCTGAGATCTTACCTTTATTTGAAAGGGTTTTAGATGAGAATGACATGTCCCAGGTTCCTGTTTGCTATTATGTCAAAAATGACATTTTGATGAGAAAATGGCGTCCTCCTGATGTCTCAGCAGAAGACGAGTGGACTGTTAACCACCAAATTGTGGTTCCAAGGGTTTATCGCCCTGAAATTTTAAACTTGGCTCATGAAACTCCCTTGTCAGGTCATTTAGGTGTAAACAAGACCTATCACAAGATTCTTAATCATTTCTACTGGCCTGGGTTAAAATCTGATGTTTCTAAACATTGCAAATCTTGTTGTACATGTCAAATGGTAGGAAAACCTAATCAAACCATTCCTAAAGCCCATTTGCAGCCCATTCCTGCATTTGAGGAACCTTTTAGCAGAATAATCATTGATTGTGTAGGTCCTTTACCCAGAACAAAGTCAGGTTCTGAATATCTTTTGACCATAATGTGTGCTTCCACACGTTTCCCAGAAGCAATCCCACTTAGGAATATTAAGACAAAGACCATTGTTAAGGCTCTTGTGAAGTTTTTCACATTTGTAGGCCTCCCTAAATCTGTTCAGTCAGATCAAGGCTCTAATTTTATGTCAGGAATATTTCAGCAAGTGATGCATGAATTAGGCATTAAGCAATATCGGTCATCAGCATATCATCCTGAAAGTCAAGGTGCCTTAGAACGATTTCATCAAACGTTGAAAAATATGATCAGATCTTACTGCTTTGACACTGAAAAGGATTGGGATGAAGGCATTCATTTGCTGTTATTTGCTGCTAGGGAATCTGTACAAGAATCTCTTGGTTTCAGCCCATTTGAGCTTGTATTTGGTCACACAGTTCGTGGACCACTGAAACTTTTGAAAGAGAAATTTCTTTCTGATGATAACAGTTCTTTGAATTTGCTTCAATATGTTTCTGACTTCAATAACAGATTGTCAAAAGCCTGTGAAGCTGCTCGGTCCAATCTCAAATCAGCTCAAAACAAAATGAAATTTCATTATGATGAAAATGCCAGGGAAAGAAATTTTAAACCTGGAGAGAAGGTACTTGCTCTTTTGCCAATTCCAGGCAGACCTTTGCAGGCCAGATATTACGGCCCTTACACTGTTGACAAAATACTCAGTGATGTAAATTACATTATCAACACACCTGGGAGGCGCAAGGATAAACAGTTATGTCATATTAATATGTTGAAAAAGTACATTGATAGGGATAATTCAGTTGTTTCACCAATAAGCGTAGTAAATTCTGTCCCTCAAGAGCAATCTGAAATGGACTCTGAGGATATGAACTTTATAAAATCTGATCCCTCATCATCAAAACTCCAGAATTCTGACATCTTAAAGGATCTCGACCAGAAACTGTCACACCTGGATCCAGTCAAGAGACTTGAGCTGAAACAGTTAATTCTTGAATATGAGCACTTATTTCCGGACATTCCAACCAGGACTGACAGAATCTTTCATGATGTTGACATTGATGGCGCAAAGCCTGTGAAGCAACATCCTTATCGAATGAACCCTGTGAAGCAACAGTATCTCAGGGAAGAAATTCAATATTTGCTGGAAAATGATTTTATAGAACCAAGTCAAAGTGACTGGAGTTCTCCTTGTATTCTGGTGCCAAAACCTGATGGAACTTTTCGCATGTGTACAGACTATCGAAAAGTTAATTCTGTGACTAAAACGGATACATTTCCAATCCCACGTATTGATGACTGTATTGATCAAATTGGACAAGCCAAATATGTTACTAAATTTGATCTTCTGAAAGGATTTTGGCAAATTCCTTTGACAGACAGAGCTAAGGAGATTTCGGCATTTGTTACACCAGATGGACTCTATCAGTATAAGGTTATGCCATTTGGTATGAAAAACTCTCCAGCAACGTTTCAGAGACTTATAAATAGCTTGACATCTGATCTGGGTGGTTGTAAAGCATATATTGACGATGCAATCATCTTCAACGATGAATGGAAACTACATCTACAGACTATCAGAGAATTCTTTCAAAGACTTAGTGATGCAAAATTGACAATCAATTTAGCAAAAAGTGAATTCTGTCATGCAAATTTGACATTTCTAGGACATGTTGTGGATCAAGGTCAGGTTAAACCTGTAGAAGCTAAAGTGGAGGCTATCTCGGATTTTCCTGTACCTACATGCAAAAGACAACTGATGCGCTTTCTTGGTATGGCAGGATATTATAGGAAGTTCTGTAATAACTTCTCTGTAATTGCAGAGCCCTTGACAAATTTACTAGGTAAAGGAAAGAAATATATTTGGAATGAAGACTGTCAAAAGTCCTTTGATAAGTTAAAGGCCATACTTAAGAGTGCTCCAGTTCTCTTAGCACCAGACTTCAACAAAGCATTTAAATTGGCGGTAGATGCTAGTGACGTTGGTGCAGGCAGTGTTTTGGTTCAGGAAGATAATGATGGTGTGGATCACCCTGTTTGTTACTTTTCTAAGAAGTTTAACAAACATCAGAGAAATTACTCTACTATTGAAAAAGAGTGTTTATCTCTCATCCTTGCTATTCAGCAATTTGAAGTGTACTTATCTTCTTCAGCCTCACCAATTGTTGTCTTCAGTGATCACAATCCACTGACCTTCATTCATAAAATGAAGAACAAGAATCAGCGGTTACTCAGGTGGAGTCTCATGTTGCAGGAGTACAATATTGACATCAGACATATCAGAGGGAAAGATAATATTATCCCGGATGCACTTTCAAGAGCCTAAATTTGGCTATTACTACATGATGTCTGGATTAGTACTGATATATATACAGTGTATATGCATTAAACTTAATTTTGTTTCATAATTGGTCACATGGCAAAAGAAAGCTTTATTTCATAAAACTTTCTTTTCCTTGAAGAGGGGAAGTGTTATGAATATGGTGTTTAAGTTGGTGTAAATATTTTCTTTTACCATGATTTTGCAGTTTTTAGATGTTTACTAGGTTTGAAATAAACAAGTTGTTTACATTGTACTTTAGAACATTCTGGAATAACTATTTTTAGTACTGAGAAAATATTAGACCTTTCTGTTGTAAACATTAAGAATCTTCTGGTATGAAATTATGTCAGAATTGAGTACTTTTTGGTAAGATCTATTTTTGGTTAGTTCCGGAATGTTCCTAGATAGTATATAAAGAGGACAGATTTTCATTTAGTTCATCTTTGTAAGTTTCACCAGTCTATAGTTAAATAAGTTATACTGGAATTTAAACAAACTGGATTATTTTTGTGACTATTGGAAATATTCATGTGCTCATACAGACTTTATTTTCTGGGATCAGAAATTATTAAAGGACTTGTATTTTAAATTCTGAGGGACATTCAGACTAAAATAAGGTATCTTAAATTACATATTTTCTTGATTAACAAATGACTGTTTTATTTTGATGTACATGTAAATAAATTTTGTTAAGTTTAAAAACAGGCTTGTTGCTGGTTTACTTCCATCTTTTTTGTTACCACTGCCGGGTCGTAACACCTTAAATATTCAGACAGCCTAAGTGGATATCAAACTGCTCAGGAGGATTTGCAATTTGATCAGGTCTGCACAATTTGCAATTAGAACTTCTGCTAATCTAGAGCTGCACTACCGTAATGACCCTAAAATTTTGGACACCCGAAAGTTGGACAATGATTGTTTGAAAATTCTTAGAAAGTGGATTTTACACGTCAATACATCCAAATAATGCCTAGTGAATGGCAAATGTTGTAGACCCTGATCAGACAGCTCCTTTAGTTTAGGAGCAGTTTGATCTGGGTCTACAATGTTTGTTCAGACCTGGCTGTCCGAATATTTAGGGTCATTACCATATTTACCAACAGTTTCGTTAAAGATCCAATCAACCTTTTCAGTATTTGATCTGTGTAGAGACCATTTAATGCTTCAGTTTGTCACCTCACATACATATGATGTTATAAAGTTCTTATATTGTACATGTACAAAAAAAATGCTTGCCATTTTTGCTGCTAAGCTCTCCTTCCCTGTGTGCAACACATCTGGACCTGAAGAAATTTCCATGGAATTTTTCCCCTCAAAATTTGAGTTAAGGCATTTTTAGCCCGCCTGAACAAAGTTCAGGAAGAGCTATTGTACTACCCCCGGTGTTGGCGTGAGAGTTAGTGTTAGCGGCGGAGGCGTTACCAAAATGTTAAAGTTTTACGTTGAAGTTTTTTAGGTGATGTGCAAAGCGCTGTCAGGTGAGCTATCCTGTCCCGGTGACAGGTCTTGTACATTTGTACTAAATAAAGAATGTGTTTCTATATTTTTCAGACCTCCAACAGGACAGACATTACAAGATGATACCTGGATGAGACCAGGCAGTAAACCATTATAATATGAAATTTTTACAGAAACTTTATATATATATGTGCTGGGCACATAGATATAAGAATTCAGGACTATTATATGTCTCATTATGAAAGCATATGATATAATATCTCTTAAGAACTGGCTGATATACTGTAAAATGTCTAAAAATTGGGACACCTAAAGTAATTGCCATAATTGTCCTAAAAATGTAAGTTTGGTTTTACAATGCAGTAATGTGTCCAAAAGATGCAGATGGAATGGCAAAAAGTGTAGACCCTGAAGGAGCAGTCTGATTTGGGTCTGCTCTGTTTGCTCAGACCTATCTGTCCCAATACTTAGAATTTTTACGGTATGGTATTCTCATGAGGTGCCAAATCATGCTGTCTTCAGGAGTTATCATTAGAACAGAAGATGTGTTTAAAACTACACAAAGGTATAGTTGATAGGCCCAGGTCTACAGCTGATTAGAGTTTTCATTCTTAGCTGTGCATTGTTCACATCATACATTATGAACTGAGCCTGGCTTAGCATGGTATCAGTATGGAGAATT
This sequence comes from Ctena decussata, assembly GCA_963989385.1. Lineage (NCBI taxonomy): Eukaryota > Metazoa > Mollusca > Bivalvia > Lucinida > Lucinidae > Ctena > Ctena decussata. Next base: position 67,523,896 of record OZ022501.1, on the reverse strand, counting down.
ACAGTCATCCATCAAGCTCATATTGATGGCTAATTCCATAAACCATAACATTTACCACAAGGTGGCACCACTGGACCAAAGGTTGAATAGTGATGGAAGACCATGTTAACTTTATTCTGGCATGATGGCTGATCATGATGATAGTGATATGAAACAACAACCCATAGTAATTCTCTGTCAACTATTTTCGTTGTTTGGGACATGTTTCTATAACAGTAGCCCAAATATAAAAATGGTTGTGCTGAAAAAGTTGTGATAAAATAATTATGGACTGGTCCAAATAGCAGTATTGAGCATAAGCAGGTCTTAACGATGAAATGTATAAGCTTTATGGCTGACCATCATAAATGATGTTGGTTGTCCATAATTAACCAGCCTGATTATAGCCTTGGCACTTTCACCACCGTTTTCCTTGCTTATGATAAACATATTTTTGTGTGCATAATGTATATTTTTTGACGTACAAGATTTTAAAACTGAAAAAAAAATCCCTCGGAGTGTTGATGATTGTATATAATTTATAAAAAAAAATAATTGTTTATATTGTATATACTTTAACTGTTCATATGTACATATTTGTCAAAGATATTATGTATATACATGTACGTTTTCAATGTTACCATATGCTAGGATATTTGCACAGCTGTTATTATACTTAATATGTATTTTTCTACAAATGAAAACTGTCTCAAATACTATAGTGTGCCTGAATTTCAGGGCATCTAAATGATTAATTTTCCATTTGAGACAAATGGAAAATTATTTTGGATGTCCCAAAATTCAGGCACATTACGGTAATATACATTCCAAGATATAAATACTTAAACTCAATAGACCTTAAGAACAAAAAGTAGACTTTTTTAAGGGTCTTGGGGTCATAGTTAATAAGAAGTATAGATCTGCAAAAAGTCAGCTGTTTAATTACATCTTTATTAACTAAAGTGTTGTGTTGCTACAATATATGTTTGTAAATATTATGTTATTTATCAAAGATGTCTGTGATAGTGCTCGTGTCAGTAGATTTTTATTTATTCAGATCAGCCTGCACATCTGCAAAGTTTGATCAAGGTCATGGATTACTGTTAACTGCTATACTTATTTTCTCACTCCAGAACAGCCCAAAAAATGTACTTTAAGTTTGGGATTGTTTTAGAGGTAAAAAACTATCTCATAGCAGAATTTGAATGGGAAAAGGCTTTGTTCTTATACCCAAATAAGTAGAGTGGAAAAAACATTTAATAGCAGAATTTGAGCAGGAAAAAGTTCTCTTTGAATACCCAAATAAATAGGGTATGTAGATTATACACACACTACAATAATACTTCTCTTTAGCTGGACACCTTTATCATTACATGCTGATTTCTGTAGTAGCTTCTTCTAGCTTCAGATCTGGACAAATCCATCTGCCTATTGTGGATCATATTGTAAGGTCATTGATGGTCTGGAGAAGTTTAGATTTTCATCAGAATGCTACTGTAGGATTTTGATTATGTAATTTATATGGCAGTTATTAAAGTGAATAGGTACATTGTCAGGCAAAGCTGCTCTGCCATTTTCACTTTTGCTTCCCTTCTTGATGGGGTCAACTCCTAAAGGGAAGAATTTGCTCCCATAGGAGCAAATTCTTTCCTCTAAGAGTACACCCTTTTTCGGAAGCCTTTCGTAACCCAGGGAAGCAAATAGTGCAAAATTTGTCCCCCTTTGAAAAATGGCAAAAAAATATGGTGGTGTACTCACATACTGAAGCAAATAGTAAGGCTGGACCATAGGAGCAAATTCTTTCCTCTAAGAGTAGACCCTTTTTCGGAAGCCTTTCGTAACCCAGGGAAGCAAATAGTGCAAAATTTGTCCCCCTTTGAAAAATGGCAAAAAAAAAAATATGGTGGTGTACTCACATACTGAAGCAAATAGTAAGGCTGGACCTTGATCAGAATTGTTCATGTGCAGACTGACCTTGTTCTTTGCCATTTGCATGGAGGATAAACAACCACTATGCTTCTAATTATCATTTCAACCCCTTTTGATAACTCCTGTATCACAACAAAATCACCCCATTACAGTTTGAAATGCAGGATCTTCTGTTAATTGTAATAAGGACAATGTAAACAAAACCAAACAGGGGATACTTTCAAGGGAGGCTATTCTTACCAAGAAAATATGTCTTGTTTCATTAAGGGCTTTTCTTAAAGGATAAAAATTGCTTCCTTGAGGAGCTTATGAAGGAGTTCGCATTTTGGAATAACTCAGATGTCAAGGGAAAAGAAGGGTTTAGAAGTGGTAAAAAAAAACATGGAGGTATATCCATTTGCCTTTAATGAAAATGTAAATCGCAAAAGAGCTGTTATACATGGATGAACTTAAAATTCTTTTGCACCATGATGTGGTTGAAAAGTCGCTTCAATGGATAAAATGTTAGAAAGTTGCCCATATTTCAAGGACAATAGCTCTATAAACATTAAATTTTGCCATAATTTTATTATATTTTTCTGTTAACTGTCAGATGTAACATATATTGATAGAGTGAGCTAGACAGTTGTTTAGCTGAATGTTTACATCTGTTTTATTCATTGCCCATTTAAAATTATATCTTTGCATGATGGCAGATTGCAAATCATTTCCTCATTTTCACCAACAAATGTCATGTCATTCGTTCATGCTTCTTATTGAGAATTCTTATTTTATACAAAAAAGAGTGAATTTGTGTTTAATGTCCCACCAACACAAAGGTCATATGGAGACAGGTTCTTTGGTTTAAGGTCTCAACCGCAGGACCATTGGAGTGTAGAGTCAAACTCCTGACTCCTGGATTGGTAGCCCAGTGCATACCTAGACAACTGTCCCTGCTACAAAATATAGTATGTTGCTTATTATATACATCATGTCTGAAATTTTCTGTGATTGAATAGAACTATTTAGATACTTCCCAAAACCCCCGCAGTTTTTCACCGGGTATCTATTTCGTTTCAGTGAAACAATGAAACAATTAAAATACATAGCAGGTGATAGATACTATAGAGAACCTACAGCTACAGTTACAATGGATTACATATGCAAATCAGTATTACATACTGAAACGAAAGATAAAAGTTGAAGTTCTCACTGTTCTTTTGTTTCGAAACAGTTTCGAAACAGTATGAAACAAAATTAAAAAAATTGCTATCCCATCTTTGTTTTGAAACAACTGTTACAATTAAATATATAGGCAAATTAGTGTTACAAACTGAAACGAAAGAAAAAGTTTAAGTTCTCACTGCTGTCTTGTTTCGAAACAGTTTTGAAACGGTATGAAACAAAATTAAAAAAATTGCTATACCATATTTGTTTTGAAACAACTGTTACAATTAAATATATAGGCAAATTAGTGTTACATACTGAAACGAAAGAAAAAAGTTTAAGTTCTCACTGCTGTCTTGTTTCGAAACAGTTTTGAAATGGTATGAAACAAAAGTTAAAAAATTGCTATCCCATCTTTGTTTTGAAACAACTGTTACAATTAAATATATAGGCAAATTAGTGTTACATACTGAAACGAAAGAAAAAAGTTGAAGTTCTCACTGCTCTTTTGTTTCGAAACAGTTTCGAAACGGTATGAAACAAAATAAAAAAAAATTGCTATCCCATCTTTGTTTTGAAACAACTGTTACAATTAAATATATAGTCAAATTAGTGTTACATACTGAAACGAAAGAAAAAATTTAAGTTTTCACTGCTGTCTTGTTTCGAAACAGTTTCGAAACGGTATGAAACTAAAGTTAAAAAAATGCTATCCCATCTTTGTTTTGAAACAACTGTTACAATTAAATATATAGGCAAATGAGTGTTACATACTGAAACGAAAGAAAAAAGTTTAAGTTCACACTGCTCTTTTGTTTCGAAACAGTTTCGAAACAGTATGAAACAAAATTAAAAATATTGCTATCCCATCTTTGTTTTGAAACAACTGTTACAATTAAATATATAGGCAAATGAGTGTTACATACTGAAACGAAAGAAAAAAGTTTAAGTTCTCACTGCTGTCTTGTTTCGTAACAGTTTCAAAACGGTATGAAACAAAATTAAAAAAATTGCTATCCCATCTTTGTTTTGAAACTACTGTTACAATTAAATATATAGTCAAATTAGTGTTACATACTGAAACGAAAGAAAAAAGCTTTAGTTCTCACTGCTGTCTTGTTTCGAAACAGTTTCGAAACGGTATGAAACAAAATTAAAAAAATTGCTATCCCATCTTTGTTTTGAAACAACTGTTACAATCAAATATATAGTCAAATTAGTGTTACATACTGAAACGAAAGAAAAAAGTTTAAGTTCTCACTGCTGTCTTGTTTCGAAACAGTTTTGAAACGGTATGAAACAAAATTAAAAAAAATGCTATCCCATCTTTGTTTTGAAACAACTGTTACAATTAAATATATAGGCAAATTAGTGTTACAAACTGAAACGAAAGAAAAAAGTTTAAGTTCTCACTGCTGTCTTGTTTCGAAACAGTTTCGAAACGGTATGAAACAAAATTAAAAAAATTGCTATACCATATTTGTTTTGAAACAACTGTTACAATTAAATATATAGGCAAATGAGTGTTACATACTGAAACGAAAGAAAAAAGTTTAAGTTCTCACTGCTCTTTTGTTTCGAAACAGTTTCGAAATGGTATGAAACAAAATTAAAAAAATTGCTATCCCATCTTTGTTTTGAAACAACTGTTACAATTAAATATATAGGCAAATTAGTGTTACATACTGAAACGAAAGAAAAAGTTAAAGTTCTTACTGCTGTCTTGTTTCGAAACAGTTTCGAAACGGTATGAAACAAAATTAAAAAAATTGCTATCCCATCTTTGTTTTGAAACAACTGTTACAATTAAATATATAGTCAAATTAGTGTTACATACTGAAACGAAAGAAAACAGTTGAAGTTCTCACTGCTGTCTTGTTTCGAAACAGTTTTGAAACGGTATGAAACAAAAGTTAAAAAAATGCTATCCCATCTTTGTTTTGAAACAACTGTTACAATTAAATATATAGGCAAATTAGTGTTACATACTGAAACGAAAGAAAAAAGTTTAAGTTCTCACTGCTGTCTTGTTTCGAAACAGTTTCGAAACGGTATGAAACAAAATTAAAAAAATTGCTATCCCATCTTTGTTTTGAAACAACTGTTACAATCAAATATATAGTCAAATCAGTGTTACATACTGAAACGAAAGAAAAAAGTTTAAGTTCTCACTGCTGTCTTGTTTCGAAACAGTTTTGAAACGGTATGAAACAAAATTTAAAAAAATGCTATCCCATCTTTGTTTTGAAACAACTGTTACAATTAAATATATAGGCAAATTAGTGTTACATACTGAAACGAAAGATAAAAGTTGAAGTTCTCACTGTTCTTTTGTTTCGAAACAGTTTCGAAACGGTATGAAACAAAATTAAAAAAATTGCTATCCCATCTTTGTTTTGAAACAACTGTTACAATTAAATATATAGGCAAATTAGTGTTACAAACTGAAACGAAAGAAAAAGTTTAAGTTCTCACTGCTGTCTTGTTTCGAAACAGTTTTGAAACGGTATGAAACAAAATTAAAAAAATTGCTATCCCATCTTTGTTTTGAAACAACTGTTACAATTAAATATATAGGCAAATTAGTGTTACATACTGAAACGAAAGAAAAAAGTTTAAGTTCTCACTGCTGTCTTGTTTCGAAACAGTTTTGAAACGGTATGAAACAAAAGTTAAAAAAATGCTATCCCATCTTTGTTTTGAAACAACTGTTACAATTAAATATATAGGCAAATTAGTGTTACATACTGAAACGAAAGAAAAAAGTTGAAGTTCTCACTGCTCTTTTGTTTCGAAACAGTTTCGAAACGGTATGAAACAAAATAAAAAAAAATTGCTATCCCATCTTTGTTTTGAAACAACTGTTACAATTAAATATATAGGCAAATTAGTGTTACATACTGAAACGAAAGAAAAAAGTTTAAGTTCACACTGCTCTTTTGTTTCGAAACAGTTTCGAAACAGAATGAAACAAAATTAAAAATATTGCTATCCCATCTTTGTTTTGAAACAACTGTTACAATTAAATATATAGGCAAATGAGTGTTACATACTGAAACGAAAGAAAAAAGTTTAAGTTCTCACTGCTGTCTTGTTTCGAAACAGTTTTGAAACGGTATGAAACAAAATTAAAAAAATTGCTATCCCATCTTTGTTTTGAAACAACTGTTACAATTAATTATATAGTCAAATTAGTGTTACATACTGAAACGAAAGAAAAAAGTTTTAGTTCTCACTGCTGTCTTGTTTCGAAACAGTTTCGAAACGGTATGAAACAAAATTAAAAAAATTGCTATCCCATCTTTGTTTTGAAACAACTGTTACAATCAAATATATAGTCAAATTAGTGTTACATACTGAAACGAAAGAAAAAAGTTTAAGTTCTCACTGCTCTTTTGTTTCGAAACAGTTTCGAAACGGTATGAAACAAAATAAAAAAAAATTGCTATCCCATCTTTGTTTTGAAACAACTGTTACAATTAAATATATAGGCAAATTAGTGTTACATACTGAAACGAAAGAAAAAAGTTTAAGTTCACACTGCTCTTTTGTTTCGAAACAGTTTCGAAACAGTATGAAACAAAATTAAAAATATTGCTATCCCATCTTTGTTTTGAAACAACTGTTACAAATAAATATATAGGCAAATGAGTGTTACATACTGAAACGAAAGAAAAAAGTTTAAGTTCTCACCGCTGTCTTGTTTCGTAACAGTTTCAAAACGGTATGAAACAAAATTAAAAAAATTGCTATCCCATCTTTGTTTTGAAACAACTGTTACAATTAAATATATAGTCAAATTAGTGTTACATACTGAAACGAAAGAAAAAAGTTTTAGTTCTCACTGCTGTCTTGTTTCGAAACAGTTTCGAAACGGTATGAAACAAAATTAAAAAAATTGCTATCCCATCTTTGTTTTGAAACAACTGTTACAATCAAATATATAGTCAAATTAGTGTTACATACTGAAACGAAAGAAAAAAGTTTAAGTTCTCACTGCTGTCTTGTTTCGAAACAGTTTTGAAACGGTATGAAACAAAATTTAAAAAAATGCTATCCCATCTTTGTTTTGAAACAACTGTTACAATTAAATATATAGGCAAATTAGTGTTACAAACTGAAACGAAAGAAAAAAGTTTAAGTTCTCACTGCTGTCTTGTTTCAAAACAGTTTCGAAACGGTATGAAACAAAATTAAAAAAATTGCTATCCCATCTTTGTTTTGAAACAACTGTTACAATCAAATGTATAGTCAAATTAGTGTTACATACTGAAACGAAAGAAAAAAGTTGAAGTTCTCACTGCTGTCTTGTTTCGAAACAGTTTTGAAACGGTATGAAACAAAATTAAAAAAAATGCTATCCCATCTTTGTTTTGAAACAACTGTTACAATTAAATATATAGGCAAATTAGTGTTACATACTGAAACGAAAGAAAAAAGTTGAAGTTCTCACTGCTCTTTTGTTTCGAAACAGTTTCGAAACGGTATGAAACAAAATTAAAAAAATTGCTATCCCATCTTTGTTTTGAAACAACTGTTACAATTAAATAATAGGCAAATTAGTGTTACAAACTGAAACGAAAGAAAAAGTTTAAGTTCTCACTGCTGTCTTGTTTCGAAACAGTTTCGAAACGGTATGAAACAAAATTAAAAAAATTGCTATCCCATCTTTGTTTTGAAACAACTGTTACAATTAAATATATAGGCAAATTAGTGTTTCATACTGAAACGAAAGAAAAAGTTAAAGTTCTCACTGCTGTCTTGTTTCGAAACAGTTTTGAAACGGTATGAAACAAAATTTAAAAAATTGCTATCCCATCTTTGTTTTGAAACAACTGTTACAATTAAATATATAGTCAAATTAGTGTTACATACTGAAACGAAAGAAAAAATTTAAGTTTTCACTGCTGTCTTGTTTCGAAACAGTTTCGAAACGGTATGAAACAAAATTAAAAATATTGCTATCCCATCTTTGTTTTGAAACAACTGTTACAATTAAATATATAGGCAAATGAGTGTTACATACTGAAACGAAAGAAAAAAGTTTAAGTTCTCACTGCTGTCTTGTTTCGTAACAGTTTCGAAACGGTATGAAACAAAATTAAAAAAACTGCTATCCCATCTTTGTTTTGAAACAACTGTTACAATTGAATATATAGTCAAATTAGTGTTCCATACTGAAACGAAAGAAAAAAGTTTAAGTTCTCACTGCTGTCTTGTTTCGAAACAGTTTCGAAACGGTATGAAACAAAATTAAAAAAATTACTATCCCATCTTTGTTTTGAAACAACTGTTACAATCAAATATATAGTCAAATTAGTGTTACATACTGAAACGAAAGAAAAAAGTTGAAGTTCACACTGCTCTTTTGTTTCGAAACAGTTTCGAAACAGTATGAAACAAAATTAAAAATATTGCTATCCCATCTTTGTTTTGAAACAACTGTTACAAATAAATATATAGGCAAATGAGTGTTACATACTGAAACGAAAGAAAAAAGTTTAAGTTCTCACTGCTGTCTTGTTTCGTAACAGTTTCAAAACGGTATGAAACAAAATTAAAAAAATTGCTATCCCATCTTTGTTTTGAAACAACTGTTACAATTAAATATATAGTCAAATTAGTGTTACATACTGAAACGAAAGAAAAAAGTTTTAGTTCTCACTGCTGTCTTGTTTCGAAACAGTTTCGAAACGGTATGAAACAAAATTAAAAAAATGCTATCCCATCTTTGTTTTGAAACAACTGTTACAATTAAATATATAGGCAAATTAGTGTTACAAACTGAAACGAAAGAAAAAAGTTTAAGTTCTCACTGCTGTCTTGTTTCAAAACAGTTTCGAAACGGTATGAAACAAAATTAAAAAAATTGCTATCCCATCTTTGTTTTGAAACAACTGTTACAATTAAATATATAGGCAAATTAGTGTTTCATACTGAAACGAAAGAAAAAGTTAAAGTTCTCACTGCTGTCTTGTTTCGAAACAGTTTTGAAACGGTATGAAACAAAATTTAAAAAATTGCTATCCCATCTTTGTTTTGAAACAACTGTTACAATTAAATATATAGTCAAATTAGTGTTACATACTGAAACGAAAGAAAAAATTTAAGTTTTCACTGCTGTCTTGTTTCGAAACAGTTTCGAAACGGTATGAAACAAAATTAAAAATATTGCTATCCCATCTTTGTTTTGAAACAACTGTTACAATTAAATATATAGGCAAATGAGTGTTACATACTGAAACGAAAGAAAAAAGTTTAAGTTCTCACTGCTGTCTTGTTTCGTAACAGTTTCGAAACGGTATGAAACAAAATTAAAAAAACTGCTATCCCATCTTTGTTTTGAAACAACTGTTACAATTGAATATATAGTCAAATTAGTGTTCCATACTGAAACGAAAGAAAAAAATTTAAGTTCTCACTGCTGTCTTGTTTCGAAACAGTTTCGAAACGGTATGAAACAAAATTAAAAAAATTACTATCCCATCTTTGTTTTGAAACAACTGTTACAATCAAATATATAGTCAAATTAGTGTTACATACTGAAACGAAAGAAAAAAGTTGAAGTTCACACTGCTCTTTTGTTTCGAAACAGTTTCGAAACAGTATGAAACAAAATTAAAAATATTGCTATCCCATCTTTGTTTTGAAACAACTGTTACAAATAAATATATAGGCAAATGAGTGTTACATACTGAAACGAAAGAAAAAAGTTTAAGTTCTCACTGCTGTCTTGTTTCGTAACAGTTTCAAAACGGTATGAAACAAAATTAAAAAAATTGCTATCCCATCTTTGTTTTGAAACAACTGTTACAATTAAATATATAGTCAAATTAGTGTTACATACTGAAACGAAAGAAAAAAGTTTTAGTTCTCACTGCTGTCTTGTTTCGAAACAGTTTCGAAACGGTATGAAACAAAATTAAAAAAATTGCTATCCCATCTTTGTTTTGAAACAACTGTTACAATCAAATATATAGTCAAATTAGTGTTACATACTGAAACGAAAGAAAAAAGTTTAAGTTCTCACTGCTGTCTTGTTTCGAAACAGTTTTGAAACGGTATGAAACAAAATTTAAAAAAATGCTATCCCATCTTTGTTTTGAAACAACTGTTACAATTAAATATATAGGCAAATTAGTGTTACAAACTGAAACGAAAGAAAAAAGTTTAAGTTCTCACTGCTGTCTTGTTTCAAAACAGTTTCGAAACGGTATGAAACAAAATTAAAAAAATTGCTATCCCATCTTTGTTTTGAAACAACTGTTACAATCAAATGTATAGTCAAATTAGTGTTACATACTGAAACGAAAGAAAAAAGTTGAAGTTCTCACTGCTGTCTTGTTTCGAAACAGTTTTGAAACGGTATGAAACAAAATTAAAAAAAATGCTATCCCATCTTTGTTTTGAAACAACTGTTACAATTAAATATATAGGCAAATTAGTGTTACATACTGAAACGAAAGAAAAAAGTTGAAGTTCTCACTGCTCTTTTGTTTCGAAACAGTTTCGAAACGGTATGAAACAAAATTAAAAAAATTGCTATCCCATCTTTGTTTTGAAACAACTGTTACAATTAAATAATAGGCAAATTAGTGTTACAAACTGAAACGAAAGAAAAAGTTTAAGTTCTCACTGCTGTCTTGTTTCGAAACAGTTTCGAAACGGTATGAAACAAAATTAAAAAAATTGCTATCCCATCTTTGTTTTGAAACAACTGTTACAATTAAATATATAGGCAAATTAGTGTTTCATACTGAAACGAAAGAAAAAGTTAAAGTTCTCACTGCTGTCTTGTTTCGAAACAGTTTTGAAACGGTATGAAACAAAATTTAAAAAATTGCTATCCCATCTTTGTTTTGAAACAACTGTTACAATTAAATATATAGTCAAATTAGTGTTACATACTGAAACGAAAGAAAAAATTTAAGTTTTCACTGCTGTCTTGTTTCGAAACAGTTTCGAAACGGTATGAAACAAAATTAAAAATATTGCTATCCCATCTTTGTTTTGAAACAACTGTTACAATTAAATATATAGGCAAATGAGTGTTACATACTGAAACGAAAGAAAAAAGTTTAAGTTCTCACTGCTGTCTTGTTTCGTAACAGTTTCGAAACGGTATGAAACAAAATTAAAAAAACTGCTATCCCATCTTTGTTTTGAAACAACTGTTACAATTGAATATATAGTCAAATTAGTGTTCCATACTGAAACGAAAGAAAAAAGTTTAAGTTCTCACTGCTGTCTTGTTTCGAAACAGTTTCGAAACGGTATGAAACAAAATTAAAAAAATTACTATCCCATCTTTGTTTTGAAACAACTGTTACAATCAAATATATAGTCAAATTAGTGTTACATACTGAAACGAAAGAAAAAAGTTGAAGTTCTCACTGCTGTCTTGTTTCGAAACAGTTTTGAAACGGTATGAAACAAAATTAAAAAAATTGCTATCCCATCTTTGTTTTGAAACAACTGTTACAATTAAATATCTAGTCAAATTAGTGGTACATACTGAAACGAAAGAAAAAAGTTAAGTTTTCACTGCTATCTTGTTTTGAAACAGTTTCGAAACGGTATGAAACAAAAACAAAAAAATTGCTATCCAATCTTTGTTTTGAAACAACTGTTACAATTAAATATATAGGCAAATGAGTGTTACATACTGAAACGAAAGAAAAAAGTTTAAGTTCAGACTGCTCTTTTGTTTCGAAATAGTTTCGAAACGGTATGAAACAAAATTAAAAAAATTTCTATCCCATCTTTGTTTTGAAACAACTGTTACAATTAAATATATAGGCAAATTAGTGTTACATACTGAAACGAAAGAAAAAAGTTGAAGTTCTCACTGCTCTTTTGTTTCGAAACAGTTTCGAAACGATATGAAACAAAATTAAACAATTGCTATCCCATCTTTGTTTTGAAACAACTGTTACAATTAAAGATATAGGCAAATTAGTGTTACAAACTGAAACGAAAGAAAAAGTTTAAGTTCTCACTGCTGTCTTGTTTCAAAACAGTTTCGAAACGGTATGAAACAAAATTAAAAAAATTGCTATCCCATCTTTGTTTTAAAACACATGTTACAATTAGATATATAGGCAAATTAGTGTTACATACTGAAACGAAAGAAAAAGTTTAAGTTCTCACTGCTGTGTTGTTTCGAAACAGTTTCGAAACGGTATGAAACAAAATTAAAAAAACTGATATCCCATCTTTGTTTTGAAACAACTGTTACAATTAAATATATAGTCAAATTAGTGTTACATACTGAAACGAAAGAAAAAAGTTTAAGTTCTCACTGCTGTCTTGTTTCGAAACAGTTTCGAAACGGTATGAAACAAAATTAAAAAAATTGCTTTCCCATCTTTGTTTTGAAACAACTGTTACAATTAAATATATAGTCAAATTAGTGTTACATACTGAAACGAAAGAAAAAAGTTGAAGTTCTCACTGCTCTTTTGTTTCGAAACAGTTTCGAAACAGTACGAAACAAAATTAAAAAAATTGCTATCCCATCTTTGTTTTGAAACAACTGTTACAATGGATTATATAGGCAAATTTGTGTTACATTCTGAAACGAAAAAAAAGTTTAAGTTCTCACTGCTGTCTTGTTTCGAAACAGTTTTGAAACAGTTTGAAACAAGAACAAAAATTGCTATTCCATCTTTGTTTCGTAACAACTGTTACAAAGGATTATATAGGTAAAATTGTGTTACTGTTTATTATTACTTTGGCAATATGGCTGATTTACTTCACTTTAGGCTCTAAATACCCCCCCCCCTCCCCCCCCCCCCCCCACATCACCACCGGTGCTCGGACATTTTGGCCACAGATGTTTAGGCCCAGGACAGCTCGGCCATGGACATTACGGCCACAGAAATTGTCGAGGGCGGATGTTTCGGCCTTTATGCCATATATTGCCCAAAACCCCAACAGTTTTTTCTTTATCCAAAAATTATCTTTTATTATTAAATTAAGTGGTCACATGAATAACTTAACACAGGGTATAATCGACTCTGCCAATTGTCGCTTCCTGCAGAGACTGTACATCATATTTGTCTTCCGCCGAGACTGTCCGCGATCTCTTGCTTCCTGCCGAGACTTCTGTACATGATAAATGGCTTCCTGTAGAGACTGTCCGCATGATTCTGCTTCCTGCCGAGGCTCTCGGCAGGAAGCAGAGTCACGCGGACAGTCTCGGCAGGAAGCCATTCCTCGAGGACAGTAGTCTCTGCTGGAAGCAAGAGTTTGCGGACAGTCTCGGCAGAAGCCAAATATGATGTACAGTCTCTGCAGGAAGCGAAAATTGGCGGAATCGATTATACCCTGTGATTAAGCTAGTCTTAAATACTCCAATAATTTGTTATTGTAGTCTTGACATTTAATGGACCATCAACATCTTTAAAGTCATTGTCAGCATCTATTCTATTCAATTCTATCCCTTCAACCTTACTAGGTCGTTGGGGCACCACAGATGAGTTCAAACAATCACTTTCCACCTTGTCCTGTTTTCAGCTGCCCTAGTTGAGCTGGCAAAATCCATCCCTGTCCACTCTTTAATATTGTCTTCCCACCTCTTCTTCCGTCTACCTCTTCTTCTTTTTCCTTTCACTGTGCCCTGTAGAATCGTCTTTGCTAAACCAGAAGACCTTGAGATGTGGCCAAACCAGCTTAGTTCCGTTTCTTGACCAGCATCAGGGGCCGGGCCGGGTAGCGCAATCGGTAGGGCACCTGACTCACAAGTCAGAGGTCCTGGGTTCGAATCCCGGTCTGGCAACATACTTTCGTTTCTCCTTCCGCTGATTCAAGAAGGGCAGTTGTCAGTTACTGGCGAAAGTATGTGCACTTAGTACTGGTTAACCGCTTAGGAGGTCTAAGCCTGCCCAGGAATAGTGTGGTTAGGTTAACTGACCGTCCCGACATGACCTTAGTTGTTTACCGTGGACGTTATCAAATCAACCAACCAACCAACCAACCAGCATCAGGAGTTCATCATGCTCTCCAATGGCTGCTTGGATCTTTCTGTGAACCTCCTCATTTGTTATATGTTCCTTGTACGAAATGTTCAGTAACCTTCAGTAGCATCTCATCTCAAAGGCCTGCATTCATTTCTCTAACTCTGCTGCAAATGTCCATGATTCACAGGCATACAGAAATATGGAAATGACAAAGGAGTGCATAAGTTTAACCGTTGATCCAAGAGATATGTTGTTTGTTATCTCTCCAAATTGGTTTCAGCTTGGTAAAAGCTGAAGTGGCTTGTGCAATCCTTGAGAGAACCTCCTGTTTTGAGCCATCATCTGAGACAATTGCCCCAAGGTACTTGAAGCTTGTAATGGTACCCAGCTTCTGCCCTTTTACCTTCATCTCCCTCTGGATGCCATCTGCGCTGTTCGTCATCAGTTTGGTCTTCTCAACACTGATCTCCATCTTATACCTTGTGCAGGTTTGGTTGAGACTTTCAACTAGAGCTTCTAGTTCCTGCTCTTCTTCTGACCTTCCGAGTTGTGAGCATATTAAGGCAAAACACTGTGGACAGTTATTTCAATTACTCCAGCTAGGGCCCTATATGATGTTTGGTCCAGTGTTGTTTTTAGGTTTATGAACCATAAACACTAACAAGGTTATTTTGAGCATAGTCCGGCACATTTGCCATCCCCACCCATGGGCCATTATGGCAATTTTTCAATCATGTGATGCCTACAGTATCTGGATGTGTAAACAGACGGCCGATGCAATATATCATCTGCGGTGCACCCATTTTCTGGCCTTAAGAGATATGGTTGGAGTTACTTTGAGCCCAGCCACACATTTTTGTGCCATATGTGCCAAAACAAAAAAAAATCTAAGTCATTTTAATGGTTAAAGGTAGCATATTTTCATTTTCCTTTTCATTAATTTTGGCCGAAATGTCCATGGTCGAAATGTCCTAGGCCGATCTGTCCTAGGCCGAAACGTCCATGGCCCAAATGTCCTACATCCCCCCCCCCCCCCCCCCCCAGCCCACCTTTCTTCTGGAGATCATTGCAGTTAAAATAAAAAGATCTTATAAAATACTTGTAGGGTCAGCTCATAGACTCAGCTGAGCCCCCCCCCCCCCCCCCCCAGCCCACCTTTCTTCTGGAGATCAATGCAGTTAAAATAAAAAGATCTTATAAAACACATGTAGGGTCAGCTCATAGACTCAGCTGATGATTTTGTGCATGCTGTTTTATTATTAGGTCCACTTGGTCTAAACTGGCTGCAGTCTGAAACATTGATTAGCCTAAATTCATATTGTTTTTCTGTAAGAAATTTCATATCTCTAAAATCCCACTTTTCTCTTGGCTAGTGTTTCATCAGACCAAGAGAAAAAAGGGATTTTAGAGACATGATATTTAAAACTTTGAAAAAATATATGAATTTAGACAAATCAATGTTTCGGACTGGAGCCAGTCTACACTTGGTCCAGCTGGTTAAAAGGAGTGATTTCACTGAAAAAAAAATCATAAAAAAATGAGATACCTAAAATGATTACCATAACTGTCTTAAAAATTGAACTGTTTGGATTTAAATAGAGTAATTCTTCAGATTAAACAGGTATCAGCCTTGTTTTTGCAGTTAGATGCATGCATGGATGACAAAGAAAAAAAATAATTTTTTTTCATAAGACTATTAAAAATAAGCCAAAATTATTAATTTTTAAAAGTCGCCAGATTGGTTTGGAATGGTCATGTAATGGAGATTCCACAAATACAAAGGGCCATATATCACCTCGATACAGAGATATGTTGTCATAAATCACCAAATGCAATATGGTTTTGTTTGGTTTTTTATACCCACATCACCCACTCATTCCCTTTGATCTTAGGCAATAAAAGGACAAAACAAAAAGAAATACTTGAACTTTTTTATATAATTTTTTTTTTTTTTCATTTTTCCATTAAAAACAAAACAAAACAAACAAAAACATACTGCACTGATCCTAATAAAAGCCTCTGCCCTAATAAATATACCCTGCCTTTTTTCTGAATATATTATGATTATTAACTTGCACAAATTCCTGTTTTCTTCCCCGGATGAGGTAGCTCTTTGAAATGGGGTCAACTCATAAAGGAAAGAATTTGATACTACATCCGTGAATGAAAAAAAAAAACTCTCATAAGGCTGTTGAAATTAATAAGCCACCTGATTAGATGGGAATGATCATGTGATGGAAACCTGAGATTCAAGATTCCACAAATACCTTCTGCAATATACAAAGGGCCATATATCACATGGATATGTGGTCATAAATCACCAGAAGCAATATATATCTGTTGGGTTTGGCTGTTTTTATATCTGTATCACCCACTCTTAGGCAATAAAAGGAAAAAACAAATACTTGAATATTTTGTGTATTAAAGTAGAAATTATTATGTTAGCTGAATTTTTTTTATTTATTTCTTATATTTTTTAATTCATTTTTCCATAAAAAAAATACTGTATTAATCCTAATAAAAGCCCCTGATCTAATAAATATGCCCAAATACCTTCTGTAATATACAAAGGGCCATATATCACCTGGATAGTGGATATGTGGTCATAAATCACAAGAGGAAAAATATATCTATTGGATTTGGCTGAATATTTTGTGTATTAAAGTAGAAATTATTATATCAGCTGAATTTTTTTTTATTTATTTCTTATATTTGTTTATTCATTTTTCCATAAAAAAATACTGTATTAATCCTAATAAAAGCCCCTGATCTAATAAATATGCCCAAATACCTTCTGCAATATACAAAGGGCCATATATCACCCGGATAGTGGATATGTGGTCATAAATCACAAGAGGAAAAATATATATATATTGGATTTGGCAGTTTTTATATCCATATCACCCACTCATTCCCTCATGATCTTAGCCAATAAAAGGAAAAAAACCCAAAAAAACTTGAATATGTTCATGACTATAACCGAAAAGTAGAAATTATTATATCAGCTGAATTTCTTGTTTATTTATTTCTTATATTTGTTGATTCTTTTTTCCATAGAAAAACACACAAACACAAAAATACTGTATTAATCCCAATAAAAGCCCCTGCTCTAGTAGCTGTATTTTACCGTATATTGTGATATTAATGCTGTCCTGGATGAGATGGCTCTTTGAAATGGTGTAGAAAGAATTTGCTACTGCATCCAGGGATAAAAAAAAACTCTCATAAGGCTGTAAAAATTAATGGCATTCAGCACAAAATTATTAATTTCTAAAAGCCACCTGATTTGTTTGCAATGATCATGTGATGGAAACTTCAGCTTCAAGATTCTACAGATTCCTCCTGCAATATACAAAGGGTCATATATCACCTGGAAACAGAGTATCTAGATATGTGGTCATAAATCACTAGGGGCAATATAAGTCTTTTGGGTTTGGCTATTTTTATATCCATATCACCAACTCCTTCCCTTTGATATTAGGCAATAAAAAGAAAATATACTTTAATATGTTCATGTATTAAAGTAGAAATTATTAGATTGGCTGTATATATATATATATACATACACGCGCAACAAATACGAGACCCTTCAACAAGACAGATACCTTTAAGTGAACATATAGACAATTGCAGCACAATTAATCCAAAGTTTCGAATGTTTCCCTTTTTCAAAATGCGTACTGAAAGTATTTCTGCCAGGTTAGCAAAGGAAAAATATTATTTCTGCCAGGTTAGCAAAGGAAAAATATTTTATTAACTGTTTCAAGCCTAAATTAAATGCGTAAAATGTATGCATATGAAAATAACGGCAAATAACGCTAAATAACGTCACGCGACAGTTAACGTGCGTGACGACGTTACTATTGCTATGCAACAGTCCTGACGAGCTGAGCGAAACGCGTTGACACTTTATTGCATAGTTTTATGTTAATAAATCTAAACATGTAACGTCAAACTTTACTTTATTTATATATATATATATATATATATATTAGAAAAAGTTAAACAAATTTGATCCGTTTAAGTCCGTAAATTTAATTATTATATACTTTCCAATACTAGCTATTTTCGCAAAGCTTATCAAAAGGTTTTCAACATGGTGTATATATATATTTATACCACCCTTACCAGAAAACGCCAACTTTAACACAAAATATTACGCTATGAGCAAGGTCTACACTGATATGGGTGGTATAAAATAATTAAATCATGATTTGTCCGCCTGTACGGGAGATAATCCACTCGCTAAAGCTCGTAGATTATCTCCTCATACAGGCGGACAAACCATGGTATAACTATTACATATTCTATATTTTTATACTATATATTTTATTTCTGATATTTGTTATCTTTTTCCAAAAAAACAGCAACAATAAAATACCATATTAGTCCTTAAAAAGGCCACAGGCCAATTGCGTCACCTGATGTCTGACATGTGACACAAACTACAGTGGATTTCCATAACAGCCAGTATCTGAGAACATTTTAGCCTATTTATAAAGAAAAAAAACCCCCACACACAATAATTGATGAAGCATGGTATTCATTTTAACTGAGAGTGCCCCTGTGTCTATGGTCAGTGCCAAATCACTGCTGACCATGGTCAAACTACATGTATGATCAACTACAAAATGCCCATGAAAAAGCATACAGTACTGAAATGGTCATAATTATGATGTCACCGTTTCGACCATGAGTATACCATGTTCATATTAATGCTGTCAAATCATTTGCATTCAGACCATGTTCAGATCATGTTCCTTTCAGTGTTGTTAAATTGTCTGCATTATGACCATGTTCATTTCAGTGTTCTTAAAATTGCAAAGATTCTGACCATAATCCTATCATAGTTAATCTCTGACTACATGCTCACCATGTTCATACCATTTACAATTATACATGTTTCTTTTGACCATGACCATTGAAATCTAAATCTTTGTTTGTTTCAGTACACTGGAATATTCCAAGGCCAAATAGTGACCATGCATGGTTTTTGAAGGTTTTCCATGTATTTTCATGGTCAAATTTCAAACAACATGAAAATACAATGTTTGTAGTATGGTGGTTCATGATCAGCCATGGTTGAAAAAGAGGGAAAAAAGATGTTGATAATGTTTTAAATAGAAGCCCTCTGGCCTTTAACAAAAACTTTTGGTAGTTGTGCTTCTTGGAAATGTCATAGCATAGCAATGAAAATGCTGAAATATTAACAAAACTTAGCTTGTGTCACCGTCGAGGGACCTTCACCATTCCTCGACCAAACCTTACTTATTGGAGTTTACTCCAGCTGCACTCGTGTGTGTGAATACCACTCGACCTTACTTCGAGATGATCTTGGACTGTCAGGCAATTATATCTTCTTATCCGGTAAGTTCAAGTTGAGGTTGAGTTTGAGTTTAGTTTGTGAATATGGGCCTAAGTCAGCAAGGCCATAACTCCATTCAAAAATGTTGAATCAAAAATCCAAAACCATATGCATATCATCATATCATAGGAAGAAGGACTACAAAATTTTGAATCAATACGACAAAAGATGTAGAAGGAGTTGTGAAGACAATATTTCAGACGGACAGGACAAGGTCTAAGTCAGCATGGGTCATAACTCTGTCAAAAATAGCCGAATCAAAAATCCAAAACCACATGCACATCATATCATAGGAAGAAAGTCTACAAAATTTCAAATCAATCTGACAAAAGGTGTAGGAGGAGTTGCAGAGACAAGACTTTGGACAGACCCCCTGAATGATGGATGGATGGACAGAACTATGCACACAGGGACTGACAAAGATCATTCCTGTTGCCCCCCTCCGCCAAAATCCGGTGACAGTAAATGCCCTTGCTCTAATAAATGTTCCCTGTCTCTTTTCCAAATATACTAATGTATTAATTTGCAAGAATTCCTGTTAAATGCCTCCCTGGATAAGGTAGCTCTTTGAAATGGGGTCTACTCTTAAAGAATAGAATTTGGTCCTAGAAGGGCAAATTCTTTCCTTGTAGAGTTGATCTTTACTGAGGAGGGAGGCAAAAATAATAGAAATGCTTCCTCTGAAAGTATACCATTCACCTTAATACTGTTCAGTAGAGGTACTTTGGCAGTAGTAAAAAAAAAAAAAAAAAAAAAAACTCTCATCTGTTTGGGAAAGAGCTGCTTATTCGGTTTACTGTGTGTGTCTTTCGTAAACTTATGTCAATTTCTGTATATATGTGCTTCTTTCCAGCGGGATGTGGGATTTGATTGTATTAATTCCTGATCATTGCCTACCTTTTTACTTCTCATAAGGCTGTAAAAATTAATGAGCCACCTGATTGTTTTATAATGATCATGTGATGAAAATTTCAGCTTCCAGATTCTACAAATTCCTTCTGCAATATACAAACAGCCTTTATATTACCTGGATTCAGAGACTTGTAGACTACAGTTCTAGGAACAGCTACAGATTCTCTCTGGCAGAAGCCTTCTCACTCTAATTACCTCATGCAGAGATAATAGACTGAAGTAGCAATAAAGTCATCAGCATCTAATTAAGAGCTGACCACAGATGAACACATGTGATATAACCTGTTAAACTATCTACACAGTCAGCTGAGCTGAAGATACATTTTTGACTCAGGTTATGAAAACAAAATGGATAAAGCGCCATCATGCCACTTGAAGAAAATTTATTTCAAATATTTTCAGTCAGCTATCAGATCCCGGAATTAGATCAGTCTATCTTTTCTAAGTTAGGCTCCTAGGTATTTTTTCTGTTATAGATTTCATTATGCCCTAATCATTTTTAATGTCATAGTAACAACTAGCTCATTTAAAAAAAACTATTTAATGCGAAATGACTAGCTTATTTTTTAAAAAAAAATAATATATAATGCGAAATGAAAAAAATGCAACAGTGTTTTTTTTTTTTTTAAACACTTGCACACCAAGCATATAATTGAAACACAACAGCAACATAACCTGTCACCGGACAAAATCTGTCTGCAAAATTAGAAAAAAAAATCTGTCCAAGCTACATCAGATTGAGAATTCATTGACTGGAGAGCAAACAGTGTAAATTCAGATCAGGCGATTCATTATGAGCTGCCTGATCTGGGTCTAAGCTGTTTTCAATAACTACTTTCATTTTTAATGTGTTTTGATTGATAGAGAGTGAATGAACACGGGTTTAACGTCAAACAAAACAAAGGGGCCCCAATTTAGAGTCACGTGCGAAAGACCGGAGGAGTGAGGGACTGAAGCTGAGACATATGGATTGGTATAATAAACCAGTATACTACAACCGCTCCTGTTAGATAAACACGATAAGGCCACTTCCAAAAAAAAGAACAGAATAGAAATAAAAATGAAATAAAAGGCCATCGGCCAAGTGTCACCCGACGTTTGAAATGTGTCACAATCTTCAGCCCTTTATTCTGTTTCAGAGTAAATGTATGGCCAAAAGCAGAAAATATATATTACAGAACCTGGTAAGCAAATAATAACTGGACATAAGCAAAGACATATACCCAATTACTGGACCTCTTTATAAAATACTTCAGCTCAGAACGGGGCATATATGTGTAAAATCAGGTTACTGAAACTATAGGCCCTTACAAAATGACCAAAACATCAAGACTGTATACCCAGTAACAAAATAACAAGAGCCATAATCCTGCTTATATGAATCTGATGAAAAATGAACAATGCATTTATGAAAATTCAGCCCATTAATATGAATAGTTCTGGAGTTATCCCTTTACCTTTAAGTGAATGTCTATCATCTATGAAAGGGGAATAACTCTGTCACTTATAATTTAGCACATCCTAACAATAATCAGAATAATCAATTAACCAAATGCTAAAAGCATACCAAATTTCAGCGCTCAAACGGTTCAAAAGTTGGAAAAATGCCAAAAAATGACAAAGGGCCATAACTTTGTAATAAATGGGACAATTGAAATTCCAAAATCACACGCACATCTTCAGATCATGATGAAACATTCTGCACAATTTCAAGTCAATCTGATACAAGATGTTGCAGGAGTTGCGGGGACAAGGTCTAAGTCAGCAAGGGCCCTAACTCCATTAAAAATGGCCGAAACAAAAATAAAAAACCACATGCACATCTTCATATCGTAAGAATACAATCTGTAAAATTTCAAATCAATCCGATGAAAGATGTAGGAGGAGTTGCGGGGACAAGATTTCGGAAGGTCTGAGTCAGCAAGGGCTGTAACTCCATCAAAAATGGCCGAAACAAAAATCGAAAACCACATGCACATCTTCATATCATAAGAATACATTCTGTAAAATTTCAAATCAATCCGATGAAAGACGTAGGAGGAGTTGCGGGGACAAGATTTCGGACGGACGGACGGATGGACGGACGGAAGGACGGACGCACACACGGACGGACGAGGGTCATTTCTATAGTCACCCTCCGCCTACGTCGGGTGACAACTAAACATGTGTAAGACACAGATACAGAGATGATGCCCCCTCATTGTCTTTGTAACCCCCTCTCCCCTCCTCCACCCCCACCCCACTTCTGCACTTCAATAGCCCATGTGCATATGATTAAAATGTTAAAACTGTTGACAAGGTTGATTGTAAAAACTTATAATACTGTATTTGCACACCAACAGCTTGCATTTTTTTTCAAGTTTTAGAAAGCTGTAATTTGATTATAAAAATGATTTTTTCTCATTGAGAAAGAACATGCATTTCTCTATGCAAAGTTCCAAATTAGTAAGTTAAAAACTGTGGATGATTTTGTCACCCCTGCGAGAAGCCATAAAATCTTACAGTTTGAAACAGCCATAATTTTATGAACTATTAATTTTTTGTTCAATTCAAAACGGCACGTGCACATCTTCAGTATATATGTCTGGAAAAAAAAGTGCAATATTTCAAACTGATAGCTTAAAAACTCAAGGAGGAGCTGATTTTACAACCTTGCAATCCTGTTTTTACCAGAACCTGTAAAATTTCAAAGTTTGAAACAGCCCTAAATTTGTCCAAACTGTGTTTTTCTTTTCAAAAAAGTATATGCCCAGCTTCAATATATATGTGACAGCTGTACAATGTTCCGAATTGATAGCTTAAAAAACTATGGAAGTAATTGATTATACAAACGGATTAGGCATGACGGACTGACAGACAGACAGATGGATAGACAGAAAAACAGGGATAAAAAATATCCCTCCCCCCACCCCCGAATATTGTCACTGAGGCATAAAAAGAATGGTCACATGCAAATAATATCTACACAGATAAGCCTGCACATCATCATAAACTGAGCATTGTATCCATTTTCATGTTGTGGCCTCTAAAGGATTTATAAACTGTCTACCCAAACAGGGAAGACTGCTCAGAATGTGCAGAAGTGCATGCTGGTCTGAGTCATGGCTGCTAGCATATGCCGGAAGGCACTTTTTCGTATACTGCCACCAAACATACAATTAGATTATACACTGGAATGAAATAGCATTTTATTTTTCATTATAAAAGTTGTATAGAAGGCCGACTTTTTACTTGAGCATACTGGTCATTGTCTTTGGGGAATCACAAGGGATAAAATCAGCTTGAAAAGAGCAAACAAAAGATTTTTCTTGTATGAAGAAAACCTCTCGCAGTTAATCTTTTGTCTTTAAATTCTTTTTATTTTTTTTCTCTTTACATGTTCTCTCTCTGTAACTATGAATACTGAAAACTCCGACTAAAGCAGAATCTGAAACTGTGTTGGACTTTATCAAACATGTACTATCAACACAGATGAGAGAATCTAACTACTTAAGACAGGACCAGCAGAGGCCCCCTGCCATTTTATGGCTCCTATTGCAGCTAGAACCTAATTACCTCATCAGTTTTATGATAGCTCAAATTTAGCTATGACTCTGTGGCCTTTCCTAGAACTGACTATTACAAGGCAGAATTAGGTGGCTATTCTCTGTATTTCTCCAGACACCTAAGGGTAAACAGTTTCGGTAGGTCATAAAATTCCAATACATGTACTTGATCTGATTGGCTGAGGCTGGTGAAGAATTTACCTGTGAAATGATTGACACCTGATTGGGAAATTTCTTATCAATAAAACAATTAATTGAACCTAATTATATCAGTAAGCCCACTTTAACAGTAGTTTAATCCTTAATCTATATGTGGTCATAAATCACAAGAGGCAATACATATCTCTTGGGTTTGGCTGAATTAACCTGACACGAAACATGATTGACAATTGTGAATGACAACTGAAAATGATATAACGGTAAAACAAACCTTGGACAAACAAATACACATGCTTTGGATCCCGTATGGAATGTATTAAACATGTGTATTTGTTCTGGATTTTTGGATGAGCGGAGCGATAGTCCATTTCGCGTTAGGTCAATTACCATATAAGCGTTACGCCTACTGTCAGATCCTGTATTGCTTCATTGTATTATTTATATGTATGTATAAAATCTATGAATAAAATATTGTTTAAACCAATTACCATATCACCCACTCATTCCCTTTGATTGTCAGCAAATAAAAAAAAGATACTACCTGAGCATATGAGCAGGAGCTCACATATACCCCCGGCTAGTGCCACCGCCTAATAAAAACACATTTAATACAAGCAAATGTTAACTAACAGACACACAAATGGACAATCTATTACAAATCCAGTGAAAAGCCTACAGACAAATACCAAAAGGTTCCATTAAAATAAATACCAATTATGTAATCAAAAGAATATACAAACTTAACACAAAATTTCAACATAAGTTTACATAAACTTCTGTGTCTGTGACCTTGACCTAAAGTCAGCAGCAGCATCCAAATGATGTCAACTAATCAGTTTTAACCTAGAGGTAAACCTAATAACATAGCAATCTGAGAAATCTTTGGCATATAAATTTCCTCATTTATTACATTGGAGTGAGAGATGGGAAAAAGAAACAAGAGGGCCATGAGGCCCTGAATCACTCACCTGGGCAATTGGCAGAGTGGCTTTTTCTTATGTCTGAAATTGGCAAAATATGAGCCTTGGGTCAAAAGTCAAAGACTGACCATGACCTCTTGTACTCATAAATCTTCATGTACTCATTAAGACAACCATATATACCATTTTTTAGGCCAAAATCTTCAAAACTTTCCATGAAATCTTATGTTCCAGCATTTTCACATATTTGACCATGCCACAAAAAAGGCCAAGGTAAGCCCAAGGTCATCATTTGAACAGTCTCGGAAGTACTCTAGTACTCCACGCTACTTACCAAGTTTCGAGGCCATAGGCGTATTGGTTCTGGAGAAGAAAAATATTAAAGGTTTATATCATAATTTAATGGCTATGGCAGCCATGTTGGTCATGTGACCTGGAAAGTTTGAACACATTTTTGTTCAATCAACCCCTGGAGGCTCTATATGAAATGTAATTACAATTGGCCATTTGGCTTTTGAGGAAATGTTTGAAAATGTCAAAATATGAGAGATCTGGGTCAAAGGTCAGAGAATGACCTTGACCTCTTGTACTCATAATTCTTCATGATCTCATTAAGAGGACTGTATATACCAATTTTTAGTCCAAAATCTTCAAAACTTCCCATGAAATCTTATGTTCTAGCATTTTCCCATATTTGACCTTGCAGTAAAAAATGTCAAGGTCAACCAAAAGTCATAATTTGAATACTCTTGATAGTACTGAAGTACCCAGTGCTACATACCACGTTTCAAGGCCATCGGTCAACTGGTTCTGGAGAAGAAGATTTTTTTTAAGGTTTTTACCATATATGGTCATGGCAGCCATATTGGTCATGTGACCAAGACCATTTGAAGAAATTTTCATTTCCTCAACCCCTGAAGGCTCTATATGATATTTGGTTGTCTTGATGGAATAGAACTCTGACAATATTTATGTATTAACACCAAACAACCATCGTTTTAGGTCAACAAGAGTCTTATTTGGCACTTCAAAGACGGCATTGGGAGTAATTGCTAGGGGTTATGTCAAAACTGCTTATCTACCGTAAAAGCATAAGTATTGGGACCCAGAAATAGAGTCAGATCAGACTGCTTCTGGAACAAGGTGCACATTATTGCTAGAAGGAGCAGTTTGATTAGGGTCTTGCCAAAAGGAGCAGTCCGATCAGGGTCTACTTTATTTTTAAGTTCTATCGTTATCTGAAGGATAACTGCTGCAATTGATTTAATTTTTTTTCACTTCTTACAGAATTATTTGAATATTCATACAATATCAGCTTGTGGTTTCACATCCTTTTGTACAGTATTTCAGCCATTTCACACAGCATTCCCATTTATCCCATGCAGAGGGTTTTTACCCCCCTTTTTGCCATTTTCTGCTGAGCTCTCAGAGTTTTGCTTTATTTTGACAAAAATCTCACCCAAAATCTGTTCAGTGGGAGATAAAAAAAAATCATGCAAAAATGGACAGTGCAAAAACTGTCACTGAGTTTGGAGAATTGATTTTGGCAAAATTTGGCTATAAATGAGATATTTTACATTGTACCCCCAAAAATGGTGTTCCCTGTTGTACAGTTTGTTTGAGGGCCTCATGGAAGATTACCTATGATGCTAAATCTGTTACCCTCGTTAAATAAAGACTTTACTTACTTACTTACTTACCCTGTATGATGTGTACATTTGGGGTACAGAAACAAATTGCACTTGAAATTGTAATGAGCCCCTAGTTTCAAACACAGGCACCTGAATCCTTCTTTTGATTGAAAACATTAGAATTTGTGAATATATTCCGCATATGAAATGAAAAAAAAAATTAAATAAATAAATAAATAAAAACTGGTACAGGATATAATGATATATCCTTTATCATTTTTTATAAATTTCTATTTATCTTTTGTGTATGGGGGGGGGGGGGGGGGGGACCCTGTATCAAGTTGATAGGAGGGTGATATTGAAAGGTTGTTATTGAAAGGTTATGGGGCTGGTCTTGTGGTGCGTGTAACTTCCAGTGCCGAGGCATCTGACTGATTTGGATAATAGTAAGGCAAGGGCCTACTGTGCTTGCATTTTTACGGGAGTGGGTTGTTTGGACTTTGTTTTCTCTCGTGTATTAATTTTGTTCTTTTCTTTCTCCCTCTCTCTGGGAGACTGCGAGATATAGACTGAAATACTGTCTCAAAGGGCTGTTAAGCCCAAAACAACTACAACTATTAAAAAGGCTGTTTGCAATGGAACCCTGTGTCTGAATGAAAAGATTTCTGTCTCCAGCAAAGATCAAATCCAAAACCACTAGATCAACAGGCAAGGGTTTAGCCCAATGAGCTAGCAGGAGTTCTTCTAGCCTTCTGTAGGTCTGAAATTCTGTTAATTTTTTTCATACTATGGATTGTGCAGGAGTAGCGTTAAACTGCAGTCCATCAGAAAAGTTTAGCCCAGAGCATATTCAATGTAGGGGTTGGTGGGTACACATGGGAATCAACTCTGCCAGTCTCATTTTGCATCCCTTCTCAGTTGGGGGCGGGGTAAAATCACTAAAATTTCAGTGGAATTCCAGTAGCCAATTACCGGTAAGACTAGCTCAGTGAAATTCCAGAGACAAAGATGGTTAAAAATGAATGCATGCACTGCATGCAGTATCTGACATGTATATTTTTATACACATGCAGAGTCCCAAACATGTATGCACAAATGTAATGTCCCTGAAAATAATATCAAAATTTCAGTGAAATTCTCTGAAATTACACTGAAATATCACTGATGACATGGGGAGCAAATTCTTGGGTGGGGAGCAAATTCTCTTATTTACTGATGGAGTGGGCAATGGCAGGTAATGGATTATGGGTGATCTGGAATGTGATTTGTTCCATATTTTTGTGGTACTCGTGTAATTGAGGTTGCCTGGGTTATATAGAATATTACGCCTTATGGTCTCCGAGATGACAAAGTTTCATGATGATTGGGTCAAAACTGTGCCCTCTGTGCCATTCTAAGATTTATTTCTATTTTTAGCTCTGGTGGCCATTTTGTTCCATGGAGTGAAACCGTTTTAGCAATTTTGGTTCAGGGCCATGAGTCAAACATTTCTGTGAAATTATTTTGAAATGACATTCTGTTGGGAGGGAGATAGTTGGGGTAGAAAATTCTTTTATCACCTAGAACTGTAGTATTTGTTCTAAACCTTATCTTGGTTTTGTTGGTTCCGAGATATTTTACATAATTTAGATTTTAAGGGGTCTGTATATTCATGGGAATTTGTTAGTGTTCCAATATTTTGGGAAATGGGGATACGACCTTAGCTAATTTTGTTGGACGGGAGATAGGTGGGGTAGGAAATTCTTTTGGAGCCTAGAACTGTAGCATTTGTTCTAAACCTTATCTCGGTTTAGTTGGTTCCAAAATATATTACATAATTTGAGTTTTAAGGGTCTGTATGTTCATGGGTAATTTGATAGTGTTCCAATATTTTGGAATTTGGGGAGTATTATCAATGGGCAAGAGGCCCTTAGCTGATTTCTTATTGTGAATTCTTGGGAGGGGAGGGCAGTTCCTTCTGGGTGTTTCTAGGGAGGAAATGTGTTGAACCTTATAATGGTTCAATTGGTTTCCATAGAAATAAGTCTGGGTGTCAGATTAAGGTGGTTGGATACACATTAATCTTAACCCTTATTGTCAAAAGACTAATTTGCTTATATATTCCATTGTAACAGTTGTTTCAAAACAAAGATGGGATAGCAATTTTTTTAATTTTGTTTCATACTGTTTCGAAACTGTTTCGAAACAAGACAGCAGTGAGAACTAAAACTTTTTTCTTTCGTTTCAGTATGTAACACTAATTTGACTATATATTGCATTGTAACAGTTGTTTTGAAACAAAGATGGGATAGCAATTTTTAGTTCTTGTTTCAGACCGTTTTGAAACTGTTTCGAAACAAGACAGGAGCGAGAACTTAAACTTTTTCCTTTCGTTTCAGTATGTAACACTACTTTCCTCTATAATCCATTGTAACGGTTGTTTCGAAACAAAGATGGGATAGATATTTTTTTTACTTTTGTTTCAGGCTGTTTCGAAACTGTTTCAAAACAAGACAGCAGTGAGAACTTAAACTTTTTCCTTTCTTTAAGCAAGTAATGCTAATTTGCCTATATATTCCATTGTAACAGTTGTTTCAAAACAAAGATGGGATATCAATTTTTTTAATTTTGTTTCATACCGTTTCAAAACTGTTTCGAAACAAAAGACCAGTGAGAACTTAAACTTTTTCCTTTCGTTCCAGTATGTCACACTAAATGCCTATATATTGCATTGTAACAGTTGTTTCGAAACAAAGATGGGATAGCAATTTTTTGTTCTTGTTTCAGACCGTTTCAAAACTGTTTCGAAACAAGACAGCAGTGAGAACTTAAACTTTTTCCTTTCGTTTCAGTATGTAACACTATTTTCCTATATAAACCATTGTAACAGTTGTTTCAAAACAAAGATGGGATAGCAATTTTTTGTTCTTGTTTCACACCGTTTCAAAACTGTTTCGAAACAAGACAGCAGTGAGAACTTAAACTTTTTCCTTTCGTTTCAGTATGTAACACTATTTTCCTATATAATCCATTGTAACAGTTGTTTCAAAACAAAGATAGGATAGCAATTTTTTGTTCTTGTTTCAGACCATTTTAAAACTGTTTCGAAACAAAAGAGCAGTGAGAACTTAAACTTTTTTCTTTCGTTTCAGTATGTAACACTAATTTGACTATATATTTAATTGTAACAGTTGTTTCAAAACAAAGAATGGGATAGCAATTTTTTTAATTTTGTTTCATACCGTTTCAAAACTGTTTCGAAACAAGACAGCAGTGAGAACTTAATTTTTTTCCTTTCGTTTCAGTATGTAACACTATTTTCCTATATAATTCATTGTAACAGTTGTTTCGAAACAAAGATGGGATAGCAATTTTTTTGTTCTTGTTTCACACCGTTTCAAAACTGTTTTGAAACAAGACAGCAGTGAGAACTTAAACTTTTTCCTTTCGTTTCAGTATGTAACACTATTTTCCTATATAATCCTATGTAACAGTTGTTTCAAAACAAAGCTGGGATAGCAATTTTTTGTTCTTGTTTCAGACCGTTTCAAAACTGTTTCGAAACAAGACAGCAGTTTTTTCCTTTCGTTTCAGTATGTAACACTATTTTCCTATATAATTCATTGTAACAGTTGTTTCGAAACAAAGCTGGGATAGCAATTTTATTGTTCTTGTTTCAGACCATTTCAAAACTGTTTCGAAACAAGACAGCAGTGAGAACTTAAACTTTTTCCTTTCGTTTCAGTATGTAACACTATTTTCCTATATAATTTTTTTGTAACAGTTGTTTCGAAACAAAGATGGAATAGCAATTTTTTGTTCTCGTTTCAGACCGTTTCAAAACTGTTTCGAAACAAGACAGGAGCGAGAACTTAAACTTTTTCCTTTCATTTCGGTATATTACACTATTTTCCTATATAATTCATTGTAACAGTTGTTTCGAAACAAAGATGGGATAGCAATTTTTTGTTCTTGTTTCAGACCGTTTCAAAACTGTTTTGAAACAAGACAGGAGCGAGAACTTAAACTTTTTCTTTTCGTTTCAGTATGTAACACTATTTTCCTATATAAACCATTGTAACAGTTGTTTCAAAACAAAGATGGGATAGCAATTTTTTGTTCTTGTTTCAGACCGTTTCAAAACTGTTTCGAAACAAGACAGGAGCGAGAACTTAAACTTTTTCCTTTCGTTTCAGTATGTAACACTATTTTCCTATATAATTCATTGTAACAGTTGTTTCAAAACAAAGCTGGGATAGCAATTTTTTGTTCTTGTTTCAGACCGTTTCAAAACTGTTTTGAAACAAGACAGCAGTGAGAACTTAAACTTTTTCCTTTCGTTTCAGTATGTAACGCTATTTTCCTATATAATCCATTGTAACAGTTGTTTCGAAACAAAGATGGGATAGCAATTTTTTGTTCTTGTTTCAGACCGTTTCAAAACTGTTTCGAAACAAGACAGCAGTTTTTTCCTTTCGTTTCAGTATGTAACACTATTTTCCTATATAATTCATTGTAACAGTTGTTTCGAAACAAAGCTGGGATAGCAATTTTTTTGTTCTTGTTTCAGACCGTTTCAAAACTGTTTCTAAACAAGACAGCAGTGAGAACTTAAACTTTTTCCTTTTGTTTCAGTATGTTACACTATTTTCCTATACAATTCATTGTAACAGTTGTTTCAAAACAAAGATGGGATAGCAATTTTTTGTTCTTGTTTCAGACCGTTTCAAAACTGTTTCGAAACAAGACAGGAGCGAGAACTTAAACTTTTTCCTTTCGTTTCAGTATGTAACACTATTTTCCTATATAATTCATTGTAACAGTTGTTTTGAAACAAAGATGGGATAGCAATTTTTTGTTCTTGTTTCAGACCGTTTCAAAACTGTTTCGAAACAAGACAGGAGCGAGAACTTAAACTTTTTCTTTTGGTTTCAGTATGTAACACTATTTTCCTATATAAACCATTGTAACAGTTGTTTCAAAACAAAGATGGGATAGCAATTTTTTGTTCTTGTTTCACACTGTTTCGAAACAAGACAGCAGTGACAACTTAAACTTTTTTCTTTCGTTTCAGTATGTAACACCTATTCGACTATATATTTAATTGTAACAGTTGTTTCAAAACAAAGATGGGATAGCAATTTTTTTAATTTTGTTTCATTCCGTTTCAAAACTGTTTCGAAACAAGACAGCAGTGAAAACTTAAACTTTTTCTTTTCGTTTCAGTATGTAACAATATTTTACTATATAATTCATTGTAACAGTTGTTTCAAAACAAAGATGGGATAGCAATTTTTTGTTCTTGTTTCAGACCGTTTCAAAACTGTTTTGAAACAAGACAGCAGTGAGAACTTAAACTTTTTCCTTTCGTTTCAGTATGTGACACTATTTTCCTATATAATCCATTGTAACAGTTGTTTCAAAACAAAGATGGGATAGCAATTTTTTGTTCTTGTTTCACACCGTTTCAAAACTGTTTCGAAACAAGACAGCAGTGAGAACTGAAACTTTTTTCTTTCGTTTCAGTATGTAACACTAATTCGACTATATATTTAATTGTAACAGTTGTTTCAAAACAAAGATAAGATAGCAATTTTTTTAATTTTGTTTCATACCGTTTCAAAACTGTTTCGAAACAAGACAGAAGCGAGAACTTAAACTTTTTCCTTTCGTTTCAGTATGTAACACTATTTTCCTATATAATTCATTGTAACAGTTGTTTCAAAACAAAGCTGGGATAGCAATTTTTTGTTCTTGTTTCAGACCGTTTCAAAACTGTTTTGAAACAAGACAGCAGTGAGAACTTAAACTTTTTCCTTCGTTTCAGTATGTAACACTATTTTCCTATATAATCCATTGTAACAGTTGTTTCGAAACAAAGATGGGATAGCAATTTTTTGTTCTTGTTTCACACCGTTTCAAAACTGTTTCGAAACAAGACAGCAGTTTTTTCCTTTCGTTTCAGTATGTAACACTATTTTCCTATATAATTCATTGTAACAGTTGTTTCAAAACAAAGCTGGGATAGCAATTTTTTGTTCTTGTTTCAGACCGTTTCAAAACTGTTTCGAAACAAGACAGCAGTGAGAACTTAAACTTTTTCCTTTCGTTTCAGTATGTAACACTATTTTCCTATACAATTCATTGTAACAGTTGTTTCAAAACAAAGATGGGATAGCAATTTTTTGTTCTTGTTTCAGACCGTTTCAAAACTGTTTCGAAACAAGACAGGAGCGAGAACTTAAGCTTTTTCTTTTCGTTTCAGTATGTAATACTAATTTTACTATATATTTAATTGTAACAGTTGTTTCAAAACAAAGAATGGGATAGCAATTTTTTTAATTTTGTTTCATACCGTTTCAAAACTGTTTCGAAACAAGACAGCAGTGAGAACTTAATTTTTTTCCTTTCGTTTCAGTATGTAACACTATTTTCCTATATAATTCATTGTAACAGTTGTTTCGAAACAAAGATGGGATAGCAATTTTTTTGTTCTTGTTTCACACCGTTTCAAAACTGTTTTGAAACAAGACAGCAGTGAGAACTTAAACTTTTTCCTTTCGTTTCAGTATGTAACACTATTTTCCTATATAATCCTATGTAACAGTTGTTTCAAAACAAAGCTGGGATAGCAATTTTTTGTTCTTGTTTCAGACCGTTTCAAAACTGTTTCGAAACAAGACAGCAGTTTTTTCCTTTCGTTTCAGTATGTAACACTATTTTCCTATATAATTCATTGTAACAGTTGTTTCGAAACAAAGCTGGGATAGCAATTTTTTGTTCTTGTTTCAGACCGTTTCAAAACTGTTTCGAAACAAGACAGCAGTGAGAACTTAAACTTTTTCCTTTCGTTTCAGTATGTAACACTATTTTCCTATATAATTTTTTTGTAACAGTTGTTTCGAAACAAAGATGGAATAGCAATTTTTTGTTCTCGTTTCAGACCGTTTCAAAACTGTTTCGAAACAAGACAGGAGCGAGAACATAAACTTTTTCCTTTCATTTCGGTATATTACACTATTTTCCTATATAATTCATTGTAACAGTTGTTTCGAAACAAAGATGGGATAGCAATTTTTTGTTCTTGTTTCAGACCGTTTCAAAACTGTTTTGAAACAAGACAGGAGCGAGAACTTAAACTTTTTCTTTTCGTTTCAGTATGTAACACTATTTTCCTATATAAACCATTGTAACAGTTGTTTCAAAACAAAGATGGGATAGCAATTTTTTGTTCTTGTTTCAGACCGTTTCAAAACTGTTTCGAAACAAGACAGGAGCGAGAACTTAAACTTTTTCCTTTCGTTTCAGTATGTAACACTATTTTCCTATATAATTCATTGTAACAGTTGTTTCAAAACAAAGCTGGGATAGCAATTTTTTGTTCTTGTTTCAGACCGTTTCAAAACTGTTTTGAAACAAGACAGCAGTGAGAACTTAAACTTTTTCCTTTCGTTTCAGTATGTAACGCTATTTTCCTATATAATCCATTGTAACAGTTGTTTCAAAACAAAGATGGGATAGCAATTTTTTGTTCTTGTTTCAGACCGTTTCAAAACTGTTTCGAAACAAGACAGCAGTTTTTTCCTTTCGTTTCAGTATGTAACACTATTTTCCTATATAATTCATTGTAACAGTTGTTTCGAAACAAAGCTGGGATAGCAATTTTTTGTTCTTGTTTCAGGCCGTTTCAAAACTGTTTCGAAACAAGACAGCAGTGAGAACTTAAACTTTTTCCTTTTGTTTCAGTATGTAACACTATTTTCCTATACAATTCATTGTAACAGTTGTTTCAAAACAAAGATGGGATAGCAATTTTCTGTTCTTGTTTCAGACCGTTTCAAAACTGTTTCGAAACAAGACAGGAGCGAGAACTTAAACTTTTTCCTTTCGTTTCAGTATGTAACACTATTTTCCTATATAATTCATTGTAACAGTTGTTTTGAAACAAAGATGGGATAGCAATTTTTTGTTCTTGTTTCAGACCGTTTCAAAACTGTTTCGAAACAAGACCGGAGCGAGAACTTAAACTTTTTCTTTTGGTTTCAGTATGTAACACTATTTTCCTATATAAACCATTGTAACAGTTGTTTCAAAACAAAGATGGGATAGCAATTTTTTGTTCTTGTTTCACACTTGTTCGAAACAAGACAGCAGTGACAACTTAAACTTTTTTCTTTCGTTTCAGTATGTAACACTTATTCGACTATATATTTAATTGTAACAGTTGTTTCAAAACAAAGATGGGATAGCAATTTTTTTAATTTTGTTTCATTCCGTTTCAAAACTGTTTCGAAACAAGACAGCAGTGAAAACTTAAACTTTTTCTTTTCGTTTCAGTATGTAACAATATTTTACTATATAATTCATTGTAACAGTTGTTTCAAAACAAAGATGGGATAGCAATTTTTTGTTCTTGTTTCAGACCGTTTCAAAACTGTTTTGAAACAAGACAGCAGTGAGAACTTAAACTTTTTCCTTTCGTTTCAGTATGTAACACTATTTTCCTATATAATCCATTGTAACAGTTGTTTCAAAACAAAGATGGGATAGCAATTTTTTGTTCTTGTTTCACACCGTTTCAAAACTGTTTCGAAACAAGATAGCAGTGAGAACTTAAACTTTTTCCTTTCGTTTCAGTATGTAACACTATTTTCCTATACAATTCATTGTAACAGTTGTTTCGAAACAAAGATGGGATAGCAATTTTTTGTTCTTGTTTCAGACCGTTTCAAAACTGTTTCGAAACAAGACAGGAGCGAGAACTTAAGCTTTTTCTTTTCGTTTCAGTATGTAACACTATTTTCCTATATAAACCATTGTAACAGTTGTTTCAAAACAAAGATGGGATAGCAATTTTTTGTTCTTGTTTCACACTGTTTCGAAACAAGACAGCAGTGAGAACTGAAACTTTTTTTCTTTCGTTTCAGTATGTAACACTAATTCGACTATATATTTATTTGTAACAGTTGTTTCAAAACAAAGATGGGATAGCAATTTTTTTAATTTTGTTTCATACCATTTCAAAACTGTTTCGAAACAAGACAGAAGCGAGAACTTAAACTTTTTCCTTTCGTTTCAGTATGTAACACTATTTTCCTATATAATTCATTGTAACAGTTGTTTCGAAACAAAGATGGGATAGCAATTTTTTTGTTCTTGTTTCACACCGTTTCAAAACTGTTTTGAAACAAGACAGCAGTGAGAACTTAAACTTTTTCCTTTCGTTTCAGTATGTAACACTATTTTCCTATATAATCCTATGTAACAGTTGTTTCAAAACAAAGCTGGGATAGCAATTTTTTGTTCTTGTTTCAGACCGTTTCAAAACTGTTTCGAAACAAGACAGCAGTTTTTTCCTTTCGTTTCAGTATGTAACACTATTTTCCTATATAATTCATTGTAACAGTTGTTTCGAAACAAAGCTGGGATAGCAATTTTATTGTTCTTGTTTCAGACCATTTCAAAACTGTTTCGAAACAAGACAGCAGTGAGAACTTAAACTTTTTCCTTTCGTTTCAGTATGTAACACTATTTTCCTATATAATTTTTTTGTAACAGTTGTTTCGAAACAAAGATGGAATAGCAATTTTTTGTTCTCGTTTCAGACCGTTTCAAAACTGTTTCGAAACAAGACAGGAGCGAGAACTTAAACTTTTTCCTTTCATTTCGGTATATTACACTATTTTCCTATATAATTCATTGTAACAGTTGTTTCGAAACAAAGATGGGATAGCAATTTTTTGTTCTTGTTTCAGACCGTTTCAAAACTGTTTTGAAACAAGACAGGAGCGAGAACTTAAACTTTTTCTTTTCGTTTCAGTATGTAACACTATTTTCCTATATAAACCATTGTAACAGTTGTTTCAAAACAAAGATGGGATAGCAATTTTTTGTTCTTGTTTCAGACCGTTTCAAAACTGTTTCGAAACAAGACAGGAGCGAGAACTTAAACTTTTTCCTTTCGTTTCAGTATGTAACACTATTTTCCTATATAATTCATTGTAACAGTTGTTTCAAAACAAAGCTGGGATAGCAATTTTTTGTTCTTGTTTCAGACCGTTTCAAAACTGTTTTGAAACAAGACAGCAGTGAGAACTTAAACTTTTTCCTTTCGTTTCAGTATGTAACGCTATTTTCCTATATAATCCATTGTAACAGTTGTTTCGAAACAAAGATGGGATAGCAATTTTTTGTTCTTGTTTCAGACCGTTTCAAAACTGTTTCGAAACAAGACAGCAGTTTTTTCCTTTCGTTTCAGTATGTAACACTATTTTCCTATATAATTCATTGTAACAGTTGTTTCGAAACAAAGCTGGGATAGCAATTTTTTTGTTCTTGTTTCAGACCGTTTCAAAACTGTTTCTAAACAAGACAGCAGTGAGAACTTAAACTTTTTCCTTTTGTTTCAGTATGTTACACTATTTTCCTATACAATTCATTGTAACAGTTGTTTCAAAACAAAGATGGGATAGCAATTTTTTGTTCTTGTTTCAGACCGTTTCAAAACTGTTTCGAAACAAGACAGGAGCGAGAACTTAAACTTTTTCCTTTCGTTTCAGTATGTAACACTATTTTCCTATATAATTCATTGTAACAGTTGTTTTGAAACAAAGATGGGATAGCAATTTTTTGTTCTTGTTTCAGACCGTTTCAAAACTGTTTCGAAACAAGACAGGAGCGAGAACTTAAACTTTTTCTTTTGGTTTCAGTATGTAACACTATTTTCCTATATAAACCATTGTAACAGTTGTTTCAAAACAAAGATGGGATAGCAATTTTTTGTTCTTGTTTCACACTGTTTCGAAACAAGACAGCAGTGACAACTTAAACTTTTTTCTTTCGTTTCAGTATGTAACACTTATTCGACTATATATTTAATTGTAACAGTTGTTTCAAAACAAAGATGGGATAGCAATTTTTTTAATGTTGTATCATTCCGTTTCAAAACTGTTTCGAAACAAGACAGCAGTGAAAACTTAAACTTTTTCTTTTCGTTTCAGTATGTAACAATATTTTACTATATAATTCATTGTAACAGTTGTTTCAAAACAAAGATGGGATAGCAATTTTTTGTTCTTGTTTCAGACCGTTTCAAAACTGTTTTGAAACAAGACAGCAGTGAGAACTTAAACTTTTTCCTTTCGTTTCAGTATGTGACACTATTTTCCTATATAATCCATTGTAACAGTTGTTTCAAAACAAAGATGGGATAGCAATTTTTTGTTCTTGTTTCACACCGTTTCAAAACTGTTTCGAAACAAGACAGCAGTGAGAACTGAAACTTTTTTCTTTCGTTTCAGTATGTAACACTAATTCGACTATATATTTAATTGTAACAGTTGTTTCAAAACAAAGATAAGATAGCAATTTTTTTAATTTTGTTTCATACCGTTTCAAAACTGTTTCGAAACAAGACAGAAGCGAGAACTTAAACTTTTTCCTTTCGTTTCAGTATGTAACACTATTTTCCTATATAATTCATTGTAACAGTTGTTTCAAAACAAAACTGGGATAGCAATTTTTTGTTCTTGTTTCAGACCGTTTCAAAACTGTTTTGAAACAAGACAGCAGTGAGAACTTAAACTTTTTCCTTCGTTTCAGTATGTAACACTATTTTCCTATATAATCCATTGTAACAGTTGTTTCGAAACAAAGATGGGATAGCAATTTTTTGTTCTTGTTTCACACCGTTTCAAAACTGTTTCGAAACAAGACAGCAGTTTTTTCCTTTCGTTTCAGTATGTAACACTATTTTCCTATATAATTCATTGTAACAGTTGTTTCAAAACAAAGCTGGGATAGCAATTTTTTGTTCTTGTTTCAGACCGTTTCAAAACTGTTTCGAAACAAGACAGCAGTGAGAACTTAAACTTTTTCCTTTCGTTTCAGTATGTAACACTATTTTCCTATACAATTCATTGTAACAGTTGTTTCAAAACAAAGATGGGATAGCAATTTTTTGTTCTTGTTTCAGACCGTTTCAAAACTGTTTCGAAACAAGACAGGAGCGAGAACTTAAGCTTTTTCTTTTCGTTTCAGTATGTAATACTAATTTTACTATATATTTAATTGTAACAGTTGTTTCAAAACAAAGAATGGGATAGCAATTTTTTTAATTTTGTTTCATACCGTTTCAAAACTGTTTCGAAACAAGACAGCAGTGAGAACTTAATTTTTTTCCTTTCGTTTCAGTATGTAACACTATTTTCCTATATAATTCATTGTAACAGTTGTTTCGAAACAAAGATGGGATAGCAATTTTTTTGTTCTTGTTTCACACCGTTTCAAAACTGTTTTGAAACAAGACAGCAGTGAGAACTTAAACTTTTTCCTTTCGTTTCAGTATGTAACACTATTTTCCTATATAATCCTATGTAACAGTTGTTTCAAAACAAAGCTGGGATAGCAATTTTTTGTTCTTGTTTCAGACCGTTTCAAAACTGTTTCGAAACAAGACAGCAGTTTTTTCCTTTCGTTTCAGTATGTAACACTATTTTCCTATATAATTCATTGTAACAGTTGTTTCGAAACAAAGCTGGGATAGCAATTTTTTGTTCTTGTTTCAGACCGTTTCAAAACTGTTTCGAAACAAGACAGCAGTGAGAACTTAAACTTTTTCCTTTCGTTTCAGTATGTAACACTATTTTCCTATATAATTTTTTTGTAACAGTTGTTTCGAAACAAAGATGGAATAGCAATTTTTTGTTCTCGTTTCAGACCGTTTCAAAACTGTTTCGAAACAAGACAGGAGCGAGAACATAAACTTTTTCCTTTCATTTCGGTATATTACACTATTTTCCTATATAATTCATTGTAACAGTTGTTTCGAAACAAAGATGGGATAGCAATTTTTTGTTCTTGTTTCAGACCGTTTCAAAACTGTTTTGAAACAAGACAGGAGCGAGAACTTAAACTTTTTCTTTTCGTTTCAGTATGTAACACTATTTTCCTATATAAACCATTGTAACAGTTGTTTCAAAACAAAGATGGGATAGCAATTTTTTGTTCTTGTTTCAGACCGTTTCAAAACTGTTTCGAAACAAGACAGGAGCGAGAACTTAAACTTTTTCCTTTCGTTTCAGTATGTAACACTATTTTCCTATATAATTCATTGTAACAGTTGTTTCAAAACAAAGCTGGGATAGCAATTTTTTGTTCTTGTTTCAGACCGTTTCAAAACTGTTTTGAAACAAGACAGCAGTGAGAACTTAAACTTTTTCCTTTCGTTTCAGTATGTAACGCTATTTTCCTATATAATCCATTGTAACAGTTGTTTCGAAACAAAGATGGGATAGCAATTTTTTGTTCTTGTTTCAGACCGTTTCAAAACTGTTTCGAAACAAGACAGCAGTTTTTTCCTTTCGTTTCAGTATGTAACACTATTTTCCTATATAATTCATTGTAACAGTTGTTTCGAAACAAAGCTGGGATAGCAATTTTTTGTTCTTGTTTCAGACCGTTTCAAAACTGTTTCGAAACAAGACAGCAGTGAGAACTTAAACTTTTTCCTTTTGTTTCAGTATGTAACACTATTTTCCTATACAATTCATTGTAACAGTTGTTTCAAAACAAAGATGGGATAGCAATTTTCTGTTCTTGTTTCAGACCGTTTCAAAACTGTTTCGAAACAAGACAGGAGCGAGAACTTAAACTTTTTCCTTTCGTTTCAGTATGTAACACTATTTTCCTATATAATTCATTGTAACAGTTGTTTTGAAACAAAGATGGGATAGCAATTTTTTGTTCTTGTTTCAGACCGTTTCAAAACTGTTTCGAAACAAGACCGGAGCGAGAACTTAAACTTTTTCTTTTGGTTTCAGTATGTAACACTATTTTCCTATATAAACCATTGTAACAGTTGTTTCAAAACAAAGATGGGATAGCAATTTTTTGTTCTTGTTTCACACTTGTTCGAAACAAGACAGCAGTGACAACTTAAACTTTTTTCTTTCGTTTCAGTATGTAACACTTATTCTACTATATATTTAATTGTAACAGTTGTTTCAAAACAAAGATGGGATAGCAATTTTTTTAATTTTGTTTCATTCCGTTTCAAAACTGTTTCGAAACAAGACAGCAGTGAAAACTTAAACTTTTTCTTTTCGTTTCAGTATGTAACAATATTTTACTATATAATTCATTGTAACAGTTGTTTCAAAACAAAGATGGGATAGCAATTTTTTGTTCTTGTTTCAGACCGTTTCAAAACTGTTTTGAAACAAGACAGCAGTGAGAACTTAAACTTTTTCCTTTCGTTTCAGTATGTAACACTATTTTCCTATATAATCCATTGTAACAGTTGTTTCAAAACAAAGATGGGATAGCAATTTTTTGTTCTTGTTTCACACCGTTTCAAAACTGTTTCGAAACAAGATAGCAGTGAGAACTTAAACTTTTTCCTTTCGTTTCAGTATGTAACACTATTTTCCTATACAATTCATTGTAACAGTTGTTTCGAAACAAAGATGGGATAGCAATTTTTTGTTCTTGTTTCAGACCGTTTCAAAACTGTTTCGAAACAAGACAGGAGCGAGAACTTAAACTTTTTCTTTTCGTTTCAGTATGTAACACTATTTTCCTATATAAACCATTGTAACAGTTGTTTCAAAACAAAGATGGGATAGCAATTTTTTGTTCTTGTTTCACACTGTTTCGAAACAAGACAGCAGTGAGAACTGAAACTTTTTTTCTTTCGTTTCAGTATGTAATACTAATTCGACTATATATTTATTTGTAACAGTTGTTTCAAAACAAAGATGGGATAGCAATTTTTTTAATTTTGTTTCATACCATTTCAAAACTGTTTCGAAACAAGACAGAAGCGAGAACTTAAACTTTTTCCTTTCGTTTCAGTATGTAACACTATTTTCCTATATAATTCATTGTAACAGTTGTTTCAAAACAAAGCTGGGATAGCAATTTTTTGTTCTTGTTTCAGACCGTTTCAAAACTGTTTTGAAACAAGACAGCAGTGAGAACTTAAACTTTTTCCTTTCGTTTCAGTATGTAACACTATTTTCCTATATAATCCATTGTAACAGTTGTTTCGAAACAAAGATGGGATAGCAATTTTTTGTTCTTGTTTCAGACCGTTTCAAAACTGTTTCGAAACAAGACAGCAGTTTTTTCCTTTCGTTTCAGTATGTAACACTATTTTCCTATATAATTCATTGTAACAGTTGTTTCGAAACAAAGCTGGGATAGCAATTTTTTGTTCTTGTTTCAGACCGTTTCAAAACTGTTTCGAAACAAGACAGCAGTGAGAACTTAAACTTTTTCCTTTCGTTTCAGTATGTAACACTATTTTCCTATACAATTCATTGTAACAGTTGTTTCAAAACAAAGATGGGATAGCAATTTTTTGTTCTTGTTTCACACCGTTTCAAAACTGTTTCGAAACAAGACAGGAGCGAGAACTTAAGCTTTTTCTTTTCGTTTCAGTATGTAACACTATTTTCCTATATAAACCATTGTAACAGTTGTTTCAAAACAAAGATGGGATAGCAATTTTTTGTTCTTGTTTCACACTGTTTCGAAACAAGACAGCAGTGACAACTTAAACTTTTTTCTTTTGTTTCAGTATGTAACACTTATTCGACTATATGTTTAATTGTAACAGTTGTTTCAAAACAAAGATTGGATAGCAATTTTTTTAATTTTGTTTCATTCCGTTTCAAAACTGTTTCGAAACAAGACAGCAGTGAAAACTTAAACTTTTTCCTTTCGTTTCAGTATGTAACACTATTTTCCTATATAATTCATTGTAACAGTTGTTTCAAAACAAAGATGGGATAGCAATTTTTTGTTCTTGTTTCAGACCGTTTCAAAACTGTTTTGAAACAAGACAGCAGTGAGAACTTAAACTTTTTCCTTTCGTTTCAGTATGTAACACTATTTTCCTATATAATCCATTGTAACAGTTGTTTCAAAACAAAGATGGGATAGCAATTTTTTGTTCTTGTTTCACACCGTTTCAAAACTGTTTCGAAACAAGATAGCAGTGAGAACTTAAACTTTTTCCTTTCGTTTCAGTATGTAACACTATTTTCCTATACAATTCATTGTAACAGTTGTTTCGAAACAAAGATGGGATAGCAATTTTTTGTTCTTGTTTCAGACCGTTTCAAAACTGTTTCGAAACAAGACAGGAGCGAGAACTTAAACTTTTTCCTTTCGTTTCAGTATGTAACACTATTTTCCTATATAATCCATTGTAACAGTTGTTTTGAAACAAGACAAGAATTTGCATTACTGAGAACTTAAACTTTTTAAACCTCCATTTCAGTGTGTTTCTCAACGTAAGTTCTCTATGGTATCTATCACCTGCTATATATTTTAATTGTTTCATTGTTTCACTGAAACGAAATGGATACCCGGTGAAAAACTGCGGGGGTTTTGGGCAATATATGGAACTATTCTCATCAAAATATATTGATACAGTTTTCTCACCTTATTCTTCTCTTTTAGTACCCCATAACAAATATATTTCCTATATAGAGGGTGGCAGTTAAACTACTTTTTTTTCGCCAGATTTATATCATAAAATCATTAGTCCCATCCTAAAACACAACAAAAGCTGCAAATATGTTACATATATTAACCTTTAGCTTGCTTAGGCAAAACTGAAGACAACAGGGCTCAGTTGTTCAAAGCATCATTAGCCTAACGAGCTCCTCACGAGGTCAACTGGTTAAGTGTTTTATGACTTTATTAGCTCACCTGAGCCATAGGCTCACAAGGTGAGCTTATAGTATAGGGAGGCTCTGTCGTCCGTCGTCCGTCCGTTCACATTTTCAAACAAGGATATCTCCATAACCACATGGCCAATCATGGTCAAATTTTATGTGTAGCATTGTTGGGGTGGGGGATTGCCTGCATAAGGTTTAAGGGCAGATTGGGTTGGA
Source organism: Ctena decussata (assembly GCA_963989385.1). NCBI lineage: Eukaryota > Metazoa > Mollusca > Bivalvia > Lucinida > Lucinidae > Ctena > Ctena decussata. The sequence goes on along the minus strand of OZ022501.1, from coordinate 67,480,466 downwards.
ACTCTGGTTGCCATGGCAACATATAGCTCCCATAGACTTATAATGGGAAAAACTTAAAAAATCTTCTTGTCTGAAACCATGAGGCCCAAAGCTTATATATTTAGTATGTAGCAATGGTCAGTGGTCCCCCACATAAATCCTGCCAATCAAGCCCCTGGGGTCAAAACTGGCCACACCCCGGGGGTCATTAGCTCCCATAGACTTACAATGGGAAAATCTTAAAAAAACTTCTTCTCTGAAACCATGAGGCCCAGAGCTTATGTATTTAGTATGTAGCAATGGTTAGTGGTCCCCAACATAAATCCTGCCAATCAAGCCCCTGGGGTTAAAACTTGCCACACCCCAGGGGGTCTTTTGTTTATATAGAGCTATATAGCTAAATGACCTTCAAAAATCTTCTTCTTTGAAACCATGAGGCTGAGAGCAAAGACATTTAGTGTGTAGCGATGTTTAGTAGTCCTCTACATAAATCCTGCAAACCATGCCCCTGGGGTCCAAACTGGCCACGCCCCGGGGGTCAGTAGCTCCCATAGACTTACAATGGAAAAATCTTAAAAAAATCTTCTTCTCTGAAACCACGAGGCCCAGAGCTTATGTATTTAGTATGTGGCAATGGTTAGTGGTCCCCAACATAAATCCTGCCAATCAAGCCCCTGGGGTCAAAACTGGCCACACCCCAGGGGGTCTTTTGTTTATATAGAGCTATATAGCTAAATAACCTTCAAAAATCTTCTTCTTTGAAACCATGAGGCTGAGAGCAAACACATTTAGTATGTAGCAATGTTTAGTAGTCCTCTACATAAATCCTATCAACCATGCCCCTGGGGTCCAAACTGGTCACGCACCGGGGGTCAGTAGCTCCGATAGACTTACAATGGGAAAATCTTAAAAAATCTTCTTCTCTGAAAGCATGATGCCCAGAGCTTATGTATTTGGTATGTAGCAATGGTTAGTGGTCCCCAATATAAATCCTGCCAATCAAGCCCCTGGAGTCCAAATTGGCCACACCACAGGGGTCTTTTGTTTATATAGAGCTATATAGCTAAAGAACATTCAAAAATCTTCTTCTCTGAAACCATGAGGCAGAGAGCAAAGACATTTAGTATGTAGCAATGTTTAGTAGTCCTCTACATAAATCCTGCCAACCATGCCCCTGGGATCCAAACTGGCCACGCCCCGGGGTCATTATCTCCAATAGACTTACAATGAGAAAATCTTAAAAAATCTTCTTCTCTGAAACCATGAGGCCCAGAGCTTTTATATTTAGTATGTAGCAATGGCTAGTGGTCCCCCACAAAAATCCTGCCAATCAAGCCCCTGGGGTCCAAACTGGCCACGCCTCAGGGGTCCTGAGCTCCCATAGACTTACAATGGAAAAATCTTAAAAAAACTTCTTCTCTGAAACCACGAGGCCCAGGGCTTATGTATTTAGTATGTAGCAATGGTTAGTGGTCCCCAACATAAGTCCTGCCAATCAAGCCCCTGGGGTCAAAACTGGCCACACCCCAAGGGGTCTTTTGTTTATATAGAGCTATATATCGAAATGACCTTCAAAAATCTTCTTCTTTGAAACCATGAGGCTGAGAGCAAAGACATTTAGTGTGTAGCGATGTTTAGTAGTCCTCTACATAAATCCTATCAACCATGCCCCTGGGGTCCAAACTGGTCACGCACCGGGGGTCAGTAGCTCCGATAGACTTACAATGGGAAAATCTTAAAAAATCTTCTTCTCTGAAAGCATGATGCCCAGAGCTTATGTATTTGGTATGTAGCAATGGTTAGTGGTCCCCAATATAAATCCTGCCAATCAAGCCCCTGGAGTCCAAACTGGCCACACCACAGGGGTCTTTTGTTTATATAGAGCTATATAGCTAAAGAACATTCAAAAATCTTCTTCTCTGAAACCATGAGGCAGAGAGCAAAGACATTTAGTATGTAGCAATGTTTAGTAGTCCTCTACATAAATCCTGCCAACCATGCCCCTGGGATCCAAACTGGCCACGCCCCGGGGTCATTATCTCCAATAGACTTACAATGAGAAAATCTTAAAAAATCTTCTTCTCTGAAACCATGAGGCCCAGAGCTTTTATATTTAGTATGTAGCAATGGCTAGTGGTCCCCCACAAAAATCCTGCCAATCAAGCCCCTGGGGTCCAAACTGGCCACGCCTCAGGGGTCCTGAGCTCCCATAGACTTACAATGGAAAAATCTTAAAAAAACTTCTTCTCTGAAACCACGAGGCCCAGGGCTTATGTATTTAGTATGTAGCAATGGTTAGTGGTCCCCAACATAAGTCCTGCCAATCAAGCCCCTGGGGTCAAAACTGGCCACACCCCAAGGGGTCTTTTGTTTATATAGAGCTATATATCGAAATGACCTTCAAAAATCTTCTTCTTTGAAACCATGAGGCTGAGAGCAAAGACATTTAGTGTGTAGCGATGTTTAGTAGTCCTCTACATAAATCCTGCAAACCATGCCCCTGGGGTCCAAACTGGTCACGCCCCGGGGGTCATTAACTCCCATAGACTAACAATGGAAAAATCTTTAAAAAAATCTTCTTCTCTGAAACCACGAGGCCCAGAGCTTATGTATTTAGGATGTAGCAATGGTTAGTGGTCCCCAACATAAATCCTGCCAATCAAGCCCCTGGGGTCAAAACTGGCCACACCCCAGGGGGTCTTTTGTCTAAATAGAGCTATATAGCTAAAGAAACTTCAAAATCTTCTTCTCTGAAACCATGAGGCAGAGAGCAAAGACATTTAGTATGTAGCAATGTTTAGTAGTCCTCTACATAAATCCTGCCAACCATGCTCCTGGGGTCCAAACTGGCCACGCCTCGGGGTCAGTAGCTCCCATAGACTTACAATGGGAAAATCTTAAAAAATCTTCTTCTCTGAAAGCATGAGGCCCAGAGCTTATATTTTTAGTATGTAGCAACATTTAGTGGTCCCCCATATAAATCCTGCCAATCAAGCCCCTGGGGTCCAAACTGGCCACACCCTAGGGCGTCATAGAGCCTGTATAGCTAATTTAAGAACCTTCAAAAATCTTCTCCTCTGAAACCATTAGGCAGAGAGCTAAGATATTTAGTATGTAGCAATGTTTAGTGGTCCTCTACATAAATCCTGCCAACCATGCCCCTGGGATCCAAATTGGCCACACCCCAGGGGGTCATTAGCTTTCATAGACTTATAATGGGAAAAAACTTTAAAAAATCTTCTTCTCTGAAACCATAAGACCCAGAGCTTATATATTATAATAAAGCAAAGTTTAGTGGTCCCCTACATAAATCTTGCCAACCAAGTCCCTTGGGTCAAAACTTACCATACCTAGAGGGTGTCGGGAGTTGGGTCAGATTGTTACTCAGGTGAGCGATTCAGGGCCTCATGGCCCTCTTGTTACTAAATACACTGATATTTTTTGGTGACTAGATGGCCGTGGCCAGCATTAAGAGCCTGTTGGCGCTTTGACAGTAGTGAAAATGCTAAGCATAAGATGGCAACAGCTTTAGCAATTGCAACTTGTCATCCTCAACCTGAAGTCTCTGCTTGGATGGTATGGTTACACCATGTCTTCACAACTACTTATCACACATTCAAAAGAAGAATCTGTCGTTGGTTACAGACATATATTAGCACTCGAAAATGTTAATACAGTGATGTAGTATTATACGAGGAGACCTGGAGTGGTAAGTTGCATGCACTGATCGAGTTTCAAACGTCAGAGAAAAGTGAGATGTGTACTTTTTGTGAAAGTAGGTCACAGGGACCTAGTTTTAATGGGTGTGACCCGGAGTGATAAGGTGCATGCACTAATGAAATTTCAATGGTCTGGGGCCTATGAAAGGGGAGAATGGGGCTGACCTCCAAATCTAAATACTGTATGTGGTACTTTTTCATGGAAGAGGTCACAGTGACCTAGTATTGTTGGGTGTGAGCTGAAGTGGTAAGGTGCATGCACTGATAAAGTTTCAATGATCTGGGACCTATGAAAAGGGAGATTACAGGCTGACCTCAAAAACTAAATATGTGGTGCTTTTTCCTGAAAGTAGGTCACAGTAGCCTAGTTTTGTTAGGGATGACCTGGAGTGGTAAAGTGCATGCACTGATGGAGTTTTGATGTTCTGGTGCCTATGAAAAGGCAGATATTAGGCTGACTTTGAAAACTAAATATGTGGTACTTTTTTATGAAAGTAGGTCACAGTGACCTAGTATTGTTGGGTGTGACCTGGAGTGGTAATGTGTATGCACTGATGAAGTTTCAATGTTCTGGAGCCTATGAAAAGGGGGATACGGGGCTGAGTGTAGTCCCCTTCGAAAAGTAAATATATGGTACTTTTCCATGAAAGTAGGTCACAGTGACCTGTTTTGTGGGGGGTGACCGGGAGTGGTAATTTGCATGCACTGATGAATTTTCAATGGTCTTGGGCCTATGAAAAGGGAGATATGGGGATGATTTGAAAACTTAGTATGTGGTACTTTTTCGTGGAAGTAGGTCACAGTGACCTAGTATTGTTGGGTATGACCTGAAGTGGTAAGGTGCATGCACTGATGAAGTTTCAATGTTCTGGGGCCTATGAAAAGGGAGATATGGGGCTGACCTCCAAAACTAAATATGTGGTACTTTTTCGTGAAAGTAGGTCACAGTGACTTAGTTTTGTGGGAGCCAATTAAAATTTTTTTAGGGCATATTGTGATGTATTTTTGTAGGGCATATTGTGATGAAGTTTTAAGGTCCTAGAGTCTATTAAACTCAAGATATGGCTGTAAACAGAGAGAGGGACAGAGAGACACACCAACACCAACACGACTATGTCTCACTAACTGACAGCGGGCTGGACAAAAAAAGTGAGAAGCTTTTTTTTTTTTCCAAAAAAAAATATTGGCATATTTGAGATACTAATGTTTGAAATTTTAATGAAACGTTAACTAACGACATCTTGAACAGATGTGTTACTTTTTTTCTTATTTTTTTTTGCAGAAAGTAGGGCTAGACATTGCATTCTAATTGCACTTGTGAGGCAATTTTTTTATGCAATGTCTAAACCTACTTTCTGTAGAAAAAAAATGTATTTATTTGGTTATAGGGCATGGCCTTTTCTTATAAGAAGGGAAAAACCAGTGGGGGATACAGAGGGGGTTCACAGGGTTTAAACAAACCCCTTTTGAGCTTAAATTATTTTATTTCCATGTGGAATTTTAGGAAAAATTGGTCAAACTGTACAAAGTGAACCCCCTCTCAGCTTATTCAAGCCCCCAGGTCCAAAAAACCTGTATCCACCCCTGAAAACCCATGTTTTAGCAGAATTACACAAGACTGGTTCAGGTATATGCAGTAAAAACTCCAGTCTTATAACAGAGCCTTTTCATATATGTGACAGTGTCCGACATTTTGAGCCTTGTGGAGGTGCAACATTGACATCACGAAACCTGAAATGAAAGTGACGTCATGAAATTTGCACGTAAAGTAAATTGGATTTCTGCCCACTGACTAATAAATTTCAAAGCCTCACGTGAAAAATGATTCAACATTTCTAACTGTGTCTTTAGTTTTCTTCATCACCACTCTTTTAAGAATGTTGGCATTTTAGATCTTTGAAAAGCAATGCCACAAACTAGGGTTATAAAAGTTTATCCACTCAGTATGTAAATTGTATCCAATCTGTGAAATGAAAATGAAAACAAAAAATCGGGTTGGTGTGAATTGTGTTTGCTTTATCAGTTAACCTTAGCACTATTTCTTTGTGCTTCTTGAAATCTATTCTGGAAGCACTAATAAATATGAAAATGTTGAAAACAAAATTTCCAATTTTCACCTCCACAAGACTAAAAATGTCAGACACTCACAAATATACAGACACTGAAGAATCCACAGGCACATAACAGTGGCTCTAGCTAAACTGCTAGCTCCCAGACTGGTTTCAACCTTTGTCACAGATACGTTCAGCAACCTCATTGTTTGAAGTGGTTCATTGTATGAAGAAACAGGAAGTTACCTCAGTTATAACCAACCCACCCAACTCTATCTGGAGCTCGGGTGGGTTCAGAAAAAATTTGCTTTTATTACAATGATATCTTGTGATGTTTAAGATATCACAATACAGGCGGCTGTTATTTGTGTTGTGTCATTTCTTTAAGATGAATGGAAACACTTTTAGGGGAGATTATTCATACAACGAAGATTTTGTCTCCCATTTTATAGAGGTTAGTCTTGAAAGAATTTGCCCCTAGAGGCATTATAGGCTTCTCAAAGAATTTGACCCCAGTAGAAGAGGCAAAAATGATGATCACTGTTGCTTTTCCTAAAAGTTTATGCAATAAAACTTAGTACCCGCCTCCTTTGGAATACGGCTACTGTCTTATCCCTTCAGAGTATTTGAAAAGAAAATAAAAGTTAAGTTTGCCTTTGTATTGGTATAAACAGGTAAATTAGTAAACTCATTTTACTTAACAATGTTAACATACTGAGTTTGAATACGGGCATGGTGACTTCTCTTCCCTCGTATCAGAAGACCAGCTCTGATGAATTTTTTTAAAGGTGTTCATATGCACATACAAGGGGAGCTACTCTGCCATTTTCATTTTTGCCACCCTTCTCTGTTGGGGTCAACTCTTAAAAGAAAGAAATTGCTCCCATTGGAGCAAATTCTTCCCTTTAAGAGTAGACCCCATTTGGGAATGGCTGTGTTGTCATGGGAAGCAAAAGGAAAGTCACAAAAGCTGTTTACCTTTAAAAATGGCAGAATGGAAGTGCACTCATATTCTTTAAACTGGACTTTGTCATGCTCACCTTCAGCTTGTGCATTTTCCCCAGGGAAGAACCATATACATTTTGTAAACTGTGATCATCAATTTGGGTTACAGAAAACATGATTTGGGTTACAGAAAACATGATTTGGGTTACAGAAAACATATCCTGGCACATTGGTCTATAGACCCTCATTTTTCTTGTTCTTTTTATTTCCTGAAAGTAACTGAGCAGAAAAAATTCAATTTGTTTTGTTTATTTTTCTATTATTTCAAAATGAAATAAATTATCTGTGTAGAAATATATATTTTTCCTGATACAAATTTAAAAGCGAATTAGAAGAAATTGCACTTTGTCACCAAACCTAAAGGCTAAGGAAAAAAGAAAATACATGCAAAACAACAGGGTGAATTGGTACACAGGGGAAGAAACTCTGCCATTTTCATTTTTGCCTCCCTTCTTAATGGAAGATCAGCTTTTAAAAGGAAGAATTTGCTCCTCCTTTTAAGAGTATACCCGTTTGGAAGAGTGTCCTCATCCCATGAAGCAAACAGGAAATCACAATATTTGTCTCCCTTTGAAAAAATAACAGAAAAGCATGGAAGCTATGTACACACCTAAAGATCATGCCAAATTTTGATGAGATTTCCATGTAAATGTATGAACTGATTACACTGATCGTACCTATCACCCTAAAAGATTGGCTTTAAGCTTTTATGAGAATTAAGGAGTCGATGAGTAAAGCTACAAGTACTATCACCAAACTACAAACCCAGTACACCCATAACTGTGAGGAAATTTATGAAATCATGCATGGACTCACATGGAAACGTACATAACATCATATGCAAGCAAGGAGGACTCAGATCAGCCTGCGATTCTGTGCAATCAGATAAAGTAGTTTCTGTTTGCATATACATTTGAGCTGCAACTCGACGAAACCAACAGTGGTATGTGTGCCAAGAAAAAGACTCAGATTAGCTTGGGTATCTGCCCAGTCTGATCAAAGTCTTTGCTGTCGGTATGGAGGTAGCTTAGATCCTTAGCTACCCTTAAGCACACAGGGAAGACTCTTGACAGACTGGGCAGATGCCACTTTGCTGGTTTTGTCATATCGCAGCTCATTTTATGAATCCTATGAAGACTAATCAGTCTGCACTAATACACATGCCACTTTGAGTACTTGCCTGGCCACACATGCCAAATGAATCTGAATACACTCCTTGGATGTTTCACGTGAAATCTGGCCCCAAGGTTATAAAACGTTTTTCGTGCTCAACTCAGCCGAGCATGAAATTTTCTCTGCTGATAATTGATAAGCATATTGATAAGCAGAGAAAATTTCATACTCAGCTAAACTGAGCAAGAAAACACCTGTACTTATCAGTAATTTGATATTTATTAGCAGGTAAAATTTCAAGCTCAACTCAGCTGACCATGAAAATAGATATATAACCTCAGGGCCTGGTATACACTGACTCAGCAGTGTCGGAGAAAATGTCATTGAAAATGACATGACAGACAACAGACAGTGACACATGTAGATCACAATATGTCTTGAAAAATGTAGAATCCAGTATGCAAACAAGCCTTTTCCAATGGTAAGCACAAAACCAACAATTCTATGGAGTGCAGCATCTTGCTTGTCTGCACAAGCTGCCACAGAAAACCCAACAAAAGAATATACCATGCTGCCAGAAAAGCAATACCAATGTCTAGCTTCTGCTCATCACACTGAATAAAGGATGTTTACACCCCACACACCAAATAACAAACAAATAACAGTGTTACACATGATACTTACAATGGAAAAACTAATCTAATTGCAGGGCTCCAGATAAGGATGGGTTTTCATGATAATTCTCAGATAAGTACATTCATTCTCCATAAAAACTTCAAACCCTCATTAGAACCACATATGGGCTAGTTACTGATTGTAATTCAAAGAATTGTTAGCTTAAATTCATCATTAGCTTAATAAAGTTGTTAGCTCAAGGATTTATTAAGTCTTTTAGTACACATAAAATTAAATGTGTCAGAATTTTTGCTGGCAAAATGTAAAGGGCTTCTGCAGCAGCGCAAAAGCTCTTAGCATTTTTTCAGCAAAAAAATGGCAGTGTTTTGTGTAGAGTGCATTTGAAAATATAACATCTTATTAAGTATGACATCATTAGTTTTGAACAATCAATGAGGCGCAACAACATATGCCGTTTGCTGAGGCAGTTCTTATAAGGAAAACAATGTTTTGATGTAGAATAATATCTTAAAATTATCACTTAAAGCTCTCCAGATATGGAGCTATGTATATCTGCAACATAAATAATAATATATATTAAAAGTAAAACTTATTATAGAAAATAAGTATGTTAAAGACACAATGGAACATGATGAAGAGTATTTGCTGAATTATAGAACAGGCAAGTTTTCATATCTGAGCCATGACACGAGAAAGCCAACAAAGTGGTTGTGCGCCCAGTGCAGACTCAGATCAGCCTGGGCAGCCGCCCAGTCCGATCAGAGTCTTCACTAAGCCCTTAAAGGGTAGCTAAGGGTCTAAGCTATCTCCATGCCAACAGAGGCAGATCTCAGTCTATGCTGGGCACACATGCCACTTTGTTGGTTTTCTCGAGTCATGGCTCATTTAATGTCCTCACCAAACAAAACCAACTCCATATGGCCAATTCTAGAATACGTACTGAGCACAACATGGAAAGAGCTGTTGATGTCAACATTTAACAGCTATGATCTTGACCAACTTATGAACCCGCAGAACCTTGTGAAATGCATTAAATGCAGTTGACAACACATGTATATGAATGATTTGCAACTTTACATTCTTTTCAAAAGTATTTCAGTCATATCAGGATAATGAAAGGGTGATTAATAAAAGCTATGTGAAATGAAGCACCATTTAGTTTCAGACAGAATCTCGCCTCCACCATGACTCAAAACCAGTGGCCCCATGATCCAAAGTCGGAAATGTTAGCCGAACTGCCAAGTGAAGGCTTCATGCAGTTGATAGAAAAAAGGTCTTATGGGTGTAAAAGAAGAACAAAAGCAAAACTGACCTGTGATTTAAAAGCTGGCATACTACATGAACACAGCTCTGAAGATACCAACTTCTTTTGAAATGAATATTTACCCAACTGACCCTACACATATTGGGCACATTTGGCATAATTACTTGGGTAAACCCCAGCAACACACAGGCTCGAAGATATATCTTCATTATATCTTACAGTGCCCTGAGTATAGCAATACACAGGCACTCCCCAGGCTACTCGAAGATATCTCTTCGAGTAGTCTTAGGAGTGCCTGAATATTGCACGGGTTTACCCTAGTAGTTATGTCGAATGTGCCCACTGAAGGTGATTGAGTACACTTCAAGTGGGAGCAACTCTGACATTTTCATTTTTGGCTCCCTTCTCAATGTGGGTCAACCCTGTAAAGAAGCAATTCTCTCCTTACAACTTTTGCTCCTCTAGGAACTAATTTTTGCCTGCAGTGAAGATCCCAATCTGAAAGAGAATTGCCCAAGGAAGCAAACAGGAAGTCACAAAAATTGTTTCCCTTTGAAAAAATGGCTGAAAACCGGAGGTGCACCCATTCACCATATACTGGTCACCTTTCCTATTACAAACTGGCTATTTGTGCAGTTACAAACTGATAACTGAACGTGACTTCAAACTGACTGCCCATTACTTGTCCAAATTTACCCTACTGTCCAAACTTTGGCAGGTTTACCAGAATCACTTAGTGCTGGCAAAGTGTCTAAAACGAAATTCTACAAATGAGCTTGTGGAAAAGGAAAAATCTTCTTTCTGATCTTGCTGATCTGAAGCGAACCCTTTAACACAGCTTGTATATATCAAGGGATGTAGCTTATCCTGAACCATGTCTTGTCATGTAGACAATTCCATAACAATCTTGTCATATCAACCAAATCCATGGCTAGACAGTTCAGAGTTCCAGATAAGGTAAATTTTTGAGGATAATTCTCATTTCTGAATAACAAATATGTTGTGACCCCTCATTAGAACCGTCTCACTGAGACGGTTCTAATGAGAGATCACAACATAGATTTTTATGGAGAAATATGGCTATTGTCCCTGTTACTCCTGCATATCTGTTGCACTGTGGCTAGTCATTTAAATGTATTGCCCTATCACAGTCCCATCTCTGCTATCAACCAGAAAATGAGGAACACAACTAGGATAAAGGCAATCAGCAGTGCAAGTATACTGTAAGAACCTGAAATGTACAGAAATTAAAATAAGAAGAATGGTACACATTCAGAGGAAGTTACTCTTCCATACTCAGTTTTGTCTCCCTTTTCAATGTGGTCAGCTCTTAAAATGAGTGAGTGACTGAACTCAGGTTTAATGTCCCACCAACAACTAGGTCATGCAGAGATCAGACCTCAGTTCAAAGTCTCATTCAAAAAATCATAGAACAAGCGGGGAATCAATCTTGCGATCCCCGGATTGGTAGTCCAGAGTGTTATCCACTACACCACTGCCCCTCCTCAGCTCTTAAAGGGAAAATGCTTTTCCTTTAAGAGATGACCCCTATTTCATAAAGGCTTCCAGCAAACAGACATCACTAAAGCTGTTCCTTTTGCAATAATGGCGGAAAATATAGAGGTATACCCATAAACCTACATACCCCGACTCCTGACAGCCAACGGGTAAAATGGACTTGTTCACATTAGTCTACTAAAACCTTGGTCCCATAGAGCCTTGCAACAGCGATGCAACCACTCTGCGACTTATTTCATTTAAACCTGAATGGCGACCTTCCCGATCACTTTAACTACTTTTTGCCTTCCAACATGATCTCAAATAAGTCGATAATTAGTTATCACACGAATTGTTACTTTTCACAAGTAGTCAGCGATCAACAGGCAACCTATCTGCAACTGGTCTTCATAGGATCCGGACAGGTTTACAAGAAGCTAAGAGTGACCAGTCGGTGACCATTCTGACTGGTATCAGTTTAGTATGTTTGAAATTTTAAAGTCTCATTAAATAATGATCCAGACCCTGGATGCAAAAAAGATGTTTTCAGGAAACTGTTAACCCAATATGAATGGCACTTTTTCATGTAAACACTCACGCTTTCAAATTGTTAATTAACTCTTGTCTGCATTCTATGACAGGCAGATCAATTTGGCTACTCAGTATGTTAAAGTTTAACTGCTGAACAGAACTGAAACTACAGCATTTATCCACATTTTTTTCTGCAAAACATCCCTCAACCTAAAGACATGAGTACCAGGGCTCGGGAAATATTGAAAAATGAATCGGTCCAGCCGATGACGTCATCATCTAACTAATTTCCATTGGAATTAAAATTGATACCTGTCACGAAAACTAATGACAACAAGCGAAGTCCTATGAATTAATCCCGATTTCCGTACAATGGTCGTACATTGTTGTGTTTGGTGGAGTTCTTGGTTTCAAACATTTTAAGACGTTTAGCTACGCATGTAAAAGCAAATACAAGACTAGAACGTGTTCGTAGGCAAAGCGGACGTGATAGAAGACATCACACTTGATTGACAGGTGGACAGGGGAGATAACCTGTTCAAGCCCATTGCATTAAAATTGACAGTCATTCCTGTTTGTTTGTGAACAATACGAAAGTCCTGAGCATTAACTCGCCCAAGTTATGATGATTGTACTGTTTAACGTACCCAAATTGCATAATTTCCCCTCCACTGCCGCCGAATGGGCCGCGTCGGAAATGGTGACTTACGGAACGTGTATATTGACTAGCTTCCACTGAAGTATTCAGTTGTCGCTAGGTCGACGTTCATTATTATTCATGATAGATGCAAACAAGAAAGACCGGTCTGACTGCTTAGTTGCACTGGCTGATATGACTGTTAGTCATCTGTGTGTGTACTTAGGTACCTTTAGCCGTCATACAGTTAAATGACACTGCATACGGCACGTGTAAACTTATACTCACAGCGGCGTCTTTTATCTTTACATCAAAGACAAAACGTGCTTGACCCATAAACGAGCGGGTAATTGCATATCACTGCTATTGTTAGTATTATACCTAATATATAATTGCGTAGACCCTGATCAAAATGTGCTATTTTGTGCACTGATCGGCATTATTTTTGCACTGGTCTGCATGACGATACAACTAGGAAATCGTTGAAATGGACGTTTCCATTTTTCGTATTTTATAGTTCCATTATTCAAAACATTGTATATTTTTACCAGAGCGTAGACCATAATGCGTCGGAAATAGTGACTATTAATATTAACAATGTATCTTCATTTTGAATCTACACTTTTCGCGGAATAGGTTCGTATTCCTAAAAAGTCCATTGCCGACAGTATGGAACATGAAAGACTATCCGATGTAAGGGCAAATGCAAATATGAATGAACTTCGGACAGACTTTGTCAATACATTCGTCAGTATTCATCTATTATGGATACATTCACAAACTTTTGAAGTCGGCATACACCCTACACATACAGGTAAGTTACATTCTCGCGATCGTGAAAAAAGATGGACACCTTTCATCCCAAAGCCCAGTCATCGTGATTTTGATAAGTTGTTTGAAGACTGTCGTAAATGTGCGTCATTATGACACTGGTTATTGACAGGTAGGCGGTCTGACATATGGTTCAGTGCTCCATACGGACAATCTTGATTGGCCCCAGTGTTCTCCCCAGAAATTTCAAAAGGCATGTTGCTTTTAGCACAAAATCTGATTTAGACTTGTTGATCAATTTTTAAAATCCTTAATATGGCAATGTTTTGTCAAAATTGGTCGAAATTTACATTATAAATAATTTTATTGATGATCCTTAATGCACTTCAAACAACTTTACTGGCTAAGAAATGAGAATAAAAGCACTTTAATAAAATTTCATTAGAAATTATGGCATGTTGCAGAGGTAATTTGAAGAGGAAGGCATGTTGCAAGAGACATGCCTTAATGGTCTGTGGAGATCCCTGGGCCCGTAGGCGGTCTTTTCGTCTGGCTAACACCTGCGTTATCCGATTAGTTATGACACGTGCTAGACTTTTAAAGACAGTGGCGATATTTCGTACGTCAGGACAAGATCAAACGGCCGTATATAACAATTATCGGACGAATCGGAGAAAATTTCCTAAGTATTGGGCCAGTATGGGACCGATTTTTTTGGGCTTTGGGCTGTATCCAATCGGTCCCAATTTCTGAATTTTGGTCTGGGACCGAAAGAAATCCGGTTTTCCCGAGCCCTGATGAGTACTATGTTTTTACTGATTTTTTATAGGAACACTAGATAATAATTCTTGGATGATATTTTTTTACTTTCTCTAAAATAGAATATGTTAAGGACCCTCATTAGAGCCACTCCAGAGACATAAATGACTCTTTTGTAAGGATGCCCTAATCAGGAGCTATAACATGTTTTTATAAGAAATCATCTCAGAATTATCATCAAATATTTCTCGGACTTACTTCTAGAAGGTTCTTGGTGAACCCTGACTGTGTTATCAGCAGATACACTGAGCAAAGTAAAATCATTCTCTCCTGTTACCGCTTTAGCACTGTCAGACACTGGCATAAAATCTAGACCGGTTACAAAGATGCCATGTATTTCTTTGACATAGTAAAGTTTCTGGAATGAAAAATGAGCAATGTACAGCTATGGGTAATAGCTGTAATTTTTCTTAACTATCAACAAAACAAGACTTGTCACAGATAGCTCACCTAACAGCCCCTTGCCCATCACATGATAAGTCTTTAACCAAAACTTTGACTGAAAGTGGAATGTTGACGCTGACATGGGAATCAATATTTTGCTATCTGCTCTCCAACATCATGTTTTAATCAGCGATAATTCATCATGAAGGAAAATTATTTCTTCAATAACTTTGGTTATGAACGATACCACTAACAATAATCATTCTTATCACCACTCAATATAATGCAAGATAGGTCTGAAATAAGACTGTTACAATATGCAAGGAGCTTCAAAAACTAGCTTCTGGGTAAAATGTGCGCAATAATTTCAAAATAAAAGCATACTCACTTGTAAACTAAATGCAATATATACAGCTACACTGCCAGTTATCATCCCTACACCAACATATACACCATCATTACTGAAACAAAAACAATTTTTAACCCTTAAAGCACCAAAAAAAGCAGATGACAAAATTTATGTCTGCAAAATTTTTAAACATGTATTGCCCAAGCTATATCATATTGAAAATTCATAGCAGGCAAACAGTGTAGATCCCGCTAAGGTGGTTGATTATGTTTGCCAATTCAACTATTTTCATTTCGGTGCTTTACTTTTTCACAGATCTATGTCTTTTAAGATCAAAATACAGGCCAACTTCGTTGTGTCAAACTTGCTTATCTCAAAAACCCTGCTAGTGTCGAAGTGATCTCCCATTCCCGAACATTCCCCCCTATATAATATTGCATTTCGACCTCCGTTGTGTCGAACTCGCTTATAACGAAAACACTGCTGTATCGAAGTGATTTTTGATTCCCCTCCGACACTTTCCATGTGTTTTACCACTGTTTGTGTCGAAGTCAAAATGTATGTTCAGAAAAAGATCACCAAAATGACGGAAAGAAAATGACGGCCATTTTGTGTAGACGTTTTGCGGTAATGAAAAACCTGCATATTTTTGTCTTAAGCAAATTGGTACAAACATCGAACAATAACAATGAAAAAGAACGATTTACCGAACAATTGTCTTTAATTGATCGCAGTTCAATCAATTATCCCAAATTATCCAATAATTATCCAATGATTGCGTGAAACGATGCAGACATTGTTTTGTTGATCAGCTGTTTTTGTGTGTTCGGTCAATTAGGCGCCTTTGAAATCTAATTGATTGAACAGTATTGAGCGGCGCTCTTTGATGCGGGCTATCAGTAACATTCTGTAAGCTGTCCCAAATCGTCTCATAATTAGTGTCATAAAATGAGTACCTCAGTTTGAGGATATTTAAAGCCCGTTACTTCATCTACTCAATATTCAAACCTTTATAATGTCTATGCTGTCTAATGCCAAGAAATCTAATGAAGGACCCAGATCAGATTCTTGGGGGATAGTTAGATTGGTGGACATTACCTGTGTTGCTGAGCAACCCAGCCAAGGACCCGTCTCCGGGGGGATAACTGGGTCAGCAAAGAAGGGGGTGAAGCGTAAATTAGACAACAAGTCCCTTGAGACGAAATATGAAGTGCTGATGGAGGTAGAGAAGGGTACCAGATCAAAGAAACAGATCGCCGACCACTACGGACTGGCCCAGAGCACCTTATCTACATGGCTGAAGAAAGCAGACGACATCAAGAACGCCTTCCTGAATGGTGATTACAGCGCCAAACGAAAGAAGCCTCGAGGGGCTGGGTATCCTGAGGTAGAGGCCGCACTTCTCAAATGGTTTAAGACTGCTCGGGATCACAATGTTCCCATATCCGGTCCTTTCATGTTACAAGGGCCGGAGAACTTGCTGAGAAATTGGGGGTACCCAAGGGAGAATTCAAATGCTCCACGGGCTGGCTCGACCGTTTTAAAGAAAGGCATGGCATTTCTTTCAAGCGCGTATGCGGGGAAGAAAATGCAGTTGACACGGGTAGTACCGAAATGGAAGAGTGGCACCGAACTCTTTCCATAATTTTGAAAGAATATACACCAGATAATGTTTATAATGCCGACGAAACGGGTCTCTTCTTCCGCTGCTTGCCAGACAAGACACTCAAGTTCAAGCACAAAGACTGCCACAGTGGTAAACAGAGTAAAGAACGGATAACAGCGATGGTGTGTGCTAACATGTCCGGCACAGACAAGCGTCCTCTGTTGATCCTCGGCAAATCTGCGAAACCAAGGTGCTTCAACAATGTCAAGTGCTTCCCAACTGAGTATGACGCCAACAAGAAAGCCTGGATGACAAGTGAAATCTTCATAAAGTGGGTAACCAAGTTCGACAAGACATGTCAGAGACAGAGACGAAAGTGTGCGCTCATCGTTGACAACTGCCCTGCTCATCCAAAAGTGAAAGGCTTGAAGAATGTGACCTTGTTTTTCTTGCCTCCGAAGACACGACCAGTAAGACCCAGCCTATGGACCAGGGTGTGATTCGGAACCTGAAGCACTACTACAGAAAACTCGTCATCGCCCGTCATCTCCGGGCCATCGACAGAAAGAGAGAAATGGAGAAGATAACTGTTCTCGACGCCATGCACTTCATTCAACAAGCATGGAATGACGTGAAAGAAACCACCATCGCCAACTGCCACAAGAAAGCTGGCTTCAAGGTATCCGACAACACCGACATCGACGCCGAAATCGACGATGACCCACTCGACGATCTACCCCTAGCTAGACTGGTAGGGGCTAACTTCACCATGAGCGAATACGTCAGCGTCGACGACGATGTTCCGACTTGTGAAGAGTTGACCGACGACGCAATTGTCGACAATATCATCGCCGCTAGAGAAGCTATGCCCGACGACGACGATGACCAGACTGATGATCTCAACGTTTCGCCTGTGAAACCTCCGACAGCTGACATGGCCCTGCAGGCATGTGACACCCTACGACTTTTTCTGCAGCAACAACCGAATGTGATGGACATTCTCGAGAAACTCTGCCACGTGGACAAATGCATTACGCATATTGACTTGAGCAAAAAGTGTGCCAAACAATCTGTGATTACCGACTTTTTTAGGATGTAAAATGTGTACGTGACTTTCATTGACTAGTGATAAAATCAGTGCTTAACGGACAAATCTTCTGTGCTAATCGGACCATGTCTTATTGAGCGAAACCACGAACATTCTTAAATGTACATGTACAAGTGCGCTCAGCCAAGTATGTGTTCAGCCTGTGCATGTGCACAGTTTAATACAGTCATGGCATGCGGCATGCAGCCGACTCATTTGCATTTTGTAAGATTTTTCGTGGTTTAACTCTGACAAAATGGGGTTTTCAGTGACATGTGCTACAACGACGATTTCTATGTTTTATAACTTTGTTGTTTCTTTACAAGCTGTCATACGAATATAAACTTGTTTGTTGTTTGCCAAACTGTTTTAGTTCAAAATGTAAAATAAAACTAAATGAAGAGATTTTTCTTGTCTTTATTTCAATCCCGTTTTCAGTAGAAACAGT
This sequence comes from Ctena decussata, assembly GCA_963989385.1. Lineage (NCBI taxonomy): Eukaryota > Metazoa > Mollusca > Bivalvia > Lucinida > Lucinidae > Ctena > Ctena decussata. The sequence goes on along the minus strand of OZ022501.1, from coordinate 67,462,570 downwards.
TTTACTACGTTTGTGCTGCACACGTTTTGTAGAAATACTGACTCTACGAAAGTTAAAATATTGTACATGTATAGAACAAAAATTTTGGTGACGTCACAAGGCAATTAAAATATTGTACATGTATAGAACAAAAATTTTGGTGACGTCACAATTTGCCTATCTCGAACTTCGGAAAACTCGAAGTGGGTTCTCCATTCCCTTGGAATTTGAGATATCAAAGTTGGCCTGTAATTAAATCTCATTAGTTCCACGACAAGACTGAAAAGCACGAGATATTACATAATTACAACATTTACAATCATGTATTCTTAATTTTACATTTTCTTGCTTTTTTACATATCAAACTGATGTCTGTTCTAATAAAACTTCCAGCATTTGTCAAACAACGGTAGTTCAGCAGGTTAAGAACTGGCCTGCTAAGCTAGGGGCCCAGGTTTGCATCCCACTTGAGGCGAGGCGAAATTCTTTTTAGCCATATGGAGGTCAATATGGAAATACCACAGGATGTCTTTTTTTTAAGTTTGATATTTTGCAGGTACACTCAAATTTCACAAACAATGTTCACTAACTATGGTATTTTAACATGGGTTATATTTGTAGAGTATAGTTTCTCAAATGTTTGGCTGATGCATACTAACCAATATAAAACAAGATTTCCGCAGAACGCTATGTCTCACCTGCTGCGTGCCTTCACATGAAGAACTCAATATGCCAAGTGGTTCTGAAAAAAACTTGATTTTATTGGTTGTGCTATTTTTAGTAACGGTGACCATCTTGGATTCTCAACCCGCCTGAATATTACCATTCTGAAGCCCTGCAGTCTGATCATGCTGCATGTGAAATTTGGGAACCATGGATGCAGTGGTTTCAGAGAAAAAATCATTTGAATGGACTTAAATGCTAGGGTCGACGTTAATTATTCTAGGGTCGACGTAAGGTCACTGTGACCTAATTCCACTACAGATTTTTTTCGTTTTGATAATTCTGAATACCAAGGTCCCACTTATGCCTCATACAAAATTTCAGCCAAATATACCAAGTGGTTCTGGAGAAAACGTTGATTTTAATGGTTTTGCTATTTTTACTAACGGCAGCCATCTTGGATTCTCGACCCGACTGAATTTTACCATTCTGAAGCCCTGCTGTCTGATCATGCTGCATGTGAAATTTGAGAACCATGGATGCAGTGGTTTCAGAGAATAAGTCATTTGAAAGGATCAAAATGCTAGGGTTGACGTAAATTGTGAACGGAAGGACAGACGGACTGACGGACGGAAAACTGGACGCCTATATCGCACCTTGCTAAAGCAGGTGCGACAACAAAAATGAATTACAGTGCTATAGAATACATTTCATAGCTCCATTTTTCCAACTTTAACCCTTCTAAAAAGTATGCTGATGCTATATAACAAATCACACTATCCAGTAAAAACTTTTAGTATCAAAACTATTACTGACATAGGGTCAGTTTGACATATGGATACAGTGCCATGATTTGGCCCTAATTTTTACAAGGAAGAGAACTTTAGCAGAATATTTGCTTTTCTGGTAGATAAAGTCTCTACTCCAGAGAGGGTTACTCTTTAAGTAAGAGAGAGCAAATTCTTTCCATTAAGAGTACCCCTAATTGAGAGAATGAAAGCAAAATATATTTCCAGATTAGGATGATCTCCATTGGACATCTATTTCACCTTAATAAACCTACCTGACAGCCATACTTGAGAGAACCTCTGGCCCTGTACTTTGCACTAACTTTGGTTTGAATGTATTTCCATCCCACATGGCTAAACAACATGGCAAGGGTTTAGCTTGTCTTTTACTTGGAATGTTAATTGTGTAGAGATTGCTGTTGTCCTTATTGCCTTCTATTATACCAAATCTAGAACAAAAGTATCAGTAATATCACCATCATCTTTATACAGCAATTACTCAAGAGAATGCAAGAGACCCCAAAGAGCTTACTCAGTCTTATGTAGTCTTATGTAATTCTGTTATGTGATAGTTTTTTTTGCCCTTCCCAAAAATGTAGATTCATCAGGTGAGATAGATCTGAAGTTTGGGATTGTTTTTGGAAAACTCCAGTCTCATAGCCAAAGAAATATCGTAATTCTCTGAACTAGCGGTCCTGGGTTCGATTAATGCTTGATGCAGAAATTTTTCCACCATAAATGGGATTCCATTGCATAAAGCCTTTCATTATCACCCTCCTTTCATCTTTTTATAACTGAAATATTGTTGAAACAAATGTAAAATCACAAGTCATCCCTCAATCCTTACTGTAATTCTGAGATGGTCAGAAATCCATATGTGTCTCCATTTGATTCTATCACAGAATGTTTAATAAAACTACTGGCAGAATGACAAACACTGATCAGACAGCTCCTCTAAGAGCAGTCAGACCTGGATTATATATATATATGTCTATATAGTTTTATGGCAAGATACTGGTATGAGAGGATTCAAAGCAAAACCTGTTTAAAGACAAATGCAAGCAAAATGCACATGTCTGGATGCTTGGTTTAGACAGAGCAACTTACTTTCCCTGTATATGGCCAAGCATTTTACATATCACTGATCAAAACAAGTACATCATCAATTTTCAAAATAAATACGGTAATCAAATATTTCAGACATCTCACAAAGTAAAATCTACAAACTGACATAGCAAACTGCCATGGCCCAGATCCAACTGCATACCTGCTTCGTCAAATCAAACTACATACCTGCTTCATCAAATTAAACTACATACCTGCTTCGTCAAATTAAACTACATACATACCTGCTTCGTCAAATCAGACCCTTAGCAAGACAAACTATCATATGGCTTCAAAGCAAAATCAGATAAACTGTCATATAGCTGATGCTAACAACAAGTCAATATACCTCAGACCAGTCTATGCATCTGCTCAGTCTGATCAACCTTTCCAAAACACATCAACAGCCTGTGGATCCAACAGAATCTATCTATAGAACATGGAAAACCCTTTTAACAAGGAGGAAAGCTTTCTTTTTATCCCTTTATTTTTAAGGAGTATGAATTTACCTCCAATACTTTGAAATTTGATCAGAATAGTATCTGTTACCCTAGCAGGTGAATCTACAATAGAGAGAAAAATCTTTCCTTTAAAATCAGCCCTTTTCTTGTGAGCAAATTCTTCCCTTTAAGAGTAGGTCCCTTTCTAGAGAGAAAACTCTTTCCTTAACAAGTAGCCCCTTAAATAAGGGAGATTAATAATTCCAATAAAAGTCTATGCAGGTTTCCCCTGGAAACAAAGAAGACAATGATCTCCCTTGGCGGTATATCCATATACCTTACATGCTGTCACATTGTAAACTCAGGTTGTATTTACCTACCTACAAGCTCTAAATCTGTATTCTTCACTTTTCCCCGGCCACCGTATATCTACATGTTTTTTCCCATCTTTCGTGTTCCACACACAACAGCAGCTATCACTGTCTCTTGATAGTGTTACTGTCTACAATGAAAAAGAAAATTCTTACCACATTACTCTAACAAGTCAGACAGAAGCAGCACTGAATGGGATCATATTTTGATCACCTCAGATATTACCCATTATCTTCGGTAGCTTTTCTGTCTACTTGACTTACTACTGATATAGGTTACATTAACTGTGTTTTGTCACATGACATCAGTGAATTACAAATATTTAAAAAAACACAGCACAGACATTGAAAGTGACAAAAAATAGTTTTTATAAATCGATTATGAAGCAGTTCTATGAAATTTTGGGTATGTGGTTGCAAAGTAATAATAACTTTCAAGTTTTGTTGAGTCATATGCCTGCACAGTTTGTTGCTGAATTACTGTATTGCTTGTAGCCAGTTTAGTAAAGTGAGTGAACTCAGGTTTAACGTCTCACCACCAACGAGGTCATATGGAGACGGGACCTCGGTTTAAAGTCTCATCCAAAAGACGGTAGAAGCCGGGATCCATCTTGCTACCCCTGGATTGGTAGTAAGGAGTGTTATCCACTACACTACAGCCCCTCCTCATTTTGGTAAAGCTCTGCAAATATGTTTCCATTGTCATTACAGAAATGGTTTGAGTATCCCAATATTCTAGGTAAATAAGTTATGTATATACCAAGGGAATTTGTCTACTCTTAAAGGAAAGAATTTGCTTCAATGGGAACAAATTCTTTCCTTTCAGAGTTCACCACCATTCAAAAGGGAGGTAAAAATGAAAGTGTACCCATACACCTTAAGATTTAGCTTTGACTACATAAGACTTGTCAGGGCTTTTCTGTTTCTCATCCTATATGCCAATGCAGATTAATTACCTTGCTGCCTGATGGGTTGATATCGAGATCATCAATTCCTGATTTGTGAGCCTCAACTTCATATAACTTGTGTAGATCTTCTGTCTGAAAACAAAGAAATATCAGAGTTCCTCATGGTGAAGTCTTATTTTGCGAATTAGTGTAATGAGAAATATCCACAAATATTTGAATTCATTGTTCCTGAAAGGATTCTTTAGATCACTATATGTCATCAGCATTTCACAAAGTTGAACATAGACAAGAATTCTGGGGAAACTTTATAATTACCAGGACATGAGAAAATTCCTGAAACTCAACTTTTCTCTAGATCACTGACTACCTACGCAAAGAAGCAAAGCCTTATCTGAGTCTATACTGACAATGGAAGATTCATATTTACCCGCCACACTCGTAAATAACCGTCTGCTCCACCCGTTGCTATGATACTCCCATCTGGGCTGAATCGAACAACTTTTTGAAAGCTACCTTTATCACAAAAATCTGTCTGTACACTCTTAAGTTTTTCAACCTCAAATGTGACATGTTTAGTCTGATCCACTGTTTCATCTTTTGTTGTTTCTGTCCCACCTTTCCTCCTCACTGCCTCTGTGCCATCTGCCTTCTTCTCAGCTGTTCAAAATACAATACAGTATCTTAACCCATTGCATTCTGGGTATATTTTGTCGTCTGCTAAAATTGTCGTCTGCATCAAAAATCAAGAATATTTTGACAATATTGGTCTACCTAACTCTTGCAGAAAATGATGTTCAGGCAGAAAACAGTTTGGATCTCAGATAAGGCCCCACATTTGTGGGGCCTGAAATGTGGGGCCTGATCTAGATCCAAACTGTTTGTCCAGATACCCCTAAAGGGGTGTCCCGAATGGAATGGGTTAATTAGATTACATCTGAGATCCATAACAAGGCATAGCCAAGTGAATAACAGTATAAAGCAACTAAGTGAATAGCAATATATAGCAACTAAACTACAAATGACAATTAACCCACATTCCCACTGGGCCAGCAGGCAACTGAAATGCCCTCTCTGTTAACCCAGCAGTAACTACATGTAGGAACTTTTTTTTAAACAGGGAAGGCTAAAGACAGCAGAAGGGGAGGAATGGGCTCCACCTTTCATATGCTGCACCCAAGATATGGAGTGTCTCTAACACCTACTGGCCCTATGGGTACTAAGCAACAGGAAACTTTTACCTTTTTTAACTACAAAGGAATATAAGCAGTACTTCACCTTCCCCAGCATAAACATGACCTTTGACCTCAAATACCAATAATCAAATGGGGATTTACAGGCACATGTGTTTGTTTACTTCCACGGTTTGGAAGCAGAGCTGGGGTAAGTCTAGGACTGTAAGGTGAGCATAAAATGCCCATTTGCCTTAATAATAAATAAGCTGCATCATGTGACTTTCAACAATGTGGCAATTTTGTCATGTGATATTCAGATCAGCTTTCTCATTCATACAGGGTAATCAGAGACCTCACTGTTGGTTCTCTGGCTTGGGTCACTTCTATAGATGGCTGATGTGACAAGCAAAGGCTCTGATCAGACTGCACTTATGTGCAGTCTGATCAGAGCCTTGGCTTGCCACCAAGGCTACAATGCTGGAAGTCACATGATGTAGCTCAATATTAAAATGTTATTTAGTCTCTAAGGCAGCCATGAAATGGTACTGTTACCCTAATGTGCTTAAGTATTGGGACACCCAAAATAATAAATTTTCCATTTGTCCCAAATGGAAAATTCATTATTTTAGGTGTCCCAATATATAGGCACATTATGGTATGTCTAAAACAGCATTATAATGAGTAGCTTTGTAATGAGAAACAGCTGATAGACATAGATAGTCCTAGAATAGCAAAATAGCAAACAGCTGATAGACATAGACAGTCCTAGAAAAGCAGTCTGTCTTATAAGAATCTGCACCATTTGCAGTCAAAACTTTTATATGGCACACTTTAGTAGGATAAATGGACATTTCATTTCAAAGATGGAAGATCAGTCTTAATAAGGTGACCCAATATAGGTTAGCAGCATCAAGTGAACTTGGACCTTTCTGGATCTCAGTAGGAAGAAAAAGGTACATAATTTTTCCTATAAAATAATATAAAAAAAACCAATACAAGAATGCATAAAGATCTCAATCTCTTGAACTCCCATAACCACACCTGGTTTACTATGTTTCCAAGGCTGTTACGGAGTAAAAAAACGCTGCAACAAAATGAAAAAGAGTCAAAGTTCTAAAACTAGTTGGTCATGGTGGCCAAACAAATTTGTTTAGCCATGATGACCAGGTCACTTGGGAACTAGGACTCTTTTTTGTTCTGTAACAGCCCTTGTATATACATGGTTAACCAGGGGTGATAACATACATGGATGTTTCAGAGGAGCAACAAGAAATAATCACACTTTCTGTACATGTCCTATCTAGAGTTTCTTACCTGGTTTTGTAGGAGAAACAACTTTGTATTTCAAGGAGAACAAATGACATTCATCATCAAGGCCTGCTGCAAACAGATGGTTTCTTCCATCATAGAATGATGCTCCATTCATTGGAGCCTGAACACCAACATCATGCCGACATACGCTGCCAGATAATATCTTGTCCTCAGTTTTTTTGACTTCATAAATTTCCTGCAAATAAAATGTGAACAACCTATATTTAAATCTTAAAATGCCGAAACAGCTGACAAATAAAAAAAAAATAGTGTCTGCAAAATTTTAAAAATATGTTTCGTCCAAGCTTAGTATATCATATTGAGAATTCAAAGAATAGAGGGCAAACTGTAGCTTTTGCTGCATAATTATGTTATTTCACTAAAAATAAAAAAAAAGATAAAAGATAAAGAAGCTTTATTTAACGTCACATATTAGAAACAGACAACATAAGCTCTGTGGAGCTTTTCTTGCAACAAACAAGGTATGCAGTAACAATTTATACCTATCTTATGACTTAACTTCATCTTTCTAGGACTACCCTTTTTAGGCGAACATCAGCCAAGGGAGCTCCTAATTTGTCTCCTCAAAATTTGAGCTGATATGGTGGTTTGCATGGCAGGTGGACGCTTGGATCCGATAACATGCAGACAGCCAGGCCCAGAGGTTATAAAACTTGAGTACATTCTCAAACTCAAAATAAGCACACTGATTGGGTGCTTCCGAGCACATGCTTCTAACCCTTGTCGAGACGTCTGCCTAGAGCCAACCTTAAAAATGTTCTTGTTTCCCCTTACCAAACCCTGTTTCTCAAGGTTGGGTAGGTCGGTAGGGATTTTATTTATTTTTTTTCTCTGCTCCGGATAACCTGTTTAAGCGGGGAGATCCTGACACCTCACTCTGGTAGTTTTCAAAAGCACTTGTATAAGTTCAATCAAATGTAAGTGTGAAAGTGCCATATGCGGCACACTTGTAATGCACATTCTGATCATGGTCTATTCTGTTTACTTACGTATTTGTTAATATACTAGGGCGATAACAAGCAGTGTAGATATGAGGTGACAGTCCAGTCTTGTACAAGATTTTTTTTTTAAAGCAAATTCAGTGAATTTATATCCCCCGCATAAGTGGCGTCCAGTATCTAAGTTATGGCTAATTTGTGGATTTTAAATCAATTCAAGGGCATTAAATCATGCACTTTTGATGCGATAATGATCAAACTTAATATGCACTGCTATGTCAAGACAAAACATAAAAATGTTTCATGAAATTCCATTCATTGGTTACATAGTTATGACTCAATTCGTTGATTTTAAACCAAGTCAAGGGCAATAACTCATTTATCTGAAGAACTTTCGACAAAATGTAAGATCCACCAATGTGTTATGAGGATACATATTTAGTAAAAGTTTCATAGAAGTCTATTCATTGATTATTTAGTTATGGCTAAATTTGTCAATTTTAAATTGATTCAAGGGCAATAACTCATGCACTTCTGATGCCATTCTGATGAAACTCTATGTGCATAGCCGCCTTATGGTGATACATAATTAAGTTCATGAACTTTCCGTAATTGGTTACTTAGTTATGGCTCATTTTATTGATTTTAAGTCAATTCAAGGGCAATAACTCAAGCCAGTCTGTTGAAACTTGACAAGCATCAGCCGGTTATAGTGATATATATTTATTTTAAGCTTCATGAAATTCTGTCCAGTGGTTACTTAGTTATGGCTCATTTTATTGAAATTGAAACAATTCAAGGGCAATAACTCATGCATTACTCAAGCCAGTCTAATGAAACTTGACGTGCATCAGCGGGTTATAGTAATACATAAGTATTTTATGTTTCATGAAATTCCGTTCAGTGGTTACTTAGTTATGGCTCCAGACAGACAGACGGACGAAAGGAAGGACGGACAGACGGACATGGAGAAAACTATATCCCTCCACCTTTGGCGGGGGATAATAAAGTTTGGCCCATTCCATATTAATGTTGGCCAGTACACAACGCATTCATTCAAGTTCTATGATAAGAACAGTGTGGCCCCAACACGGGGCTTCATTATTAGCAAAACAGGCATTGGAGTTATCGGAGATATTCTCATTGCATGGTGGTCTATACACTCTTGTCACATACTCTTTTTAGATATTGGAACAACCCAAAATATGAAGATGAGCAACCATTTAATCGTTTTTGAGGTTGAATGGATTAATGATTGAACTATTGTCTTTAAAAAAACACCATGCAAACATTAGTGACCATTGCGAGTTACGCATTCTGATAAGGGATGACGCCATAACAGAGTGTAAAGACAGCAGCACTTGTTCAGGACAGTTGGTTATGTTGATCAGACAGCAAAGACAACAGCGTTGAACTGGACATGTGTCATATTGAACCATAAGACAGGGAAAGATATCTTATTCCATATGCTCAGATCAGCCTGCACAATAATGCTATGCAACTGAATTACTGATGTCTCCTGTTTGCAACTTTGATCTTTGGATTACTAGGGAGTGTGTGTGTGTGTGTGTGTGTGTGTGTGTGTTGGGGGGAGAGGGGGGCTATAATGCTATGCAACTGATGTCTCCTGTTTGCAACTTTGATCTTTGGATTACTGGGGAGTGTGTGTGAGTGTTGGGAGGAGGGCTTAAACTAGTTTTACTGGATCCAAACCTAAACCATAAATTAGAATTGGGGATATTTTCAGTGGAAGATGATCAGTCTTTGCCCTTTCGCATTCCGTTTGACACATTTGGGGTCAATGCAAGTCTGCTCACTGAAGACCGTCTACTTAAAGTAAAAGCATTTTATATTTGATTCAAGCCTCCGGAAAATGAGATCTTTATCCATTAGCATTTGTTATTAGAAACAGGCACAGAATCTACAGAGACTATTCAGTAGTCTTCATTTTTCAATCGTTTGTCCAAACAGAGATGACTCTGATCAGACTTAGTGAATGTGAATGCTTATATGCGTTTTCCCTACATCTTTTTTTTTGATTCGTAAAGTACCCTTTGAAATTAGCCTTTAAAGTATAATTTTATGCTATTTGCACATGCCGCTCTGTTTCAAAGGTTGACGCTTTCTTTTAGCCTGACGCCAAAAATTTCTGCTCCAGTTTACTCCATGTAAAATCTATCGGCATGTGCGTTGCGCGGCAGCCTGTGACTTCAAAAGCTGACTGAAATCCCTTTGGTCTTTTGCCAGTCTTATCAAAGGCAGTTGAGCACATTTATTCTGTCTGCGACATCATGCTGAATATTTTATTCCGTCAACAGACGCTGCTGTTCTTTTTTTTATAATGCATGGTCCTGTGTTAGTGGGAGTATTCTTGACACACTAGATTGGAACTGGTGGAGTTTTTCATCAGAAACACCTTTATTTGGAGCTCTGTTAAAGACCCAGATCTTTTGTTCTTGAGAGAAAGGAAAAAAAAAATTTTTTTTTTTTTGAAATCGGGGAAAAAAAATTCCAGTTACTACAAATTTATATGGTCGGTCACGAAAGGGGGAAAATTAAAATATTTTGTTTTTGGCCTAGCCTATTTTGACAAGAATCCTCATTGAAGTACACTTGTTACAGTAGTCCGTTCAAACGCTCAAGTTGTATAGTTGTGTAACTTGCCAACTTCACATAAATCTTATTTCTTGGGTAGTTGGACTTCAATCTCCCCGAAGTAGTCTCACCCGGGTATGTGTTTCCACGCGGTATGTGTTTCAGAGCCCTAACTATGATCATAAACTGTACGTGGTAGAGCATTTGCACAGAGGAAATTTATTGACATCTATATTCTGCAGAAGATTTTGTTCCTTATCATTTTAAGGAACGGCCAAAAATATCATCTAGGAGAAAAGAAATTAAATATCAAAACATGATGGCACTTAAATAGCCATTTTTCTTAATGCACTTTTGTTATGGTTGTTTTGACCCCTAAATTTTTCAAACTAGCAACATTTTGTAAGAAAAACCTACCGTTTGTTAACGGTATGGTTAATATCTTTAATGTCATGCAATTGTTGAGGTTCACTGAAAATAAATTAGTTCTTTTCACAAATGTTTCTGACAAGAGGGTCCTTATATCCAAAAGATGTGTTTAGCAGTACCAGTAAGTAACGGTATGTTGTATTGTTTTTGTTTATAATCTGAGTTGTAAAGATCAAATTTTTTATTTTCTTTTGCAGTTATGTTACCACGTCCAGTTGTAACACAGTGTGCATATCGATCTATAACATCGAAGTTTCGAACTTCATAGAAATTTCCAACTTGAGGCATAGGGGTTGACAAGTTTGAAAAAAGGCTGTCATTGATCCAAGGTTGGCATGCTATCTGAAATTATTACCACCATCTCAAGAAGGATTGCTTGATCATTAATTCCTTTTATTAAATGGTGTCAACAGGAATATGCTTACTCCTGAAATCAGTACTTTCTCCTCACCAAACCAAATAAAATTTTGATTCAAAATTTTAAAAAGGGCTCTGAAACACATACCGCGCTAGAATGATAAGTGAAAATAGGTAGTGTCCTCAAATACAAACACTTGATTTTAATTCGGCTATATCCTCAATCTTTCCCGTATGGGAAAACCAAATTTTTATTTACACGAAAGTACGTCACGCACTATATTTTGTTATGATCTGAATCACATAGACGCTTGCAGATTCCATTTGACCTTTAATTTGATTGGCTGATAAAATTTCCATTCATTACATAAAGTATGCACTTCTCGTCGATCTACTACTAAAAAAACGGATTCAGCGTCGTTATCACATTGAGATTTATTCCGTGAAGATAACATATTTACTGAAAATCTTTACTTAAGCTAAACTTTCCCGTATACATTCTTTCCCGTATACATTCTTTCCAGTATACATACTTTCCCGTATACATTCTTTCCCGTGTCAGAATTATTCAATTTTTCTCCATCTCTTTAATAACCCCCAAAACAAAACCAAGCCCCTTTTGCTTTGAGGCAAGGTCCCCAAAGAACACCCTTTAAGAAACTCGGGGATACCTCCCCTGCATAGCATTAAAAGTATGTTGCATAATTATTTCTTTCTATATATACTGTTCCTCATTCTTTCCCGTATACATTCTTTCCCGTGTAATTTCCTTTGTATACGGGAAAGAATGTATATGGGAAAGAATGAGGAACAGTATATATAGAAAAAAATATTTTAAGATACTTTCACTGCCTGTTAGGGGAGGTATCCCCCGAGATTCTTAAAGGGTGTTCTTTGGGGACCTTGCCTTAAAGCAAAAGGGGCATGGTTATGTTTTGGGGGTATTAAAGAAATAGAGAAAATTGAATAATTCTGACACGGGAAAGAATGTATACGGGAAAGTATGTATACGGGAAAGAATGTATACGGGAAAGTTTAGCTTAAGTAAAGATTTTCAGTAAATATGTTAACTTAACGGAATAAATCTCAATTAGATATTGATTCCATTTTATCATATTGAGATTTATTCCGTGAAGATAACATATTTACTGCAAATCTTTACTTTAGCTAAACTTTCCCGTATACGTTCTTTCCCGTATACATTCTTTCCCGTATACATTTTATCCCGTGTCAGCGTTCTTCAATTTTCTCTATTTCTTTAATACCCCCAAAACATAACCATGCCCCTTTTGCTTTAAGGCAAGGTTCCCCTAGAACACCCTTTAAGAAACTCGGGGATACCTCCCCTGCATAGCATTAAAAGTATGTTGCTAAATTATTTCTTTCTATATATACTGTTCCTCATTCTTTCCCGTATACATTCTTTCCCGTATACATTCTTTCCCGTGTAATTTCATTTCTTTCTCGTGTAATTTCATTTCTATAGGGGAAAGAATGTATACGGGAAAGAATGTATACGGGAAAGAATGAGGAACAGTATATATAGAAAATATATTTAAAGATACTTTCACTGCCTGTTAGGGGAGGTATCTCCCGAGATTCTTAAAGGGTGTTCTTTGGGGACCTTGCCTCAAAGCAAAAGGGGCTTGGTTTTGTTTTGGGGGTTATTAAAGAGATGGAGAAAAATTGAATAATTCTGACACGGGAAAGAATGTATACGGGAAAGTATGTATACGGGAAAGAATGTATATGGGAAAGTTTAGCTTAAGTAAAGATTTTCAGTAAATATGTTAACTTAACGGAATAAATCTCAATTAGATATTGATTCCATTTTATCATATTGAGATTTATTCCGTGAAGATAACATATTTACTGCAAATCTTTACTTTAGCTAAACTTTCCCGTATACATTTTATCCCGTGTCAGCGTTCTTCAATTTTCTCTATTTCTTGAATACCCCAAAAACATTTCATTGCATATCTAATTATAATCAGAACTTCACGTATTCATACATACAGGTAAGTTCACGTGGGAAATCAGTGAGTTCCGAATTAAATTCCAAATTATATTATCGAATTGGGTCAATATTTATGCAAGCGCCCAACTGACACCGATCATATATTCTTCCGCCATTAATACCGTCTGAAAGTTGACTGACAAACTTTCCCGTAATTGAATTTTACGGGAACGAATGAGGATACAGCCTTTAATTCTATACAATATTTCATGAGGACAAGCGTAATGGTAGGATAAACATTACAGGGGACTTTGAATATGTTTTTGGGCCAGCCTTACTGCATATGCACTTAAGAAGTTGATTTTGATCTTAAGGGCTCTGAAACTGATGTCGCTGGGATCCAAAGTCAGAGGTGCACTTTGAGTTTCAAAGATACAGATAGTGAATGGTTATGGTATCAGCAAATTCAGAGAAACAGTATACTAAAGTATTTCTACTTCAGAAGGTGTATCAGAGACACCAATGCAAACCCGTCTATTGCAAGATATCGGAAATATATCACCATCGAGAAAACAGCACAATAGTTGACAACCTTTCTTTCCGAGTTTGCTGTATGAATTTATACTTTTATAGCTTACTATAGCATTGGCAACACCAGTCTTAGCTGAACCTCCCCCACCAGCGACCAAAAAGTGTCTTTCGCCTAAGGAATTGACTAAATATATCGGAAAATCAGATCTTGCCAGCAAATCACCTTTGACAGGTGCCATTTTGGCTGGTCAAACTAAACACCAGAAATTGTGGGTCATACTAAACACCGCAAGGTAGCACAAGGTACCGCAGTGGCATTAGTTGTAGGTAGGCACAAAAGGTAAGCAAGAGATATAAAAAAAATAGGATAAGCTAATCCAACAAGTCAAGATTAAACTTTATTTCAGACTTTTTAGTAATGAACCCAATTGTCACTCTGTGAGGTAATACGTCAACAATTAAATTTAATTAAACATTGCCAGATATTAGAATCGATTCTGTCCACCAAATACTTAGAAGTCACTATTACAGATGACCTAGACTGGGGGTCAATATGTGTATCTGAAATTTCTTCAAAAGCAATAAAACCCCATGGATTTCTCTATTTAAAATTGGATCTGGCTCATAGAGAAACAAAGAAAGCTGCATACAAAACGCTTGTGCATCCAAAACTGGAGAATGCAGCGTCAGTTTAAAACTCCTAACATATACAAGAATTCGCTTCTGTCAGATTGAGATGGTGTAGAGGAAGGCAGTCCGATGGACTTGTTGGCGCTGGATGAACGTCATTTATGTTGTTGACATGACTGACGAGTTGTAGTAGCCAACACAGAAGTCCGAAGACAGCTGTCCTCCTTTATTATTATTCCATAAAATTCACACCGTGGCTGTACCATTTGTAAAACAAACTGCCTGACGCCTGCATCCGGATTGAGACAAATAAGGGCTTCACATAACTCGCACAAGACACTTGGCATATATTGACGCCTTCAAAACGACCATCAACTAATACAATCAGATCCCATATCGCGCCCTCAAATTCAGAAATAAGTAAACTGACGGCTGTTTACGAAAGGTACGCAAAGTACACCGAATGAACGGCCGGTCATTCAACTAGGCTAGTAAATCTCATAACCTAGCAAAGTCGTTAGGACACAACAAAGGACTTTACAACCATGCATTTCCACATATTCTTGTTTTCACATGTCGCAGCTGTGCTGGCAAAATCCATCTGTCCACTCTTTAATATAGTCTTTCCACCTCCTCTTTTGTCTACACTTCTTCTTTTTCCTTTCACTGTGCCCTGCAAAATCAGACGACCTTGAAATGAGGCCCGGGCACCTTAATTTCCGTTTCTTTGCCATGAACAGGATTCGTCATATTCTCTAATGGCTGCTTTGATCTTTCTGCAAACATCATCATTAGTGACATTTAAGAAATAAATTTCATATTTTCCGATGTTCATGGAATTATGAACACAATGGGCGTTCACGTTAACTTTGCACATGGTCCATTGTATTCATACTTCCATGAACTCCGGAAAAATGAAATTTGTCTCATAATTACATTTGATTTTAAAATTATTTTGAGCATCATTTTCAATTTTTAGGGACGAGTCATTTATTATCAGGTGGGGTGGGGGGGGGGGGGGGTAATTTTCATATGGTTCACCAAAATTTTTCCGACCCCCCCCCCTCCCCCAGTCTCACAAGAATTATTTTTCTGACCCCCCGCCCCCGATACGTGACAAAATATTTATGACCCCCCTATCCCCAGTGCCAGCTACCCTTCACACACACACACACACACACACACACACACACACACACACACACACACATATTACTTATTTTATGTCAGAATGACCGCAATCAAAACCTAGCTGTATGAAATTTAAAGAACATATTCTTATTCTAACAGACTAATAACATATTATATGGTCTGTTTAAACTTTGTCTGCATTTCTTGCACTTTTTTGTTCAGCTAATGGCTATCCAGAAATCTTTTTTGTCGAATGCTTAATAATTACAACTGTTAATAATGTCAGTTGGGCCTCTGAGTGGCGGGGTTCTGGGGGCACAACCCCCAGAAGCCACAGTAGTTTTGCTGATGAAAAGGCACGTAGAGAGCTGATATTACAAATACAGGCATTAAATTTAATTGCGCACAAAATCATCTACTTGACATGATTTTATAGACACTTTCATACTGTTCTTCCTAGCAAATCAATGAAAAGATCTTTTTTTTTATATGAAACTGTGGGTGTCAGTTTTGGTTGTCACTTCCATAAAGCCTTTTGAGTTTAAGTTTTGAGGTTGAAAGAAAAGAGTGTGGAATTTTAAGAGTACTGGGGGGGGGGTCTGGGGGCTTCGCCCCCCGAAGCTGAGGCATTTTTAAAAATGAAGACTGATGGAAGAATTCTGACCCCCCCCCCAAACATGCCAAAAAAAATACATGACCCTCCCCCCTCCCCCCCCCCCCCCTGCTCCGAGGCTTTTTTATTTCCGGCCCCCAGTACATCACAAAAAAAATCCGACCCCCCTAAATGTACCCGGCCCCCCACCTGATAATAAATGACTCGTTTCTTAAGAGCAACATTTGTAAATCATACGACGAAAAGCTGTCAACAACCAACAGGTAAGCCGCTAACGTTAAACGGCCGTCACAATGACGTGGCGTCAAATAGAACTTACAACGGTCAATGATGTCGTTCGTTTACGTTGCGTAACGTAGTCGCGTGACTGACTGTTGTTCATGGAAGTATGAACACTGTTTCTCCGAAATAGGTACATCTAAGGAAAATCATCTAAGGAAAATCAAAGGGAATGTAATTATATAAAACTAAAATCACATTTTATTAGCAAATTTTGCAATAAAACGTCACAATTACGGAATTGGAAAACACAACGTTTTTATGGGCGTCAACGCATAACGTTACGACATAATTTGCATATTTAATCCACTAGTTGATTATTGTTTTTAATGCAAGGGGCTTTATTACACTCTCAGATGCGATGTCAAACGTGAATGGGTTGAGTGTAGGATGAAGAAGCCCCTAAGTTGTTCTTTTAATACTTTCCGTTCTAAGGCGGTGGTTCTAGTTTTGCTCGATTTTTTGTGGTATTTGACAAGGGCGTACCTGCCTATAGGCAAATACGCATGTGCTTATTGAAATTTTGTCCAATTGACAAAATTTCTACACACACCTGCTTATTTGTATGCCGAAATGTCGTGAATTGGGTAATATTTCAATACAAACTACAAACTGAGACGACAACATGAAATATCCTAGGGCTAAGCCCCTGATGGTTTTCTAGCTAAGAGTATTAAACCTTATCGTGCATACCATGTCATTGCCTCTAGCTACACCCCTACTTTACCTTTATTGTTGGCGTGCCTCGTCTTGTTCCTTGAGTTCTCGCTGGGAAAGAGCGAGCTTGCTGCTTTGCTTTTCATCTAGTCTCTTACACATTGTTTTTGTTATAGTTTAACTTTCCATCTTGGTACTACAGATAGGCTATGTTCTATATGAAATGGCTTTTCCTGGTTATCTTCATTTTTTTTACTTGAGCCGCGACATGAGAAAACCAATAAAGTGGTTCTGCGCCCAGCGCAGATTCAGATCAGCCTTGGCATCCTCTCAGTCTGATCAGAGTCTTTGCTAAGCGTGTTAAGGATAGCTCAGCTACCTCCATGCAGACAGCGAATACTCTGATCAGACTGGGCGGATGTCCAGGCTGATTTGAGTTTGCACTTTGGTTTTGTCGTGTCGCGGTTCACTTCAGGGTTTGCCACCATAAGTCATGAAACTGATTGACTAATCTAACAACTTGATTATTGTTAGGAAAAGTAACTAGGAAAATTCTCAAAAACTGACACAACTGAATCCAAGATTCCACCAAAGACACCATGTGTAAAAAGACACAAAATTAGACATGATCAGGGGCAGCCATGTGAACAGCCGTCAAATTTCACATGTTGGTGGTCCCCGGGCTAGCCTTATCATCATAAACAATATATCAATAACAGACATAGCAACAAACAACACATAATGCTACAACCAAGAAGAACCACAAACAGAAGTGCCGCCTTCGGACGGCCAGAAAAGAACTGGGGGGGGGGGGGGGGGGGGGGGGGGGGCGGCGACGTGAGGAGAGGGCTTAACCGGTTTGCTATTTAAAAAGTGGGTAGGATGGGGTGGGGTGCGGTAGGGGGTAAGGGGTAAAGAGTAAAGGGTAAAGGGTAGGGGTAGGGGTAGCGGTAGCGGTAGCGGTAAGGGTAAGGGTAGGGGTAGGGGTAAGAGTAAGGGTAAGGGTAAGGGTAAGGGTAAGGGTAAGGGAAGGGATAGGGGATGGACGTGATGTGCCGCCTTAGGACGGCCAGAAAAGAACTGGGGGTGGGCGTGAGGAGGGGGCTTAACCGGTTTGCTATTTAAAAAGGAGGTGGGTGGGGTGGAGTGCGGGTGGGGGTGGGGTTAAAGGGTAAAGGGTAAGGGGTAGGGGGTTGAGGGTAGGGGTAGGGATATGGGTAGGGGAAGGGGTAGGGGTAGGGATATGGGTAGGGTAGGGTAGGGGGTGGGGTGGGGGTAGGGTAAGGTAGGGGTAGGGGTTGGGGTAGGGGTTGGGGTAGGGGTAGGGGTAGGGTAGGGGTAAGGGTAAGGGCAAGGGTAATGGTAGGGTAGGGTAGGGTAGGGTAGGGTAGGGTAGGGTAGGGTAGGGTAGGGTAGGGTAGGGTAGGGTAGGGTAGGGTAGGGTAGGGTAGGGTAGGGTAGGGTAGGGTAGGGTAGGGTAGGGTAGGGTAGGGTAGGGTAGGGTAGGGTAGGGTAGGGTAGGGTAGGGTAGGGTAGGGTAGGGTAGGGTAGGATAGGGTAGGGTAGGGTAGGGTAGGGTAGGGTAGGGTAGGGTAGGGTAAAGGTAAGGGTAAGGCAGGGCAGGGCAGGGCAGGGCATGGCAGGGCATGGCAGGCAGGGCAGGAGTGAGGGTGACGAGTCAATCAGGTCAGTAGATTCGTTGGCAGATAGGCAGGTAGGCTAGATAGGATAGGTTTTGGTAGGCAAAGTAAGGTCGGTAGGCAGGAAGGAGGTAGGGCTATGTCGGAGATAGGTAGGTAGGTAGGCTGGCACGGGCGGGCAAATAGAATGCATATAGGTAGTTAGGCCGGTTGGCAGGCTGGCAGGCAGACTGCCTGTAGGTAGGTTGGCAGTTAATTAGGCATGCACGCAGACAGGC
This sequence comes from Ctena decussata, assembly GCA_963989385.1. NCBI lineage: Eukaryota > Metazoa > Mollusca > Bivalvia > Lucinida > Lucinidae > Ctena > Ctena decussata. The sequence goes on along the minus strand of OZ022501.1, from coordinate 67,443,778 downwards.
AAGGTAGGTAGGGTAGTATAGGTAGGATAATTAGGTAAAGTTTGTTGAAGTACGTAGGTAGGTAGGTAGACAGGAATGATATAGGTAAGTAGGTTGAAGGGGCAGCCAGACAGGCGAGCTAGGCAGGCAAAATGAATCACTACAATAATATTGGATTCAAACCTGTCTTCTCCATATCGTGACAAAAAACGGTACTACATACAAAATACTACATGCTAAGCCAGTTTCAGTAACTTTCTTTATGAATTAACTGGTGAGGTTGCAAGTCTGGAGTCAGAGGTATGAATCATGGAGAGTATTTCCTAAGAGGTGGGGGATTGTTGGGTGGGGTAATAAGATTTTTTAGCTCATTGTAGTGAATGGGTGAAAGTACCACTACTAACGCCTCGCTATAGAAGCATGCTTTTATGGCGACATGGTTAGAGGGGCGAACTGTTGCTGCTAGTTAAGACACTGTTGGGTGTAAAAGTTGATCCTTTCTTGAACTGGTCTGCTCATATTGATCACATATGTTCTGTCATCTCTTCAAGACTATACCTTCTGTCTAAAATAAAACGTTATTTAAATCTTTATGCCAGAAAACTTTATTGCAATGGATATATATTGCCTGATATAGATTACTGCTGCATTGTTTGGGAACTGCTCTGAGGACTGCCTCAACAGATTGCTAAAGCTACAGAAAAGAGCAGCAAGAATCACTCTTGATTCAGATCCCCTAGCACCATCAGAACCATTCTTTAGAGAACTACACTGGATGAATGTCAAAACAAGGATTCAGTATCGTAAACTGATACTAGTTTTTTAATGTTTACACAACCAAGCACCTAAATACTTGTCAAAAAATCTAAAATATGTTGGGGAAAATAATCCATATTGTCTTAGAAATAAAATGTTATGAAAGGTAACTTGCATGTCGAAAAACCAAAAAACTGAACTTTACAAGAAATCTTTTCAATACTCAGCTTCAGTTTTGTGGAATGATTTACCATGGTTCTACTTTACATGATTTCAAAAGAAGACTGAAATGCCACCTACTGGGTACCAGGCACTGATTGAAAATTTACTACATACTGTATATGCAGATATCTTTGTTTCAATCTTTTTGAAGTTTATTTAAATTTGTTTAACCCTATAATCAAGTCATGAACTTGCTTTTTAGAATTGTATGATCTAAAATTTATTACCTGCTATATTACTGTGGTATACTATTTTTTTAATTGCACGCTTCTTTCTCTCCATTTACATGTATTATAATGTTCTAATGTTCTATGGTTGTACTGAGTGCCATAGGGAAGATTAGTTTTACTTAATATGTCTTCCTCGTTAAATTAATTTATTTAATAAATAAGAAAAAATAAAAAGATCAAGTGGCTGACAGAACTCAACGGTAGGGTTCCCCAAGAAAAGGAGGGAACTACAAACAACAACATCGAAAGTAGTTCCGTCTATTGACTGCATCAGTTTACGGGGAAAATATCGCTTGGCCTTTATTCAGCGACACTTTTGAAACTTTAAACACCTGTTTTATGGCATGTGTTGATTTTCGCTGAAAGCAAATCAGCTCCAGCTGCCCTAAAAATTTCCTTAGTTACCGGCCTAACAACGGACCACGTGACGATGCTTAGATTCATTCGCTGACACATGTAATTTGCATGATTCAGAATTACTTGTGAAAAATGATGGCCTAGTGGTAATTATTATCTTTCGATATACTGTAAAGAATTTCACTGTAAGAAACAGTTATTATTTAAATATATAACTGCTTTGAAATGAAAAGAAACATATATTTTATCTAAGATTTATATTTTGAAGCGGATGTGTGAAAAAGGAGTTGTTTGGCTAGTGTTTTGACATGGTCGACGCAAGCAACTGTCAGCTCAGAAACCGGTGTTATTGTGCAGTATAAGCTCTGGAAATGATATGCTGTTTGCCATTCTAGTAAAAAGGGACATGATAACGGCTTCTTCCATCACATAATATAGTTATTGAAGGTATGTATTGCATCATACTGGGAAAATAGTAATGGTAGCCACGTGGGTGGGGTAAGATTTTTTTAAGATCATTGTAGTGAATGCAGTGATACTAACGCCTCGCTGTAGAAGCGTGCTTTCATGGCAATGTGGTTAGAGGGGCGGACTGTTGCTGCTAGTTAAGCAACGTTTAGCTTGGCCAGTTCCTGGATGGGTGACCCAGTTCAGTGATTTTTTTTCTCTATATAAGTGGTGGCCATAAAAGGCACCAGTCCCAAATCAAAATAGTATCCTTTTTTTCCCCAACTGCTAGTTGAAAAATTCCCAACTGCAGGAAGAATTTTTCTAGGGACCATCTTACAAGCATAAATTTACTTGCATGCTTAGAAAACTGGCAGATATATGACTATAACTCAATGTAAATATTATATATTCAGTACCATGTCCCCTGTCTCACTTGAGGCTAAATAAAGGTGTTTCTGAAATTCCAAATTTTTGGAGAATACAACATGATTTTTCCCAATTCCATGGCCACTGGCACCATTCCCAAAATAGTGAAAAAAATGACTGCAGTTTAAGCTGCTTCCCAGCAGGCACATGATATCGTCATTGCTGCTTCCCAGCAGGCACATGATATCGTCATTGCTGCTTCCCAGCAGGCACATGATATCATCATTGCTGCTTCCCAGCAGGCACATGATATCGTCATTGCTGCTTCCCAGCAGGCACATGATATCGAAATGACATACTGACATCGATGCGACATCATTATGTCGCATCGACATCAGTCTGATCTCATTATGACGTCATGTGCCTGCTGGGTTGGTGCGGTAATTGGGTATCCATTTTATTACAGGTCACTGGTGTATCCTATTGGGTATTCAGGTATATGGTATAGTGCAGCAAGCAGTCTATCCTTCAGCCTTCTAAACACCAACTTGTTGTATTTCGATTCTCATAATGATGTTGGTCCTGGGGTCTCAGTGGAGCAAATCCATGGCCACACCCTATGGCATGTGATGGCAAGCACCATGGATCCAGCTATCCGTGTGGAAACAATATTCCTCTTTGGATCCACACTGTTTGCTAAGGCACATCTATCCCATTAAGTTGGGTATGTGAAAAGTTCTTGAAATTGGGACACCTGAAATAATTTCCATAACTGTCCTGAAAATAGAAATGTTGTTTTTTCACACTGCATTTATGCATTCAATGAATGCACATGGAATGGCAAACAGTATATAGGTGTTGATCAAAATGCTCTTTAAGGGGTCAGCGTAGAGCTTTCAGACAGGGAGAAGTTTTTGCGACATTTTCTACACTTTATGGAGAAATTTTGGTCCAAATTTTGGATTTCCCTATATGAGCCGCGACACGAGAAAACCTTCAAAGTGGTTGTGTACCCAGCGCACTCAGATCAGCCTGGGCATCTGCCCAGACTGAATAGACTCTTAGCTAAGCGCTTAAAGGTTAGCTAAGGGTCTAAGCTACCTCCATGCGGATGGACATCAAAGACTCTGATCAGACTGGGCGGATGCCCAGGCTGATTTGAGTCTGCGCTGGGTGCACAACCACATTGTTGGTTTTCTCGTGTCGAGGCTCATATGTTCTATACGTTTGCACTTCTCCCTCAGCTCAAAATAGGGAGATAGGGAGACTGTTTCTCTCAAATCACCCTGTAGGTTTTTGCCCTGCTCTTTAAGGAACAGCCCGTTTACTCAGACACCTGTCCCAGTACATGTACTTAGATTTTTTATGGTAATCATGGTAGTCTAATCATGGTATTCTCTTCTTCCTTTTCAGTTGAAAAAGATAGTGTAGCTTGCAGTCATGGTGAAATTGACAATAGACTTGATATCACGGGGTACATCAGGGTACACCAAGAAAAAGAGGGATGAGACTATGCAGCAGTATTTAAGACGTTTAACTCATTTGTACCTTGAAAACAAAGGAATTGATGAAGTGGTAAAATCTTAGTTTGGTTTTAATACACTCTAGGTCTCACTAAATGAGATGAAATCTCTCTCATGTTTGCCTGCCTCTGAACCAGGTCCCCTAAGAGTTTCAAATTTCAGTTATTTTTTTCAGGTGGTTGATTGAAGTTTAGTTAAATCATAAAATACATTAACAGACATGGTCTTTTGTTACGTGATGCAAACAGTTGCAATAAAAAGGTGGAATTCATCAGATACGAGTTTTACATCCCTTCAAACAGTAATTTCATCATATCAAGATAATGATATTAAGGTGAAAATGTACATTGCCAGGGGGGTAACTCTGCCATTTCAACTTTTGACTCCCTTTTCAATGGGAGTTTACTCTTAAAGGAATGAATTTGCTCCCTTAGCAAATTCTTTCCTTTAAGAGTAGACCTTATGTTGGAATGGCTTTGCCATCATGGGCACAAACTGGAAAACAGTACACAAGATGTCTTCTTTTGATAAAATGGTGGTAAAATATTAAGGTGTACATACACACCTTAAATACAGGTTTTCAGACATATTGGGAAAAATACCTAAGCAAACAGTGAAGACCCAGATCAGTTTGGACTCTACTGCGTTTGCATCTGTCAGTTTTAATTGGGAAACATCAATGGAAAAGCAATTCATTCCAGGTGAATGGGTACATTTTCAGGGAAGCAATTCTGCCATTCTCATTTTTGCATCCATTGTCTTAAAAATTGCTTCCCTAGGAGTATATTCCTTCCTACAGGAGCAGATTTTATTTTGGAAAGGCATCATCTACTCGGTGGGGAATCACGTGATATTTCAAACCTATATTTGGACAGAACGAGTAATAAAATTGATCATGAATTCTTTAATACTCTATGATTTTTTATGCGGTAAAGTGCAGATACCTCTTCACTCTTGCAGCAAGCCATTTTGTACCCATTTTCTAAGAGCTGTTTCCATGCATGCTGTATTTTATCACACAACCTCGAGTTAAGTCAGAAAGTCTTTGCTCAAGACAAAGTTGAAAAGTACCATAAAAGCACAGGTCTATTAAAATAGAATAGCCGTTTTCTGCGAAGGAACTAGGTATCTGCAGTTTGCCAAATAAAAATTCATTGAGTATTAAGGAAATAATAAACAGTTTTCTTACCCATTCTGTCTGAATACAGGTACAAAATAACTGAGGTAGGTCACCTGCTTTGCTGTGGAGAAGCCAACAGGAAGTCACAAAATTGTTTTCCTTTATAGCTCGCCTGAACGAAGTTCAGGAAGAGCTATTGTACTACCCCCGGCATCAGCGTTAGCAGCGGCGACAGCGTTAACAAAATGTTTAAGTTTTACGTTAAAGTTTTTTAGGTGATGGGCAAGGCACTGTCAGGCAAGCTATCCTGTCCCGCTGACAGGTCTTGTTAAAAAGCGAAAACTCATGAGGGCTAACTCACACACCTTCAATTTTTGGGCACTTACTTTGACTGTATGACATGAGCCGTGACATGACAAAACCAACAAAGTAAAGGTGAGCCCAGCAAAGCCTAATTATCCTGAGCATCAGCTCAGTCTAATCAGGATCTTCTCTGTTGGCATGGAGGTAGCTTAGACCCTTTAAGCAAACAGCAAAGACTCTGATCGGGCTGGGCGGATGCCCAAGCTGATTTGAGTCTTTGCTGGGCCCACATGCCACTTTGTTTAATAGTTCTCTTGTGATGTGGCTCAATGTCATAATATTCTATTTCAGGGAGATGATATATCTTTATGCAGAAATTTATCTGTGCTGTACTTATATGACAATGAGTTGGCAATGATACCAAATTTGATGCAGAACCAGTGCTTGACCATGTTATATCTACAGAACAACAGTATCAGTCGCATTGAAGGACTTCATCCACTGACCAGACTAACAAAGCTGTAAGTTGACATTTTCTCAATTTTTTAAAGCTTCAGCAAGCAGGCACACCATTGGGCTAGTTTTTGTCATACCTGCAATAAACAAGACATATGTGTTGCTCTATCTGCAGGTAAAATTTTATCTAGTTTTCTGGTGTAGCTATGATTTTTTGACAATGAACAGACAGTTGAGATAAAGCATTATGTAGAATTCTTGTTCGACATCCTTGTCATTGTCAGTTTTTACCCACTGACATCCTTGTTTTTACCCACTGACATACTTGTCATTGTCAGTATTTTTACCTACTGACATACATGTACTTGTCATTGTCAGTGTTTTTTCCCACTGACATTCTTGTCATTGTCAGTGTTTTTACCCACTGACATTCTTGTCATTGTCAGTGTTTTTACCCACTGACATTCTTGTCATTGTCAGTGTTTTTACCCACTGACATTCTTGTCATTGTCAGTGTTTTTACCCACTGACATTCTTGTCATTGTCAGTGTTTTTACCCACTGACATGCTTGTCATTGTCAGTGTTTTTACCCACTGACATCCTTGTCATTGTCAGTGTTTTTACCCACTGACATTCTTGTCATTGTCAGTGTTTTTACCCACTGACATTCTTGTCAGTGTCAGTGTTTTTACCCACTGAAATTCTTGTCATTGTCAGTGTTTTTACCCACTGACATACTTGTCATTGTCAGTGTTTTTACCCACTGACATTCTTGTCATTGTCAGTGTTTTTACCCACTGACATTCTTGTCATTGTCATTTTTTTACCCACTGACATTCTTGTTATTGTCAGTGTTTTTACCCACTGACAGTCTTGTCATTGTCAGTGTTTTTACCCACTGACATTCTTGTCATTGTCAGTGTTTTTACCCACTGACATACTTGTCATTGTCAGTGTTTTTACCCACTGACATTCTTGTCATTGTCAGTGTTTTTAGCAACATAAGTAGATCTTACATCATCACACACACACATCAGCTGTATGTCTTGCTGCACTTTGTATTAAATATTATCACGTAAGTCTAATTATTCATTTTCATAGCCATGTTTGTGTATAAGTTTACCATAGATTGTGACCATTTGTTATGAACATACATTGTACATTATCATACATTAAGCTTGCATCATGATGTTGAGATGAAGGTCATAGATTTTTGTAAGATGGTACATATTTTACCGCCCTAAATGACCCTCAGAATAAGTTAATCAGTCATATAAATTAAAATAGGTTTTCCTTTCTTAAACACTTTAACAGATTTTAATTTGTCTCACAAGATGAATCTAGATTCTTTAGTTGTTTTCGAGGGGGGAAAACTCGCGTAACTCAATAAAAATGATATATTTCAGGTATCTTGGAGGAAACTGTATAACAGTCATAGAAGGGCTTGAAAAACTACAGCAATTACAAGAATTACATGTAGAAAACCAAGTGTTGCCACCAGGGGAGAAGTTATTATTTGATCCTAGAACATTAAAAGCTATATCTGTAAGTACAGTACACGCAACGTGAAGACTTGATCTGACACGCTCTCGCGTGACACTTAAAATCGCGAGGAAGGGATTAAAATCCACGAGATTCTCTCGCAACTCTCACGCATTTCACACTAAACTTCCTCGCGTTTTGAAAATCGCCACGTTCCACGCAAGAAAATTCCTCGCATCTCGCGTGAAATTCATAGAGTGATGTATGCGAGAAACTTTCTCGCATCACGCGTGGAATTTTGTCCAGGTAGGTACATGTACAGTAAATGCAAGTTTCTTTACAAGAACATATACCTTTACAGACAAGGCATATGATTCGCAATGCATTTTTTTTTTTTCGGCGCTGATAACTGTTCAATTAATACATAGTAAGCGTGCGTGAATAACCTAATTGATCGCATCCTCAACGCAAGTATTGTTTGACCGTATGGTATTTACATTTACGAATTAAGGATGGGTTGATAAACAATCATGATCAGCATAATTTTGTTGCAGTTACGCGGCGAGTTAATTAGTGAGGCTTATGTTTGAAAGAATATTGTTAATAGGTTAGTTAGATGACACAGACAAAAAATTTCGCTCAGCCGCCACCGATAATAGCCCAATCCATGTCAAAACAGTCACAAAGATCAAAGCGTTTCGATCAGCTTTTGAACTCAAAGATATAGCCGCTAGTGGCACGTGCCGAAATGTTTACTTATTAACCAATATAAACTTTCTGATGTAAGAGCTGTCAAGTTTCCATTAAAAGCGCGGGTCCCTATAAAACTAGAAACGGAACCAAAACGAAACGAAACACAACGAAACGAAACAAAACGCAACGGAACGAAACGCAACGAAACGAAATAGAAATAAAACGAAATGGAGCAAAATCTGAAAAATACCATGAAAGTATCACAATAGTACAGCACCACATATTAATGCAAAAGGAAGACTAAAAAAGCCCCATGTTTATCCCTATACATTGCTAAATGAAGTTACCAAGTTACTGGGTATTTGTTAGATCAAATACATTAACTTTTAAACAGATACTTGGCTGAATTGTTTAATTTGATAAACTGACATACGATTTTGGGGCCTCATTTGGTCTTTGGGTGTTTTGGTCTGGGCATTTTTAGCTCACCTGAGCCGAAGGCTCACAGGTGAGCTTATAGTATAGGCAGGCATCCGTCGTCCGTCCGTCGTCCGTCCGTCGTCCGTCCGTCAATATTTTCAAACGACATCTCCTCCGAAACTACAAGGCCCATTGTTACCAAATTTCATATATAGCATCTATAGGCAGGGGGAACCAATAATACTGTTTTTTATCCAAATCGCTTCAGAACTTTGGTTGCTATGGCAACTTAAAGTTTCCATTGACTTATATAGGAAAAATTGAAAATTTGCATTTATTGCTATGTCACTGCAGATATTTTGACAAAACTTTTACAGAAATGTTCCTTGAGTATTCCTCTATCAACCACATGAACTTTATGTAAATTGCACAATTTGGCTGGTTGCCATGGCAACCGAATGGTTAAAAAGTAGAAAAAATATTCAAAAATCATCTCCTCAGAAACTATGCAACCAATAAAGCTCAAACTTCACAGAAAGGATCTTAGTACTAGCTTCTATAAAAGTACTGTTTTTCTTGGCAATTGCTCTAGCAGTTTGGTTGCTATGGGAACTGAAAGTTGCCAATGACTTATAATGGCAAATTGGAAAATTTGCATTTATTGCTATGTCACTGCAGATATTTTGACAAAACTTTTACAGAAATGTTCCTTGAGTATTCCTCTATCAACCACATGAACTTTATGTAAATTGCACTATTTGGCTGGTTGCCATGGCAACCGAATGGTTAAAAAATAGAAAAAATATTCAAAAATCATCTCCTCAGAAACTATGCAACCAATAAAGCTCAAACTTCACAGAAAGGATCTTAGTACTAGCTTCTATAAAAGTACTGTTTTTCTTGGCAATTGCTCTAGCTGTTTGGTTGCTAACTGAAAGTTGCCATTGTCTTATAATGGCAAAATGGAAAATTTGCATTTATTGCTATGCCACTGCGGATATTTTGACAAAACTTTCATAGAAATGTACCTTGAGTAGTCTTTAACCAGCCATGTTAAATTTATGCAAATTGCGCAATTTGGCTGGTTGCCATTGCACCCGAATGGTTAAAAATAGAAAAATATTAAAAAATCATCTTCACAGAAACTGTGTGGCCTAATAAAGCTCAAACTTTACAGAAAGAACCTTAGTACTAGCCTCTGTAGAATTATTGTTTTTCATGGCAATTGCTCCAGCAGTTTGGTTGCTATGGCAAGAAAGAGTTTCCATTGACTTATAATGAGGAAAATGGAAATTGGCAATTTTTGCTGTCTAACTAACTGCAGTTATTTAAAAAAATTTCTACAGAAATGTTTCTTGAGTAGTCCTCTACGATTCATGTGAATTTTCTCCAAATCGCTGAATTTGATTGGTTGCCATGGCAAAATATAGTGTAAATTTCGAAAAAAAAAAAAAAAAATCTTCTGCTCAGAAGCCATATAGGGGATGAAGCTGATATTTTGCAAACATGTTGATGACAGTAGTTTCTACATAAATTTTATTCTTTTTCTTCCAATCCCATAAGAACTTTGGTTGCTATGGCAACTTATAGTTTCCATTGACTCATAATGGGAAAAGTGAATCCATGAAGGGGATGAAGCTGATACTTAGCATACATATTTAAAATAATTTTAACCTCTACCTAAAGTATGTTTTATATTATCATTGCCCATGTGAATTTGTTGCTATGGCAACTTGAAGTTTCCATAGAGGAAAGTGGACATTTGCTGTTTATTTCTGTGTTATTTCAGATATTTTGACAAAAATTCACAGAAATGTTCCTGGAGTAGTCCTCTACCAGCCATATGAATTTTTCCCAATTACCCGATTTTGATTGGTTGCCATTGCAGCTGAAAGGCCAAATTTTAACTTTTTTTTTTTTTTGCCAAAGATCTTCTGAGAAGCCATTAATGGGGGATAAAGCTTATTTTTTTTGCATAAATGTTTTTGATATTATCCTCTACATAAATGGTGTTTTTTATTGCTGTTGTGCATGGTGTTTTGTTACTGTAACCTCAGTGCCTCAGTGCTCAGGTGAGCGATATAGGGCCATTGGCCCTCTGGTCTTTATTATCTTTATAGTTTTTGATTGTTATTTAAAGATAATTAATATTTATTTTTACTTTTTTTTGTTGTGGAGCGGCGTATGAGCTTTTCTACATTTTTCGGGCTACCAGCTCCATACATATGACCCAGGTTCCTGAAATAGTGTTCTTGCCTCGGTCCCCAACAATTATTTTTATGCGCAACAATCAAATATGAAATCATCATCATCATCATCATCATGCGCAACAATCAAATATGAAATCATCATCATCATCATCAGCCAAGTATCTGTTTAAAAGTTAATGTATTTGATCTAACAAATACCCAGTAACTTGGTAACTTCATATAGCAATGTATAGGGATAAACATGGGGCTTTTTTAGTCTTCCTTTTGCATTAATATGTGGTGCTGTTCTATTGTGATACTTTCATGGTATTTTTCAGATTTTGCTCTATTTCGTTTTATTTCTATTTTGTTTCGTTGCGTTTCGTTCCGTTGCGCTTTGTTTCGTTTCGTTGCGTTTCGTTCCGTTGTGTTTCGTTTCGTTGTGTTTCGTTTCGGTTCGTTTTGGTTCCGTTTCTAGTTTTATAGGGACCCTAAAAGCGCACGCGACAACAATGACTTGATTAGCAAATGGGCTGTCTCACAGGTGATTGACGTCCACTTATCCACTCTCTGAAATATGCAAATTTGTAAACCTGTTGGTTTGACAGCTAAAAAAAATTACGTCACAGCTGCATCCTCTTAATCAGTTCATTCATGAAATATGGAAAATATGATTTTGCGTCGTGGATCAATAGTCAAAGTGTTTGGATTTTAAAAATGCATCAAAATGAAGGAAAAATAAGAGGTGAGAAGTTTGTTTTTTATTCCGATCTCCGCGTGGCAAAATCACATTATCTATATGAAAAACGAAACTGATTCTGCTGCGCGGAAAAATTCTCAAAGTATTCGGACTAATAAACATAATATCTATATTCATATTTAGAGGTGACTGAACGCATTCAAGGCCTTCGCCATAATAAAATGTGAAGACGGTAGCATTTGTTGAAATACGTAAACACAGCACGTTTATAGGTCAGTCTCGTGCCTTGACATCAAAGGACACCACTCAGAGCACAAAATGGTGAAAGGAATCTTATTCTATACGCTGATAGTATTTATTAGGATCAGCCTGCGCAGTATTAAATACAATGCGACAAACTGGTATGCTTTACGCGTCATAGCGTGAGCGGTTTATGCTATTTGTTCGGCACTTTCGGTTATTTCCGGAATGGCGGAAATTGCCGATCGTAATTTTTGCCACTAAAAATTTTTGAGTCGGCGCCAAAAAAGACCAGTCGGTTGGAAACCGGAATCACACAACTTTTTTTTAGGCCCAATGTAAAAATATAAATGAATTACCTGTACAACATATAATGACCTGTGAAATTGACAGGAATCCTTAATCCTTTCCACTCGAAAACACGCGTCGCGCATGATTAAGTTTGGCGCCAATGACTCACCTTAGCATGCATGGAGTTAATCCTTTCTCTCGAAAGTTGCGTGTCTCGCGTGAAAAGAAATTTTCTCGCGAGTTTAACGTCACGCATCTCGCGAGTGTCTCGCATCTCCCACGCATTTCACACGCAAAAACCCCACTAAACTTTCGCGGAGAAGATTAAAATTTCTCGCGAGAGCGTGTCAGATCAAGTCTTCACGTTGCGTGTACTGTAGATCACTATGAAAGTGGTTGCTGCATTATTAATATAACAAGATATTATAACTAAGTATGACAGGTAGAATATTGAAATAGCCTGTTAGTATTTATCTGATGTTATGTAATATAATGGACGTTACAGCTGCAAAACCTGTCATGGAAAAGTTTACAACTAAATGGGTACATATTCAAGGGAAACAGTTCTGCCAGTTTCATTTTTGACTCCCTTATTAGTGATGGTTAACACTTAAAGGGAAGAATTTGCTCCCATGGGACCCCATTTTTGAAGGGCTTTGTCTAGGGAAGCAAACAAGAAGTTACAAATGTAACTTTCCTTTGGAAAAATGGTGGGAAAAGATGGAGTGTGTCCATACACCATAATTGATGATAATTCTGGACTAGTATGTGTTACATATTTTGTTGTAACCTTTCATTAGAACCATCTCATTAAGACGGTTCTACTGAGGAGTCATATAAGTCTTTATGGAGAAATAAGAAAAATATCTCAGTATTATCATCAGATAACCCCTATATCTCAAGCTCTGGTGTATGGTTGTCATGGAGAAATACGAAAAAAATCATTGGTACCCGACTTTTTCTGAAGTTCTGTCATAATAGCTAAACAAAAATATTCACTACCCTTATGTGTTTAAGGTTTTGGACACTTAAAACTATTAATTTTCGATTTGTCCCAATGGAAAATTAATGGGTTTTAGTGACAACCGTGTCACAATATTTAATCTCATTAGGGTAATTTGTATTTCATGTATTTATGTCCATTGTTTAAAATTGGTGTTTTTCTTTCAGTTTTCATTAAAAGTGCTCAATGTTTCTGGGAATAATTTAGACAGTATCCGTGATTTAGAAGGTTTAATAGGAATAACACACTTTACGGCAATAGACAACCAATTAAATGACATGAAAGAACTGGCTCATGTGTTTGGACAGTGGCATAATTTAAACAAATTGGATTTAATGGGGAATCCCCTGTGTCATAAAGCTAAATATAAGGATAGAGTTATTGTGATGGCCAAACAATTAGGTAAGTAAGAGAGACAGAAAAGAGTATTTGAGCTGCGACACGACAAAACCAATGAAGTGGCATGTGGGCCCAGTGAAGTCTCAGATCAGCCTGGGCATCCCCCCAGTCTGATCAGAGTCTTCACTGTGCACTTACAGAGTAGCTCAGGGTCTAAGCTTCCTCCATGCTGACAGCGAAGAAACCTAGCAGACTAGGGAGATGCCCTGGCTGATCTGAGTCTTCCCTGGGTTCACATACCACTTGCTTGGTTTTGTCATATCATGACTAATTTATTTCCGGTGATTCTCTGTGGGTGGGCGGACATGTACAGGGACAGACTTCAGAAATATCGTTTGTCTGTCTTAGTCTGCATTAGTTCTGGTGTTCATCTACCTTATTTATTTAGCTATAAAACAGGGCTCTTATTAATCTTCAAATGAGAGTCTGTACTTTTGAAATATTGTAAAATTGTGAAAAGAATATGTTATAAATAGGTAAAAAGAGTTGACTTTTGAAACAGCTTATTCATCGAGTAATGTTTGAGAATAGATATGAGAGTAGTAAATGAACACAGCTTAGCCTACTTTTAAATATTGATGTATTTCATGTGTTTAGAAAATATGTATGGCTCCTTGATAACTACATGTTCAGTTGAACTTCAATGACTCGAAAAGGCTTGGAACCATGAAAATAACTTAAATTAGTTTAATTAGTTCCAGCCATACAGGGTAATTAGTTTAATTAGTTCCAGCCATCTTTATCTCCTCCAGATAAAGATGGAAAAGTTGAAACACTGAGTTTCGGAGGCCTTTATTTTCTAGACCTATATTTAGCTTACAGTAATAAAGTTGGACCAGTTTCAGTGACCCCCACTCATTTTCTATACAAATTGCAATATAAAGCTGGTTACTGTTGCTCAAGATTGAAACTCACAAACTGATTATAAAAACATACTGAAGGCAATGGCTGCACATGCTTATCAAGAAACAGATGACATCGTGAAAATTAAGAAATACCCTGTCAAAATTAGGGGGTGGGGTTACAAAACAAACCAAAACTTGCATGCAAATACATTTTATCCAAATGTTTTTATAGTATTTTATGTTGAAAACAATAGTAAAGATATTTTCAACTAGTATTTAGTCCCTGGTCACATAATTTCAACAATATTTAAAAAGAAACTTTGCAGACTGGTTGAAAAAGCAGCTGTGCTGTTCTAAGGACAGCAATTATTTCAATACCATAAAATCAATGTTTAATGTATGTCATTTATATCTTCAGGTCTATAAACAGGAATATAACATGCTAATTAACATATCCAAATAGAAAATAAATCAGAAATATTCCTCTGATAATAAATTTGATTGGAATTTTACAGTTTAGAAAAAGTAATAAGAAAAATGTATGAAAAATGGGGTTGTCATGAAAACCTGTATAATGTGAAGTTCTTCTAGGTAGAATGGTGTTATTATCAAACCTACACAAAGGCAATATAACTTAGTGTATATCTCTGCAAAAAAGAATTATTTGCTGCATCACTTTTTAAAAATATTGACAAAATTTAAAAGGTCACTGAAACTGGTCAGTCACTGAAACAGGTCCACTTACGATATATAAACTGACCTCTAGGGACTCAGGAATGAGTTCTGGTCAGGCATGGTAAACGAGCCATCAGGGTTCAAGCCATTGAAGTTCTACTGTGGTGTGTTTTCTCAAAAAGTAAGACTTAGCTGGCAGAGATCCTGACTTATGTTGCTTAAGCGGAAATGACATCTTGAAACTATGAAGCTTCCATTGCCATTCATGAATACCTCACCTACTTTAAACAGGTACATGTATACACCCCTCCCTTAATTGTAAGGCAGAATCACCGGCTTATGTGGGGCATTCAGCAGGTGCTATTTTGTATGTGGGAGTATGTCACTTCAATGTTGTCTTTGCAATGGCTAGTTATACACTATCAGGTGACTCTTGCGTGACATTCTGGGTGTGGTTCAGAACTATATATTATTGCAATGAAAATATATTCCAGCAGACTCTTCATTGTAGCTTAACATAGGTTTGTTGACATGGTAATTTGGTTGACAGGGCACGTTTACTTTTCTGTGTCTGCATCTCTGTTAAATGAAATTCTTCAAAGTTTATGGCTATTGTGCTAGGGTGTTGGCCAGACCTGTCTATTCCCAGCAGGCGCATGACGTCGAAATGAGGTCCTACTGACATTGATGTGACGTAACGTCGCATCGACATCAGTGTGATGTCATTGCAATGTACTGTGCCTGCTGGGTTCAGAAACTGATAATGATATTCACTGAGATATACTGTGAAAATTCTAAGTATTGGGACAAATAGGTCAGTGCAAACAGTAGAAACCCAGATCAGACTGCTCCTCAAAAGAGCAGTCTGTTAAGGGTGTACACTATTGCCATTTCCTCCTCATCTTTTGGACATGGTCACACATATATATAAAACTGCATTGTAAAACAAAACTGTCCCATTTTAGGACAATTCTGGTAATTATTTTAGGTTTCCCAATCTTAAGAATTTTACATTAACTATAAGAATCTTTTTCAGAGACATTAGATGGTAAACAAATAAGTGAAACAGCAAAACAGTTTCTGCGGAACTGGCATGCCAACAAAGAGACACAGAAGAAAAGAAAAGAAGACATCATTAGAAGAGGAAATTTTATTCAAGATTTTGATGGTAAACATGGAGAATATGTAGATGAAAGATGTATATTCTAAAACACCAGATAAAGTGGGATTTGAGGAAAAGTCTGAGATTATTTTTCTTTTTCCTCAATGAAGACGTATGTTGTTACCCCTCATTAGAACCATCTCAATGAGACGGTTCTAATGAGAATGAGGGGTCACAATATATGTTTTTATTGAGAACTATGGAAAAAGGCCAAGGTTTTCAACATCTCCTGAGGGACCTTGCAAACGTTAATGCATTGGGAAAAAAATGTTTGATTGCTATTATTGCATAAATTCAACTACAATGCTACAAGATAACAAAAAAGTTGGCACACTATTTTTTGGCCTCATCGCCATTATCTTGCTGATTCCTCCACACATTATGTATGTCTATGAAAATCCTCGTTTCAGGCCATGGTCAGCTACCGTGAATTTTTGTGCAATTCACAAGTCGTAATCATTTTCATCAAAGTTTTCACTCGATGTTGTCTGCACTTCCATTTTTACAATATCCGAATTTGTATAACTCTTCCATTAAAGTTTTTATTGGATATCTGCAAATGCAGTTTGCCCCTTGTTTCTGTACTATTAGAGTATTGCCCTGCAACTTGCATATGTTACTGGTAATACATGGTTTTGTGTTCATTAAAACATGCCTATTAAAAGCATGTGACACAGATATTTTTGCAATAATAAATGTTATTCATCATAGTATAAGGACTGTATTAATCGTTCACAAGTGTAAGCATTCAAAAGTAAATATTTGTCTGTGATGTTAGCACTTTTTCAATACGTCTATAATGATGCAGAACCTATAATCAAGGTATTGTCTGCTTATTTGATGGTTTATGCAGTATTTCTGTTTAAATTCTTATATTTCATAGAACCTGGTGGTGATTTGCCCCCAGTGAGAGAACCAGTGGGAAAGATGGCTGGGATCCCAGGATACATGATGCCAGGTGGGTATTAACTCTTTTCATGAAAAGTAATCTGTGTTAACAAAAAGCCTGGTTTCACAAAACCCCAAGGTTTTCACTTTGCAAAATTTAATTGCTCAATGCATCAAAAAATGAATATAGCTGGTATGCAAGATGGATAATAGGCATTTACAGAATTGTCTAAAAACATGCATTTTATACTCAGTAGCCTTCCACTGGGAACTCTGGCAAAGAGGCCAAGGCACAGACTAGCTTAAACATTATCATACTTTGAAGTTTAGGCTCATAAATGCCCTTACATTCTTAACCCATTAATGCCTAGTGGACTCTTCTTTCTGTATATATTGGATGAGTCCATTTGACATTTAAGGGATGTCAGGTTTAGTTTATTTTTCAATTTTTTGTTTTATTTTGAGGAAAAATATCCATTTGTCATATGCAAAAAGTGAAGACCCTGATCAAACGCCGTGTTTTGCGGCGTCTGATCTGGGTCTGCACTGTTTGCCTACATACCATTTTGGGGCGCTAGGCATTAATGGGTTAAAGGCCATTTTAGAGCATGTCTGGGCCTAAACTCCAGATTCCTGTGCACAGACACAGACTGTCTCTGTACACAAAAGTTTGAACTGTAGACCCATAAATGTTCTAAAATTGTCCAAGCAAGGCCTTGTCATTGCTCAGGACTGTCTCAGACAGTTTTGAGCACTGTATTTGCCAGCAGGATATTTGAATCATATTAAGCCAGAAATATAAAGACAGTAAAATGGTCTACCTGCATATATATGCAGACAAGTCTCGGTGACTATGGTTGCTTTTGTCTTTCTGCTGAGCTTCAGATGAGTTGAAATTTTGGGAATGAAACTCAAGTTGTTTCCTTATTTGGTTTTAAAAATAATTGAGAATCTTATTAAAATTTTTGAAGCAAGGCACTAGTGTGACCCACAACATATAGAGATTAGCCTTATAGCCAAAGTTTCTGCCCAAAATTTCAATTTGTCTGGAAATTTGGGTTCATTTGTTCAAAAGCATTGTATGCTAATCTTTTTTTGTCTAAAAAAAATGTGAGAAGCTTTTACAACACATTTAAAGGTCTATATATTTTTTTCAGCAAAAAATGTTTGCCTGTCATGAAATAAAAAGTTAAGGATAACAACTGGACCCTGAGTTTTAGTCACAACTAAATCCTGTTCATCATTTTCTCCAAAATAGAATCTTTGGTTGCTATTAACTGACTGTTGTCATGTTCTTTGTTGTGTAAGCTTTGCTTGTATGAACCAAAGTTCATGTGTATATGTAAGAAACTCTTGTGATATGAGTGAAAGTAAAAAAATGCAAAAGCTCCTTGTCATGCGCTTTTAAAATTCATTGAGGTAATTTTATTTAGATGATGATTCTGAAAAAAAAGAAAGAAAAAAAAGAAAACGAAACAAAACTGCTGATCAGGGGAGTTCTAGGATAGTTTTTATGTTGTCAGGACTAGCAAAAGCCAGACTTAACCCTTAAAGAGCCAAAAATTAAAATTGTTGAATTGGCAAACAGTGTAGATGCAGATGAGGTGGCTCATAATGAGCCACCTCATCTGAATATACACTGTTTGCCCTCTAGTGTTCGAATTCTCAATATGATATCGCTTGGACGTGACGTATTTTGAAATTTTTGCAGACGCAAATTTTGTCGTCTGCTTTTTGGCACATTAAGGGTTAAGTGTTACTTTCCTGTTGATTTTTCTGGTTTAGTTCTGTTTTATGACAGTGTGCTGACAGGCAAGACACAGTGTTCCATGGAATACTTGTCTTATTTTTCATACTTTCATTCTCAGAATTATGATCAAAAACTCATCTTACACAGGCGTTCCAATTATAACATTCAAAACCATATCATGAACATTGTATGCCTGTAATACCGTATACAAGGTAATTTTCACGGTGTTCCATTTTCGCGGTATTTTGCGGTCACTTAGAAACCGAGAATATTAAAATCAGGAATAATTTCCAGTTTCTTACAAAGTGTCTTCTGTAGACACAGTGTTCATATATTTTGTTTTTGTTTGCTTCGGTAGTTGCTGGTAGTTTTCACTTGAGCCAGTTCTTTCATTAACCTGCAGCGGCCCTTCCGTAGGTTAATGAATGAACTGACTCAAGTGAAAAAGAAATAGTTCTGCTTTTCGCACATGTTGCTAACCGCCAAAATTAAAAATCCTGAAAAATTTTGTTCATGTTTTTGACCCTTAACCGCAAATATTTGAACCCGCGAAAATTACCGCATATACGGTATGGCATGACAGAAACATTGCTGTTGTATATGTACATAGTGATTATACTTTTGTCAGCAGGATGATGAATTTTATGTAGTACCTTTTTGAAATGTAGGGCAGAGACAGAAAAAAGTTTTACCTGAAGTTCATGGTAGAGCAACTCCACTGGTATAAAAAATAGGATAAAAACAATATCACACATGCCTATTAGCTTATATATGTATGCATGTCAGAACTATTCTTTTAATAGTATATTTATATCAAGCAAATTTTGCGCTTTTTCATGTACTGCATGTGTTTACTTTTGGATTACTGATAAAAGCAAAGGTGGTTCCAAATACAGTCAACTCTGGATATCTCAAATACTGATATCGCAGCTTACCCTCTTAAATGAAAAAATATGGTTTTGACTAATTTCCTATTTTTATTTACACTTCAGTTCAAGTTATTCCAAACTACTGATATATCAAAGTAAATTTTCTGGGACCAGAAGATTTACCTTGAGAGTTTGGGATGAACTTTAACTTTGAGATATCAAGAGTTGACTGTATGAAATTAAAAATGTCTACTTAAGATGAGATAAAACTTTGTTCTGACATTATTAAGCCTTAAAGTGCCAAAAAATGTTTTATCCAATTTATATCACTTTGATAATTCAAAGACTAGAGTACAAACAATGTAGGACCAGATGAGAGGTCTCATTATGAGCCACATCATCAGGATCTATGCTGTTTGCAAATTCAACCTTTTTCATTTTTGGCATTTTTAGTGTTAATTTGCTAACTGGTAACAAAGGCAGGGCACATCAATATACTAGTCATCAGGTTACTAAAAATAATGTTACCCTTTAATCTGCTGCATTTCCAGTATAGCTTTTGTTTTATTTTGATTTTTACTGCATTCCTAATGGTGGAAATAAAGCATAATGACCCAGATCAGATCAGTCTGATTTGGGTCTTAACAGCAAAAAAAAAAAAAACATTTTGTCTCCAGCAGGTTGAAGGATTGGTAGTTGTAACATAATGTGCCATTCACTTACAATATTATACAAGTGCATATTTCATATGAGGTCCCTGTTTTCTTGTTACAAAGAATAAGATTTTTCATTAAAAATGTTCTCTTTGGTTAATAAATGGAAATAAAGTAAGCTTTCTCAAACCTTTTGCAGAAGTCATGTTTCTTTTTTTCTATCTTTTTTTCTCCATTTTTAAGAAAGCCATTGGGTATGTCCAGGGCCTCCTGCTAACAAGTTATTGGGAAATAAGTCTTTTGTATTCATTTCATTTACAGTATACAGAGGTAAACTGAATTTGGAAAGAGCTTTTGATGGTGTGTTATCAGATATTTTTTCTAATCATTATGAAAAGAAGCATGGTTTTCATTAATTTTTGTGTGTGACAACATATATCCTTTGACACAGTTCTAATAATAGATGTGAAAAATAAATATTTGTTCATTTTCACATACTAGTAGACTAAAGACTTAGGAACGACTGAGATGCATGATCTAATGTGATTTTGATTATTTACTTCTAAAAAGTTGATGATTGTTCAAAGGTAAGCAAATTAAATTTGGCTGATACGATAGAGTTTTTTTTTTTTTTTAAATTTGTTTGAAATTATAATATCTTTTCCTCAGGTTAGCTCTAAGTTTGATCAGGGGAAATCTTTTGTTATAGTTGGTTCTTCATGACAAAGTGACATTACCTGCTGAAGCACCATGTTGCGTTGCCCTTGAAGCTGTCTGTAATTGCCTGTTTTGGAATTGTGCCTGCATCTTTTCAGCTCATCTGCATTTTTTGTATTTTTATTTATTTATTTTTTCAGTAGATTATCTTATTAAGGTCTTGGTGATTAGTTGTCTTGGACAGTCAAGACCCAGATCAGACTGCTCAAAGGCAGTCTTCTTCTGTACCTTCTGTTTTATCAGGCATTTTATGACAGATATGCTAAGTATCAGCAATACGCCTTGAGTTCAACCATTACCAGAATTGTAATGATTATAATTGCTACTGGGTATATATTTTCTTAAGTTTGCAAACTACTGTTGGTAATATTTAACTGTTTTTCCAAAATTGTAGAGACTCACATCTTATTAACCTTGCTTTACCATAACAATGCTTTCATCTTCCATTTAGACTTGCTGATCATTCAGCCGTCCACTCTAAGGCCTTTACAAAATAAGCGTGTTACCAGTGCACCAGCTGTGAGACAGGTGAACAGTACTTAGCATTTTGTACCTCAGATACTTGCTGTGTAAAGTGAAATATTATTTTATCAATAGCTAAATGATTGGGGCAGGGTAGCTGGCATTTATACAGGTATTGTAATGGCTGGGTTTTTACCCACCACTTCTTTGAGTGCTTTTAGAATCATCTCCCCTAGGGGCAAACGTTTTTGCACTCCATAACCAGGGATCAAGCTAGCCCAGAATTTTTGGGAGAAGTGACTTCTCCCCCCATGCAGAATAGGGAGAAGTTTATCAACTCTAGGAGAAGTTTATTTATATTATTCATTGGTGTAAATACTTCCTGTACGGAATTGTCCCGCAGGACAGTAGCAGTATTCCAGCAGTAATTGTAACAGGATTCTTGGCAGGAATCTGGACATGAAAAAGTTTCCCAATGAGTTTTCCACATGAACTTTTCACTATAATATAAAATTCCCTACAGGAGTCCAGCAGGACTCAGTGTGGAATATTAAGTGAAATATTTAAATTAGCAGGAATTCAGGCAGGAATTCAGGCATGATTCCCACCAGGAATATTAAAGTGAGCAGTATTCTCTCTCTAAAATTTGAAATTCCTGGCAGGAATCCTGCCAGGAATATGGACAGGATTGTTGGCATGAATTTGGTTGTGTTGCATATTACACAAAGACCTTGACATACTCTTTCAACATACTATTTAAAATTTTCACATACACAGTGGCTTTATAAAACACAACAGAACACATATCTTGTCAATTTCTTGGGTATTATGATTATATTATAGACATGGATCAATACTGCCATTGCTCTTTAACACAATCATGACAGAAAGTAATTCTGTTACCACCACACATATATTAAACTCATTTTCATTTTTATGTCCAGGGAATGTGGGTGGGGTACATGAAATTGTGTATGAATTGAATATTCTACCCCTAAACTTAAATCTGCCTTTAGAAATGTATGCATTAATGATACAAAAAATAATTAAACTTACATTCTCTTCATACTAGCTGTTATTAATTCATCCTTCAAATAACACAGAAAACCTTTTAATAGGTCTAGTGCAAACAAACAGCATGGCCAGTCTTCAAGTTGAATTTATCACTTATGATTCACTGTGTAGTTGAAGTGTACCGCCAAAATCTTTATGCTTAAGATTCAATTAATTTTGCAAAATTTTTAGCTCTGTTTTCCTGCTAGGATTCCTGGCATGAATTTTTCAAATTTTCCTGCTGGAATCTTGAGTGGATTTTTTATCGTTTTCCTCATACTGTTATAATTCAGCCTGAAAATGAAATTCCTGTCAATGTCCAGCAGGACTCCTGCTGTAATCATGTCAGAATTTTCGTACAGGTATATATACACATTGAGTGCATGTGTAAATTGAAGAAACAGACAGACAGACACAGGAAGATACCTGTAGCATTGATAACATCCCTAGATCCCTGCCAATCCTTTACTGACAGATGTAATGAGCAAAGTCCCATACCCCACCCACACATGTTTCAACACAAAATTAGGCAACCTAGACATTATTGAACCAATTTCTGCTCACAGAATATTGTGTACCAGTTTCAAATCTATGGTTTAAACAGGTTATACATTTATACATTTGTTAATGATAGTTCAGTACTACATGATTAGTGTTTTTATTACCCACTAAAATTAATTACTCACTAAAACTAATCCTTTCCTAAAGTGTACCGCCACCGGCAAGTCTCTGGTTCATAGTAACACTCAGGATTGTATACATGTATCTGAAATTCAAGTTCCCAGGAATTCCTTGACACTGACCTTCCTTTTTATGCAGTTTTGACGAATTGGTTACCATTTTTACTAACCCAGGGAAACTAGTGACATTGTCATTATTTTCGATTGCTTAGCACTATAGAAATAAATAGTTGATGCCAAATCGGTCAAATCACTATACCTAGTTTGTTTTACATCCCATCCTAGTTGTGAAACTTCCTTTTTATGTGATATTTGAATGATATTTACTGTTCCAAAGTTTTTGTTATTTTTTATATGAAGATGGTTAAGAAACAAGTTGCAGCTTTCACGAAAGATTCTCCATCTTTCAGGCGAAGTTTTTATTGCCCTTACAGCCTCCCAAGCAAGTTTTGCAACCTGCATAACCCTGATCCCTGCATAACTCCTATATCTTGCAATATACTTAGATGATGCTTGGAACAAATGTAGATCATGTTGAGTAGGCATGCCACAGACAAGAATTAGTGCCTTTGCTTTCTTTTGTTGTTATCTTCCTTTCTTGTAATTTGTAAATGATTTTTCGGCACAACATAACTTGTGTCCCTGGTTATCTGTGCTCGATATTTGCTACAAATCAAGGAGAGTCTTGTACAAATATGACAACAGTTAAATTCTTGTTTTTCACCTTATCTTTCTTTGTAATTTTAGGCCATTATCTCTTTTGCTGTCCATAGTTTCTACATGGATGACACTTTATAGAAATATATAACAGGTTGAGTCAAGGTGTGTTACATACAAGAATGGAATGACAACTCTCTTTTTGACACTGCCCCTGCTCCTTTCAGTCATGGGCTCACCTATTTCTTCTGATGACTATTTTAAATGAATAAAATTTAAACGTTGGTCCATATAGCTCACTTTTTATATGTTTTGGTGCATGCCTGTCTTGTTAACATATTACATATGTTTCATATGAGAAATTGGGGGAATCAGACTTTTCTAAGATGCTGTTTTTAATGGATGAAGTTAGCACAGCAAGTATCTGTTGTATTTTTAAAAGAGAATCTATAGAGGATATATAGCTGGTCGGTCACCCTTGTAGCCTTAGTCTTAATTATAGATGTCATATTAACAGGTACTGATGAGGAACATTATTCTCTTATTATTTCCATAGTGCATGTTAGATTTGTATTTTCACTGAGAAGAGTTTTCAAAAGTATTTCTGATAATTGCAACATACTGAGAGAAAAAATGTGAAAATGATACAAAATTTGAAGATATATTTTATCCTACATGTCTGGGCAGTCTTCACAGCTAACATCAGCGTCAAAGGGAAACAACTTTTATGAATTCGTTTTTGCTTCCATGAGCAATAAAATTCTTTGAAAAGAAGTTTACTTGTAAAGAAAAGAATTTGCTCCAGTCGGAGCAAATTTTTTTTCCAGTAAGGGTTGACTGCAATTGAGAAGGGAGGCAAAAAGGAAATGGATAAAGTTGCTTCCCCTGAAGATGTACCTGTTTACTGTAATAAGACCTTAATTAAAATCTCTCCTGACCGGGAACTTAGATGGTATAGATATATGCAAACTGCATTTCAGAAATACTTTTGATATAGTATCATAGTATATAGAGCATGTCAGTTACCTTTTTTTGTTGCTTTTATTCAAATAGAACTTCCATTTCAGTTTGCTTTATTTACCTGTGCATGCATGTATATGCAGAATTTTAAAGCTTATACGTATGTTGTCCCTCTTTGCTTTTCAGAAAACATAATCAAAGGTGGGTCTGCAGGGTGAACATTTATTGATAACCAGCTAGAATTGCTTAGAAATAGACTCCTTAAATGTTGTTAAAAGTCTTAAGCTAAATGAAAAACATTCCAACCCATCCAGCATTTGATTTTGTTGTCTAGTAGACTGTATGTTAGTCTAGTCAAGGTTGAAAGCTCATAAAAAAGTATAGTTAATATTTTCACATTCTAGTACTGTATTGTGCCTAAATTTTGAGACACCTAAAAATATTTAATTTTCCATTTGTCCCAAATGGAAAATTAATTATTTTTAGGCGTCCCAATACTTAAGCACATTACAGTACATAACTAAGGCATATAATGTTATTTAATGTTTAAATTCTCATGCTTTTTAGCATGCCTTTGTGGAAGCAAAGGAGTGCTTAGGTGATACTCCATGTGCATGTCCCATGTGCATGCACCTATCCATGATCAAAATTTTCACCTACTGCACTCAGATTCTCAGTAATACAAGAGATAGAGTCTTAGCACTGGGTGTACTCTTTAAATTAAGGAATTTCAATATGCATTCTCTGATGTCGTCACCAGATATTGTCGGGGTCACTGATGAGGCTTTATTAGCTGAAACTACGTAGTCTGGCCCATGTTCCTTCTTCTGAATGTATTCTCTGCTCTTGAAGGAACTCTTTAAGATTCAAATCTTACTTCTGGGAAGACAGACTGAAAGCAATGAACCAAACATGACCTTGACATACATCTTATGGTTAACTGCACATAGAAAATGGCTTCTTCTATGATTAGGTCAGTTTGAATAATGAAATAATGTCATATAACAGAAAAAGAACATTGTTCTTGAAATTCTTCATGTTTGACATGGGGTAGGTGGGATCTGGGGAAAAATTATCACTGATTCTACACTAGTCAGAATTTCTTGGATTTGGAGCTCTTAACAGTCAAAACAGAATTCTCTTTCAACAAGTTTATAGATTTTGGGTGAAAAGTCAGGATCATTTAGTACATATATGTTGTAGTCCAGCATAAATATTTAATCAGTTGTGCTAGGTATAGAACATTTGACTTAATCCACCAGTATGCCTTTCAAAGTTTTGATGAGAAGGCAATGATCAGAAACAGACAAAATGGATTCTACATCCTACCCTAAACACAAATGGGAAAGGATAACAATTAAGATGGTAGACTAAACAAGACAAGTGAAAAGCTAAGGGGTCATGCAGCTCTTTCCCAGCAGATGGCCACATTGCTATCCTAAATAATGAAAAAAGTCAAAGACTAAAAGAAAGCCAACAAACAATTACAACAATTAAAAAAAAAAAAAAAAAGACAACAGAAGCACCATCGTAATTTGAACAGCAAAAAATTACTGGGAGGCTGAAACCAATATTATTGACACGTAACCCTTGCCTTGGATTCTATTGTGGTTATTAAACATCCACGTAAAGGTCCTGTAAAACATCCATTGATCAAAACAGCAATCAATTGGGATTGAATACTCTCAGGGATGAAACAAAATCACACCGGATAGGTGGCAATTGAAAATGCTGTAAACAGTTGATTAACGTGGATCAAAAGCCGTTAGAAACAGCGTTTTCGATTGCAATTGGCAATAATTTGCAATGGAAAATGCTGTTTCTAACTGTTTTTGATCCACCTTTGTCGACTGCACAAGTTTTTTTGATTGCCACCTATCCGGTGTGAACATGGGCATTCAACAGCAAAACCAACACAATTAGTGCAACAGAACCTATAATAACATGTGACATTTACATCGAAATTATATTAGTTCATTAGAACTGTTCTAAATGTGATGTTCTTATGGAGGAGTTAATGGTTTAAAGAAAAATAATAAACAAGTTGCAAGTTGAACATGGTGAAGTCATTTTGGAAATTACTCAAAATGTATTTGATCAGTAAAGCTGTTTTACAATAAGTGTTGACTGTGTGTGACAGTGCATGCTGTTAGCATTTTTGCATGTTATTGTTTGTTACACCTGCATGACTGTTTTACTGGAGTTTCTTTCTTGATATTGGTACACACAGTTCCTGTATAATTCAGTCTTATTCGAGGGTTTCAGGCAAAAACCACTGGTGATGTATTTATACATACATTTATTCATAGAGCTAGGGTACTTGATAAATGTACGTATTCTGATAGTAAACTGTTCCACACCGGGTAGGGGGCAATCGAAAACGCTATTCACAATCAATTAACGCGGATCAAAAACCATTAGAAACAGCGTTTTTTATTGCAAATTGGCGACATTTTGCATTGAAAATGCTGTTTCTAATGGTTTTTAGTCCGTGTTCATAGACTGCAAGAGAGTTTTTGATTGCCACCTACCAGGTGTGTGTACAGTGGCCAGAAGTTAGGTCAATAGAGATACTTTAGGTGTATAGGTACACCTTCTTGTGTTTCTGCCATTTTTACAAAGGGAAACAACTTTGTGATTTCCTGTTTGCTTCCCTGTGTGATGATACCCTTCCAAAAAGGAGTCTACTCTTAAAGGAAAGAATTTTGTCCTATGGAAGCAAATTCTGTCCTGTAAGAGTTGACCCCAGTGGAAAAGGGAGGCAAAATTGAAAATGGCAGAGTTGCTGCCCCTGAAAGCATGCCCATTCACCTTCACATGGACAACAGTGTTTTTGTGCAAACTCAAATAAAACTAAGGCCTGATTTAACACAGACCAATTTTTAGTTATCAAATATTTTACCTTTAGTGTAATGCAACAGTAGTCATAAACACGTTTTAAGGGGACATGAAATCAGGCCTTGGTCGAAGATTTGTAATTTGGTGTCAGCTGAGGAAAGACGGTAAAACAGTCAGAAAGTTATTAAATTCATGTGTTATTAGTAAATTGGAAAAAAAAAACAGATAAAAGTTAACTCTTTTTATGAAGGAAATTCAAAAAATAGTTAAGAAAATCAGTTTAAAAGTTTGCCTTGGAATACCATAATGTTGATGTTGTCTTGATGTTTCCAACTTTTGTTTAAACTTGTTACATTTTTCATTGTGATGGCAAGATGATGATGCAGCTGTGTTGTTTAACTTTTAGCATGCTTGGTTGATGCCATTTTCATTTATATTTATTTTTTTATTTTGTGCATGGAAAGGTTAATGAATTTGATTCAAACCCTCATGCAAAGGATGAATTGAATGCACTGTCATGTCCTAATCTAAGTGAAAAATGAGAATACCCTATTTATTCGGTTATAAGACGGGAATGTACGTTTGTTCCAAAATTACTGCAAATATGTAAATCAGTAAATCAGCTGTAAAATGGAGTTTTCTCTTCCAAAGCGACCCCAGAGATCTAGATCCATCTTACCAGATAGATCTAGATCTTTGAGATTGTACTGTCTTATAACTGAAGAAAACTTTATGTTCATTTTGTCAATAGCATGATAAAGTTTAAATTAAATGTTTGCAGTATCTTAATTGTATTCCTTTTAATTGAGTTGCAGAAGCACCAGTGCTCCAGATAAGAAGGGGTAACAGGGATAATTAAGGGATAATTTTCCTTATTTTGCCATAAAAACATACGTTGTGATCCCTCACTAGAATTATCTTGCCGAGGGAGTTTTAATGAGTGGTCAGCATATGTCTTCATTTAGTGATAAAAAAGATTATCCTCAAAACCTCTCCTTATCTGGAGCACTGTGCACATTCTTTAGCAGATCAGTTCTAATTTCCAACACCTCTATTTTACCAACAGCTTCTTTTTGATGCTTCACTTAATCATTTTCAGTTACCCCTTTGATGTTTTACTTGTAAATTTAGATGTTTATTTCATTTTAAAAGCAGTTATAGAGACATTACTAATGAAAACATGATAGGGCAAATTTTAAAATTCCAACAGACAATAAAAAGAAGGAAAAAAAGAAATATGAAAACTTTGATTGCTCAGAAGTCCAATGATTTCTATTCTTTTATTTGGAGGTTTACCGAGAAAGCAGTTTGATGAATTACTGGCACGAACCGCCACGATTGCCGAAGCGGGTGGCCAGCGCTCAGCACCGATTAAGGCAAGGAGTGGAGTCTTAAGGTCAAAGTAGGTATTTACTGACCAACTTTGGTACTTGTGATTTAAAGTGTATGAGGACCCCTTCATGTTTTCTGCCATTTTTACTAAGGAGAACAACTTTTGTAACTTCCTGTTTACTTCCATGGGTAATGAAAGCCTTCCAAAATGGGTGTTCTCTTAAAGGCAAGGCTTTGTATATAGGGGAGCAAATTCTTTCCTTTAAGGGTTGACCTTGATTCAGGAGGGAAGCAAAATGAAATTGGCAGTGCAGGGATTTCGCTAAGGACTGAATGACTGGTGGTCCACAGGACCAACTTATCCACAATTTAAGTGGTCCACCTGATGTTTCAGCTATTCTTTGTTATCATGTGTTTTCATTTAATTTCAAAATCAGTTGGTCTGCGGGACCAGCTACCAAAGACATCAACTGGTCATGCCCAAAAATCACTGGTCCAGGACCAACAGACTTATGGTTAATAAAACCCCTGGCAGTGTTGCTTTCCCTGAAAGTGTAAGAGGATGAACAGGCTATTTAGAATCTTATCTCTTTTTCACATGACACAGATCAGTAGTTAGAATGCTTATAGAGTAATGATAATTGGGTCACCATGAAACTTTGCTGAGATGCTTGGTTCAAGCTTACACCTTTGTCTTTCCATGCCACTACTTAGGTGAGTGGGTACATCTTTCAAGGGAAGCAGTTCTGTCATTTTTATCCCCCGACCGAAAGGTTCGGGGGATATAGCGATGAGCCTGGCGTCCGTCCGTCCGTCCGTCCGTCCGTAAACATTTTCTTGTCCGCTCTATATCTTGAATACCTTTTGGAATATTTTCATGATACTTCACAGTTATGTAGAACAGGTCATGACAATGTGTCGCGTACAAGAATGGTAACTCTTGCTATTGTACTTTTTGAGTTATTTCCCCTTTGGTGAGTTTTTTGGCAGATTTGTGTCCGCTCTGTAACTTGAATACCCTTTGGAATATTTTCATGATACTTCACAGATATGTAGAACAGGTCATGGCGATGTGTCGTGAACAAGAATGACAACTCTTGCTTTCGACCGAAAGGTTCGGGGGGTATAGCGATGAGCCTGGCGTCCGTCCGTCCGTCCGTCCGTCCGTCCGTCCGTCCGTCCGTAAACATTTTCTTGTCCGCTCTATATCTTGAATACCTTTTGGAATATTTTCATGATACTTCACAGTTATGTAGAACAGGTCATG
Organism: Ctena decussata; assembly: GCA_963989385.1. Taxonomy (NCBI): domain Eukaryota; kingdom Metazoa; phylum Mollusca; class Bivalvia; order Lucinida; family Lucinidae; genus Ctena; species Ctena decussata. The sequence continues at coordinate 67,413,790 of OZ022501.1, read as the reverse complement.
ACAATGTGTCGCGTACAAGAATGGTAACTCTTGCTATTGTACTTTTTGAGTTATTTCCCCTTTGGTGAGTTTTTTGGCAGATTTGTGTCCGCTCTGTAACTTGAATACCCTTTGAAATTTTCATGATACTTCACAGATATGTAGAACAGGTCATGGCGATGTGTCGTGAACAAGAATGACAACTCTTGCTTTCTTACTTTTTGAGTTATTTCCCCTTGATGTTTTTAGGTGTGATATTTTGGCAGAATTGTGTCCGCTCTATAACTTTAATACCTTTTGAAATATTTTCATGATACTTCACAGATATATAGAACAGGTCATGACGATGTGTCACGAACAAGAATGACAACTCTAGCTTTCTTACTTTTTGAGTTATTTCCCCTTGAAAGTTTTTGGTGTGGTTTCGTGTCCGCTCTATAACTTGAATACCTTTTGAAATATTTTCATGATACTTCACAGATATATAGAACAGGTCATGACGATGTGTCTCAAACAAGAATGACAACTCTTGCTTTCTTACTTTTTGAGTTATTTCCCCTTGATCATTTTAGATATTATTTCGTGTCCGCTCTATAACTTGAATACCTTTTAGAATATTTTCATAATACTTCACAAATATGTAGAACAGGTCATGACGATGTGTAGCGAGCAAGAATGACAACTCTTGCTTTCTTACTTTTTGAGTTATTTCCCCTTGATCGTTTTAGGTGTGGTTTCGTGTCCGCTCTATAACTTTAAAACCTTTTAGGATATTTTCATAATGCTTCACAGATATGTAGAACAGGTCATGAGGATGTGTCGCGAACAAGAATGCCAACTCTTGCTTTCATACTTTTTGAGTTATTTCCCCTTGATCGTTTTAGGTGTGGTTTCGTGTCCGCTCTATAACTTTAATACCTTTTAGAATATTTTCATAATACTTCACAAATATGTAGAGCGGGTCATGACGATGTGTAGCCAGCAAGAATGACAACTCTTGCTTTCTTTTTGAGTTATTTCCCTTTGATGATTTTAGGTGTCCGCTCCATAGCTTGAATACCTGTTGAAATATTTTCATGATACTTCACAGATATGAAGAACAGGTCATGACGATTTGTCTCATACATGAATGACAACTCTTGCATTCATGCTTTGTGAATAATTTCCCTTTGGTAGTTTGAGCTGCTGTTTGAGTCTCTGCTCCATATCTGTATAACCCTGGCCTACTCCACAATTTTAATAGCCTTATACCTTTTAGAATATTGATGAACATGCTGTGATATCTTATCAGTGTTCCTATAACTCTCTCTGATCCCTCCCCCCCCCCCCTCCCCCAAAAAAATTTTTTTTTTCCAGATTTGGATTTTTTGTCCAAATTCACTTACTAGAGAGCTCAAAATTAGGTTTGTAGGGCTTGTAGTTTAGAAGTTATTCACACATTTTGAAAGTTTAATGTATCATATGCTATATATTTATGTATATGGTGGCTGTTTGAGATATTACTTCTTTTTAGCAGTCAAACATACTATTGTAGTCTGAGTGTTAGATAATCATGCATCTGTTAAACAGATAATGTCAATCAGAAGCATATAAGTATGACAATATATTACTTATATGTGTTTTGAAGTGCACCCTTTTTACCAAGGCCCATGGGGGTCTTCGGTCGGGGGATTTGCCATCTCCTCTGATGGCTATTTTCCATTTTGCCTCCCGTGTAATTGGGGTCAACTCTTAAAGGAAAGAATTTGCTCTGCTATAAGCAAAGGTTTGCCTTTAAGAGTATGCCCATTTTGGAAGCAGTTTTGTCATTTTCCATTTTGCCTCCCATGTCAATTGGGGTCAACTCTTAAAAGAAAGAATTAGCTCCTAGGAGCAAATTTTTTCCTTTAAGAATAGACCCCCTTTTGGAAGGGCTTCATTTTTCAGGGAAACAAACAGAAAGGTGTGAAAGTTGTTCCCCTGTATAAAAATGCCAGCAAAACATGGTGGTGTACCCATAAACCTTAATGAATTTATATTAGTATATGCTTATTTGCTTGTAGAACCCATGTAATCTAAATGCAGCTTAGTAGATACTTGCAGTGGGCTTCAAACGAGGATCATAATTTATCCTTTAAAATGATAGATTTTTTTATTTGAATGAATACATTGTAGATTTTTATTTTATTTGAATAAGTTCATCATAGAAATATGTATAAATCGCAATGTTGTGCACTTTTACCCACAGAAAATATGCTAAAATATTTTAAAATTTCCTATTTTGCTAAATATAGGGTAGGGTTTATGTATTCTCTCTCACCCAATCTATGAGTTATTAAGGTACAATTTACACTATAGAGCAGACAAAGGTACATCGCCAAGATACAGATGAAAAGTAAGCTTCCTCACAACTTTGAGTTTTCTTGCACATTTAAACACAGCGGTGACTCTGGATAAGGGGCATCTGCAAAAATTATCCTGGAGAAACAAATCTTTTCATGGAATTCCTTACATGTATTTGGCATACTTATGCATGAACTCATAAGATGGCTCTTCTGTCACTTGGCATCTTGCCTTTATTAGTTGTTTTTTTTAAACACGCACATTTGGAATACATGTACATGCATTTTAATTGTTGTTTGGTTCTGGAGGACTTAGTTTTATGGATAGCATAACAGTTGATTGCAACAATGTCTTTGGTTCCTGGCTACTGTGTCAGTATTAATGCCACACCTTTTGCACTTATTCTGTGAGATCTGATTTAAGTGAGAGTTCAATAAAACTTCTTCTTATCAAGTCAAACTATTACTAATTACTGTTCCTCTTACATGGTCATAACAGAAAAAAACTGTCATACATAATTTGTTTACAATCACATTCTTGACAGAATGACTGGAGTGAGAAATTACTGGTAATCAATCCACCAGTGTCTTGGAACTTTGCATGCAAGAAGCTAAAATCATGTGGTTTTCTTAGCTCACCTAAGCTGAAGGCTCCTGGGGAGCTTATAGGATAGGCACGCTTCATTGGCTGTAGTAGACCATCATTTGTCAGCATTTTCAGGTCACCTGAGCCGGAGGCTCTGTGGGAGCTTATAGGATGGGCAAGCTCTGTCTTCCTTCATCAAAGTCGTCCATCAACATTTTCAATTGACTTCAATTCCAAAACTAGGTTGGATTTGAATGGTACTTATATATAGCCTCTAGGACTACATATTCTTCTGGGACTTGTGTTATATCAAGTTTTTTCAGATGGTGACTTAACTTTTTATACAGAAAGGTCTAATTTGTTTCCTTATGCTTTTATATTGGAAAATGCTAAAATGTAAGATTTCTCTGAAACTATTTAAGTCAGTGGTATAAAAGTTGGTTGATTTAGTCAGCTAAATGAGTACATGAAAATTTTGGAGTTGTAAAGATCAAGGTTAGTCTTTTTGACCTTTCTCCAAGGTCACTCATTTTTCAACAATTTCAGACATTTTTTCCTCCAGAGCCACTGGGCTCATAAAGTCAAATTTCATAAGATCAAATGAATGAATGTGTGTTCAAATGCTTGTGGTCATATGACCAATCCAGGATCTAAGATGGTTGTGTGTATGTATAGAAGAGATGCATCCTCATATATCAGTACAGATGAGCAGTTCAGTGCCTCATGGTCTTTGATATCTCACAGGATGAGCAATGGCATGTATTCACATCCACACACACACACAGACACATTAACTCTTTGTTGATTCACAACCACAGTTTAGACTGTTGTTTCATTTCAGGTGCAAATTACCTGATATAAATCTATATCCATTTCTAACTGTCACATCCCCAAGGCTTTTGCAACGTTTGGAATAGGTACTTGAAAATCTAGATTAGATACTAAACTCAAAATAATTTTGATTGATTTATTTGCTGTTGAAAACATAAAAAGATTGATATATAAAACATCTGTGATATAAAGATATGCTTTTGTAGCCATTTGTTGTTCCTTTATCATATACTGAATTCCACAAAAAAAAAAAAAAAAAGATTGGCAATTTTGCATGATTGAAAATATATAATAAATAATTTAGTGCCAAATAACTGCATGTTTGTAGACAGTATGCTTTATTCTATTTTAGCCAAGGTATTAATATAAAGCATGACTTGCATGGTTTGATATTTTAATGTCTAGTACTTACATTGATGCAGCATTCAGAAAAATGTTTTTCGATGAAATGATCAGTTAGTAGGACCACTGTTATACATGACTGTCTTTCAGAAGTAAAAAGAATCAGGACTCATTGTCTAATGTGTCAAATGGAGAAAGAAAAATCAGACTCATTTGTTTTATGGTCATAAGAGGGTCATTGTTAGCAGACCAGAAAATCTGTAAGAGTGGCAAACATTTAATGTAATTTCAATAAAATGGTCAGTGCTTGCAGAGCCCTTGTCATGTTTGCGAAATATCAGGTTCACTGTCATTAAGGCTATCATAATATGGACAGTCAGTTCTGTTCTGATCTGTTTCAGTTCTTCTAACTACATTCCCCAAGTGCATAGGTACACTGTTGTATTTACAAAAAAAAAAAAAAAATAAATAAAAAAAATGCACAATAAGTGCATAGGTACTGTTATATTTACAAAAAAAAATAAAACAAATAAGAAAAAATGCACCAATAAAGCTCATTGCCAAATAGCAGAAACATCATAGGTATAGCATAAAATGGAAATGATATAATTTAACAGCAATTACATTTTATTAAGACATTCTTTGGAACTTGAAGAATCCCATATAAAAATAAAAAAATTGATTTCCAACTGTCTTTAGCTCTGCAGGTGAAAGATGGGCTGAAAAGCCTGAGAATAGTCTGACTCGCAGAGTTTGCATCAACAGCCGAAATATTTCTACTGCAGGTGAACAGCCCTACTGTGTGAAATTCTTGTTTGCATACAATCTTAGAACTTGACTAGAAGTGCCCCTCCAATAATTCTTAAAGTGTCAAAAAAGCAGATGACAAAATTTACGTCTGCAAAATTGCAAAAAATAATTTACACAAGCTATATCATATTGAGAATTGAAAGACTAGAGGGCTAACAGTGTAGATCTAGATGAAGAGGCTCATTATGAGCCACCTCATCTGGATCTGTGCTGTTTGCAAATTCTGCTATTTTCAGTTTTGGCACTTTAAGTGTTAAAATGTTTCATGATTTATCTAATTCCACCTTTTCCTTTCCCCCCTTCTTTCCTGGACTGTTCAAAACATAAAATGAATGAGTAAATAAATAAAATTTTAATATTAAACTAGGCCTATTAAATCAGTATATAGCTTGTGAAATCAGTATATTATTCTTTTCACATCACTGTGTGATTTATGCAACATCATGCAAATGACTTCTCTGTGTCCAAGGTTCTCAGAAATGTGGTTTGTGCTACTTGCCGTTAGTGTAGCAAAGTCAACTTTCTTAGAACAAGCTACATAGCACAGTCACTTTTCTACTCAGTCACTCTTCAGACTCACCTTGCAGCACAATGATCTGTCTCTCACAAACAGAAAAGTTATTTTGCTGTTGCATGATTCATTGAGAACTGAGCCTTTTTCAAAGTTTAAAGGGAATGGATGCCAACAAAATGTGAGAACAGTGACTACAATTCTGCAGAGATCTAAGTGAAGACTCAGTAATTGACACTTTTGGCTGCTCAGGCTGTTTAGAGTCTTCCCCTTTTTAGTTTTATCAATTTTCCAGCAGCCATTGTTTGTTTGTGCAAACATGGAAGACACTGATTCTACTGTGTAGCTGCTGTCCTTGTTAACCCTTTAAGCACCAAAAAGCAGACGACAAAATTTACGTCTGCATAAATTAAACAAATTACTTGTCCAAGACATTTCATATTGCGAATTCAAAGACTAGAGCACAAACAGTGTAGATCTAGATGATGCGGCTCATTATGAGCCGCCTCATCAGGATCTACGCTGTTTGCAAATTTTGCTAATTTCGTCACTGGGACTTAAAGTGTTAAGTAGAGTCTTCACCATCCAAACATACCTATAAAGGTATCTCTACAAAACTGAAGGCATCTCTACCATACTGATGCAAACTCTACCAAATTGAAGGCATCTCTGCAAAATTGAATGATAAAAATGATTTGATAGGCCGTTTATCATGCAACTTTGTTGTTAATATTTTCATAACTGATGGTTTGTGCATCAATAAATACTATATTCGTACAGATAATTTTCAGTTTTACAAACTAAACAGTTGAAAGCCTCAGGCTAAGTGAAACATTTTGTTTGCAGACATTACTAATTTTTTCAGGACAATAATTTTAGGAGAATTAGGAGAAAGATAATAAAAAAATATGTAAGTGTACATGTACATGTAAACTGTAATCATTTGCTAACAACACTTGTTTTTCATGGCATAGTTGGAATCCTGGAATGGAATGGTTTCGATTGAATAGCTGAAATAGTCCACATTCTGTGGCTTAGTTTGCTCCCAGATTCTGGGATGGTACTCCTACAGGAAAGAAGTTGCTCCCAAAAAGGGAGCAACTTCTTTCCTGAAAGAGTATCATCCCATATCGAAAGAATGAAATAGAGGAGACTGACCCTGCCAGTCCATTCCATACCATGTTTTAAACTATACCATTCATCATAAAATTCATGTGCCACTGTTATTTAGATATGAGCTATATGTGTGATCCTTGTTTAAATGTGTGAACAGCCTTGTTACAAGATTGTTAGATTGATACTAATAATTATCATCGTGCAAATCATCCCTATGCAAATCCATTTCACAGTGTGCTACCTGGCTACATTGTTTCTTTCCAGTGGCCACACATTGAAACTAATATTCAGCATCCAAACATTGAAGCACAGCTGATTTAACTCTTTAAACACCAAAAAGCAGATGACAAAATTTACGTCTGCAAAAAAATAAAAAAAGTGCCTTGTCCAAGACATTTCATATCGAGAATTCAAAGACAAGAGGAAAAACAGTGAAGATCTAGATGAGGCGGCTCTTTGTGACCCGCCTCATCAGGATCTACGCTGTTTGCAAATTCTGCTTATTTCGTCACTGGTGCTTAAAGTGTTACTGTTGTTTCAGCATTGTGTGCTTGCCAGGCTTCTACATCTCAACTCCTTTTATCTCAAACTACAGATATCTGAGAGTAAATTTTCTGGGACCAGAAAATTTACTTTGAGATATCAGTAGTTAGGGATGAACTTCGACTTTGAGATATCATGAGTTAACTGTACTTTTATCTCAAACTACAGGTATCTCAAAGTAAATTTTCTGGTCCCAGAAAATTTACTTTGAGATATCAGTAGTTTGGGATGAACTTCGACTCTGAGATATCATGAGTTGACTGTACATAAATGATGCAGGTGAAATTGTTAATTTCAGAAGTGCAATGGAAAACTTGAATATGTGGATTTCGGGCACTCATTATAGTGAGAAAATTTTTCCTCAAGTTGTATCAGTTTGAATTGAAATTCTTCTTCTTATTATTAAATAAAGTTAGGTTTATAGTGCTTTTACTTTCTGGACTTTCAACAGATAAGAATCTGATGATGAAAGTGGCCTTATTTTAAGAGTTTGCAGTTATAAATGAAAATTGGAAACCATTTTATTATTTATATTTGCAGCTTTATGTGCATTTGTTCAGTGCTCCCGATAAAAAGGGTAACAGGGATAAGTTAGGGATAATTTTCCATATTTCTTCATAAAACTTATGTTACGACCTGTCATTAGATCCGTCTTGCCAAGACAATTCTAATTAGGGGTAACAATATACGTTTTCATTGAGAGAAAAACTCTTTGAATTATCCTTAATGCTTTATATAATAACACCCCCTCTTATCTGGTGCTCTGAAAATTTTGTTGCTTTCATGTTTCACACCGTACATTCGATTATTAACATGTTGGAGAAACACAGGCGATACGGAAGAAAGCAGTTGTTTATGTACGCACGTGCATTTTCGCGGGTATGTCATTTTCTTATTTTCTGGTGAGCTAGCTCGACTTTTTCTTCAAATTTCATAGCGAGAGTTCATATTTTGTCTCTTTCTCTTAAACGGTGCAAATAGATGAAAAAAATTCAGGGCCATTATCTTTTTATTCGGTTGCCAGGTGACGCTAAATATACGGGAAATGGCAGTCGGTATCTTTTGATTTGGTAAGGAATATAACAGGCGGCAAATACGGAAGACACGGTCGTTTTTATTCATTTTTATGGTACGGCTCTATCACAGACGGGACTAAGTACTACATTCTAATTGCAAATTCATAATTATGTTATGTCATTTTCATTCCTAATTTTATATCTTAAAGACCCGTAGTTATTTACATGTACTAAATTGGTCATACATTTGTCGTGGACAGAATTGTATTGTATCCTGTAACTGGATTTTAGATAACCAAATAATTGGTTTGTAAACATAATTTTCTGTCAGTAACATAATGACATCTTGAACCATCAAGCTCCGAGAAAGTACTAATAAACCTCGCTCATCAACGTCTGTGACACCAGGAGAACCAGGCCCCGAGGTTATAAAACTTTTTTTCATGCAGCTGAGCATGAAATTTCTCTGCTGATAAATATGAATATGCCAACTAATGTTGGCATTTTCATATTAATAAGCAGAGAAAATCTCATACTCAGGTAAACTGAGCAAGAAAACAACTGTACTTGTCTGTAAATCGCCATATATTAGCAGGTAAAATTTCATGCTCAGCTGAGTTGAGCATCAAAAAAGTTTTATAACCGTGGGGCCTGGTTAAATCTTAAAGACTGTAACCGACTTGAAACACTTAGAGCTGTGGCTATAGCTTAAACCTACCTGCTCACCTGCTTATTATCAACGTTTCCCGCCGTTTTACAGGGGTTTTAATGTTTTGAGAATTTTTATGCTCCCTAGAGAAAGAAATCCTTCAAAAAGATTTACTCCAAATGAAAACGACAGACTGAGGTGTCCCTTGGAAGTGTATACCCATCCACATGAAGCTCCACTTGCCGAACTTTTATGCTCTGAATTGAGAATGTGTGCACTGCTGTTACGTCACGCGCAGTTCTCTTCTGCTACTTGACAACGGCATAATATGTTCTGCATGAAAAGATCGAATGTCGCCCAACAATCTTCTTATTTCTTCTTTTAACACAGCTTGCATACAGCGTCTAAAAAACCTTGTGGCGACGTCAATGCTACGTTATGACATCGCAACAACCTTGTATAGATAGAGGATCTTACATGAGTGCTCATGTATTATTGAATTTATTAAACGAGTTGGGGAAAAAGATTAGATGCGAGGCTTTGCCATGCACCTTATCGGTTTTCCACAACGAGTTTAATAAATTCAATAATACAGGAGCACAAATGGAAGATTCTGTTTATCATATGACGCTAAAATCGCATTTTATTAGCAAAATTTGCACGAAAACGCCACGATTTCGCCATTAGAAAACGCGACGTTTTAATGGACGTCAACGTGTAACGTTACGACGTAATTTGCATATTTAATCCACTAGTGGATTATCGTTTTTAATGCATGGCTTTATTACACTCTCAGATGCGACGTCATATGATAAATACTAATAAAGCGTCATAACCTTGCATCCACGTCGTTACAACGTTGTTTTGACTTAGTGTGTCAGAATGAAATCTCATTATGTGTGATGACCAATAGGGTTTACTAGGCATTTTCAATCGTACAAATATGCGTAACCACTCACGCGCATGCTACTTTACCGATTTTTCATGTGGACAGCTCGGTTTTGACACTGAATGGCAAGCCTCTAATATCTTCGCATTGTCTTCTAAAAGGTAAAAGGACGATACGATCATTTGATTCATACACAGCCGATCTGAGCAAAGCCTGAACAATCTGATTATGTCCACAGGATGATCTGGATATGCACAACTCGAGTTCCTTTCAGGTGTTAAGATATCACATCTATGACAACCTGTATAACTAAAATACTGATGGTGCTTAAGCTGATATGAACATGAGCTGGGGCCAGTTTCACAAACGGTCTAAGCAAGAACTTTTGACTTAAGTTATAGCTGAAGTCAAAAGTGTAAACTTACGTGGTTTCACAAAAAATCTTAGTTGCAACTCTTTGCTTAGATTTTGCTATAAACTTAAGTCAACCAGCGAGGTGACTTAAGTTCTAACTTAAAATGTGTAAGGTAGATATGCTGATGATAGGCTGTCATAATTCAGGATATACCACAAACTGCGTTTATAAATGAAGACTTTTTTGTTCATTCGTTATGCGCTTCGAATTCTTACTTGTATTTTATGTTGTATTGTAACATAAGCGGTTCGGAACACAAACAATTTTGCTTCTGCACGTCCAATATGTGGTTTCTGTTCCGATTCCTCTTTGTTCATTTAGTAGACACTAAACATGATAGGGTTTGATTTCGTCCTTCTTCAGTCTTCTACTGTTCGTGCTCCGAAAACCCTATGTTCTGTGATTGTGGCCATTTCTGGGTAAATTCACAGCTCTGCCACAGCTGAACCAAGGCTACTTAAACTGTTTACTTGAGTCATATAGACGAGTACTTCTGAAGGTGGTGAGGACGGGGCTCGGACAGGACCCATTCCCTGCGGCTTTGAGTGCTTACCAGATAAAACGGTATGTACATGGCAGCCCAGGCCTGTACATTCAGGACGTTTTCTCACGACACGGCCGATAAGTTTATGAAAGCCTTATACGAACGCATTTGTATACACACTGATGTGTGTCTCTTTTTATAAAATAATCAATTAAAATACATCATCATCATCATCCCTCTCTCTCTCTCTCTCTCTCTCTCTCTCTATGGAAGGGGTGTGGTTTGGGGATGTTGGTAGCGTAAAAGCGTCAGCGAATGAAAATGACTTTATCATGTGATCGTACTCCATCATATAGTCCCCTTTTCTATATTCATAACACCTGGAGCCAATCGGGAAACATTTGACTAGTAGTAGTATTTCAATTCTCATACCGACGTTGCCCCCGCACCTCAGCGGAACGAATCCATAGCCGCAGTAACGGGGCGCCGAGCGTCCGTCCATTGAAACATTTGACTCTCGGGTTTATACATAGTTATATAAAATCAGAATCAAACATTAGAGAAAAAATGGAGAGCTGAAAGAAAGTGTGCGTCCGTATGTTTTATCTTTGCTCATGGGAAAACAGCTATCGAAATATTATCTCCGTCTTTCTGCGCCTGTCAGTCATGCAATGTGTGTGTGTGTCGGTGTGCGCATGCGCTCGTGTGTGTGTGTGTGTGTGTGTGTGTGTGTGTGTGTGTGTGACTGGATTCCGACAAGCGTGCATTTGCGTGTATGTGCATGTTTAGTGCACGCCCGCACGCAATGTATGTATGTGCTAATTTTCATGTGTATGTGCGTTTGAAAATGCATAAATACTAGCTATGGTAAAAGGAAGAATTTCCACCGAAATGTTCATGTTTTATATTCATATTTCCAGTCAAAAGTAAGGCTAGTTCAAATTTGTGTGTGTCCCTTTTGTATGCGTGTCCCTCTTTCTATCAGTACGAAGAAATTATAAACTAAACCTGCACGCAGGTTCCATGTAGAGTGACGCCTAACCTGCGACTTGTTGATTGTTTTTACCTTAATGACCCCGTTAAGACAGATTTTACTCAAATACTGCACCTACTGCAAAAGGAGCAGGTCCTTGCTCTAGCTTGGGACGTCCAAATGTCGAAAGTTTCGTGTTATCTTTGTCATACTTATGTGCGAGTTTGTGGATGGTCTGCATGATCATTTGTGCGTAAATGTTTTTGTATGTGCATGCCTACATAAAGGTGCATATATTAGATTGAGGAATTCAACTATGATGAGAGTGGGAAATGCCAAAGTCCCACAAAATTCTCCTGTAGCCATGTTTCGGTGGAATACAAGAGTTAGGTGAAGTGAGGAAGTGCCTATCCGATGTAGGTATATTCACTTAATAGTCGACTTTTATTTAGGAAGCAAGAGCAGTGCTCCAGATAAGAAGGGGTAACAGGGATGATTCTGAGATATTTTTCATTATTTATGAAGGAAAACATATGCTGTGACCCTTATTAGAACCGTCTCGGTAATACGCTTCTAATGAGGGGTCAAAACGTATGTTTTTTTTATGGAGAAATATTAAAAATTATCCCTAAATTATCCGTGCTTCCCCTTCTTATCTGATGAACTGAAAGAGGGACCCTACTTTTTGGCACTGACCATTATACACACTGCTGATAACGGCTAAAGATCTCAGCAGTTCTAAAGATTTCTTTTCCATTGATCAAGTTTTCGACCAGACAACTCTATCACTTGCTCACTTACTGTGTCTGCCGCAACTCGATTGGAGATTTAGTTGGTTGATCGTTTTTGGTTTAACGGCTCTTAGAGACAGTATTTTAGTCTATACCGAACCGTCTCTCAGAGAGAGGGAGAAGGAAAAGAGATAGGAGAGAGAAAAAATGTCCAAACAATGCCCGCCCGCACCTACTGCAAACACAGTTGGTTCTTGCCCCACTATTATCCATATCAGTAGGACGCCCCAGGAATGAAAGTTACCCAGCATCATCTGCTGACCACGACCATCCCCAAAAGGTTGGAGAAACTTGAAACATAGTTTTAGATAACGACATGGGTGTCAGGAAACTTTTATACTCGCTTTAACTTTAGGATGCATAAAAATTAGGGAACACATTCAAAGCCGTACATTAAATTAAAGTACCGTAAATAAATTAAAAAAAAAAAAAAAAAAATACAAACTGACAAAAAATGAAACGGAAAAGTAGATATTCGAACCCGTAACTGTCTGTGCTAGAGCGCAAAACGCTATCCACCACACCACCACCTCAGATACGTCATCATGATGTTTGGTACATAAAAGTATATTGCAGACTTTTAACACAGCTAAAAATAGACTCCTAAAAATAGACAAGACTTAAGTCAAAACAGATTAAGTTTTTGCTTAGATGAATTTGTGAAACGGCTGAAGTTCGAACTTAAGTCATTCTTACTGTTTTACTTAAGTTATAACTTAAGTTGTAACTTAAGCACAAATCTAAGATATGTTCATGAAACTGGCCCCTGGTCTAGTCTAGAATCTATCCCATAACCTTGCAAGGTCGTTGGTGCACCACAGATGACTTTACAACAATCCCTTTCCACCTAGTTCTGTCTTCAGCTGCCCTGGCTGAGCTAGCAAACTCCATTTCTTAATATTGTCTTCCTATCCTTTTTCTTTTCTCTGATCCCTGTAGAATTGTATTAGCCAAGCCAGAGGACCTTAAGTTGCGACCAAATCACCTCAGTTTCCGTTTCTTGACATGAGTGTTTACGTGTAATAGCAAACCTTTTGATTTAAAATTGCAATCCATCCGTCCATCCATCCGTCTGTCCATCCGTCCGTCCATCCATCCATCCATGTTTACATCAAGTCAGAAAAAAGCTGCGAGTGCCAAGACCAGTCTGCAGTAACCAAACAAATGCGTTTTTTTTTAAAATTTATTCGTATATGTCAGAACAAAACTATATTCTTGCTGAGCATGAGGCTATACATGTATACCTAACTGTACTTTTGGGTGTGGAGTCAGATCTGTCTGCACAACCGCTCAGGTCTAGAAGTCACTGTTCGTCACTAAGGACGCCCAGCTGCACTGGCAGGTAATTTTTCCTACTCGAATTACTGTTATCGCAAAAAAAGAAAGAAAGTATGCCTGCAGCCCAGACCAGCCTGCTCAATTATACCATCTTATTATGGTCTTCAGTATTCATGACTTCAGGATGGCCCACAGAACAGTTCCTGATTAGTTCGTGGTCAGAATGCATCAGCGTCCACTCATCAGATTGAACGTCTTCGTTGTTTTGCATATAGCCAGTTTAGGTTATTTACTAATTCACTGGGCATACAACGTTGAATGAACATAGAATCAACGTTGATTCGACGGAATGACATTGACTCAACGATGATTTAATTTTGAGTGAATGATGCTGTGTGCCTGCTGGGTACGTTTTCTAATAGGAGCTGGTTTTTTGTAATTTTCAGGAAAATACAATATTCATTCATTCATAATGATCTCATACTTGTTAGTTTAAATGATTCTTTAAATCAGTCAGTCGATTAGTACATAGAAGGAGTCTGTTTGTACTTTGTTATATATCACACAGCAGGCACAAAACGTCGAAAATGCGCCTACAGACGTGGATGTGACGTTATTACGTCGTATCGACGTCAACTTGACGTCGGTAAGATGTCAAGTGCCTGCTGGACACGTGGAAATAGAAGAAAAGACTAAACACGACGTAAATTCCTGGCACTATGAGCGTTAGCTTTATTTGTTGTACTAAACGCCTATATTCGGTCTCGACACAAAAATAAAATATGCAATGTTAATTTTCATCTGCCATCATCTCAGTGCGCTTGCACTAAGTCTTACAATAACCGTTGACATATCAAGAGATCGCCGAATCCACCTTGTAGCATGTGAAAGGTAACCTATCGAGTCGAGTACCTTTCACACCCCTGGTTAACTATGTATATACAAGGGCTGTTACGATACGAAAAAGAGCTGTTACGAAACGAAAAAGTCATAGTTACCAAACGACCTGATGACGACCTGATGACCAGGTCGTTTGGTAACTATGATTTTTTTTTCGTTTCGTAATGTTAAGCTCTTTTTTCATTTCGTAACATCCTTAAAAACAAAGTTAACCAGGTGTGTTTGAGGTGCTAGAAGGTTGAATTCTCTCAAATGTTATTATAAGACCACAAAAATTTAGTACGTGGGCACTGAGATGATGGCAGATGAAAGTTAACATTGCAGCTCAAATCCAAGATAAAAGGTGATTGTTGGACTATACATAAACCTTCCCAGCGGGCACAGGATGCCAAAATGACGTCGAACTGACGTCGATTCGACGTCATAATGTCTCAACAACGTCAATATGACACCATTTCGACGATATGTGCCTGCAGGATTAATTCAACGCTCCTGAAAGACGGAATACCAACAAAGTGGTATGTGCCTCTAGCGTAGACTCAGATCAGCCTTGGCATCTTCCCAGTCTAATCAGAGTCTTCGCTCTGCGCTGAAAGGGTAGCTAAGGGGATAAAATTTCTTTACTAATACAAAGCTTTTGTTACCTCGATCATGTTTGTGAAGTTTCAGGATGATACTCCAAATAGTAGAGGAACTAGAGGCCAAAAACATTTTTTATACATTAACAAGTGCCGGAACTGTCAGAAATCATCGAAATTTGCCCATTAACAATTCCAAGCAAGACATTTTTGATACAAAGGCATATGCAAAATTTGAATGAAATCCGTTGATAAATACTTAAGTTATCGAACGGAAACGAAGTGCGGACGGACGGACGGACGGACAGACAGACACACGGACAGCCAACATGAAAACATAATACCCCGCCACTAACGTGTGGCGGGGTATAAAAAGAAAATCCATTAAAGTCCATAGACCTTTGAATCCTCGAATTTTAGACTCTAGCTATTCATCCTGACATATTGACCATTGCGTTGAAAACCAAAGGTATATTTAAATATGGTGACAAACAGTTAAAACCGCAAGAACCTTACATGTGACATGGCAGGAGGGTAATCGCGGGGGCAATTTCCCTACCTGTGCTTTCGACCGAGTCAGTCAATTACCATACATGCAAAAGTGGCTATCGACCGAGACAGTCGATAGCAGTATCACCTTGGTCGAAAGACATTAACAATAGTACCATTTACCGTTACTGGTAATGCATACGATCGGATTCTCGGTCGACAGCCACCTTGCATAGTACAGACTCGGTCGAAAGCACAGGTAACCAAATTGGTATTACCCCAGAGGTAATATGTGTCTCGAGTTTACAAAAATTCTAGCATTGATCAAGGAGATGTGGAGCGGACATGAAAGTTAACTGGCAGACGGACGAACTACAACTAGACGGACGGATAAGGCCACGACATAATACGACCCATCATTCGAAGGGGTTATAAAAATGATCATTGCTGATACCAACCAGTGATGCGCTACCTAAACGCATCATCAATAACAAACTTCTCTTGATAAATACAGGGAAAATTCTGCTACGATCATCTTTGCTAGCCAAGGGTACTAAGTCCACTTTGTTCCTTACCATTTGCCGACGACCTATTCGCAAATCAGATTTCTCACAGCGCCGCCCTTTGGCTGCAGCGAGTTGCTACCCCGGCGTGTTATTTTTAGATCAGAAGATCTGTTTCAAAACAGTTTTTGCACAACTTCGCATGATCGTTCAAAAACACTAAGTCTTATGAATCGGTTAATCTTGACCGTCTACACCTGTTTGGTTGTTTATTGGTTGTTTTGGGTTTAACGGCTCTTTGAGACAGTATTTCAGTCTATATCGAGCCGTCCTCTTTGGTAACTGTTAACGGTATCCACGATGTTTTCTGTTCTGTTCTGTTTCAAATCTCGTAACGACGTTCCCCAAATGGCTCAGCGGTGCGTAACTATAGTTGCACACACCTGGCGCCGAGAGTCCGTCTATCACGACATTTTCTACCGACAAAGCGCCTATTATGCGGAAAATATTTTGTTACGGATAATTTGATTGGTTGTGATGGATGTTGTTCGCATCCAAGAAATGGCGCAGTGGGAAATTCGATTTACGAATATGCCGTTGGCCGAGGGTATGTAAAGCCTCATTCACACGATCAAAGTTTCTTTTTCACAGAAACTTTAACAAAGAAAGTTTAATTTGGAATATATTTTTTCATTCACACGAGCAGATTTTTCTATGACAAACCTACTTAGTCACAGAAACTTTGCCCGTGTGGACGAGGCTTATTAATGCATCCTTGGCTTGCGAAGATGTGCTACGACATAAAATAGTGCCTTATCAATTCAAAATGTTAAAGAAAACAAGTACACTACAGAAATAGAAGAGAATTGTCCAACACCTGCGGCCAACACTGCAAAACGATTTACTTCAATATGACTGTTATACCCCGTATCGAAATGTATTTCAATGTCTGTCTTTCTATGTATAAAATAACGTCATCCGTCCGTTTTCTTCCGTAGAAAGCGACTGCCATGACCCGTATACGTGAAAATTCCATATGGTAGGAAAGACGCCGCTTTTGCTCAAGTGTTATCAATCAACGTGATCTTATGGATGAATTTATATTTGCTATAGATATCTGGCTACCAAAAACCATCAAAAGCTTTTCTATGAATTATTTACTTCTAGGAGAAATTTTGATTACAAAGACAAATTTCGATGGCAAAATTCATCCATTTCATATTCTTGTGAAATTTCTCGTCAGTAACGAAGATAAAAACGAAAACGATGGCATGCAAATATGTACATGATTACATACAAAAACGACAACTACCTATCTGCCACAAAATACATGCATAAAGTAGAAAAAATAAAGAAAATAACTCACCCGCGAAAAGGCACGTGCCTCGATAAACATCTGTATTTTCCGTACCCGACCGGATTCTATCAAAATGTTAAAGGTCGAATGTACGGTGTGTGTTTTCTGTGTTATGAGTCACAACATACACATAGGGTGCTTAAGGTATATGCAGTGAGCAGAGGCTGTGAAAAATAGGAAAATTATTACTGAAATATGACAAAAATATCCATTCCTTCCCACCAGGCATATGACGTCAAAATGATGTCATACTGATGTCAATGTGACGTCATCACATCACATCGACGTCAGTGTGACGTCATTAATTACAACGTCATTTGCCTGCTGGGTTTATTTCCTTTGTATTTTATGATGTTTTGAGACTATTCAAAAGTACATATGTTGGCTTAAAGGTAGGTTCCTGTACTTTGGAATGCATCATAATTTTGATGATCTTTCATCCAAGTTGTTGGAAAGCACTTATAAAAGGGAATAAATAAGTTTCACTAAAAAGTGTAAATCAAAAAAATATTAGAAAAGTTGTTTTGCAAGGGATTTCCTAACTCTGCTTCGCACACCAGTTAGCGCTATTTTTAGTTCGCGCCAAAAATAGATAACGCAGCTGAAGTCATGCTGCATTGCATTTTGGGATAGTTTTAACCCATCCACCATGCCAGGACCTCTAGGAGAGCTCACAACAAGGGAAAATTGACCTTTGGAGAATGGCATCAGAAATCGCGCACTTATAGACATAATAAACATAGTTATTTTTAGAACTGGAATTCCAACGAAAGAAAATAAACCAAAAGGGAAAACGACTATTTTCTTTAACATCTGACGAGTTTCTCAGTAGCAACAAATTCAAAAAAATAAGGGAATTCAATACTGCTCAGAAAAAGACGAAATTATTTTGTGGACATAATTGTTATCGCTAGTACAGGAACCTACCTTTAAATATCTGTAGAATAAAATAACTGGCTAAAATGATACTTTACAAGTACTGTTGAAATTAAAAGATGAGAAAAATGAGATCCAAAATAACACAATTTATGGTTAAGGTGTATGGCTGCACCTTCATTCTTCAGCTGCCATTGTACAAGGGAGATAATTTATCAGAAAGAATAGTGTTACCTTTCTTGGTAGGTGAATGCCTTCTAAACGATAATGCAGCTCAGTGCCCCATATAAGAAAAGATCAGATGCCAAGCAAAAATATTAGAATTTGCATTGTTGTTTCAAAACGGTATGTGTAATGTTTTTAAGATGACTATCACAGAATTGTTTTACGGTCACTAGATATCTACCGTAATCGACCCATTTACCACACCGTGCGATTAACTTTTTCAAAACTGCAACAAAAAGGTGTTGTTAAAAATGTATCTAATAACCACACAGTCAGAACAATTACATGCAGGGTGATTGGAAAGAGGCAACGTAGAGTAGGACTGGAAATACCGTGTGTTTATCCTTTTCAAGGGACAGAAAATGATATGAAAGCCTAGTGTGCGGTTATAGGGGCATGTGCGGTAAATGGGTTGATTACCGTAATTTTGAAGTGTCCCCTGAATTTACCAAATTGAAGTTGTACATGTACATGTCACTGGCACTTGACCAACAGTATCTCTGAGAAAAAAAATATTTCCTTGATAAAAAATATAAATAAGAATGGTAAACCATAGTCTTATATTTTTTTTAGCGAGGAAATATTTTTTTCGTAGAAACGCTGTTAAACATACATACACAGTATTGGTCAAGTGCCAGTGGTACATGTATACTTTTTTTTAGCTGAATATATATACATAAAGTGTATACCGATAGCTGAAATATTCTTAAGATATCTACTGTAAAACACTTATATTTGGCGGTCACTTTATTTTGGCGATATTGGCGGAAAAGAAGAAAACCGCCAAATTAAAATGCCGCCAATATAAGTTCATGATACCGAAAGAAGAAAAAATATTATTGAGCACATGATCCTATTTCCTCTACCAAAATATCAAAGCTAATACACATCACATATATATGCGCAAAGGAAGATGCTTCCCAAACAACAAGAGGGAACAAACGGAGTATGAAAATGTTCTCACCACACTAATTAGTATTTCAGTTAAGTTGATTAAATCAGAAGGAACACAAAATCAGTTTACTTTAAACAATTAACTACCCAAACAGTAACATGACTATAATAATAATTGCTTTTATTTTAACCAACATGACAATATAGAGCTCAAATAAAGAGCAAAATACGACGTCAGAAGATATGTTTTGTTCTTGAGAATCACAAAACCGCCAAAATAAAAATCCGCCAAAAGGTCCAGATTTAAAAACCGCCAAATTTTGCTGCCGCCAAATATAAGTGTTTTACAGTATCTGGTTTGATTTTCACTAAAACCAAAATAATTGTATTTGCAAACAGCATAGATCCAGATGAGGCGGCTCATTATGAGCCGCTTCATCTGGATCTATGCTGTTTGCCCTCTAGTCTTTTAATTTTCTATATGATAAAGCTTGAACGAAACTTTTTTTGAAACTTTGCAGCAGCAAATTTTGCCGTCTGCTTTTTTTGGTGCTTTAAAGGACACTTTTATTGTATTTTCAGATACCACGACAGCTCCATAAATAAAGCAGATTCTGTTGTTGGATCAGCTCCAGTTCATCGCCGACCTTTGATGACTGTGAGCTTCGAACTTTCTGGAAATATAAATGCTACAAAACATATTCCATTGGACATGTTCAATAATGGATAACAGATCAGCTTCACTTTAGAACTGTTTTAAATTTTTCATGCTACAATAGTAGATGCTCCATCTACAGCATGTGCAAGAAGCAAGTCAGAATAGAACAGAACTATATACAGGAAAGAGAATTCTCAGGCCACACACAGGTGGCATCTCAACTGATTCTATGATCAACTTGTACTGACTGTACTACTTGCACTAGCAGTTTGGATCCTTTTAATTACGGTGTATGGGTACCCCAGGAGCAACTTTTGTGGCTTCCTGTTTGCTTCCCTGTACAGCATTGCTCCCCTAAATCAGGGTTCGAGGTTATAAAACTTGAGAATAATCTCAAACTCAAAATGAAGCACACTGATTGGCTGCTTCTGAGCATGTGCTCGGAAGTAGCCAATCAGTTTGTTTTATTTTGAGTTTGAGAATGTACTCGTTTTATAACCTCTGGGCCAGGTCTACTATTAAAGTTAAGAGTTTGCTCCTTGCCAGGTAGCAATTTCTTGCCTTTATGAATGACCCACATTGAAAAGGATGGCAAAAATGAAAATGACAGTTGCTTCCCCTGAAAGTGTACCATTTGCCTTGAATCTGTATAGTGAACAGCAGAGACTGATCAAAGCTGTGCTGAGGATGCTGGAAAGCATAGGAGTCTTCACTGGCCCTGTTGTTATCAAAACTATGATGGTATGGCTTCATTATTGAATATCTAGAAATTACTAAGACTTTGTGGCTGTGTATGGCATATTGATAAGGATGACTTGAAAATGATCATATTGGGTGGATTCAGACTGAAGAATGTTTGTGTATTGAGAGTTATTTTATAGAAATGCAGAAAAACATGTTAGAGTGAAAGTTATAACAATTTCAAATTATAAATTATATCATAAAGGCAGCTTTCAGTTAGTGAAAATTTTCTCAAATTATAATGCATGAAATATTAATTTACTGCTGATGGATGCATTCATTTGTTCATCATGATTGTTGTTCATGACCATCATATACACAAACAATATATCCACAAACAGCAATATGACACCCACCCTTTACATAAGTATATATTAGGGGAGAGTCGAGTAACTTCGGACAGGTGGGTAAATTCGGACATACCATTGCAAACAGTGAAAATCCAGATGAGACAGCTCATAATGAGCCGTCTCATCAGGATTTTCACTGTTTGGCCAGTTATTTTTGTTTTAGTTCCAAACAACTGATTTATAAAGGAAACAATGTCACTGTCCGAAATTAGCCGCTGTCTGAAATTACCCGACTCTCCCCTATGTTGTCACAGTTTAGTAATTTTGTAGGCTGGACATTGTTTTTCCACCTAGTAGGATATCAGCTTGAAAACAAGATTGCTGCAACCTAACGCTGACTGGTACCAGCTGACCTGGCCTCCAGGTTATAAAACTTTTTTCATGCTCAACTCAGCTGAGCATGAAATTTACCTGCTAATAAATAGCAAATTACTGATAAGTACAGTTGTTTTCTTGCTCAGTTTAGCTGAGTATGAAACTTTCTCTGCTGGCATTTTCATATTTATCAGCAGAGACAATTTCATGCTCAGCTGAGTTGAGCATAAAAAGGTTTTATAACCTCGGGGCCAGGTATAGTTTTCAAGTTCTTACTCATCTAAGAAACATACCAAGACCCATCGTGGCTGCACACTGCCTTTAAAGGTCCCTTGCCATAAATTTAAAGCACAATAAATCAACTTAATCCGCTCGGAAATTTACAAGGGTTATTAAACTGGATTAGTATTTCTTTAATCCTGCTGCCTTATTGCATCATAATATTGCTCATTTAACTGCTGTCTCCTTTTTGTTTATGCAGCAAACAAGTTGCCTTGTTTAGTTCAGCAATGTAATATTTGCTCATTAGTTTGCAGCAAGTAGAAATTTGTAGAATCTGATAACAGTCACTGCAAATGTACAGTAGATTAGTGAATCATGGCAGGGTGAAAGTTGTTTCATTGTCAGAAAATTTATTTTATTCCAAGTGGGTGCTCTTGATGTGCTAACATGTCATGATTATCACCATCTATACGATGTTACAGTTTTGACACTGCTCAGTGTTGTATTCCTATCATATTTATTCAGCTATTAGACCAACTTTTCACCTCCAAAACAACCAAAAATCTATGAGATTCGTCCTTTAAGGTGTTCCCCTCAAACAATCCCAAAAATCTAGATTTCCCTTATTTGGCAGCTCTAAATATTTTTTGGTGTTTTTTTGAGGGTTTGTTGGGGGGCAATTGGGGTTGGGAGGAGGTCATCATTTAGCACAATCGGATATATTGATCAGGTAATTCTGGAGGGGGAAACACCCATCTTAAAGGGAAATAAATAAGTTATTGAAGTTTTGAATGTTGATATGTGATAGCAGTCACTGTTGAATTTTACTCATACTACTGTTATAGCTTTTTGTTGAGCCATCTGCAGTTGGAGGATAGGTAGAAAATACTTTTGTTAATATATGTTGATGGTTATTAATCTGTAGCTGTGATTATTATATCATTGCACCATTCAGTATTAGTTTAAGTTATAACATTCCATTATTTATAATGCAAATATTTATTGTTATATATATATTTGTAAATATATGTAGTTAGGAGTTAATTGTTATCATTTGCTGTATAGTGTAGCTATGCATATGATGTTGTGTTTGTTAATTCTCTGAAAATGAAATATCATGATAAGGATTTTTACAAACATATTACACACATGTTTAAGTTATATTCCAAATTAGTACATGTTTGCTATAAATGTGAATATAATTGCAAAAGTTCCATCTTCTTCAAATCTGTGTTCTTGAAATTTTGTGAAAAATGAAATTTGTGAAATGGTTATTGCCTTAATCAGTGTTATGAAAATCACATTTTGCCTGAGCAAGGATTGAATATGCTGGATTGGCATCATATGAAAAGAGACCTTAAACCACGTCCCTACAGAAATCGCTAAAATCAGCCTGAGCAGATTCTCAAACTGGTGAGAGTGTTCATTTTTCATAAACAGGTTCACCAGGATTCATAGGGCCCATGTTCATTCTTGTGAACGTATTCTCTGCTCTTGAAGGAACTCTTTAAGATTTTAATTTAACAATATATTTGTAAAGTTATCCTATGAAATGTGATATGGACACTAAAACTTCTTACTATAACATGCTTGCAATGCAAAAGATGGTGTAAATTGTGAATCTCTCAATATTTGATGTTTCCATTGGTTTTTAAGGTGAATAGATACTTTCAAGGGAGAACACTCTGACAAGAAATTATTTCCCTTATATCACAGGGGGCTATACCTTAAAAGAAAAAGAGAATAATTTATATCATGAAGAGCTCCAGAATAAGTCGGCTTTTGAAGACAAATTAGAGATAATTTTTACTTTTTCTCAACAAGAAATATGTTGTGACCCCTCTTAAGAACCGTCTCTGCAAGACAGTTCTAATGAGGGATCACAACTTATATGTTTTCATGTAGAAGTAAGAAAAATTACCCTTCTTATCTGTAGCACTGAGCTGCTGCCTCATTTTTGGAAGAGATTCACCTACCAATGAAGGAAATATTATTGTCAGATAAAATTATCTCCCTTGTAAAATAGCAGCTGAAAGGTGAAGGTGCAACCATACACCTTATCAGAGGATGGTGTTGTTTTGAATCTCATTCTTTTCATCTGTATATTTTCCTCCTACAGTACATGTATTTGTATAGTCTTGTTGTTTTGGCTGAGGGGTTAAAGCTCTGGGCCTGGTTGTTTGAAACTAACGATGTCGTTAGTTAACGTTTCGTTAAAATTTCAAACGTTAATATTGCAAATACGCCAAAAAAATTTGTTGAAAAACAGTGAGAAGCTTTTGCATTGCAAAAGCTTCTCATTGTTTTTCAACAAAAAATATCAGTGTATTTGGCTATAAAGTCATAAAACACTTAACGAGATGACCTCTTAATGAGCTTGTTAGGCTAACACTGCTTTGAACAGCTGGGCCCTGGATTTTTAATCCAGAGGTTGGGATTTATTTCCGTCCAAGGTCATGATTCTTCTCTCACAGCTGCATTATTTCATCCTCCTCATTGCACCATCCCAACACATCAGCCCTACATGACTGAAACACTGATGAAAGGGCTGTAAAGCCCCAAATCATCCATAGATCGAGAGTATTTGTAAACAAAGGGTAAATTATTATTTGAGTTACAGCATGAGAAGAAGTACCTTATCGTTTGCAGATGTCTGTACAGTCTGATCAGAATCTTTGCTTTTGGCTTTATAGGCTTCAGTTCTGTCATTGTAATTCCTTGCACAAAATTTCATTCTTACCTTCACACGAGTTGTAACATGACAAAACCAACAAAGAAGCATGTGCCCCCAGCTAAGACTCAGATCAGCCTGGGCATCAGCCTAGTCTAATCAGCCTTTGCTGTCGGCATGGCGGTAGCTTAGACCATTAGCAACCCTTTAGTTGCACAATAACGACTTTGATCAGACTGGGCGAATGCCCAGACTGATCTGAGTCTTCACTGGGCACACATGCCACTTTGTTTGGTTTTGTCTTGTCCTGGCTCATATCCTTTTGAATGAGCAGTTCTCTTAAGGTCAAGAATACGTAAATGGCACGTACATAGATTTTTTTTAAATTTTGCACAGGAGTGCATTTTCATGTATTACATCGAACTGTGCAATAAAAAAGATAGGTCACCGAGTCCGTTTAGTCGCTAGATCAGATAGAAAAACGTGAAATTATGAGGCCGTTTCCATTGACGGCAATGGAAATTCGACGAAAATACTCAAATATTAAAACTTAGACGTACACAGCTTGTTTACCACTACATAGATTTTTTTCAAAAACTGATATTTTATGTCACAGGATCTGTCGATTAAAATGAGGTTAAAAAAGTCCTTGACTACCGAGTTCGTTTTTCAAGTAGTACTTGATATGCAAGCATTGGTATGTATAAATTTACGCCATTCGTTGACGTCATTTATTATAATAAGCGGAAATACTCATTACTCCAAAGAAGAAAAATGTGGGGGGGGGGGGGGGGGGGGGGGGGTAAAAAAAGGGTGAAATGTATACAATCAATCATAATTTCAACGATCAGTTTGAGGATTATTTACCATTTATCTCAAAAATGATGTCAACGTCAACGTATGTTTAACGTATTTTACATGGCACAAACACTTAAAAAGTCATTTGTCATGCAAGTTACATGTCATAGTCATAAATGCAAAGCAGAAGTCAGTGATCTGTATAACTTTTTAATAATGGGTCAATTCACGCCTTAAGCATATAGGTCCTTTGCGATGTACAGAAAAAATATGTATGTAAACATCGCAAAAAGGCATTATACTACAATTACGATTCGATTCCATAAAACTTAAACACCATCTGGCACACATTTTTTGTGGATGCGCAATCCCACCGGCGCCGCGGAAGAGTGATTAGAGACGTTTGGTTATGACGCAGACGGTTATGGGTTCGAATCCGGGTTTGGCCAGCAAGCGTCTGGAAAAATCTCTTTATCAAGCCAGCAATAATTCGGTAACTTTCTAGAATCAGGGAAGGATAACGCAGCGAAAAGAGAAGGTCCCGCCTTTCATATGTCTGTCTGAAAAGGCCTGTGAGCCCTGAAAATAAGGAGGGAACATGTATTGCGGCCAGCCTTAAATTGTTACACACACAAAACTCTCTCTCTTCAGTTTTGTATG